>CM070672.1:5901341-6501341 GCA_036346575.1 Dendrocalamus sinicus | reverse complement strand
GACAAATGAGAGTTTCTATTAAAATGCTGAATTGCAAGCATAATACACCAAAAACTCAAATGGGTGTGAGTATAACCTGAGAAGTGTAAGAAATCAGTGCGAAACGGAGGGCATCAGTACCACATTCAGCAATGCCATCAGGATAATCCTTCATCTTCCCTTCTCTTGCAATGTTTAATTCATTTGGATCCAGATTGCCTTCTTCCAAACGTTTGAGGAGACCTTCAAGTGCCATACCATTTATCACCTCAAGGGGATCAATGACGTTACCAAGTGACTTGGACATTTTCCGGCCATGTGCATCGCGGATAATAGGATGCAAATAAACCTGAGAAAGAGCGTGCAGTCATGACGCAATAGATAATTAAAGCATATATTCAATTAGAATACCTCACTTACCTAGTGTCAATAAAATTTCTAGTTGCAACTCAAAATATGGTTGGTTTAATAAGTAATTTTAGAATTTGGAAATAAATATGTTACAGCCAGAAACAAAAAGGTTAGTTGGTGGGTTTATGCATTTACTATTACAGGACAGACTCAATCAACCATACACTACACACTGCCAAAGGATGATATTGACAAAAATGTGAGTAATGTTAAATGTTAACAAGCTACAGACAAATGGCAGAGCAAAGAATAATTCAACATGGGCAAGTTAGTTCATTCAACAAGTATCTGGGGAACTTTTAGCGCATGATTTTATCAAATAATGATGCCTATGAAAACATAACCTCATTTGTTGAACTTCACCTTTTTTTAAACACCACATACTCATAATGACAACATTACAGGTAGATCGCTCCAACTTGGACTCTTGAATCTTGATCATAGTTAGTGTTACACTATGTAACAGTTCTAACATATGAAGGGGATATAGAAGGCAGAGGGGTATGCAACATTGGATGAAATATATATATTGGACTGCTAGAATTGTAAACCATGGTTCGAATGGCAGAGAATGTGCATTTATACCATTACCTTCTGAAATGGCACATCACCACCAAGTTGCATTCCCATCATCACCATCCGTGCTACCCAAAAGAAGAGAATATCAAGTCCAGTTTCTAGTACCGAAGTAGGGTAAAATGCCCTAAGATCAGCAGTATCATCTGGCCAACCAAGTACTGTTAATGGGAAGAGACCGGATGAAAACCATGTATCCAACACATCAGGATCTTGATTTAACTGGAATTTTTTCCCTGGATACTTTTTCTGTGCCTCCAGGTTTGCATCGCTTTCATTTCTTGCGACTATCCAACGATCATTGTTGGAACCCAGATCTTTCACTTGGTCATCTTCTAGTGTCACATACCACGCTGGTACACGATGTCCCCACCAAAGTTGCCTTGAAACACACCAATCACGTATATTTTCAAGCCATCTGCAAGGACAGTGGTAATGGATGGATTATGTTTCTTCTGATTTCATTACTTTGACATGACATTTGCAAGAGCTGGCATATTTCTCAACTAGGTGAAAGAGAATAAAAATATACCTATACCAGTCTTGTTCATACTGTTGTGGAATAATCTCAATTTTTTTGGACAATACAGCATCAAGACCTGCCTTTGCCATGGTATTGCAATTAACAAACCATTGGGGTTTTATCATAGGCTCCACTACATCATTAGTTCTTGAACAAATGCCCAAACTCATTTCGTTCTTTTTTGTGTCCTTGTACAAGCCCTTAATTAGCAGAATCAAACATTGTTAGTCCAGAACTTCTTAAACAAAATCCATATGAAACAAATAAGAAAAAGGCAAAGACAAAAAACAATCTAAATTGATGAAACTATCAAGTAAGGGTAATAGTCAATCACTAGTTTCCACAGACATGCAGGATCTCTCTAAGAAATGAGAGCCTCAAAATTATGGATACCCAACCCCAGAGGCATGACCTGAGGCAGGATCAGCGATATGTACAGAAACCAAGACGCCATATTTATCAGAAAAACAATTATGTACTTTTTCCAGTACTGAGAGTCTCATTAATTGAATTACCAAAAACAGGGAAAAGAGATACAACCATGTCAAAAGTAGGAATGTTTTTTATGCTATAATCTAATATGACTCCTTATCCCTTAAACTAACGAATATATTCTTTGTACTAAGCATTAGAAAAATAGAAATATACAAGATTAACCTACCTTACAAAGTTCACAATATTTCACTAATCTGTCTTTTTCACTCTGATGAAATTTTGCATGTCATATTGTCATGCCACAAATTCATACTAAACCAGTAGTAACCCAACAACCACTTTTTAAGAGATTATGGTATCATAAAACTTTTTGAGAGGATAAATTAAACGAAACCAGTAATACCTTTTCCTTCAGTGCCTCAATAACAGCAACTCGAGCAGTAAATCTTGGCATTCCTTCAAATTGTGCGCCTCCATTGCTGTTTATTTTTCCATTATCTGTGAAGATGTTGATGAACTCTAGGTTATGGCGTTTTCCAACCTCAAAGTCATTTGGATCATGGGCAGGTGTAATCTGCATAACAGACCAGCGAGCAAACAACAATATAAGCTAAGAGGGGATAGTGTATGCAGAAGGCGAAACTAGGTGAAATGAAATAGAGGTAATTACTGCAGTCGTCAGCATTAGCTCCTACCTTGACAGCCCCAGTACCGAAAGTGGGATCCACTAACTCAGCATCGCAGATTATTTTGAGTTTTCGGCCATTGAAGGGGTGGACTGCATACCTTCCATGCAGATGCTTATATCTTTTATCCTCAGGATGAACAGCTATCGCTGTATCACCAAGCATTGTTTCAATTCTTGTTGTTGCAACGATAATCTCACCCAGTCCTTCTTCAAGAGGATAGGCAAAAGATATCAAAACACCAAACTGTACCGGAGTGGCATAACCAGGGACTTTTAACGTAGTTTCTTCTTTAAGCTCTAGATGATCAACCTGACAAAACAGCATTTTCAAACAAAGAGATTGATCTTAGTCATGTGCATGGAATCAAACTGTCTATCATAGAAAACATAAAGCTTCATCAACCTCTATGTCAGAAATTGCTGTTAGAAGTGTGCAATCCCAATTTACAAGGCGGTAATCTCTGCAAAGGGGCAAATAATCCATAAGAGGTAAAAAAAACTAGGTTGCCAAGTGAAAAGCATATAATGAATAATATAGAAGCTAAACAGGTAAAACATCATGACAATACTGATATAAAAATAAATGCTCAACACTTAAGAACAAAATAGGGTGGGGAAACTGACCTATAAATCAGGCCTTCTTTGTACAACCTGACAAAAGCTTCGGTTACAGCTTTTGATCTTTGCTCATCCATTGTAAAACACTGATGCATGAGTGATGAAGATGATGTTAGAAGTTAGCAATACAAGACAATGCGTTGTTCGATAATAAGTCATGCTTTTTCCTAACTAAAAAAATAGGAATTTTACCTCACGGGACCAATCAAGTGAGGCCCCAAGCCTACGTAATTGATTCAATATGGTACCGCCGTACTGATCTTTCCATTTGAGGACCTATACAGAAGAAGATGATAGAGAAAATGGAATAAGCAACAAAATGATACATCTAGTGTGGAATTAAAATATGCTCACTACGATTCTCGTTGCATCACAAATGATACTAATGGTCACTAAGATTTTTGTAACCATATAGGACATTGAATCCATTATTAATATTCCATAGTACAAAGGAAATAATTAATGATTAACCATCAAAAGAACGTAGGGCAGTTAACAAACATAACTCTGTGTTAAGGCCAAAAAAAGTGCTTACTTCAGATACAAATTTATCACGCCCTATGTCATGCCTCGTCAAGTTCCTTTCACGCATGAGCTTCTTTTCCACAACAACCTGACATACAGGAGAACAGATTGTTAAAAGAAATTCATTACTAAAAATACATAACATTGAAGTATTCAATTATCCACAAATGCGAAGTCCAAACAAAAGAGAATTTGGAGGTACAAATGCTAGGTTAATTCCGAGAAAATAATACAAGTTGAAATGACTAAAAAATAATCATATTTGGGCAACATTATACTGTGATGAACCTTAGCTCATCGGGGTAACTACCATACTAAGGAGTAAGGAGGGCCGGGACGGCACAGCTGAAAGGGAGGTATCTTAGGAGAAAGAGGAGACCACAGACTAGGATGATAGAACTTTGGGGGAGTCTAGATTATTTCACTGTTCTTCTTGCTTAATGAGAAAGGATGACAATGTTGTGCTTATATAGAGCCAGCCCAAACAAATCAATCTAAACCTTCCGACTACTAGAGATAATGTTACAAACTAGATAAGATCATACCCCTAAGATTAATAGATTAGATATGCAACTAAGAGATAAGATAACAACCAAATCTAATGCACCTAATCTACTGCTGTAGTGGCGCTGTTACTGTTCACATACATGAACATTAATTCTGTGCGTGGCATATGCATGATTGATTTGCTAAAATGAAAAACATATGACAAAAAAGGTACAGCATTCTGTCAAGTGTCAAGATCTTTTAAAGAACATAAAGCAGCCATGTGATTAATTCCATGCGCTTCTATCTAAAGAATTAGCTTTGGATAGGAGCGCATGGAAGTTAGTGATTCATATACCGGAACCATAAGAAAGTTAGAGACAGTGTTTAGGCTCTTGGCTCAGATAGCAGATTGTACGGCTTAGGGTTTTAGCATTGTATGTTTTATTTCAAGACTCATATACCTTTGATATTGAAAAAGTTTAATTCCTAACTTACCTCAACTTATTTGGGACAAAAGGCTTTATTGTTGTTGTTTGTTGTTGTAAAACAGCCATGTGATCATGTGTTTGGTGAATAAGCAGTTGCAAAGTCTACCAGTAACACAGTAAGAAACATCTAGTAGCAGGAAACTGAGATTGCAAATATTGGGCCTGTTCTTTTTCAGCTTTTGGCTTTTCTACATTAACTAGTTTTTAAACGGAGTGTTTTTTCAAGATGGAGTCTACTAGTTAAGTATAGTACATACTGTACCGACTTCATTTATATCGGCAAAAACTGCACGTGAGCTTCAGTTACTCTGTAATCTCTCACACGAATAGCCTAAAAACCACAAGCCGCAGCCAAAAAGAACAGGCTCGTTATTTTGAAAATTTCCGCTCACATTACAAATATTACTTATATTAACATGGCCTAACACCCATGTTGACACTTGACAGCTTTCTTTTCAAGGCTGCACTTCAGCAAACTAAATCTGCCAGAATGGTATGTGGATGTATGTTTCACAAGTTGAATAACATCAAGTGCTGCCAAAGAAGATATCAGCAACTCAATTCTATTATCGTCAGATGTATCAATTCCAAGATGAACTTCAGCTCATAGAGAATCAATTCCAAGATGCAGACCTGTGTAGCAATGCCAGCATGGTCCACCCCAGGGACCCACAGAGCATTATAGCCTGACATCCTCCGCCAGCGTATCATAGCATCCTGCATTGTTAAAATGCAAGGAGATTAAAATCATTGCCTAGTTAATGTCTATAGTATTAAAATGGCATATAGATCTCTCTGTCTTTGCGAGCAAAACAATGACTACCTCTATAGCCACTGCAAGCGCATGACCTATGTGAAGCGCTCCAGTCACATTCGGAGGTGGCAGCACCTGAAAAGAAATAACTTAGCTCTGTTGCTGGAAGCTAATCCATATTTATGTAATCTGTTGTCTGTAGAAAAGCACTAGACTATAGTGATTTCATAAGATGCAGTTTGCTAAATCAGCTCACAGCACATCTAGCACGACCTTCATGAGCATGATTGACTTACTATAACAAATGGTGGTTTTGAGCTTGCAGGATCTGCCCCAAAATATCCTGATGATTCCCACCAGGCATACCATCTACGTTAAGAAAAAACAAAGGAATGCACGCAGTTCAGCTAGGCATCACAGATGCTATAAATTATAAATTTGAGAAAGGCAAACTAGCATCTTACGATTTCTCAACCGCATTTGGGCTATATTGCTTGGCCATCTGACGTGCAAGCAATTTCTTCTGCCCTTGAGGAGTGTCTGGATCAATGAAATCCTCAGGATTTTCATCCTCCACAGCTTTCTTCCGTTGTTTCTTCTCACTTTTCTTAGGTCCATCCGAAGCCGCTTGCACCTGCAGAAAACCAAATCAGCATGAAGAAAGGTGTAAACACATCTCCACCACCAAGCATTTCAGTAAGTAGCTACTATCAAGATCGCCCATCAAGTCATATCCAAATTCATGAACAACAATGATTCAACCTGAAGCCTAGCCGCCTCCTTTTGCTTTGCCTTAAGCCTTTTCTCCTCCTTCTCTTTCGCCTGCGAGCAGAACCACTTAACACCTTTCCACATACGCAATAACAAACATTTCGATCTGATTACTAATTCAAATAATTTCTGACTTGGGTGAGTGAAAATCACTGTTCTTCAGTAGAACAGAATTCCACTGACTGATTACTAATTAGCAGTTCGGGCCAAAACAAAAGAATAACATAGGGATGTAAAAATCCTAAAAAAGCAAGCCCACACGGAATTGGATCAAATACCTTCTGGTCTTTCTTCAGCTTCCGTTCCAACTCTTTCTCATCGAGTTGCTGCGTGCATCCAGGGGCGGACATGGCGCGGGGAATGGGGCTCGGCTGACCCGCCAACGCGAAAGCTCAGGGTACCTTGGGGATCAATCTTGAAGAAGAAGAAAAAGAAGATCTGGTTGGATTCGATTGATCACAGAAAAGAAAGAAAAGACCAGAGCGAGCAGAACGAACAACAATCCGAGCAAGCTAGGGCCCCCTTACCAACGAAAGGAATCACGCCTTCGCTCCACGCCAGTCCAGTAGAGGAGGAGGAGGAGGAGGAGGAGGAGGAGGAGAACCCAGTTCCTTCCCTTCGCTTATCTTCGAGGCGGTGGAAGGAGGCCGACGACGACGAAGAGCGAAGCGGTATCTTTCGGCCGGCGGCGCTAGCAAACTTTCTCTCTCTCTCTCTCTTTTTTCGGAGAATGGCACATTGCCAACTAGGGTCTAGGGTTCTTTTTTCCTCTATAACCACCACGACCAAACACATCCTCCCCACCCCCTCTTCTTTTAGATGTCTTTAAGTTTTGGTTTTTTTCACACCACAAAATGTAATTTTTTTTCTTTTGAGATTTGAGAATGCTAATTTATTGACCTCTTTTGGCTACACGGCAGATGTCCATCCAGGACAAAAGTGCGGTGTGTGAGAAGGGGGTGAGATGGGCCCACCGTTCGCCCAGGACAGATGCCCTTCCGCTAGTGGCAGCCTTTATGGATATCCTTTAGCTCTTCAAGTTGTAAATACCATAAGATCAAGGCCCTCTTCAAAAGTAATGTGGCTTTTGGCTGATTACGAGAGAGATTAAAAAAGTAAAAAAAAACACTCGCGTTGAGAAGTCATTCCATTCAAAGCAACTTCTGTAGTAACTCCTACAAATAACTTATAGAACCTACCTTGAGAAGTCAGTTTGTTCAAAATTAACTTTTAAAAGCCAAACACTGTTTGAAACGGAACCAAGCCTTTATAGATACCCAATAGCCCATCTAGTCGCGAATATCTTCAGATCTAGTAAGCCGACTAGAGGGATAAATAGATGGTTTTAAAATATCTTTCATCAAATCAAGATTTATGTACGAAAGCGTAAATTAAAACATTTTTGTACAATTAAAATCCTAAATCAATTAGTCTCACTAAGTATACCAACAATCTAAGTCTAGATCGAAGTTATCATAGGATAATAAGCAAACAATTTAATTCCAAGAATGCAAATTATACAATGTAAAAGTACAAGAGAGCAAACCAACATAAAGTGACACGACCCTTTTTACTGTGATGCTTAGAGACTTGTCAACCTCCTCTTGTCAAGTTAAGGTCAGTCCAAAAAAATTGGACCGGCTCCACGAATTAAGACATATAACTCGATTTTGCTAGTGGTAGCTTTTTCTAATTCCAGATAGGTGGGTTCCAACCTTCGTACCAATACTGGGCCTCTTAACAATCTTCTTGAAGAGATTAGTAGTTCTCACATCTCTAAGCCATCTAGGAGTTAGTAACCTCCAAAAATAACAAGTCATGCCCCTTGACTCTCACCAAGGGCTACATAAAGCACAAGTAGACACTCAATCTACCTCTAGATGCAACACATGCAACTAAAGACATCTCTCCTTGCTCATAAGGTGCAACACATACACAATTGAAAAAAGAAGTTTGCACTAACTCAAAAGGGTGAAATAAGATGCATCAATCTTGCCCTCAATCGGCCATAAGGGGTATATATAGGCCCCACAACAAAAACTAGCCGTAGGGCCGAAATCTCCAAAACCTGTTGATAATCGGTGTGATTGGTATTAAGAGGTCGGTCGAGATTGAACCTCACTGTAACGGATAGTTATTGTGCATTTAATGCACTAAAACTAGCCATTAGATTTGGGTCCAATTAGACCACCCACACAAACCCTGGTTACACTAGCCCTGCTGTTAGATTTGGGTCTAGTAAGACCATCCACATAAACCCCTGTTGCACCAGTCCTGGCCGTTAGATTTAGGTTTAGTCAGACCATCCACACAAACCCCGGTTACACCAGTCTTGGAGAAAATGGTGAATCCAGAAAACACCTTTCTAGAAAAAAACACAACCGCCATCTAGAAATCGGTAACATTGGACTTTATATGGCGGTAGCATTAGAAAATCGGTAACACCAAAAAATGGTGGTAGCACTGCTGGCACAAAATTTGATCAGACCGTAGGCAAAAAGACGGTAGCACCGGAGTTTAAATAATGGTAGCATCAGTCTTATTTTTTACATACACTCAAAAAACGATCATAGCTTTTGACTCCAATGTTGAGAATTTAGTGATTTTGAACTTTATGAAAAACTTATTCAGATGACCACATAACCCACCTATTTATATGATCTCAAACACATTAGATTAATACATAAAGCATAAGAACTCTAAATATTCACTATCATGGTCTAAGAAATTAGTAGCAAACAATTTTCACCATGCCAAGAGAAAATGTATGGATTCTAACATTTTGCAAAATATATTTGCAAACTTAGATCATACCACAAGGAGTAGGTTTATGGATTTCAATTATTTGTAAAACACATTTGTAAAGTATGGTCGCATGCTACAATGAGATATGCATGGGCCACAACTATTTGCAAAATACATTTACAAATAATAACATCATGCCATAGAGAGCTAAAACAAACGAGATTGAGCTATCAACACATAATGAGACTCAAACTACTAGACAAGACACCTCTTAATAATACAACAAGCTACACTACTAATCTAGTCTCTCAATATACACGAGACTGGTAAAAGACTAGGAATATATACTTAGCATATACTAGTTATATGTTTGCCTTATGTATACACTTAAAGCTTTCACTTGACGACAATCATCTTATCTCCAAGTCAGGATCCTTATCTTGTGCATCAAGACATGATAAACTCCTTGATGTCGAGATTTTGACCTGATGACTATCAGCATATAATGACATTCACCATCTCGAACTTTGACTTGATGACCATCAACGCATGACGCTATCCAAAATCTTTATCATCATGATAACTTATTTTCACTAACTCATAAAAATATTAGTCCCACACATTTGGTTGTCATTAATGATTAAAACACACCGTTAACACGTAATGGAGCGACTGTATCCTTTCGACACCAGTATCCCTCGTCTATTTGGCATGTAGAAGTTAGAACCATCTCGGTTGTCCGATCCATGCATCCACGCCTGTGCAGGGGTCCAAGACTGACTCTTTGCCATCCAAAGAATTAAGGTCTTGTGTCTTCACGAGTTTTCGCATCGCCACCACAATGGAGTCAACTTTTAGCTACCAGCAAGGCTGCCGATGACTCCTCTCTATCTCCTATGCTGCACTTCATCGTCTTCTCTCTCCCCCGATATCATAATCGCTCTTCACGCAAGCAATGTTGCCCTGTTGCCTCGTTGGCGCCAACAAGGTCTATTGGCTGTGTTGTAAGTGTGGAATTTTCAATTGGAAGATGGTGTTTTTTTGTTAAATGTATAGGAACTAGAGTTGAAAGTTTTAGAATGAGTTAAAAGGATTGAAATTCGAGTGGGAAGTGTGATTCTAGTTGAAAGCTTCGAATTCAAGTCGAATAATGATTGGGTTGAAAGTGTAAAATCTAAGTTTTTTGTTATGGAGGGTGAACAGAAGTCATAGAGGGGAGGCGGTTGTCAGTGTTAAGGTGAGACATGTGGTAGTCATCGGCATCCATCGCTTCAGGCTGTGAGCGACATCCGTCACTATATCCGTCCCTTTTGGGCTATCGCTTTTGGCTGAAAATTTTAAATTTTGAACATCTGCGAGAGACAGCTCATAGAGAAAATGGTCGCATACGATTTTAGCTGGTATATCTAAACTCGATACAATTCGTACTATAATTTACCTATATACCCAGCCTTAAAAAATACACCGTTTAAAAGTCAGTTACTGATAGTAAGTCAAAAGACCAAAGCACACGTGGAAACGAACCCCTACTCGTTCTACTCATTGATGTTTCATTTCCCATGTACCTGACAATGTTAAAGCTACCTGTTGATTAAGAGGTCAGAAACAGACACCTCTTTTGCCATGGCCTGCTAATTTGGATCTCATGAGACATCCTCAACTATTGACAAGGTGGTTACTGCCTTCAAAAGTAATCAAGAAACGGGCAGAGATGTGTCAGGTGGACCAAATGTGTCATAGGTTGCAACCAAAAAGTCGAGTAAAGAGCATGAGCACAGGCACAAGAGCAGCAAAAAGAATTCAGCAAAGGAGATGAAGCTTGACTCTAATACGATCAAAATGGAAATTAATCAGCTGTCGATTTTCTTGAGCCTTCAAAGCGGAATAAAGCAACAAAGATCACCCGAGCGAATATGTAAATGATAGAAAAGAAACAAGCAAAAAAGGGCAAACCACATTATTGCGATGGAAGCACAGTGGAGGATGTCATCCAAAAAAATCCATGAACAAAGTTCTTAACTAAAATCTTTGGAATCGAGGAATCTGCTTAAGGTCACAGAGAATCTATATCCCCTTGCAAATAACACCCTACTTGTCCTTGTTTTCCTCGGCTTCCTGCTCGTATCGGCGTTTGAACTTTGCAATCTGACCTAGGCTTTGAGCCATTTGACGCTTTGCCCTCATATGATACACTTTGCCAGTATGGTTGACCTTGGTCATCATGATATTGATCAGCCTGCCACTCTGTGTCACATACGAAATCCACTGCATCTGAGGATGTAGTCCCTTCCTCATCCTTCCAACCTAATCAAAAGGTACCAGGAGTGCAAGGTCATCAGGAAAACAATGGAAAGTTTCTTTATGCTGAACAATTTCTGAGTATAACAAGCCTTGATCACTACAGGCAAATAACATTGTGCGGTGCCCATAGCCTCATACTATGCACGAAAAGAGATGTAACTAATACATGTATATTATCATGGTTCCATATGTTAACCATGGAAGAAACGTCCATTTCCTCAACAGACATCACACACAAAAAGGTTAGGAAATAATTATCACTAGTAAGAATGTACAGCTTTGCCATCATCGTAACATCTATTCCCAATTTCCCATTTTGGTGAGGCAAATCTACAAGTATTTCCAATTCCATGAATAGCCCTGTTGTACAATTGTTAAAGGAGTATAAACTGTGATATTTGAAATACCCAATTCTTCATGGTTATTTTTGGCCAAATGTGAATCGCTAGGTTGTATGTTAGTCATAGAAACATGAGTTCAGCAGTCACATGGCCATTTTGGTCAAATCAAGGTATAAAAACAGCCATTACTCATTAGTCACCCAAGAAGACAAAACATAAGGCAAAACTCACACTCAAATGTATTGTCAGCGCCAGAACCTAATCATCTATCCCATCTTCCGATCGTTCGTGGCCGACGCGCGGCCGATCTACGCGTGCATGCCCAATTTGTCGAGCGTGACTCGAGAGAGAGATGGGAAATACCCAGGCATGCATCTAGAAATGGTGGGCGCGCGAGCGAGCGAGAGGGGATCCGGGGCGAGGTCGCAGGGAGCAAGACACAGAAGCCTAGAGGAGGAGTCGGAGCGCAAGCAAGCGAGGTAGGGGAAGGGGAGGTGAGCATCCGACGCAGAGGCGGAGGAACCCTAGAAGAAGGTGAGGCTGGTGACTCGAGGGGAGGGGAGGCGCCTACACGAACGTGCAGGCCAGGCGAGGTGATGAGGGAGAGGGAGAGACTGACCTCGGTGCGGCGGCGGCGATGGCCGTGGCGGCGGCAGCGGAGAGGGAGGAGATCGGGATCGAGGTGGGGGATCTCCCTGGCTGGCGACGCTGATCGAGGTCGCTCTCCCTCCCTGGCTGGCTGGCCCGGTGGTTTGGTTGGCTGGCGCGGGGTGGGGAGGGATGGAGGAGAGGAGGCGTGCGAAGAGAACGGACGGGAGATGGCGGCGCAGGGTGGGGAGGGAAGGAGGAGAGGAGGCGTGCGAAGAGAACGCACGGAAGAGATGAGTTGATTTGGAAGATCTCGAAGCGTTTTTTAAGTGAGAAGGTGGCAGACAATTGAGAGAATGAGGCAGATGAACCATTATGTGGGATGATCCATCATCAATTTTTTTTAAGTAGTAAAGATTTAAATAGTTTTACTTGCGATTTTGATATATAGAGGAAATGACGTGAATCTAGGTGGATATTCGGCAAAATTTTGGATTGGAAAGAACATTCATACAATTGACCATTCGTTGATGGTATGGCTCCTTTAGGACTAGAGGCTCATTTTCTAGGGTAGGTTTATATTGGTTTCAGTGTGGTTTTTAAGAGCAAGTACAATGATGCTGACTAGGTTGCCTCTAGTGAAATCCACATCAGCACAATTCTAAGTGGAAGAGAGAGAAAAGAAGAGAGAGAAGTAAGCTGCCCCTCATGCAAGAGGTGACCTCTAGCACATTATACGAGGAGAGAGAGATAAACTACCCCTCATGCAAGAGGTGACCCCTGATATATTTATGTAAGTATTAAATATTTGAGTGCTTTAGTAGAGGTAACCTCTACTCTACTCATTGTATTAGCTACCTCCACATGAGCCACATATAATCTTTTTGCTTATGTGGCTAGTCTTAGAGGTGGCAGCCACCTCTTCTATTGTACTTGCCCTAAGTTAGAAGACCATATGAACATCCAATTTCTCGAATCGGTTTTTCCACTCCCCTCACTTCTTTTTTGCATACGCATTTCACCCTCACTTTCTCCACTGCTTACGCTCTCTTTCTAAAAGTTTTTTCTTTCAACCTTACTATTTATTTTTAGCTAAAAATTATCAGGCGTAACTAAAATCCATCCGCTACAGTCAATATAAACATGCCCCTAGTCAATATCACAGTGGCAAAGAGATTTCTTTCGTATTTCCTCCTCACCTCTCTTTTCTTCCCACAACAGTGCCTTGCAATTCTACTTGCATAGGCCACCTAATTGTTGATGGAGAGAATTGCGTTTTGTGAAGAACGTGGGGGCAAGGAGAGAAACGACATACCATGTACTTGTGAAGGTATGCTAGGTTTTTTGGTCAGCAATGGAGCGCAGGTGAAGCTGCCAAGGCTCCATCCAGAATACCAGATACCTGGGCGATGGATTTTGTTGGATGATCAATACTGCAGGCCAAAAGATACAACCATTATTTTGTGTGGTCATCAAGAAATGCAAGGAGACATGGTGAGATTCTGATGAAAATTCCACATAATACATGCAAACATTGACAATCTTACAAAAGAGTTAATAATAGCGTGTCGGGCAGTAATTACAGATCGACTGCAGCTCTATCATCGAATCAATGGTGCCACGGGCAACATCAATCGCCGCTAGTGACATGGTGGAGGCCTCGGCGTCCATGGTCGGGGAGGATTCAGGAGAGTTGTGGGACTTGGGGCTTTCCACGACAGTTCTACATGTCCACGCTGCCCGGACTGGGAGGCTCCCGACGTGGTAGTACCGGTAGGGGGAGCTTCTAGAAAGTTGCGAAAACAAGGATTCTCGTGGCGGCGGGGTGATCACCTCCTTCTAGAAGGACGTGGCGGAGCCGCGAAATAGGAGATCCCGTGAGGCATGGTTGGGTTCTTTTGGGTTTATGTTTTTTGGCTTATGCTATAGTAACATTCAAATGGTGAGTCGTTTTAATGTGGGGTCTACAAGTCGATTGTAGTAGACACTGTACCGAATTCATCTATATCGGCCAAAATCACATATGAGTGTCTCTCTCCGTACTTTGTCTTGCAAATAGAAATAATTCAAAAATTTAAGCCAAAAGTCATAGCCCCAAAAACCCACCAATGATTTGAGGGTTTTAACCAAGGACTCCGGAGAGAACAGGATGTCAGGACCTAGAGTAAATCTGAATCCAAACAATGATAAATCTTGGGATAATAAGGAGAATTTGGGGGTGAGAAATGGAGAAATAAGGGGATGAGTAAAAGAGAACAGATGAGAGAACAGAGATAACTAAGGACAAGTAAGAGCAACTCCAAGAGATTAGCCAAAAGGATTAGCCAAATTTACTTATTTAGCTACTTTGTAAAATAGATCTCACAAAAAAAGACTAGACTACTCCAACAGACTCTGTAAATTTTGGACTCTCCATATTCAAAAGTGCCACGTCAACAGGATTCTTGAGAAAACGTCCTCCAGTTGTTCCCTGTCTTCCAAGTGTGCCAGACGACTCCACTGTCGTCGAAAAGAAAGGGTTCTGTAAACAACACTTGAAGCGATTTACAGAAATTGTTACTATAAGTCATGCCATTACGAATTCGCCATAGATCCTAACATGCTGCTGATTATAAAACGATGAAGACTTCGTTTTTCTTCGTACCAGCTTTACCAATCATCTCATAAAGATAATACTCCTATGTTCTGTGGTTTCTTTCCCAGGCACCCGATTCATAGCTTTCCTCACTGATACGACTCGATACAACGGCCGTATAATGAATGGCCAAATGATTGAAGATGCAGTTCTCCTTTCAGTACTTCCTTTGGTCTGCCATGTGCATTCCGCGCCTTCAGCCAACACAAAGATCCATCAGGAACAAGAGTAGGCAACCGTGCATCTCCGTGCAATCTGTCCATAGTTCATACTGATCTGCAAAGCTGCAAATTAGCAGTAGAAGCAACAGGGTGGCAAGTTCAATACAAGACATGCAGCAGGTTGTTGAATCTTCTCTGTCCACCATACTCCATACAGTGTCCATGCTCTCCAGTTGTTGATCCGCTTTCGTCAAACATGTTAGCAAATTCAGAACTGATATGGCATAAGCAGTAGCATTGTAAGGATCACCATCCACAAAATCAGAGTCTGATTCCGACCATCATCCCTTTTGCCATGAAGATAGACTGGTCCACTAGTGAATGTTAATCAACATTGCATAGCTTTCAAAGTGAAAAGAGAGCCCCAGAATACTTAATTAATGGCATGTATAGATGGCATCAACGAGCTCGAACAACTTGATTTCCACCTCTGTTGATAATTCTGTCAACATACTCCTTTCTGAAATCATGCAACGGTTCCATAAGTCAACAAGAGAGAAAAATTAGTGGGAGGTACAAGGAAAATACAGAATATAAGTACCGAGCTGGGAGATGGTCATGGGGACGACAAAGAGCCGCATTGCCTGCAGAAACATAGTAAGAACAAAGCGCAATATCACAGCACAATATCACAGTTTCAATAGAAACATCCCATTCAATCTACTCGATTCTTCTACTGGTATATCAAGCTGAATGAAGTGCATAACGTATAAGTCTGGAGTAACATCCACAGCAGTAAAACATTTAAGAAAAACATTAAATCCAACCAAAATCAATGTATCAATCCGACCCTAAGTAAAATAGAACATAAAATCGATGTTGTATCTAATTTTTGAGCCGCCTTGCAAGTATGTCATTCTGGAGCTGGTCATAGAACAACTGCTGTTTGGTGGACATGGAACTCGTATCGACATTCATAATTCTCTCTTCTTCGAGGTTCCTCTTGAACTCAAATTTCTCTTTCTCAATTCTGATCCTTTCTTCCTCAATTCGATCCTTTCTTCCTGCAATGCGAAGGCTTTTTGCACCTCTCCTCTTTCTTCAAATCCTTCTCGCGTCGGCCTCTTTCTTCTTTGCCAATGAGATAATCCAATGCTTCGATCTTGGAACGTTGTCGTAATTTGTCTTTCTCCTTCTTCTTCCTGTAGGTCTGTCCCGATGTAGGCATTGCAACGACTATCATCACCATTAACAGTGACAACTAATTGTGCAGCCGTTGCAGGACTTGAATTCGCAGTGGTCTTTTGCTTTTTGCTTGCTAGTTTCTGAGTTCCACTCTGATTGCTCCTAGTCATCCACTTGGGCTGGTCTTTCAATATTTTCCAGCAATGCATGTACGGGAAATTCCGGTGCATCTTGTCCTCAGCCTTGAACATTCTTAATGCATTTGCTTGCTACAAATTAGGAAAACATAGAGACTGAATGAGATAGACAAACATCATATACAATTGGAAGGGCAAGGTATGTTATCTAACCTTATCGTCGATAGATAAGCCACTTTGATTTCTAGCCTCTATCTTTGAAACACAACCAGCAAATATGTTCACATCATGTTGAATACCGGACCACCGGCTCATTAGGGAGCTTTGCGTTCGATCAGAATCAAATGTCTTGTTGCCATGAAAATAATCATATATTCTTTTCCAATATGTCGAACGTGATTGATCAACTCCGTGCACCGGATCCAGACTCACATTTAGCCATGCTGAGACCAACATTTCGTCCTCCTCGACGCTGAAATTCTTGGTCCTTTTCTGATTCCCTTTCACACTTGCTGGAGCATCATCACTTGCTGGTTTTTCATTAGGAGGTGGGACATTATCAGACAAAGCAGCAGGATTACAACCCCTTGTAATCATGTCAACAAAAGATCTTTCTGAATCCATGGCGCCTGTGAAAACATAACACAGGGACAATCAAGATCATACACTGAAATCTACAATTCAGCCCAGTATATGCGCTAGAGAAGTAAGACAGGCCAGCGAATCAACCAACTACTCTTCACGGTAGTGTGCCCGTGCTAGCTAACGCTGTCAGGTCGTATTTGGTTGCTTATGGGAAAAGTCTAAACAGGACATATCTGTACACATTAAAAGAAACTATTTAGCAAATAACAATAGATTAGAATGCTTGATGTGTTTGGCTCTCATCAAGTGGACCAGTGGGACATCCAAAAAACAATATATCTGTACTTTTCTAGTTATGTTGCCCTATGTGATGATGTTATTAGGAAAGCGCCTTTTGTTTCAATTTGAGACAACTTTGTGAAGGCAGTGCTCAGACACAAGCGATGAAGTAAGCGAGTGTGACCATGAGCGCCCACTGGAATAAGAGACCATTCTTTAGTGAACAATATTTCTGCGATCAAGAAGTTTTCTCCGGTGATGACAAGTGAGTCTGGTAACCAGGAATCGCACCCTGTTTTCCAATACTTGGAGCATGATGCACCATATGGGAGACAACCTTTAGCAGGTTCTATTTGGTGGATGTTATGTGCCTTCCATTCAACCTGTTTTCTTTTTCTTTTTAAAGTAGTGATGTGTTAGCTGGTATCTGAGAACAGTGGGTACATATTGTTTTTTGCCATGTTTAAGATCATGACAAAATTTACCCAAGTTACTATTTCCTTGTTCTAGCATATGCAGAGAACTCTTCTGTTGTGTACATCCTACTATTGTTTATTGCTTTATAAGTATAATTGGAAGTGAACATATAGATGCTATGTCTGCATGCATTTTAACTGTAAGCAAGTGTGTGAAAATAGTTCTGTGAAAAGTTTGTAATTATTGGAAAACAAATACACGGATCATTTATGTTTGATCAACATATGAATTTGAACAAAAATATCTTTATCTCACATGTCAAATGTGGATATTAAAAATCTTTATCTTGATCCAAACACTTCAATATCTAAAAAAGACATCGATGTAAATTCAAATTCTATAGGTCTAATGCCTTTACTGTAATCATGGGTAAATAGATTACTAGTGCTTACTATTTGCAGTTGGCCCAGCTGCTATCTTCTAATGTAATATGAATCCTGCAGTAGAAGTTTCACTAGTAATTTTGAGATAAAACTCTGTCAGTCTGGTAATTAGTTCTACATCACTCCTCACTAGCTTGTCTTCATATTTATAAATAAGTCAATAACTTGCAATATTCTTCAAAGTAGTGTACCATCTGATGACATGAACAAACAAACAACCTAAACTGAGTTATTTACAGAACATATTGCCATCAATGCTTTCGTTCACAAATTGCTCGCAATAGATATCTATTCACAAATTGCATCTCACCACACATGAACATTTTGAATTGGCCAGACTATTAAATGTCAAAATTGCATCTGGGTATTTGGAACTCACCGGAGTACATGCCAGACAAGGGGCGATCGTGGCGGCATTGGGAGGAAGGACTCGACGCCGCAGCCCAGGTACCCCCACATTTTCTAACCAAGGCAACGACGCCAACTGCTGTTGCTCCCACCCGCCGGCCGCCGGGAAGATGGGCAACGAGTTGAGCGCAGAAAAATTGGGGTCCCCGTGGCCATGGCTCGAGGACAACGGATCCCCTTCTGATGGCGCCTGCGACATGGAGCGGAGGCGGCGAGAGGGGCGAGGCCGAGAGGGGGAGGCGGCGGGTGGAGCGGAGGTGAAGGAGGCGGCGGCTGGGTGGCGGTCGAGGCGGCGCGGGTGGAGCGGAGGCGGCGAGAGGGGCGAGGCCGTGAGGGGGAGGCGGCGGGTGGAGCGGAGGCGAAGGAGGCGAGGGCCGGCTGGGTCGGCGAAGTCGAGGACGGCGGCGGGTGGAGCGGAGGCGGCGAGAGGCGAGGGAGGCGCGGTGGAGCGGAGGTGAAGGAGGCGCGGCTGCTGGGTCGCGAACTCGAGGGCGCGCGGGTGGAGCGGAGGCGCGAGAGGCGAGGGGAGGCGGCGGGTGGAGCGGAGGCGCGAGAGGGGCGAGGGGAGGCGGCGGGTGGAGCGAGGCGCGCGAGGCGAGGAGGCGGCGGGTGGAGCGCGGGCGCGAGAGGGCTGAGGGGGGAGGCGGCGGGTGGAGCGAATCTGCGGACGTGAAGGAGGCAAAACCCTATCGAGCACTCCGCGCTGCTGAGAGTCGCGCGAGAGAAGAAAATCGCGCGAGGAGAGGCAAAGCCGCGCTGGAGGAGAGATGGCGCCGGGATTGGCGCGCGAGGATTGGCAATCGCGATTCGCTTCGGGAAAGATGGGCGGAGAAGAACGGGATACCGAGCGAGGAAAAATAGAAAATGACATAGCGAGAGTGTTGGACTGCTTTTTTTGGGTATAATAGCTACAATAGGTATCACGGATGTATTTAGCCAAACTGTAGGAGTTGCTCTAAAGTAGCAATATTTAGGATTTCATTTCTTTGATTCCTCACGATCACAAACGGTGGTGGCTTATATGGAGTTCGTGGCTCATTGGACACATCACAGTAAACAAGGTAACAATAGTTATGGTGAATTGAATGGAAATGAAGAATGGTGAATACTAAACACAATAATAGCCGTCGGATTAGCTGCCAAGGGATCCTATGTAATTTGGGATGTGTGATCTTCGTAAGTGGCTTGAATTGAATCAGGACCTTCATATTTTCATAAACAAAAGAGGTATGGGATCATCCTAGCCGTCCAACACTTGTGGTCACAGTTTCCAACTTTACCTTCCTTATACCCTACCGATCGTTGCGCTAGAGAGTCCACGCCTCAACCACTCGAGTTTGAGCTCTGAGTTTTAGGTGGTGATCGGTTCGGCTAAAAAGCTTGTGGCTTATGGCTGAAAACATCAGAGTTGGTGAAAAAAATCAGATGGTGTGTGAGGCTTATTTAGCATAATTAAATTTAAAAAATTTAAAAATAAAAAATATGTTAGCCCATTACGTATAATACAAACAAATATGGGAAAAAAGAACCGGCAAAAAAGCTCAACAAAAATCAAAAATTCAGAAAAAGACGAAACTTATGAATAGTGAAAAATAAGCCAGAAGTCAGAAGCCGAAGCCGAGTTGAGTAACCCCAACTTCCTTGTGTGCCTGGTCCATATGTTGAGCTTGACTGCAGCATTCCATCGAACGCCTTGCAGGAGCTCTCCCTGGAGCACACGGTAGGCAGTCCACCGAAGGTGTGGGCTACCATACTGTGATATTTCCCTGTCAGGTGCATTCCTAGAGTAGGAGTTGATGTGAGTCATAGCAGTAGCCTATCGATGAATTTGGCGCCTGAAAAATTAGACCATCATAGGCTGCTGAATACTAAACACAATAGCAGCCATCGGATTAGCTGCCAAGGGGTCCGGTATAATCTGGGATGCCTGATCTTCATGTGGCTTAGATTGAATCAGGACCTTCAGATTTTCATAAATGAAGAGTTATGGGATCATCCTAGCCGTTCAATCCTCCAGAGAGTTCCTTCTAACCTGAGTTGAGTCCATCCATTTCAAAACGTGACACAGGCAACGCTGCCGGTAGTGGCTCTTCCTGCGTCTAGGCCGCACCAAAAGGCACACGCGACCTTTGTTGCATCAACTAGGGCGATGAGTGCAGAAATTTGGGGGGTTTGGTGCTTGCCGGCGGCGGCGATGACAGTGGGCTTCCAAGCGACAGAGGGGCGGGGGCTGGGCGGCGCAAGGAGAGAAGCCAGGGTCTTTTGTTTTGGAATTTTGGGGTGGCTTTTGGCTTCGATTTCTTCGGAAGTCGAAATAAATGAGGCGGTTTGGCCAAACGGTTTTTAAAGCCGCTTCTTCAAATGGTTTCCTAAGTTTGACGGCGCGTGCACCGTCCGCATTAACGTCTCTACTGTTCACCGCTGTCTTGAAATACATAGACAAAAACTATTAACCGTAGCTCAAAAAAATAGTGCTTCAGCTGCCGCTTTTCGACTTTGAGTGAAAACTGCTGCGGCTTCTTAAGCCTAGAAAAGCTCCATCTAGATTTTCTTTTTTCGAAAATTTTCATTCTGTTTTTGGTGTCTAAACTGAATTTCTTTTTTTTTTTTGCAACGAAACTGAAAGTGTTTTGATGACGATCAATATCTCGCCTTTAGTTAAGTCGTTTTCCCTCACAAAAAAGGCGTTTTCGGTTTCTGAAATTTAAATCAAGCATAATAAGCATTATTGTGAATTTGTATATCAAGATAATATGTTGCGAATAAATTTGAGGAAGCTAGTTTGTGACCTTACATGATGGTGTCCGAAGTACTAAGATTTTTCAGAAAAGTTGGATCCATGCTTTTTCAGAGGCGGCTTCTTACGGATTATCTTCACAGCATTGCTCGCTTAGCTTGTACGTCTTGGATGTTGTTAAATTACAAAATTGATCCTCTTTTCACAAACTTTTGGTAGAAAGACATTAAATTAGGCTACATTAGTTTTCCCTTCAGAAACAATGCACCTTGTTTCTAAAAATATAGTTATAATAGTTTCACAAAACTATGAAAGGTGCAATAAAAACGGTACATATTGTTTGTAGCAGACTAGCAGTAAACATGTGTATGTAAGATAACTAATCAATA
Organism: Dendrocalamus sinicus; assembly: GCA_036346575.1. Classification (NCBI taxonomy): domain Eukaryota; kingdom Viridiplantae; phylum Streptophyta; class Magnoliopsida; order Poales; family Poaceae; genus Dendrocalamus; species Dendrocalamus sinicus. The sequence goes on along the minus strand of CM070672.1, from coordinate 6,479,733 downwards.
TGTGTTAATTGAGTTACCAAATTGTAGTAAACAGATATTTGAGTCCGGGACGGGGTATTATTCTGCAGGTATACTTGTCCGGTTGAAAATCGTTACATTTAAATTTTGAGTTTATCAAAATTCTTTGCAAAATTTCAAATATGTTTCTTAACACCAACCCACCCAATGAACAAAATTAACTTTTCAGCCAGGTTTGAATTTACAGCTACAATCATACGTCTCCACATCATGCATGTAGCTCAACCCCCACGCGGGATTGGTATGCTTAGGCTTTTCATCTTTACTTCATCCAAAAGGGGTTAATCCAGAGTTAATACTACTCAGCACCCTGAAGCATTATATATATGAGACTAAAAGCACTACTACTCTGAAGCCTCACAGGCACCTCCAACGGGCTGGGGTGTTGCACAAAACTACAAAAGCTAGGGAAAAGTGAGGCCATTCGGAGGTGAAACTTGCATTACATCAGTGCCTAGCCATTCCGACATTCTGATGTAGTGTTTGCAGCATAGCATGGCGTGGCCATCATCTTTTACATAAGCAGCATCATGCATTGGGTAAATTGGAGTAGCTCATCTCCATTCCATAAAGATTTCACGGTGGCGCAGTGTTCACCATCGGGGCCAAGTTCAACACATCAATCGACCATAAGCACCTCTAGCACAGTGCTTTTGTTTAGATGAACAGGACATCTCGACGGATGCCCCAGCTCTAGTATTTACTGAAGCTGTGTCTCACAGTTTTAGCTCAGTACATAGTGATTACATCCCATTTCCTCTCTTTTCCCTCACTTCTAGATCCTGATTAACATCTCAAACATTTTGATACATAACAGACATGGCAGAGTTCTCCATAGCTTTTCTCTCCTATTTTTATACTGTTCATGGAGAGCATTTCTTCGTTTCCATCTTCCTCTGTTTCCTTCATTCCGATCTCTTCTCCTACAGCTTCTTCCTTCAGATTTCCCCTCAGGTTCAGAGTTCTCACGCAGGAGCTAACCTCATTGGCCTTGTCATCGGCTTCTCCACCTGACCACAACATTGATCCATCTGCTGTAGTAATGTATCCTGGAAAAGTAGCCTCCATTTCTTCAACATTGCCACCAATCTTCTCCAGAAATGCTCCCATGCAAAGCCAATTTTGGCGCTAAAAGACAATGTCATTTCAACAATTCCATAAGCACCACAAAGTTGCCACAATGACAGAATTCATCACTTTGTACTTCTTATTGTTAATCCAAAATTTAGCTATGGACTCATAACTAGGGTTCAACAGGCCTCTTTTTTTTTTGACCAAGGTCACAGGAGGAATCGATTGCTATTCTTCTCCTGGCGGCTTCATCTCGCTATCTTCCTCCTCTGCTTCGCTCGCCTCTCGCCCTCTCCTACCCAACCTCTCTCTCTCTCTCCCCGATCCCAAATTGGCTCATGAAGATGGAGGCCTACGTCCCGAGGAAGTTGCACGAGTTCATCCCAAGCCCCTCTTCCTCCTCGAGCCCAAGCCCGCGTGCCATTGTGGTCGTGCCGTCGTTCCTCGGCTCGCGCATGGAGGGCACCATCGGCGGAGTCACGGGGAACTGCGGTGGCGGAAGAGGCCAGGATGGTGGCCGGAGCGACGGGGGGAGAGGCTAGGACGGCGGTGGGGCCGATAGTGGTACGCCTACGGGAGGATCAGCAGCGACAGCGACTGGGGCTATGGATATGAGTATCTTGATTTGTGGCGCGGTAGTTTGTGTTAGGAAACCTGGACTCTATCTAGAGTCCTGATCTAATTGGGCACCACACCGTAGACTATAAATAGGGACCTAGACCCCTCTCATTATGTACCCCGATGCAATCTAAAGCAATAAAGAAAGACCAGGAGTTCTCTCTACCTCTCTGTGTTCAATCTATTATTCTGTGATTCTGTGATTAATTCGTTCTTGTTTTAAGCGGAGGAATCGCTCGGATGGTCTCGGCGTCGGTTCCTCAACACGTTATCAGCACGACTTCGCTCCGGTGAACGAGGTAATCATCGAAGCACAGATTGATTTTCTAGATCGCTTTGAATCTGTATTTTCTTTCCGCGTTCTAGATTGAAATTCTACGGTGCAAATCCGCCCTAATTTACCGCGAGCGGACTTGAAGTCGCGGCACAATGTCGATCGGTAAATTGTGAAACGGGTAGATGTTGATTGCCTTTGTAGATTAGATGCAAATCCGCCCTAAATCTACCGCGAGCAGATCTGAAATCGCCGGCACAATGTCGATCGGTGGATTACGAAACGGGGTAGATGTTGATTGCATCATAAGAATAGAAACTAGCATCTGTTCTTCTTGTGCGGTTCATGCATGACATCTCAAAAAAGGAAAAATCTGCCATCATCGCATGCGCGCGGCATGCAGCTAGCCTCGACGCGCGCCTGCCTGCCCGCCCATTGCCGGCGGCGGCGCCGCCGGCGCTCGGCCTTGCGCGCGCCGCGACGGGCCCGCTTGCCCGAACGCACGCCTTGCTCGGCATCATGGCGCCGCCGACCTGCATGGGCCACCGATGGTTTTGACCCGCCGCCGGCCTCGCGCCTCCTACCGTCGGCGCCGCCGAGCCGTGGCCCGCTTGCGCTTGCATGCGCTCGCGCGCCGCACCGCCCGTCCGGGCGCCCGCGCGCCACGGCCTCGGCTTCCCAACGCGCGCCGCATGCGCGCTGCCCCGCGCCACCGGTCTTCCGCTCGGCCGCGGCCGATCAGCCATCCGAACCGCCGCTGCCTCCTTCGCATGGCAGCCGCCGCGCCGCTCGCGAAACTCCGCGCGCGCGCTCGGCAGCGGCCGCGCGCTCGCCGCCGACTCCCGCGCGCGCCTCCGGCAGCAGCCGCGCCGCTCCGCCCGCTCTCGGTCCGCCGCTCCCGGCCGGCAACCACTCCCCGCCCCGTCGCCTCCCGGCCGCGTGCGTGCCTTGTCCCGCCGCCGCCACACGGGTGTTGGGGGTAGGGGAAACCCTACCCCGCTCCTTTTGGGTTCGCCTGGTGGGCCGGCCGGGGAGATGGGCCCAAGTAGGCCGAAAGACACGGCCGGACTGAGAAAAGAAAAAGGGGGAGCCCGGCCGGAAGGGGCGGCAGATTTGCGAAAAAGCCCATGAAACCTTGAGAATCACCGAAAGCCCCCTAGAACTTGCATTTGAGTCCAGAAATTTGCAAAGAGGCCTAGGTAGTTCTGAAAATTACCAGTGGGTCCTCAAATTTACGAGCGGGTCCAGAATTTTGCAGAAAACCCCTCGGTAAATCAGAAAATTGCGCGAATTTTCTCTGAATTGAAATTTTTGCGTAAAAACCCCCTGGAATTGCAGAATTTGCTGAAATTTCATATTCTTGCATAAAAGGGCATCGGGAATCTGAATTTTGCATTATTTTTAGCATTTGAAACTTATTTATTTATGCCATTATTATTCCCTGTATTTTCTGTATTTATTTACTGTTTTGGTTAATTGTAATTGTTTTAAATTGCTTTTAATCACTGAAATTAGCGATAAAATTATAGAAAATGCCTGAAAATTATGAAACATTATGGGAAACTATTGCACCACTTTATTTACCTGTAGTAAATTTTCCATGCATGTTTACTGCAGAAACTTATTTTATTTCGTTCATACACATGTAGATGATGGAATTTCAACCGGAGTTCGAGGAGCCGCCCAAACATGGCGAAACTATCTGACATGGGCATCCGATGTCGAGATTGTGCTTGGGGGCCGGAAGCTCGGCGCAGCTATTGGGATAAGCGGACAGAAAGACGCTAGACCCACACCTAAGGAGAATGATCAGGCACTTCATTTTCTCAGGCACCATCTCTGCTCAACTCTCAAGAATGAGTATATGGCAGAGAGAAATGCGCTAGCACTCTGGACCGCACTCAAGAAGCGGTTTGAGAGGCTCAAGTACACCATTCTTCCTCAAGCAGAGCAGGAGTGGATCAGACTGAGGTTTGCCGACTTTAAAACGGTCGGGGAGTACAATTCTGCCTTGCACAGGATTTGTACAAATCTTAAACTCTATGGCAAGGAGATCACAGAGGACCAGAAGATCGAGAAGACCCTGTCCACTTTCCACCCAGTGCTGTACAGGTTGCCCGCAACTATCGTCAAAATGGCTACAAGGAGTATGCCGAATTGATTGATATGATGCAGGTAGCCGAGGCTCAGGACGAACTTCTCCGCAAGAATTACGTCTCGCAGCCACAAGGCAGCTCCGCTGGCCATGAAGCCAACGCTAGCAGCCTCAAGGTGCGAAAGCCCTTGATGAAGAAAAGGGGGAAGAAGGGTAAGATCGTTGCCCAGAAAGGCAAGTCAGATGCTCCAAACGACAAAAAGGCTAAAAAGAGTGACAAGACCTATGGCCAGCAGAACCAGGGTTGTTACAAATGTGGCAAGTGGGGACATTGGTCGCGGATATGCAAAGCACCGCAACATGTCATTGATGCCCACCAAGCTCGAAGAAGAATGGCAAAGGGCAACTCAGAGCCCACTTTGCGATCATTGAGGGGGCGGCTGGCATTGCGGAGATGATGGAGGTTGAGTCCATCCGGCGCAGAAGACCCTTACGACTTAGAGGCACCACGACCATGATTTCTCTTGAAGAGAATGTCACTGCTGAGGAAATAGCCGAAGAAGTCAATGATTTTCTAGTTGATTCCGTCTGATGCACAGAATGCATAAGACGTTAATTGTCATTTATTTTGTGTTAAATGGACAAGTTTAGAACTTGCATGGTTGGTGCTTTAGGATTTTGTTTTCTCGTAATGGTTGGATGATTTTGGAATAAAGCATTCATTTATTCAGTTTATGATGGCATGTTATGTTCTGATATTTGCGTATTTTATTTATGTGTTGAATGCCTTCTAATACATGTTAATTAAATACGTTATATTAGAACGCGTCTAGCGCCCTATGGAGGAAGTATGCCTTGCCGACAGCGGCACAACGAATACCATCTTAAGAGAGACTAAGTATTTCCAGTCGATCCGTAAGAGCAATGGCAGCCTTACGACAATCGCCGGAAGCGATGCGTGTATAATCGGTTCCGGAAGAGCCACAATTATACTTCCCATGGGCACAACTTTGGTCATTGCAGAAGCCTTATTGTACCCAGAATCGACTAGAACTCTCCTAAGTTTTAAGGATATTCGCGCCAATGGTTTCCACGTTGAGACCGACGAAGAGTACGGTAGGAATACCGCTCATCACGGCGCGAAGAGAATGGCAAAAGAATATTAGAAAAGCTTCCTTCACTTGAAACAGGGCTATATTATACCACAATTAAAGCGCCTGCAGCGTACACTGTTATGAAAACAGTGTTTAGAAGCTCTAAACTCTTCTGTCTCTGGCATGACAGATTAGGCCACCCAAGTCTTAGGATGATGAGAAACATAATTAATAACTCACATGGGCATAATATTAATGTGAAGAATTTCCCGAATCATGAAGATTTTGTGTGCCCTGCATGTGCCACCGGGAAACTAATTACTAGACCCTCCACTCTGAAAGTGAAGGATGGAGTCCCTGCATTCCTGGAACGCATCCAGGGAGACATTGCGGTCCCATTCAGCCCGTCTCAGGGCCGTTTAAGTATTTCATAGTGCTCATTGACGCTTCTTCGAAGTGGTCATATGTGGGTTTGTTGTCCACAAGAAACCACGCCTTTGCAAAATTGATCCGCAGATCATTCGCATCAGAAATGTGTTTCCAGATCATCATATCAAGTCCATTCGAATGGACAACGCCGGAGAATTTATTTCAAAGGCATTTGATGATTATTGCATGGCGATGGGAATTGCAGTTGAGCATTCGGTACCGCATGTCCATACTCAGAATGGTTTGGCAGAGGCTTTAATTAAAAGAATTAAATTTATTGCCCGACCCCTCTTGTATAAAAGTAATTTACCAGCTACATGTTGGGGACACGCAGTCCTTCATGCAGCGAATCTTATCAACCTTAGACCTTCGGCCTACAACATCCATTCACCTATGCAACTAGCGCAAGGGTCACCACCGAAAGTTTCCCATCTTAGGAGGTTTGGATGTAAGGTTTATGTACCGATACCACCTCCGCAATGAATCGCAATGGGCCCACTCGCAAGGCGGGATATCGTTGGTTATGAGATCGCATCCATAATCAGGTATTTGGAACCCATGTCGGGAGATTTGCATACTGCCCGCTTCGCTGATTGCATTTTTGATGAGGATAATTTCCCGTCATTAGGGGGAGGAAATCAACCCGTTAATGAAAAATGTCGGAAAATCACGTGGGAAGCCACAGGAATTCATGCACATGACCCGCGCACTAGTGAAACTGAAAAAGAGGTCCAGAAGATCATCGACTTGCAAGCATTAGCAAATCAACTGTCTGATCACTTTAGTGATTTGAAGAGCGTGATTAAGTCGCATGTGCTCGCACGCAATGCACGGAGAGGTTGAAATACCAAAGAAAATTGAAGGTATCCCTAATCCCGCCCGCAGGCCTCGAATAAAAGGGCGAGAACTCCGGTTCCTCGAGTCCAAAGTAACCGGGACGCCGCGAAAAGGATAAAAGAGATTTATCACACGATCATTGAAGTCCCCGCATGAGAAGGGGAGCCGTTGAGACTGGCACAAGTATGACACCTTGTAAAAGGGCATACCGGATCTGAATATCCCCATCGGCATGGATGTGTGCGCACACATCGGAGCCAAAAAACTAAAGGGACTTGCCACCGCAATTGAAAGAAACGATGTGCAAGGTAAAGCTCCAGCAGAAGCAATCGCTCCAGAAGAAGCAACTCATGAAGAAATAGCTATAAATTATGTGCACACGGGAGAGTCCCTGAATAGGACAACAGCTAATATCGATATCTACTTCGCAAAGAAAATTGCCACCATCATCGATCTTGATCCCGAGCTGCATCGCTCATTGAATGTAAGAAAAGATCAGATTGGGAAGATTGGAAGAAGGCAATAGCAACCGAATTGCTATCTCTGAATAAAAGAGAGGTGTTTGGGTTCAGTATGCGCCTGACTCCCCACATACACCCGTTGGGCATAAGTGGGTATTTGTTCGAAAGAGAAATGAAAGAAATGAAGTAGTGAGATACAAAGCAAGGCTGGTAGCCCAAGGTTTCACTCAACGTCCTAGAGTTGATTACGAAGAAACCTACTCCCTAGTCATGAGTGGAATTACCTTTAGATACTTGATCTCAATGGCAGTGAACTTGAATTTGGAAATGAAATTGATGGATGTTGTGACTGCATACCTTTACGGTAACTTGGATTCGGAGATTTACATGAAAGTACCTGAAGGAATTTCTCTCCCGAACCAAGACAGAGCAAATAGAAATCATGCAGTGTGAAACTCGAGAAAGTCCTTGATGGATGAAACAACTGGAAGAATGTGGTATAATCGCTGAGCGACTTTTCTCGCAAGAAAAGCTACACGAACAATGAATCTGTCCTTGTGTATTTATACGACGATCCAGAATGGATTCTGTATAATCTCTGTGTATGTAGATGATCTGAATATCATCGGACAGTGAAAACATAAAAGAAGCAAGCTCCTACTTGGAGTCGAATTTGAAATGAAAGATTTGGGCAAGACCAAGTTTTGCTTAGGCTTGCAGCTTGAGCATGTCCTCAAGGAGTCTTGGTACATCAGTCGACCTACACCTGAAGGTGCTCGAAAGGTTTGGCTTTGAGAAGGCATTTCCTCGAAGTACCGATGATCGGTAAGTCTTTACAGCAAGAAAAAGATCCTTTCCGACCAAGGGAAGAGGGGGAGGAAGTCCTGGGACCGGAATTCCCATACTTGAGTGCAGTGGGAGCACTCATGTATTTAGCAAACTGCACTAGACCGGACATTGCATTTGCCGTGAACCTCTTAGCAAGGTATAGTGCAGAGCCCACCAAAAGGCATTGGCAGGGCATAAAGGACATTTTTCGATACCTCCAAGGTAGCAAAGACCTCGGATTATTTTACGAAAGAATCAAGATCTGAACTTGATTGGCTATGCAGATCTTTGGGTATCTGTCTGACCGCATACCGCTAAGTCACAAACAGGCTATGTATTCTGTGTGGTGGAACTGCAATTTCATGGAAATCGTCTAAGCAAAGCACGTAGCTACTTGACGAACCACTCGAAATTATAGCATCAGATGAAGCCGCACGAGTGCGCTGGCTCCGCCAAATGGTTCACCACATCCAGCAGTCATGTGGGATGAACATTGTGCAAACCCCCACAATTATCTATGAAGATAATGCCGCTTGCGTTGCACAAGTGCAAACGGGCTATGTGAAGAGTCATATCACAAAGCATATCAACCCCAAGTTCTTCTATGCACATGAATTGCAAACGATGGACGAGATTAAAGTACTGCATACTAAGTCATGTGAAAATCTCGCAGATTTATTCACTAAGTCACTCCCCGCATCTAGCTTTGAAAGGTGCGTGCGTGGAATTGGAATGATGAGACTTAGAGAAGTGCAGAATTCAGGGGGAGAATTCTCACAAGCCCGCTAATAAATCTTGATCATGAAGATTAAGTACCCAAAAATAAAGTCTTGCAGACTAAATGAATTTGGGTGAATTGTACTCTTTTTCCCTTGACGAGTTTTCCATGAAGTTTCTCGACCAAGGTTTTTAATGAGGCAATTCGTGCATCGCAGCATCACATGTATCATATACTCTTTCTCCAAATTTTTCCCACTGGGTTTTTATGGAGTTTTGACGAGGCATGAGCATGTTGGGTGAGTGCCCAAGGGGGAGTGTTAGGAAACCCGGACTCTATCCAGTCCCGATCTAATTGGACACCCCACAGTAGACTATAAATAGGGACCTAGACCCCCTCATTATGTACCCGATGCAATCTAAAGCAATAAAGAAAGACCAGGAGTTCTCTCTACCTCTCTGTGTTCAATCTATTATTCTGTGATTCTGTGATTGATTCGTTCTTGTTTTAAGCAGAGGAATCGCTCGGATTGGTCTCCAGCGTCGGTTCCTCAACAGTTTGATGCGGTGGATGAGTAAAGAGTGCATGGTTATTGAGGTGTCGGTATATTGATGATATATCATTGTGGTGGACTGGAGGGTCATGCCATCTGGACGGCAAAGAGTCATCGCTACCGCCAGATCCGCCGTCGCTGCTGCCGGATCCATGGTCTCCTCCGCTAGATCGGGGGGTCCTCAGCTTCGTCAGGGCGAGTTCTCCGATCCATCGGTCCGCCACAGCCGCCCCCAGATTCGTCGGCCGACTCCACTCCTCCAGTCTGCGCCGCCTCCTCCAGTCTGCCGGTTGCCGCTTGGGGCGGTGGAGAGTGGCGGCGGGAAGAGAGAGCTGCCGCTAGCGAGCTGGCTCAGCCTCGCTGGCGCCGAAGGTGGAGGAGATGGGGGAAGGAGAGAGAGAGAGAAAAGTAATGGGGCGAAGGAAGAGAAATGGCGAGCTGAAGAAAATTGCTGGCGGTGGCTAGGTTACGAGGGATTTCGGCATTTTGCGATTAACCCTCTCATTTTCTGAAATTGCAATAAAATCTTCTCTCTTTGTACTTCTTCTGTTTGGGCCCTCCGGAAGTCTGATATTGTTGCGGCTACTTGTGTGTATGGCATCGTCACGCTATGCGCTATAAACGATATTGTTGTGCGAAAGTGGTGAGTCGCCGCGTCTCGCCGCACCGCCTTAATAACCATGAAAGTGTTTACTTAAGACTAGAGAATACTATTGACTAGTAGCAATTGATGATTTTCATGTACAAATCTAGCAAGTAGCAATTGATGTACTGCATGCATGTGTGCCATCACCTGATTGCATGAATTGGTGATCAATATGTACAATTGGTCATAGTCTCATAGATCGGTCTTTGTCGATGAACTTTGTTATTTTGCTTCCTGGTGGCTGGTGCTTCTATATTTACTGAGTTTTTTTATATGCTTCCTGATGGACTGTGTTGATCTGGTGGCTAGTGCTTCTGAATTTTACATGCAAGTGTTCTGGTGCTTCTGAACTTGCAGGTGCATGTTTGTTTTTCTACCGATATTTTTACCCAAAAATCATCCAATTTTCACCTATTTTCAGCCAATATTATTTTGAAATTCAAATTTTGATTTGAAATTTTTGGTCAAAAACTCCCATAACTAGAACCAATGTGTAATGAAAGACATCAGAAATTTCAGACCAAATAACCTTAGCCACAACACAATCAAACAAAAGGTGATTAATAGTTTCATTTTCAGCACAAAAAACACAGCTGAGATGTTTATGAATATTCCTTTCGGCAAGATTATCTTTAGTCATCAATTTATTACGAGAGAGCGGCCATAGAAAGAAATGAAATCTAGGAGGAACTTAAATTCCAAATTGCAGGGACATAAATTGGTTTTACACCTCTGAAGTTAATTATAGGAATAGCATATAAAGATTTTGAAGAGTAAACCCCATTCCTTTCATATTGCCAAATCAGAGCATCATTTTCCTTGGTTAAAAGGATAGCATTTTCCAACTCATACCAACATCATCTCCTCAAAGAATGACGTCCTAAAAGAGCATTTAACCTGAGATCCATCCCAAATCTAATGGATAGTTTTGCCCTTCTCATTGACAATTAACATATAGGTCCCAGAATTGGGCAGCTAGATGTGAGGTTCCTAGCCGAATGCCTTCCCAAAGCCAGCAATTTCAGATCTCCAATTCACCTTTGCTCTTCTTCTTGCAGGCTTCCTTCCAAGCAACTAAGCACTTGCACCCCCGCACCGCCGCCCTTGTCTAAGGCCCCACTTATTTCAGCTTAAGCTTCTGGCTTAGTTTTCACTATTTATAAATTTCGTCTTTTTCTGAACTTTTGGTATTTTTGAGCTTTTTTGCTGGTTCTGTTTTTTCGCATTGTCCGTAATTTTCTATTTCTAAATTTAATTACGCTAAATAAAATACATTCAGCTACAGTAAAATTTCAGCTGTTACCGTGCGATTTCAGCCATAAACCACAGTTTTTTAGTCCAACCGAGCGGGGTCGAGAGGTGGGAGACATCCCACATAGGCACTCAAAATTCCTAAATCTCCCGTTACTCCTTTCTCGTCTACCTCCGCGTTATCACCGAAACTGGTTTGATATTGCGGCAAAGAAGTGTTTCACCAAGGTACTGATGATAATCTATGTAATGTTACATGTTAATTTAACTGCTCTCTATCTTGGGTGGAAAACGCGATACGTACTGCTAGTTGTAATTTGTAAACGACAGAGCCACATGCTCTACATGGTTGCGGGTGCTAATCAAATCTAGAAACCCAGAGAGAAGCAATATGCCATGTTGTTTTCAGCTTCTAAAAGTTGATTTTCGACTTTTCTACAGTAACTAACTTTTAAATGAAGTATCTTTATAAAATAGGGTTTACTAATTAATTATAGTATATATCTGCAAAAACCGCATGTGAATTCTTGTTACTCTGTAATCTCTCGTACGAACAGCCTAAAAACCACAAACCGCAGCTAAAAACTATAAATCGTAGCCATACACGCATTTGGCTCTACCATTTTCGTCTCTATCGCTTTGATGCGCCCTCCAGTCCACTCCACAGAAAAATGCGAAAGCAAAACCTGACCAGCTTTGGCCCAATTAACAGCTAGTTCTTGGTTCTTGCACATATGAAGGTGGGATTTTTAACGCGTAGGCGGCGGCTGGAGATTGGGAGGAGAGCTACCTGCCGACCGACCTTGCTTTTGGGCTCTTGGTGTTATTAAATAACTAGCGTAGTTGTATTTTTACTGTATTTAGTATTTCTATTAGTACGTGTTTTTAGTGTTATTTAGTATTTTCATTAGCACTAATGTTCCTACTAGAGATAATGCTTAATATTCATATATAAGAGCGTTCACGCTCATGTACTTATATGTAAATAGATAATCAATAGAAGACAAATGTATATGAGCTGCAAACCATTCTCTTAATATCTTCTGACATGGTATTAGAACCTATTCTTCCCATCCAATAACAACCTTTACAAATACATTTGCTACCTTAGGATCGTCAATATCAGAATCGCTTGCACTCAAGCCGCCGGCCTGATGTCCACTGGTCACCATCCTTTGTTAATCCTATCAATGTGAAATTGTTTCACAACACCTACCCGCTGTGGAAGGTACGGGTTCTTCCTGTCTTTCGTGACACACAGTGGCTTGGTCTAATAGAAAGAACTGATCCGGTGCCGCCCCAGTTAATCGTAGCGTCGACAAAAAATGGAGCCGCAAGGTTCCTAATCCTGTATATATCGTCTGGCTCCAATAAAATTGTATAGGCCTAAGCCTGTTGCTATCCACTCTCTTGCCGGAGGTGTTGGGGCAGATGTTAGTTTTGTCATCATCGGCTGCAGTCTGAAATGCCCTTGGGCCAGTGGCGAAGCCAGAAATAAAATTAAGGGTGACTGAACTATTTATAGGTCTCAACTAAGTTGACACAAAATTAGTCTTTTACTCTTATAAAATTTCAAATTCATATAGAAATTATAAATTGGATGGAGACAAACAATGAAAATAGAGAAATAGAAAGTAGGTACCTCAATAATAGAAAGCGTCATGAGTACGGAGTAGCGATAAGTCACCTATGTATAAAATATATCAAAATTAGTGATATAATAGAAAATTATGAATGACAATGAAAATTTAGATCATATGAAACATACCAAAATTAAGCTAATTTTAATCACGAGATAATAGAAACAAAAGGCGGCATCTTTTTCCACACTCTATCCAATGTTCTTATCATTTTCACGGTGGGGGGCTCGGTGGCAGCGGTGCCTTCGGGGCACGTGCAGGACCACATCATCGCGGAGCGGCGACGGTGGGAGAAGATCAACCAAAGGTTCATTGAGCTCTCCACCGTTATCCCCAGACTCAAGAAGGTTCGCATATATTTCACTTTGTTTCTTCTTCTTTTTGATTGATTATCTCTTCTTTAATTTTATGATTTTCACTCCTCCTCCTCCTCCTCCTCCTCTTCTTTAATTTTATGACTTACATATATTATTTCACTTCCTTTCATTCTTTGATTGATTGATTAACTCTTCTTTAATTTTATGAATTTTCACTTCTCCTTCTCCTCCTCGTCATCTTCTTTAATTTCATGCTTATTGTTAACCTTCCCATCAAGGAGAGTTAGCTTCTCTTTGAATTTATTAATCTCTCTTTTTCTCTCTTTCTATTTTTACTATGTATAAAGTTGCCACCGGGGGAGGTGAGGCTCAAGCCTCACTAAACTCCCCCGGTAGCTACGCCCTTGCCTTGAGCGTAAGTTTGCGACCCAATCTAGGTTGTGTATTATGCAAATCCGACGACAGTTGGCTACGCTTCAGAAGCGGGACATGACGATGATTGGCTATTTCAACAAAGTCAAGGCCTTACAGATGGGCTCGTCACTGCTGGCAAACCACTCGAAGAGGAGGTCATCATTTATCTTCTCACTGGTCTCGACAACTCCTACAATACGCTAGTGACATCCGTCACTATCCGGATAGAGCCGATCGCCCTCACCAATCTCTACTCACACATACTAGACTATGAGATGCATCACAAGTGAAGCAACCTCATGTTCCAGCCCTTCACGAACATGGTGTCTCAGGGCAATCAAGTAAGGCGTGGGTGAGGCAGTGCAGTGGATGTGAATGTAGCCAAGGTGGTGATCACAGATAGTACTAGTACCAGGGTACCAATTACGGCAACTATCATGGTGGCAATAAGGGGTTCAACAATCAACATGTCTGTAAATTATGTCGAAAGATCAGTCATGTAGCTTTTAAATGCTACAAGCATTTTGATCATGCATTCCAGTAGGAGGAGCACACGGTGGCAAATGTCAGTATAGGATCAAGGTTTGACGCACCCTGGTACACGGATACTAGGACGATTGATCATATCATCAGAGAATTGAACAAACTGTCGATAAATGAGTGGTACTCAGGCAAAGATCAAGTTCACACAGCAAATGGTTTAGGTATGCCAATTGCTCATATTGGTTCTTCTAAAATTATGCGTCACATAAATCTTTATTCCTAAATAATGTTCTTCATGTTCTATACACAAATAAAAATCTGTTATCTGTTCATAAACTCACGACTAACAATAATATTTGTCGTGGATTTCATCCTGATTATTTTCTCATTAAGAATCGTACTTCAAAGAAGGTGCCCCTTCATGGTCCCAGTGAGGGTGGCCTATTCCCATTCCTGTAGCTCGGCTATATCTAGGAAGGTTCTCTTTGACATCAAACACAATCACGAGCGGTGGCATTACCGTTTAGGCCATCCCTCGTCCCCTATGGTAGATCAGATACTTCAACGTCATAGTTTACCTTTTTTTCATGAGTCCAACACATTCTCCATTTGTGATGCTTGTCAATAGAGCAAAAGTCATCAACTTCCTTTTTCTCAATCAAAAAGTGTGTCATTTTTACCCCTTGAACTTGTTTTTTCCGATGTTTGGGGGCCTACGTGTATCTCATTTGGTGGTTTTAAATACTATGTGAGTTTCATTGGTGATTTTAGTAAATTCACCTGCATGTATTGTTTCAAGAGTAACGCTGATGTCTATCGCATATTCATCCAACTCCAAACTCATGTTGAGCGTCTTCTAAATAAAAAAATCTACACATGCAAACCGACTAGGGAGGCATGCAAACCAGTTGGGAAGGCGAATACCAAAAGTTGAATTCCTTTTTGCAACAAATTGAAATAACTCTTCGTGTTTCCTATCTACACACTCATCAATAAAATGGGTCGGTTGAGAGAAAATATCGCCATATCATAGAAGTTGGCTTGTCTTTACTCACCCATGCCTTCATGCCCGTTCGTTTTTGGGATTAGGCATTCCAAATATCATGTTTCTTAATAAATTGGCTTCTTAGTAGAATGATATATAATTCAACTCTATTAGACTGTCTTTTTGGAACATCTCCAGACTATTCCTTTCTTAGAACTTTTGGGTGTGCATGCTGGCCTTGTCTCCATCCATACAATGATAAAAAAACTCCAATTTTGGTCTAAATAGTGTGTTTTTCTTAGTTATAGCTCTCTTCATAATGGCTACAAGTGTTTGCATGCCTCTTTGGGCATCGAAGTATGTCGATCACAGGAGGATCTCATCCTTGTTCAGCTTAAATATTCTACCGACCTTCTGCAACAGATCAGTATGATAGCATGCAAAGCAGTAACTTCTCCAACGTCGACAACTAAAAAATTATCAAAGTCTTTATGGGAAGAGTTATCAACTACAGAAGCAATACGGTATAGGAGTATAGTAAGTGTTTACAGTACCTAACATTGAAACGACTATATATATGTGTGTGTGTGTGTGTGTGTGTGTTCAACAAGGTGTGTCAATTTCTATATATACCAACCAAACATCATTGGACAATGGTGAAAAGAATTTTACAGTATGTTTGCCACATAGTGAGTGTCAGACTTTGTATTCGCAAGTGCATTCTCTGATGCAGATTGGACAGGATCAATAGATGACAGAAGGTCAACCAGTGATTTTACGGTTTTCTTTGGCTCCAATCTTATATCATAGAGTTCAAGAAAACAAGCCACAGTGGCAATATCTAGTACTGAGTTAGAGTACAGGGCTCTTGCAAATGCCACATTAGAAATAATCTAGATATAGTTGCTATTGAGAGAACTTGGAATTTATCAATCACAAGCACCTGTCCCGTGGTGTGACAATCTTGGAGCCACGTATCTTTCTATTAATCTTGTGTTCCATGCTAGAACTAAATATATTGAGGTGGACTTTCATTTTGTCCAAGAATAAGTGGCAAGAAAGGCATTAGAGATGCAGTTTATATCATCACAAAATCAATTAGCCGATGGTCTCACCAAACCAATTGGAATATAACAACTGAAGATCCTACTACACAATCTCAATCTCACCGGTTGTGATTGAGAGGGTGTTAAACAACTGGAACAGTTGTATTTTTCACTTTAGTTTATTATTTCCATTAGTGTGTTTTTACTGTTGTTTAATATTCTCATTAGTGCTGATGTTTCCACTAGAGGTAGTGCTTAGTATTTACACGTGAGAATGTTCACACTCATGTACTTTTATATAAATAGATGATCAATAGAAGATAATATATGCCAGTTGTAAACCATTCTCTTAATATCTGCTGATACTTGGCACAACCCCCAAATGGTATAACAAAAGGAAAGCAACCTGCCTGTACGTCCCGTATATCCCGTTTAGGGATAGTTAATGTAAGAGAAATGTAATGATGGTCTAAATCCATTTTTAAGAGGATACTTTACTTAAAAATTTTGTGTTAGAAATTTTTGTGTCTCTGTATTTTTGTTGGGGCTCGCCAAACTCACATTACTTTTTTATGTTTGCTCCGATCTTTTCCCTTGGGAATGAGGGGTGGGTTTTTATAGGAAACTAGCTAAATGTCTATCTGTTGCTATGGATATACTACCAAATATAATAAGGCACCATCGTTGATTGACTGCTTGGCCTACAAATGCCCTTGCTTCTCCGTGGCAGGTCCTTACATATGTTTGGATATATCCAACGTCAAGCTTATTGTTTGAATCTCATCGTTAAGAATATTTCCATAAAGAACAATATTCAATTACTGTCCTTGCAAAAAAACTCTAAAAAGAAAAGAAGTGACAAAATGAAGAAAAGAGGTTGTGTTCTTATTCATCCAAAACAATTGCTTGTATCTCTATAGAAGGCACTACAACAATCAAAGCTCATTGAGAAAACTCTAATGATGTGGCACCTGGCTTCATTACGATGAACTGCATTCCAACATTTATGCAACAATTTTATGCTATTCGTACTATTCCAATTTTCATTGGATTCATGGACTTCACTAACCATGAAGGTAACAGGAAACTATAAGTGAAAATCTTCACCAGAGATCTGATTAAGCAATTAGCTTGTCATATATACATCAGACAATTAATTGTGGGTATGGACGCACTCATACTTTCCTAAGGGAAGCTGAACAAACATTGTCACAATTTCGAAGGGAAATATATTATAGACTCATCAAAGGATCTTACAAACTATCTGTACATGCCACCTTCCTCCAAACATGTAGGGATGTTTCTCAAGGTTAAATTACACGTAGCACTTAATCATCTCCTATGACTAGTACTAGAAAAGGAAGCGCGCTTCGCGGCGCCCTACGACGTTGTTGAAGTAAGATCATAAAACAATAGTACAAAGTGCATGTAGAGAAACTAAGAGACCAAAGAAAAATTCAAATGAACTCTAAAATTCATGATTTCGACTATGAATACAATTTGATTCCGGCTCCGACTCTGATTACGACTCGACTTCGACTTTCGACTACAGTTACAAACCGACTTTAATCACGACCAAACTTTGCACACGACTTCTAAACAAGATTATTTACAACAATTACTACACTAAACTACAATCGAAGCAAAATCAAGTGGTATTGATTGCAGCCCACCGCACACGAGGATGGGGGTGTTGGAATCCATTCAATATCATGAAAACCACATGCTCCAAATTTAGATAGCATAACCTGCCAGAAATAACCGGCAACTAATTAGATAGCATTTTTCTGGTTTAATGCTAGCTAAAAGCTCTTGTACACGTGGCAACTAAGTATTTGTAATCCCTAGTACACAAGGAATCAACGGAAAAGTATGTCATTCATTATGTCATTGTCCCATTTACTATTGCCTAATTCAACATGTTACTTCATAGATATTTTTCTTTTACCTATTCAACACAGCAACATTAAATATAACACCAGCTTTTCAACAAGTTTTTGTAGTAAATTTATTGCATACATAGTCGAGATGCCAGTATAATTAGGGCATGTACAACCCACAGACAGGTTGCTGTCTGCAAGTTCTTTCCACTTCACATACAGACAACTGAACAGACAGCTTGTACAATGGGTCGTCTATTTGACTGTCTGCAAACCGTTTAATGCATGCATACAGCCATGATCAAGCATGAATATGATTCCTGTGTATCATTGTGTTGCTTCTTGATACAAAATAGATCAAGTATAAATTAGACGAACATAATTACAATATTTTTTAGAACCATCAATATAAATGATATATTAATATATATATATATATAATAATAGTTTTATCATAAATCAAATAAAATATAGTACGCTGCCATATGTGCTCGACTCCATAACTCAATTGTTCAACTCCATTACAGTCTGACATCAAGGAACTTGACACAAAAGAAGGAAGAACACTAAACAAAGCAGCAAAAAGCTTATTCTTGCAGCTAGCCTTAGCTACCATATGAGCAAGATAGCAATCACAAGCAGAACCAAGTTCCATCACACAAGAAGTCCAAATGAAAAATGACACTGTCTTCTGATATATGCAAGACAATACTATTATTACCAGAGGATCGTAATCTTACTATTTTTCAGGGAGAGCTGACAATCACCAGTGGCAAGCTGACAACAGGTCATTTCAGAATAGTATTATCTTGCTGAACAAATGGTAAACCGCACAGTTACTGCAGTTACTGCACAAATGTACCAATGTATTACTCTTGAGATGCATAGTTACTGCACAAATGTACCAAATTCAACCATTTAGTAAGAACTATACAGCAAGAACTACACAGCATAAAGAGGAACAACACATAAATGCCTTCACCGTCAAGCTTCGGAGCTGAATCCATCAAATGACTAACCACAGTGGTAAACTGAAGATTTATCTTGCTTTTTGTCCACTCGTGCCATTGGCAAGCAAGGAAAATTCAAGCACATCACTCCTAAACACCAGACATCGTGAAACGAAAGCAGCTAAATATAATGGTAAATTTTTTTGCTGAAGAACTACCTCCTGATCAACTTTAAGACAACATAAAGTTAAAAGACTGAAATGTGAGAATTGAGGACAAAAGGAGAAATAGGTTCACCATGGGTAGAATGGTCAAAGGTAGCACCAGTAAAATGTCAATAACACTGACTGTAGCATTTCACACCATTTGGAGAGGAAACATTCAAAATTCAGCACAGCTGGCTGGATGACAAACTGCATGAAAACTGAACATAAGGAATATGTGGATTACTATTACTCTAGCTACTACATATAAGGGGGAAACCTCTTTACTGCATGCAGTTACAGGATTCTGCACATGCAGGTAATACCCAAATCCTTTTAGTTCAGACTTCAGTATTCATAATCTTTGTTATAATGCAAATCTTGACACCTTGCAATAATGTAGATATGAACATGCCACATGTATATAGTGAATAGTGATTTGAGGAAGATCGAAAACAGGAAGAATGAGAATAAGTGCATAACAATACTCAAGATTAGTACTGATTTTTGATGCAATGAGATGTGCTAAAAAAAGGAAATGAACTTAACACTGCGAGGTCGAAGGGGATGAAAACTGTCTATTTGTAGAACCATAAATAATCACAAGCCTATCAATTGATTTTCCCTTGTTAAAACAAAGGAGGGCCAGTGCTAAATAAACCCTACAGATAACCTGGCTCTGCAGAAACTGATAGGTGAACTATTTATGTCCTATTTACTCATATAAGCTAATACCATGAGAACATCAAAATTTGAGTGCTCCAAAAGTTGCCAAGCAAATAACAATGATGTCTAGCATGTCCAATACCACATGTGCATAACTAATGAAGAAGAGTCCAATTACCATCGCAGATAAGCTCCCTTAATATACACACCACTATCTGCAAGAAAAGAAACAAGCCTGGTTTAAGCATGAGTAATTCAGAGAAGTCCTAAGCAGTCATTGTGTGGACTGCGAGGTTGATTAAACCACATAAATGGCGGGTGGTCTATGATTCAGAGATGGGATAAGAGCGGCACACCTGGATAGCTAATGTGCTGACAACCATGCCGGGGCCAACGACTGCGATGCTAGAGCAGAGGAGCATGGGAAGGCACCTCCGCCAGATCCATCGATGGAGATGGCGCCGTGGCCGCGCCCTTGCTGAGGGCACCGGTGATGGGGATGGCTGCCGCCGCCGCCGCGCCCTTGACGACAGCACCGACGAAGGGGTGGGCCGCCGCCGCCGAGCCGCCACCACGACCGAGGTAGCGGGGACTGGCGGAGTGGCGGGCGAGGTGACAACCGAGGCGTCGGCGATCGGCGAGGCGAGCCGCGGGCGGCGGCGGCGCGCGCGCGGAGGTGGTGACCGGAGGGGACGGACGAGGCGCAGGCCGAGACGACGCGGCGAGGCGGCGGGCAAGGCGCGGCCGGCGAGGCGCCGGCCGGATCCGGCCTCCCCTCCGACCTCGGCCTCCCCTCCGGCCTCGCGGCTCCCCTCCACCTTCGTGCCGACCGGATCCGACCTCCCCCTCCGGCCTCGTGGCTCCCCCTCCGCCTCCGCGCGGCCGGATCGGCCTCCCCCGCCTCTCCGCGCCGAGCGGGATCCGGCGCGGTGAGTCCATCCACCCCGCGAGCATCCCATCCGCGGCGGTGGGGAGGAAGGGGAGGAGGAGGTTGGGGGAGGCGGCGGGGAGCGGGAAGGAGGGGGACCGGGAGGAGGGGCGGCGGGGAGGTGGAGGCGGCGGGTAGGGCGGGAGAGAGGAAGCGGCGGCGCGGGTGGGAGACGGCGGGAGCGGCGAGGGGCGGGCGGGGAGCGGGGTAGGAGGGGAGAGCGGAATGGGTGCGTCTGAGACTGCGAGAGGGAGGAAGGCGGGGTTCGGGCGGGCGCCAGCGCGAGAGGGAGCAGGGCACCAGCGGGAGCCTCGCCACGCGTCGCTGCCAGGGCTCTCTCGCGCGCCGTGGAACGCTGTGGTGCGAGGAAACGGCAGCAGGTTTTAATTTCTCCGATAAGCATAACGGATGGGCCAAAAGTTGCTCCAAACTAACAAAGAGAATGCATTGTTTTTATTCTTAGCAAATATGAACCTTCTGATAAGAATAATTTGTACCATCAAATAAATGTGTCTGGCCAACATTCACACCGTCTCCCAGCATCCTCACTCAAGGTGGTAAAGCCCTACTTGAGCAACCTTGGTCTGATACCAATTGAAATGGATTGAATTGGATGCATAAGAGAGGGGGTGAATTGGGATTCTTTTTGGCAACAAAGGCTAAATTAAAATTTTAATCTTTACTAGCTCAACCTAAGTGGCTAAAGTTTCTAGTGAAGTTTTGCAACCTAGTTCTAACCCTATACAATTCTAGTGAGCTAAGAAATGAAATAGAATAATGAAAGTGCAAAACGTAAAAGAGATAAGGAACACAACTAATTTTTTTACTGAGGTCTCAGAGATTTGGTGATCTCCCCTACTCCTCGTTAAAGCACTACACGAGAGTCTAGCTCTAACTTGAGACTGTGCAAGGAATCAAACCATCCACATGTGGTAGTCCTTCTCTACTCTAGATAGGTGGACTCTAAACCTTCATAAGTTTCCCGGTACCTTCCACAAGCACCTCCAGGGAAGATCACCAAGCCAATGTCTCTAAACTATCTAGGAGTCACCAACCTCCAAGAGTAACGAGCCCAAGACACTCACTTAACCCAACAAGGTAAGCAACTAGGAGTGATGCATAATCTAGACCTATCTACTCTCTCATACACTCAAAGATCTCCAATCAAAGCTTCAAAGTGCTCTAAAATTCCTCAATAAGATGAACACTGAAATGGGGTTGCAAGACTTATAAGTTGAACCCCCATAGAGTCTATTTGTAGCTCCTCTCCTCAGAGACTAGCCGATAAATACAAATATTTCAAAATATCTCTTTCAGTCAGATCATCTGACCCACTCAAATTATCTGGTTTAAACATCTCCAATGGTCAAAAATATAGTCGTTACGCACACTCAGATCGTCTGACCCAACTTAGATTATCCGACCCACTCAGATCATCTGGGCTAGTGCAATGTAAGGCCCCAGATATTAATATCCGGCACCCTCTGTGATTCCACCGCACTATTCCCTGGATCAGTAGATAGTGCTCACAGATTACAGTTCTGAATATCAAAGTACATATCATGCGGAAGCGTAAATATAATAGAAGACTTACACATGGGCCGGTTAGGCCGAAATCATAAATTGCAGCAGCGGAAGAACGAAGCACACAGGTGGGACCTTCAGGACATGCCCACAGGCAGCCAACTGGAGGTTCGCGACCTAGCCCTTGATATCTTCATCTTCTCCGTCAGCTTGTCCAATCTTGTTGCTGAGGCCAGGTGACTTGATTCCTGATTCTGTATTTTGTCGCAAAAGCGAGCGTGAGCACTCCGACCCCGTGCTCCGCGAGCCAATACACAGAATGCAAATAAATAATATGCATGGCTTAACAAAGGAGAGGCTCGGGTTATTTTATTTGCCAAAAGTCGCTTTTAGTGACACTATTTTTATTCAATCGTAGTGTTATTAATGTTACCTAAACTCCACACGGCAATGGCCATAATTGACTTAATCCACCGAGATTACACTTCCTATATTTATTGTTGTCTAAGACTTCAAACATCGAGTGACATCATTTAATTAATCCACCGAACATACTCTTTCTATACTGCGTGCTGTCTAAAACTCCAAACAGCGTATTTCATCAATTATCCAGTCCACCAATCAATTGATGTCTAAAGCTCCAAACAGCTAGTGACATCATTTTTTTTCTAATCCACTGATCATGCACTCATTGCTGCCTAAGACTCCAAGCAGTGAGGGTCATCCTTTATTTAGATCCACCAATATCTTTTGTATTCCAAAGTTCTAACAATCCAATCTTGTTGTGGCTAATCATCAACTCTTTATTTCTAAATTCTAATGACTATCTAACATGATTGCTTTTATATCCACCGAAATCATTCATATCGGGACTTTCCAATAATTCCCTCCTTTTGTTATTGATCCAAATTCATGATTTGTTCTCCCAATAATCAGTCTTATTTTCTACTATCTATCTCTAACTAATTCACTAGTATACATATACCATGAATACCAAAGATCAAGATTATAATCCAATAATTGCTATCATTCCTCCAATATTCCCAAAAATCCAATTCATCCATCTAGTATTTGATCAAATCTTATTAATCCCATCACTGTCAACATCTTCCAAGAATTTATATTAATTATCAGTGTTGCAATCCAACAATTACCCTTATACTCCCTAATTCTCCAAAATTCATTTAAATCATCTATCTAGACTATATATCCATTTGGGCTCCACCAATTGATTTCTCCCAAAATCCACACTATCGTTTCCTATTTTTGATTGACATGAATCCACCAATACTTTTATGTGTATACTACAATCATCCATCTCCTTTACTCACGACCCTATTTATTCTACCCATATTTTATTTTGTAAGAATAGAAATGCCACTAATTGAAATACAATACATAAAATTTCCTGAGACCTAGCAGCTTTGGAACAAATCATAATGTTCAAGGAATACTAACATGATTTTCCATACATATGGCATCACACCATATGCCTAATATCACCATAATTTTCCCATACATATGGCATCACACCATATCACATCTTTCAGCGTTATAGCCGCTTAACTTACCACTGGGACGACACCCAGGACAACTCAAATCAGGGCTTTACGCTGCCCTCCACTTTTCCATCCCACCCACAAAATATTTTGAAATAGAACTATATCTAGTTAAGTTCCCATGTCCGCCCTTGACCGTGGGCACGGCTATTCGAATAGTTTTGACTCTGCAGAGTTTGTACACTTTCACCACAAGAGACAATCAACCACAAGAGTTTTGACTCCTATTATAGCTTCAACACATGTCCTCTGTAAAATTGATCTAATCCATGCTCCGGATCACTCAGATCATTCGACTCCCATTGAAATCCACTGGACATACTCTCTGTTAAATTGATCCGACTGATGATCTGACCTAGTTGGACTATCCGACTTGACTTTGAATTTTCTGACAAAGTCTGAAATTTCACATACTTTCCAAATGTGGCATCCTCATTTGGTTTCTTGGCTTCCTCTAACTAGATATGAGCTAGAGAGACCTAGTGTACATCACAACTAACTACCCAACCACACCAAGCTTAAGCTATTAGCCTTAACCCCTTAATAGTACTGCCAAAGCAAAAAAACAAAATCTATAAGTAAAATGAGCCAAACTCGATTCCTCGGATCATTTCTAGTCACAAGGTCCTTAATCTTTATGTTTAACCATCATTTACACCGTTTGGAGATCCATGAATACCAAGAGCTCCCGATATACCAATGTAAGTACTAACTTATTTTAAAATCTTGAAACATGGTTAGTTTTGACAAACAAACGTCTTTAATCGCCTAATCACTCAAATATATGAAATTAGGGACTTGATGATTGCACTGTTAGAAATTGGCCCATTTATTTATGGTCTATTTCCTTAATTCCAAAGTATGCATGGTTTAGTACCATATTGCTAAGGAAAGGTGAGGAAGACCGATTTATAAGGTGGAGTCCTCGCCACTCCTTAAATATAGATAGAGATAGTATGAGGAGGGTTCTGTCTAGTCACACACGCGCGCACGTGCGTATTTGCGTATTTTTGCGTGAAAATCATGTGACTTGTGACTTACGACGCACGATCGTGCCATGACGTGACGCGCCACTTAGCAGACCAAGTTCATCTTTATTTTTTGCTGAACTCTGCACCTCACTCTCTCTATTTGAATAAGATTCAAACTTTTGAATTTGAGGCTTAATTGGGTTTTGATGACAGGCAGTTACCAGTGGATAAATCACTGGTTAAATATTATCAGTTACAAGTGAATTATTGAGCAGTGAGCAATTACCATTGAATTATTTTAGTTCAATGGGGCAGTTACTAGAAAGTAATTTCCATATCTTTATATACCTAGAGACGTCCAAGATATAGAGATTAGAATCTCTCACTGCCAGCATCTGTTACTTCTGTCAACTTGTGCTGTTATACTGCGCCGTCTGTACTTCGCCAACCTTGCTTCTTGACATGCACCTGGAAGGAGGGAGAGCGGTTATCTCCGAACCATTGCCGCAGAGAGTACCTGCATGGGGCGGCAATAAGATTTCTGGGCAACGCATTTGCGCGACCGCTCCTGCACTGCGTCATCTACGTTCTGCACTGCGTCAAGCCTGCGTGACTTCCTGTTCTTCTTTAAGCTAACAAGTAAGTCGTTCGCGCGCACGTACGACTTTATTACCATATTTTTCTTGAGTATTTTTTGAAGTATGATGAGTAGCCTGTTGTTAGTAGTAAATTTTGCATCATTAGTTTATTGTATTTGTCTCCTCATAAAATTTGGAATTAAAATATTGCCCCACATTTGTAACACTCAAATATCTGAAATTAGGGACTTAGATGATTGCACACCTTCGAGCGCTTTGTTCTCTCCGTCCGCGCGATGGGTTCTTCCGTTCCGCTGTTCTGATCGTGCTATGCTTGCCTTTCGATCTCCCCTTCCCTATGCGAATCCTATCTGCGTCGTGTCTTATCTTGCTTCTTTTTCATCCGAGGGGCCTCTTCTTCTTCTTTCTCTACGGACGCTATAGCCGGTTGTTCTTCCGTTGTTTCCCGTCCGTATTGTTAGAAATTGGCCCAATGAGCAAGGCCCATTTCGCGAATCCCAAAGCATGCATGGTTAGTACCATATTGCTAAGGCAAGGTGAGAAAGACCAATTTATAAGGTGGAGTTCTCACCACTCCTTGAATATGGATAGAGATGGTATTAGGAGGGCTCTGGCTAGTCACACACACGCGCACGCACGCGCGCGCGCGTATCCGCGTATTTTCGCGTGAAAATCGCGTGACTTGTGACTTGCGACGCGCGACCGTGCCGTGACATGGCGCGCCACTTGGCAAACCAAGTCTATCTCTATTTTTACTAAATCTGCACCACTATCTCTCTTTGAATGAGATTCAAACATTTGAATGGGGCTTTATTGGGTTTGATGATGAGCATGCTGTAATCGATCGGTTGAATGTGTCGATTACGGTGGGTAAATGGCTATTTTAATCATGTCGATTACTAGTGCGTCTATTTGTATGCTCGAGACGCCCGAGTAGATGTGACAAACCGATCGCCTCCATTCTTTTTCTCCAAACTTTTTGTGTCTTTGTTGTCTGCTGTGCCGTCGAACTTCGTCGACTCTTCTTCCCAGCATGCACCGCGAAGAAGAGCGGTATCTCGAACCATTGCTGCCGTGAAGACCGCGCGGGGCGGCAATAAGGTTTCGGCAGCGCATCTGCGCGACCGCTCGCGCACCTGCGACACCTTCGTTTCGCGCTGCGTCAAGCTGCGCGCTTCTGTTCTTCATCGGGCTAACAAGTAAGTCATTCGTGCGCACGTTCGACTTTGTTACTATATTGTTTTTCTTGTGTAATTTGTGAAGTATGATGAGTAGCTTCTTCGTTGGTTGTGAGTTTTGCATCATTAGTTTATTATTTCGTCTCCTAATAAAACTTGGAATTAAAATATTGCCCACATTTCCAACATTCCGAAACATTATTGTGAATTTTGTTGCAATACGAAATGGCTAATGCTTCGATGCGATGAAACCCGAGAGGTTTTTCGTCGAATTTCCGTAGATGGCGGACTAGAGTCAAGTTTTGGCTCATGTCTTTGGGGTGTGGTGGGTTATCCACCCACAGTATCCATTTACGATTGAGCGTACATGCGTTTGAGGCGCAAATAATCTGCTCTTGGCTACATTCGACTGCAGCAGATCAGCTCTATGATGTGTACATGGACTACAAGTCCGCCACGAGTTGTGGGATGCACTAGAGCAAAAATATGCAGAGGCGAGAGGTGTCGCGGCTCTACATACGTGAGCAATTTTTCGACTTTAGCATGGATGAGGCTAAGTCCATAGTTGGACAAGCTCATGACCTCCGGCTACTAGTCGGTGAGATTGCGCATTTGGGCCGTGTGTTGCCTCCAAAGTTTGTGGCTGCGGGCATTGTTGCTAAACTCCCCGCCTCTTGGCGGGATTTTGCTACTAGCTTGAAACATAAGAGGAAGAGATTTCTGTTGAGGATCTCATTGCAGCCCTTGATGTGGAAGAAAAGCAAGAGCAAAAGATGCCCCTAGCACATCCGCGAGAACAATGCAAATATCATACAAAGAAAGATGTTGCTAAGAAGTACAAATCCAACAAACCGAACAAGACAACTAGCTTTAAGAAGAAAGCGAGAAAAGGATTTGAAGGACATCACCGCTTTGTGTGCGGTAAAGACGGTCATATGGCGAAGGTATCGTTTCCGCAAAATCGATATGGTGAACGACCTAAGAAGAAGGCATTAACGTGACCATAAGCGAGGCCTCGACTTCGAGGAGGTTATGGTAATTCACCTGTTGTCTTTTCAGCTTGTCAATCCACCGATTGGTGGGTTGATATCTGGAGCTAATGTTCACGTATGTTCGATATTTCCTTGTTTTCCTCTTATCGAGCGTGGGGGCTTCCTCCGTCCTAATGGGAAGCGGTCGCATGCTTCGTTCTTGGTGTTGTACGGTGGATCTAAAGCTTACTTCAGGAAGATTGTCCACTTGAAGAACGTCTGACATGCGCCTACAATAAAGAAGAACCTCGCTAGTGGTTCTCACCTATGCGAGGATGGTTATAAGCTAGTTTTGAGTCAAATAAAATTGTAATGTCTAAGTTCGGAAAATTTGTTGGTAAAGGCTATGAGAGCGGAGGCTTGTTCCGCCTAAGTATCTTAGAGTCTTGTTATAATTTGAATGTTGCAACTGGTTCAAATAAATGTGAGGCAAATATTTGGCATTCTCGTTTCATCATATTGGCTTTGATAGTATTGCTAGAATGTCCAGTTAGATTTAATTCCAAAATGTGAAATTGTCAAAGGATCAAAGTGCAGTCATGTGTGCAAGCAAAGCAACCTCGAAAACCTTTTAAGGGATTAGAGAATGAAAAGGACTTGGCACCTTTAGATCTTATTCATTCAGATTTGTGTGAAATGAATGGATTATTGACAAAAGGAGGCAAAAGATATTGTCTAACTTTTATTGATGATGCAACACGCTACTGCTATGTGTATTTGCTGAAAACTAAAGATGAAGCTTTAAACTACTTTAAAACTTATAAGGCCGAGGTTGAGAACCAACTAGAAAAGAAAATAAAAAGATTAAGGTCGATCGTGGAGGAGAGTATGTCTCTCATGAATTCTCCCAATTGCATTACGAGCATGGAATAGTCCATGAATTTACACAACCATATTCACCCCAATCAAACGGGTAGTGAGAGGAAAAACCGGACACCGATGATTTGGTTAATGCCATGTTAGAGAGTGCGGTATGCCTAAGGCATGGTGGGGAAGCTATTTTAACAGAACTTTCGTCCTAAACAGAGTAATCAATAAAAAGAGTGAGATTACTCCGTATGAGGATGGAAGGGAGAAAACCTAATATTAATTTTCTGCGAACTTGGGGTGTTTGGCAAAAGTCAATATACCATTGCAGAAAAGAGAAAACTTGGACCAAAAGCATCAATTGTATTTTTCTAGGATATGCACAAAATAGCACGGCCTATAGATTTTTAGTAGTTAAATCGAAACTCCGAGATTATTGCTAATACAATAATGGAGTCTAGAGATGCTTCATTCTTTGAGAATATCTTTCCTATGAGAACAGAGAGAAAGACTTCACAAACAGAGAATGTTCAAACGATAATATTGAAAATGAGATTAATCAAACTTGAACTTCCCACCATTTCGAACCAATATGTGATATCACGAGGAGGATAACAATCTAGTCATGAAGCTCCTCGTAGGAGCAAGAGACAAAAGGTTGAGAAAACCTTTGGTGACGACTTTATTGTATACCTCGTGGATGATGTGCCAAAGACTCTTTCAGAGGCTTATGCATCTCATGATGCTGAGTATTGGAAAGAGGCAGTCCGTAGCGAGATGGATTCTATCATGGCTAATGGGACTTGGGAGATCACGGATCGTCCTATCGGGTGTAAACCTGTAGGATGTAAGTGGATCTTTAAAAGAAACTAAGGCCCGATGGAACAATTGAGAAGTACAAGGCAAGACTTGTGGCCAAGGGTTACACCAGAAAGAGGAGAAGATTTCTTTGATACCTATTCTCCGTGCGCGATTAACTACCATCGAGTGCTCCTTGCGTTAGCATCTTCCTATGGTCTACATGTTCATCAAATGGACGTGAAGACAGCTTTCCTTAATGGAGAGTTGGAGGAAGAAATCTATATGGATCAACCGGATGGTTTTGTGATTTCAGACAGAAAATAAAGTATGCAGATTATTGAAATCTTTGTATGGTCTAAAACAAGCACCAAAACAATGGCACGAAAAGTTTGACAAAACTTTAACATCCGCCGCTTTGTTGTGAATGAAGCTGATAAATGTGTGTATTATCGTTATGGTGGGGGTCAAGGAGTTATCTTATGTCCGTATGTAGATGACATACTTATATTTGGAACAAATCGCCTTAATTGACGAGGTCAAATCTTTCTTATCTCGGTGTTTTGATATGAAAGACTTGGGAGAGGCAGATGTTATTCTGAATATTAAATTGATCAAAAGTAAGGATGGGATTACTTTGAATCAATCCCATTATCTTGAGAAAATATTAAGCCGGTTTGGTTTTGAAATCGTAAGTTTCACCAACACCCTATGATGCGAGCATTAAGCTTGAAAGAACCAGGGGTTAGGAAAAGATCAATTAAGATATTCACAAATTATTGGGTCACTAATGTATTTAGTGGTGCCACAAGACTCGACATTTCATTTCTTGTGAGCAAATTAAGTCGGTTTACTTCTAACCCGGAGATGATCACGGGAGGCACTTCAAAGAGTGTTGCGCTACTTGAGAGGCACAACATCTTTTGGAATACATTATCTTGGACATCCTTCTGTTTTAGAAGGATACGGTGACTCAATTGGATCTCGATGCGGATGAGATCAAAGCTACAAGTGGTTATGTATTCACTTTAGTGGTGCTGCGATTTCATGGAGGTCTTGCAAGCAGACCATATTGACGAGGTCAACCATGGAAGCGTAACTAGTAGCACTTGATACTGACCACGATTGAGGCCGAATGGTCGAGAGAACTTCTATTGGACTTGCCATTGGTTGAGAAACCAATACCTGCAATCGATGTCTTGTGATAATCAAACAGTGTTGGCCAAAGTCACAAGTACAAAGGATAATATGAAGTCCTCTAGACATGTGAAGCGCGAGGCTTAAATCTGTCGAGAAAACTAAGAAACTCCGAGTAATTGTGAACTATATTAACACCGAAAAATCGCGACCCTTTTACAAAGGGATTAGCACGAAAGCGATTTTGTTGCATCCATGGACATGGGAATGAGGCCCATTTAAGTTACATCACAATGGTAACCCATACCTTCTTGATCGGAGATCCCGTGACTTAGGCAATGGGAAAAACAAATTGATGTTGTAACAAGAGAGTACATATTTATTGTACCCATGTCCTAATAAACAATGTACTTTCGACTGTATGGAAGGTTGGCATAAAGCCTTAATGTATTCTGTTGTCCAAATAAGGAAAAGGTATTAGCCTGCAGGATACCTAGAAAGAATACACCTACTTGAGCTTAACTGTGTGGTCGCAGTTCACGAGAACGGGGCATTCTCTAGAAAGCTCATGAGCAGATAAGGGAGCATGACCATAAAATGCTCCGTTTAGATGTGGTTCATTGGCAGCCTAGTACTAG
Source organism: Dendrocalamus sinicus (assembly GCA_036346575.1). Taxonomy (NCBI): domain Eukaryota; kingdom Viridiplantae; phylum Streptophyta; class Magnoliopsida; order Poales; family Poaceae; genus Dendrocalamus; species Dendrocalamus sinicus. The sequence continues at coordinate 6,449,086 of CM070672.1, read as the reverse complement.
TTGAGATTTCAAGTGAAATCTGATCACAAAAGGCTGTGAATTCAAGGCATAGTCCATTCGTCAGCTGTAAGAAGATGAATCTTGTTATTCTAGGTGCAAGTTCAACCCGTACGGGACTTACACTAAAAGACTGGTATATTAACAGTACTTCAGCACAATATCTTTGATATCTAATTCTGCTTTGGAATTGGTGGGGGATTGTTAGAAATTGGCCCAATGAGCAAGGCCCATTTCGCGAATCCCAAAGCATGCATAGTTAGTACCATATTGCTAAGGCAAGGTGAGAAAGACCAATTTATAAGGTGGAGTTCTCACCACTCCTTGAATATGGATAGAGATGGTATTAGGAGGGCTCTGGCTAGTCACACACACGCGCACACACGCGCGCGCGCGTATCCGCGTATTTTCGCGTGAAAATCGCGTGACTTGTGACTTGCGACGCGCGACCGTGCCGTGACATGGCGCGCCACTTGGCAGACCAAGTCTATCTCTATTTTTGCTAAATCCTGCACCACTATCTCTCTGTTTGAATGAGATTCAAACATTTGAATGGGGCTTTATTGGGTTTGATGACGCATGATGTAATCGATCGTTGAATGTGTCAGTTACCAGTGGGTAAATGGCTGTTTTAATCATGTCAGTTACTAGTCTGTCTATTTGTATGCCTGGAGACGTCCAGAGTAGATGTGACAAACTGACTGCCTCCATTCTTTTTCTCCAAACTTTTTGTGTCTTTGTGTGCGCGCGTGTCGAACTTCGTCGACTCTTCTTCCGGCGTGCACCGCGAAGAAGAGGAGCGGTATCTCGAACCATTGCTGCCGTGAAGACCGCACGGGGCGGCAATAAGGTTTCGGCAGCGCATCTGCGCGACCGCTCGCGCACCGCGACACCTTCGTTCGCACTGCGTCAAGCCTGCGCGGCTTCCTGTTCTTCATCAGGCTAACAAGTAAGTCGTTCGTGCGCACGTTCGACTTTGTTACTATATTATTTTTCTTGTGTAATTTGTGAAGTATGATGAGTAGCTTGCTGTTGGTTGTGAGTTTTGCACCATTAGTTTATTATTTCTGTCTCCTAATAAAACTTGGAATTAAAATATTGCCCACATTTCCAACAGCATGCACTCCGTGCCGCCTTCGTCAAGCTGTGGCCGCGTCTTCGTTCACGTCTCCCTCCGACGATGTTCAGTGATTCGTGGTACATGCTGTGTTGTCGCTTGTTTTTTCTTCGTCAAGCTGTCGATGTTCAGTGATTCGTTCACGGCTCCCTCAGTCAGGAAGATGTTTCGATTCCTTCACCAGGCTGCAATCTTAGATAGATGGTAACGCAGACTAACCGTGTCTGGTCGGGCGTCGTGATTTTAAATAGGATTGTTTTTTTGTCTAATAGGATCGGATTGTAGAATCATGATACTTTTAAATTTTTAAAAGTGTACATATTTTATATAAAATTATATTATCTTTACTATTATAAAAGTGTGAGTTGGTGATTGACCCATTCTCCCTCCTCTCTTCTCAGCCATCCGATTTGATCTGAACCATTCGTCTCTCTCCTCCTCCTCTCTCACAGAATACAACCGTCCACTCCCTCCACTTTCCTCATCTCCTCGCGCATTCTGGCCAACCTTCTAGCTCTATTGCTTGCTCTCCAATGTTTGATGTGTGAAGTTGACCAGACAGTAAGTTTCATCTCACCATGTTTATGATTTCGTTGTAACGCACTGGTCTCTAACTAGTATTTCTAAATATGTAAGTCTATAGTAGATTTTTTGAATTTAATTTTGTAATTTGAGTACACTTATTCATGTTATATTGAATTAAGATTAATTTTTGAAACTTATTTAATTATTTTGAATGAACTAACAATCTAAAAATGCAATATGTCAAAGATAATATATTTTCCCCTTAGAACAACATGTAAACAACAAAACAAATTAAACTAGTGCAACTTAAACTAATAATATGTAATATCAAATTTTATACTAATATAGTTTGTTGTCAGGATCACGATCCCATTGCGATCCTATCTGATCCTAACGATTCTATGAATTGGATTACGATCCCACTGCGATACTATCTGATTCCGATCCATATGGCGATCCGTGTCATATACGGTAAAATTATAGGATCATATAATATTATGATACATATCACGATACCGACAACCTTACCGTGGCCTCTCAACATCTAGACCTCGAGGAGCCGAGAGCAGCGCTGGGCCGTGCTGGTGTTGGCGCAGCCGAGCAGGGTGGCCTCAGGCCTCGGATGGAATGCTGATCCTCACGGTCTATGAGATAGGCCATCCCTCGATCTAAATTTCCCTAACCCGGAGGTGTTCGGAACATTGGACTTATGAACCTTGTAAAAATCGTCCTAATCTCTCACCGATTTCAACAAATTCGAGTAGTATTGCCTTACTCACCGTATAATTCAGCCAACCACCGGAACTCGTCGGAGAAGTAGACGACGGCCGGAGCATCGCGTCGGATGCCCGGCCCACAGTATTATCGAAAATCGAATCCTATAGAAACTTTTCTTATCTTAGAGCAAGTACAATAAGAATAAGTTTAATAAGACTGATTGTGCTAGCTATAAAGAAATCCATGTCAGCATAGTTCTATGTGGAGGGAAGAGAAAAGGGGAGAGAGAACCAAGCCGACTCCCATGCAAGAGTCAGGCTATAGCACAAGAAAAGAGCCATTATCCATGCATGTACCCATACAACTAATTGCTATACCCATGCATGTATTAAATTATCAATACCCATGTATGTATTAAATTATTGAGAGCTCTTGTGGAGACAACTTATAGCCAGCTTATTGTATGAGTTGACTGCATCATTATCTTTTGATGACATGGAAATGTATTGGAGGTAGCAGCTATCTGTACTATTAAACTTGCTCTAATGCTGACTAGGTCGCCTCTAGCGAAATACACGTCAACACAATCCTATGTAGAAGAGAGAGAAAAGAGGAGAGAGAGGCAAGCTGCCCCTCATGCAAAAGGTGACCTCTAGCACATCATACGAGAAGAGAGAGGCAAGCTGCCCCTCATGTAAGAGGTGACCCCTGATATATTTATGCAAGTATTAAATGTTTGAGTGCTTTAGTAGAGGTAATCTCTACTCAACTTATTGTATTAGCTACTTCCACTATAAAGCACGTGTACTCTTTTTACTTATTTGGCTAGTCCTAGAGGTGGCAACCACCTTTTCTATTAAACTTGCTCTTAGCCCTTTGGAACCAATTAATGAGCGAGCATCTAGGATCCGTGTGAAATTCCTGTGGAATGGCTCAGGAATTCTGGAGGAACAGGAATATGAGGTCAACCCACACTTCAAATTTATCTCAAAAACAAAAAAAAAACCTTGTGCTTCAAAACAGCCCGTTTAATCTTAGCAGACATACACGCAACAGGCGGTGCTTCCGTGCTCTCCTAGAAACAAAATTGCACAAATCTTGAGACAACACTATTAGCTAGTAACAGAAACTCACGTGTGGTTTTTGTCAATATAAATTAAGTCGGTATAGTATATACTATAATTAACTAGTAGACCCTATTTTGAAAAAATAATTCATTTAAAAACTAGTTACTGTAGAAAAATCAAAAGCTGAAGTTAAAAACTGAAAAAGAGCATAAATGGATTGGGTAGTCTCAAGCCGAACCCTTGATATGCTTTAGAAATGTATGCTTTTACTTTAGAGAGCATCGAAGCATGCACCTCTCATACAAGAACTTTCAGCAGCTCCAGATCTCCTGCACGCTATCGGCAGGCTGAGCAAACCCCTCCATGATGAGGGACAGCGCCATGGCCTTGTAGGCCTGCTGGGTGAAGTGGATGCCGTCCCAGCTCATGTGGCGCGCCGGATCCGTGCACGTGCTCGTGCCCGGCGCGCCACACATCTGGTTTATGTCGAAGTTGTGGGTCCCACCTGCACCACAACATGCCTTGAGCAGCGAGCCCTCGTCAAACCCTGCAAGGACATATGTCGGCTCCGATCAGACATCGGGTCAATAATGGCCTTTTACATGTTGTTTTTTTGGACTGTAGCTTATTAGTCTAATGAATAGTGACTACTGAAATGCCGAAAAGAACCAGGTCTATATCATTCGCCTTGACAGCTTTAAGATTCGTGCACATCGAACCCGAGCTCCGATTTTCTGGTCACCTAGGATGGAAGCGTGGTCCAGGAGGTGCATGAACGCGCCGTAGTAGTCGGCGTACACGATGGAGACGTCGGAGTTGGTCTTCCTTAGGCCGTCAATGGCTGCCTGGAGCTGCTGGTTGTGGTACACGGCGAAGGAGTTGTAGCTCTTGAGGCAGCTCCTCTCGTCGTAGTCCGCCGGATGCGCCGTGGAGAAGAGGGAGAGGTAGCTCGGCGAGCACCCGATCGGGAAGTTCCCCGGGATGACGATCTGGGTCGCTCCTAGCTCAATCAACTCCTTGATTAATTTAAGAGTAAGTTGATTAGTCCATGATGAGCTCATGTACAAACCCAATTAGGGCGTTGAGTCCGCTCAACGAACTTTGACGAAGGTGCCCTGAAACTAGCATGCATCTTGTTAATTAGTACTACTGAATTTTTTAAATTACCAACCTACACGCGTTAGGTGTAGTGATAGCAACCTGTAAAATGAACAAACTAAGTGCTAATCCATCTACCTAGATACCAACATAGCTAGAGGGGTAGATGCATTCGTTAAACAAAACGAGCTGCATACCAACATAACTCCCGTGGGATTTTCTACTAAATTCATGCGTTACAGGGCCTGATTACTTGCCTTCGCGACGTTCATTATACCTTTATAAGCATAAGATTTATGTAAGTTACATAGGAGTTTCATGTATAAGACAGTACAGGGGCGGAACCACATCCCGAACAGAATAGGCTTCAGTCTGGGGTATAAAAAATATCTAGTATATAGTTAAGATAAATTCAGTCTAATCTAGATAATATTTTTATGGTCAAGTTCAGATAGTCTAGATCATTTCACCACTGAGTTTGGAGCGTAATCATATCTCGACTCCGTCACTGAGACAATATTACACTAGCAGAATTCCTACGAGATTCATGCGTTACAAACAGGGCCTAGTTACTTGCCTTTGCGATGTTCATTATGCTCTGCACGACCTGTGGCACGTAGGCCTTCGTGGCCTCGATGGACCTCCCCTGGAAGAAGGCGTAGTTGTAGTCGTTCCCACCGATCTCCCCCAACAAGAACAGCGCTCCGGCGAGCTTCTTCGCGCAGTCTGGGATTCAGCCACGCACATATTGCAAACGTAAACATGAAATTCATTTTGCAAAGAGGGGTTCCAAACGATCGATGCATAATATATACATCGATAATTTTGCGTTTTAAACTGCGACGGTGACAGGGTAGCGGCTAGTAGGGCAACCCTTGCTTCTGGTGTGCCTTTTGCTTGTTACGTACCTTCCGGTGAAGGGCACGTCGAGTTGAGGTGCGACTTGAACCAGTCGAGCTGTGAGCTCAAGGGCACGTTCGCCGGCGGCATCATGACGCCGCTCTGCAGCAGGTGCGACCCGTCGAGCGCCGTCGCGCCGGCCACCGCGAAGTTGACGCCGTTGTCGAAGTCGGCGGTCTTGTCCAGGTAAGGGTTGATCAGCGGCAGGTTGAGCGCCATTGCTGCACGCAAGATCGATGTTGGTCGGTGGTCACAACTCACAAGAACATCGCACGGTGAAGATGGTAGAGGAGCGTAGGACACACGGCGATATGAGCCGCGTACCGAAGTAGTCGATGATGAGGAGGCCATCGGAGCAGCGGCCGGTGGGCTTCTTGAAGGTCTCGCCGTAAGGGTAGCTACCGATGGAGGCGAAGAAGCCGACGGCGCCCTCGCGGAGGAGGTTGCCGGTGTCGGCGATGGAGTCGCCGAAGCTGTATATCGCGTTGATGGAGCAGGCCGGTGCAGCCGAGTCCGTGAGCGCCTGGAACAGCAGCAAGGTTAGGAGGATCTTCGCATTAGAAGAAGCCGCTGCAACTGCCATGCTCGATCACTCACTGGAACTGCGCTAGATGTGTTACAAGGATAGGTATGGCTTGGTTATAACCAGAATGCATGGACAGATGGTTTTCATTTGGTTGGAAAATCTTGCAGTTGGGTTTATAGTTTGTTTGCAGGCTAGACTCCAGAAACACTATGTTTGGTTTTGTGCTAAACTTCAATTTGATCAGGTGGACTGCTTGTGTACTTGAGTTGACAGAGGAGGACATGCATGAGCTTGTTGGTGAGCATTTGGTCAACCTAACAAACTAACCATGGAGGGCATGGTTGCCTTTTTTCTCAGCTAGACAGGATGCCAATGGTCGTTTTTTTTTTGTTTTTGGCTTCTTCGAAAGTCGAAATAAATAGAATGGTTTCAAATGGCTTTTCGAATCCTAAATCATGTGCGTTATCTGTGTCTTTGCTATCCGTTACTATCTTAAAAAACATAGACAAAATCTATAAAACTCAGTCCAAAAGAACAAAGTATTACCAGCTTCCACATTCCTAGCTAGATCAGTCAAACTGAATTACCAGCTTCCACATTCCTAGCTAGATCAGAAATGTCGCCTGTTGCAAGCAGCTCACCAGACACCAGCTCAATCTTGTATTTGTTAGGAAACCTGGGCCTGGGCCAGCAGCCCGCGGCCTATGGTGGGCATCTCATTGTAATCTATAAATAGAGAGTCATACCGGCATAATTTGTACACATGAATGAAAAGCAATAAAGAAAGATCAGGAGTTCTCTACCTCTCTCTCTGTGTTCAATCTATTCTTCTGGATTCTGTGATTGATTCGTTCTTGTTCTAAACAGAGGAATCGCTCGGACTGGTCGCCAACGACGGTTCCTCAACACGTTATCAGCACGACTTCGCTCCGGTGAACGAAGGTAATCATCGAAGCACAGATTGAATTTTCTAGATCGCTTTGAATCTGTATTTTCTTTCGCGTTCTAGATTGAATCTCTATGGTGTAAATCCGCCCTAATCTACCGCGAGCAGACCTGAAGTCGCCGGCACAATGTCGATCGGTAGATTGTGAAACGGGGTAGATGTTGATGGCACTGTAAATTAGAAAAATGGTGCAAATCCGCCCTAATCTACCGCGAGCAGACCTGAAGTCGCCAGCACAATATCGATCGGTAGATTGCATCAAAGGGTAGATATTGATTGCATCGTAGATTAGAAAAATATGCATTGGTTTCTTGTTCGGTTTATGCACGGGACCACACAGAAAAGAAAAAGGGGCACTGTCGCTGCGCCAGAATGCGCATCGATGGCCGTCGGCCAGCAGCTGGCCGTGGAGCCTGAGGCGCCATCGTGCCTGCATGCACGCCGCCGCCACCGGCCCGATGAAGCCGCTCGGTTGGTGTCGGCTTACCACCGACCTGTGCTACCCGAAGCACCGGCCGGCCCTGGCCCGAAGATGGAAGGCACTCGGTCGCCGCCCCGAATGGCGCCGCCGCATGCGCTGCCGCCTCGGTTTCTCCCCGCGTGCACCGCAGCTTGAGTCCCGCGCTCGGTAGCCACTCTAGGACCACGCCTGCATGCTGCTGGGCCCCCGCATGGCACCGCTGCCGGCCGAAGTCGCGCCGCCCCCATCTCGGCTTCCACACCACTGCCTAGCGCAGTCGCCTTGATTCCCGTGCGCGTCGCTCCAGACGTCTCCCGGCTAAAAGCCGAGGCGCCACCGTCGCCCGAAGTTCTCGCCTTTCAGCGCCCGGCGCAGCCTCCCGCTCGGCGCGCCGGACCTAGCCGCGCTCCGCTCGACCGCCACCGGCGCCGAAGAAGATCGCCGGTGTGCACCGCCGTCCGTGTGCATGCCACCGAGCGGCTACTCGGACCGTCGTGCCGACCCTCGAGCGCGCCGCCACGACTTGGCTCGCTTGCAGCCGCCCGCCGCCGCCTCCACTCGCAAAGATGCGCCGCCGCCGGCCGCCGTTCGCCTAGCTCGCCGCCTTGAGCGCCGGCGCACATGGCGTCGCCGCATGCGCCGCCGCTCGCACCGCCGCCTCCGCGTGTTGCCGCGCCGCCGCCGCACCGATCGCATGTCGGCGCCGCCGCCGCCGCTTGAGGAATGAGGAAGGAAACCCTAAAGTTCCCAAGAAAAGTAGTTTGGGGAGGCCGGCGGGATTGGTGGGCCGAACGGGCCGTTCGGTTAGGGGGAATCTGGCCGAATATGGCCCGGCCGGGAAGGCGTTGGTAAAATTGCATAAAAACCCTCCGGTTTTCGGGGAATTACCGATTGGTCCTTAGAACTTACATATAAGTCCCGAATTTTGCAGGAAAGGCATCGTAGTTCCAAAAATTACGAATAAGCCCTTAAATTTACGAGCGGTTCCAGAATTTTGCAGAAAACCCCTCGGTAAATAAGAAAATTGCGCGAATTTTTCTCTAAACTGAATATTTGCATAGAAACCCTTTGGAATTGCAGAATTTACTGAAATTTCATATTCTAGCATAAAAGGGTCTCGAGAATCCGAATTTTGAATTATTTTTAGCATTTAAAGCTTATTTATTTATGCCATAACTGTTTTATATATTTTCTGTATTTATTTACTGTTTTGGTTAATTGTAATTGCTGAAAATTGCTTTTAATCACTGAACTTAGCAGTAAAATTATAGAAAATGCATAAAAAATTCTGGAACATTACAAGAACCTTTTGTACCATTTATTTACCCACAGTAAATTATTTCTGTGCATGTTTATCTGCAGTAAACTTATATACACATATAGATGATTGACATCACGAACCAGGAGTTCGAGGAGCTGGCCCAGCATGGCCAAAACTATCTGACATGGGCATCCGATGTCGAGATAGTGCTTGAAACCAAGAAGCTCCGCGCGGCTATTGGGATTGGTGGACTGAATGACGCCCAACCCACACTTAAGGAGAATGATCAGGCACTTCATTTTCTCAGGCATCACCTCTGCCTCACTCTCAAGAATGAGTACATGGCGGAGAAGAGCGCGCTAGCACTCTGGACCGCACTCCAGAAACGGTTTGAGAGGCTAAAGTACACCATTTTCCTCAAGTAGAGCAAGAGTGGATCGGACTGAGATTTGCCGACTTTAAGACGGTCGGGGAATACAATTCTGCCTTGCACAGGATTTGTACCCCAATACAGAAAATTGAGAAAATCTTTCCACCCCAATGTAATACAATTCGCGCGCAACTATCGTCAGGATAGCTACGAGAAATACGCTGAATTGATTGATATGATGCAAGTTGCGGAGGCTCAGGACAAAGTTGTCCGTAAGAACTATGTCATTCAGCCACCTGGGAGCTCCATTGGCCGTGAAGCCAACGCCAGGAACAAAAAGGTGCGAAAGCCCTTGATAAAGAAAAGGGGAAGGAAGGGTAAGGCCGCAGCTTAGAAAGGCGAATCAGATGCTCCACAAGAGAATAAGACCAGCAAGCCAAAGCAGGATGGCAAAGGGCAGCATGAAGCCCACTTTGCATCGGCTGAGGGGGAGAGTTCGGAATAGCTACCTGCACTGGTGAAGGTTGAAACCATCATGATAGCAGCAACCCCTTTTTGACCTAGAAGCAGCCGACGCTATGATTTCTCTTGAAGAGAATGTCAACCCCGAGAAAATAGCAGAAGAAGTCTAATGCACAGAATGCATTTAGACTTTAAATGTCATTTATTTTGTGTGAAAAGGACAAGTTAGAATTTACATTGATGGTACTTTAGCATTTATTTTCTCGTGATGGTTGGATGATATTTTAAGAATTCATTCATTTATTCAGTTTATGATGGCATGATATGTTCTGATATTAGAGTATTTTATTTATGTGTTGAATGCCTTCTAGTACATATTAATAAAATACCCTATATTAGAACGCGTGTAGCGCCCTATGAAGTAAGTGTGCTTAGCTAGCAGCGGCACAACGCATATCATCTTAAGAGAGACTAAGTATTTTCAGTCGATTTGTAAGAGCACTGGCAGCCTTATGACAATCACCAGAAGCGATGCATGAATAATTGGTTCAGGAAGAGCCACAATGGGCACAACTTTGGTCATTGAAGAAGCCTTATTGTACCCAGAATCGATTAGAACTCTCCTAAGTTTTAAGGATATTCGCAAATGGTTTCCACGTTGAGATCAAGAAGAATGCAGTGAGAATACCGCTCATTACGAAGCGCGAAGAGAATAGAAAAGGGTATTAGAAAAACTTCCTTCACTAGAAACTGGGCTATATTATACCAACATTAAGGCACATGCAGCCTGCTTTGTCCTGAAGATAGTATTTAGAAGCTCTGAACTCTTCTATCTCTGGCATAACAGATTAGGCCACCCAGGTCTTAGGATGATGAGAAATATCATAAACAATTCCTAAGGGCATAATATTAATGTGAAGAATTTCCCGAATCATGAAGATTTTGTGTGCCCTGCATGTGCCACCGGGAAACTAATTACTAGACCCTCCACTCTGAAAGTGAAGGATGAAGTCCCTGCATTCCTGGAACGCATCCAGGGAGACATTTGCGGTCCCATTCAGCCTATCTCAGGGCCATTTAAGTATTTTATGGTGCTCATTGACGCTTCCTCGAAATTGTCATATGTGGGTTTAGTTGTCCACAAGGAACCACGCCTTTGCAAAAATTGATCACGCAGATCATTCGTATCAAAAATGTGTTCCCTGATCACCACATCAAGGCATTTGATGATTATTGCATAGCGATGGGAATTGAAGTTGAGCACTCGGTACCGCATGTCCATACCCAGAATGGTTTGGCAGAAGCTTTGATCAAGAAAATTAAATTTATTGCCCGACCCCTTTTGTATAATTGTAATTTGCCAGCTACATGTTTGGGACACATAGTCCTACATGCAGCGAATCTCATCAACTTTAGACCTTCGGCTTACAACATCCATTAACCTATACAACTAGTGCAAGGGTCAGCACCGAAAAGTTTCCAACATTAGGGGGAGGAAATCAACCCCTTGATGAAGAATGTCGGGAAATTACGTGGCAAGCCACGGGAATCCATACAGATGACCCGCGCACTAGTGAAGCAAATAGAGAAGTGCAGAAGACAAGAGAAGTCTAGAAGACAAGAAAAGTCCAAAAGACAGTAGATTTGCAAGCATTAGCAAATCAACTGCCTGATCACTTTAGTGATTTGAAGAGCATGACTAAGTCGCATGTGCCTGCACGCACGTCCAGAGGCCTCAAAAAAATAATAAAGGACGAGAACTTCGGTTCCTCGAATCCTTAGTAACCGGGGACACCTGGTGAAGAAGGATAAGAAGGACTTATCACAGCCGATCACTGAAGTCCCCCAGAATGAGAAGGGGAACCAGTTGAAACCTGGCACAAGTATGATACCTTCAGAAAAGGGTATACCGGATCTGAATATCCCCATCGGCATGGATGTGTGCGCACACATTGGAGCCGAAAAACTAAAGGGACTTGCCACCGCAATTGAAAGAAGTGATGCGCAAGGTGAAGCTCCTGAAGAAGCAATCGCTCCAGAAGAAGCAACTCATGAAGAAATAGTTATAAATTATGTGCACACGGGAGAGTCCCTGAATAGGACAACAGCTAATATCGATATCTACTTCGCAAAGAAAATTGCCTCCATCATCGATCTTGATCCCGAGCCTGCATCGCTCGCTGAATTTAAGAAAAGATCAGATTGAGAAGATTGGAAGAAGGCAATAGCAACTGAATTGCTATCTCTGAACAAAAGAGAGGTGTTTGGGCCTGTATGCCGCACGCCTCCCCATGTGCACCCCGTAGGGCACAAGTGGGTATTTGTTCGAAAGAGAAATGAAAGAAATGAAGTAGTAAGATACAAAGCAAGGCTAGTAGCCCAAGGTTTCACTCAACGTCCTGGAGTTGAAGACACCTACTCCCTAGTCATGAGTAGAATTACATTTAGATATTTGATCTCAATGGCAGTGAACTTAAACTTAGAAATGAAATTGATGGATGTTGTGACTGCATATCTTTACGATAACTTGGATTTGAAAATCTATATGAGAGTCCCTGAAGGAATACCTCTCCCGAATCAAGACAGAGCAAATAGAAATCTGTACAGTGTGAAACTCAGAAAGTCAGTGTTTGGACTGAAGCAATCTGTAAGAATGTGGTATAATCGCTTGAGCGACTTTCTCTGCAAGAAAAGCTACACGAACAATGAAGACTGTCCTTGTGTATTTATACGACGATCCCAGAATGGATTCTGTATAATCTCTGTGTATGTAGATGATCTGAACATCATCAGGACAGCCGAAGACATAAAAAAAGAGCAAGCTCCTACTTGGAATCAGAGTTTGAAATGAAAGATTTGGGCAAGAACAAGTTTGGCTTAGGCCTGCAGCTTGAGCATGTCCCTGAAGGAATCTTGGTACATCAGTCGACCTACACTCAGAAGGTGCTTGAAAGGTTTGGCTTTGAGAAGGCATTCCCATCAAAAGTACCGATAATCGGGAGGTCTTTATAGCAAGAAAAAGATCCTTTCCGACCTCGGGAAGAGGGGGAGGAAGTCCTGGGACCGGAATTCCCATACTTGAGTGCAGTGGGAGCACTCATGTACTTAGCAAACTGCACTAGACCGGACATTGCATTTGCCGTGAACCTGTTAGCAAGGTACAGTGCAAAGCCCACCAAAAGGCATTGGCAGGGCATAAAGGACATCTTCCGAAACCTCCAAGGAAGCAAGGACCTTGGAGTGTTTTACAGAAGGAATCAGGGTCTGAATTTGATTGGCTATGCAGATGCTGGGTACCTGTCTTACCCACATACCGCAAAGTCACAAACAGGCTACGTATTCCTGTGTGGTGGAACTACAATTTCCTAGAAATCGTCTAAGCAAAGCCTTGTAGCTACTTCGACGAACCACTCAGAAATTATAGCACTATATGAAGCCGCACGAGAGTGCGCTTGGCTCCGCCGAATGGTTCACCATATCCAGAAGTCATGTGGAATGAATATTGTGCAAACCTCCACAATTATCCAAGAAGATAATCCACAAGTACAGATGGGCTATGTGAAGAGTCATCTCACAAAGCATATCAACCCTAAGTTCCTCTATGCTCATGAATTGCAAAACATGGACAAGATTAAAGTACTGCACACTAAGTCATGTAGATTTGTTCACAAAGTCACTCCTTGCATTTAGCTTTGAAAGGTGCGTGCGAGGGATTGGAATGATGAGACTTAGAGAAGTGCAGAATTCAGGGGGAGAATTCTCTCAAGCCCATTAGTAAATCTTGATCTTGAAGATTGAGTACCCAAAGGAATAAGTCCTGAAGATTGAATGAAATTGGGTGAATTGTACTCTTTTTCCCTTGACGAGTTTTCTTGAAGTTTCTCGACCAAGGTTCTTAATGAGGCAATTCGTGCATCGCAACATAACATGTATCATGTACTCTTTCTCCAAATTTTTCCTACTGGGTTTTTATGGAGTTTCAATGAGGCATGAACGTGTCGGATGAGTGCCCAAGGGGGAGTGTTACGAAACCTGGGCCTGGGCCAGCAGCCCGCGGCCCATGGTGGGCATCTCATTGTAGTCTATAAATAGCGAGCCATACCGGCATAATTTGTACACATGAATGAAAAGTAATAAAGAAAGACCAGGAGTTCTCTCTACCACTCTCTGTGTGTTCAATCTATTCTTCTGTGATTCTGTGATTGATTCGTTCTTGTTCTAAACAGAGGAATCGCTCGGACTGATCGCCAGCGATGGTTCCTCAATAGTATTCACGTATGAGGGCCTGGCCTCCAATTGCCATGTGGCAATGGGATAGTTTGGGTGCGGTCGTCGTCACAAGGCGACATTCACATATAGTGTGTGATAATTTATAAGTGATATATCTTAAAAGCAATTATAGAGGTTATTGTATTATTTCTATATTTATGATCTTTTGAATATTTTGCTATTTTGTCCATTTAATAAATATCTTCATATTAATCAACACGTATGTGACTTAGGGGCGGACCGACCCTTGGACATCGATGTCCCCTCCTCGGTTCCTTGTCCACTCCAGCAGCGTCAATGGTTGAAAGCCATTGAACAACGACAGAAGACAACACCAGGCCACCAATTGGACTTCGGCCTTTGGTTGTCCACTCATCCTCATTCGGGTCTAGCCCATCAGCTTCCACCTTCAGCCCAGCAGCCTAGCGTTGAGTGAGTAGAAGTCTCCTGCACGTGGGTGAGCAGTGCAACCGACTCGCCCCCTAGAGAGCAGTCAGCAGAGGCGCTCTCGGGTGTCGCACACTAACCCTAGACACCAGATGGCTAGACTAGAGGCGGCAACACTAGCAAGGCCCAAGGGAAAGAGGCGTGGGCGTGCGGCGTCGGCCGGTGGCCAAGTGGGCAAGGCACCGAGGTGGGCCAGGAAGGTACTAGCTAGGAGAGGCGCCGAGGGGGAGCACAGCGTGGCAGCTAGGGAGCGTAGTGGCTAGGGAGCGCGGCCACGGTGGCAGCCAACCATGGTGGATCGATGAATGCTGTTGTTGAGTTGAGCTCAGAGCCTCGGCCCAGTGGTATGTGCCTATGTGGTATGGTTGGAACTTGGAACTTTGCAAAGATCTTTGATTCTCTGGGATAGTTTTTAGTGATTTAGGAGAGGTGCTACCAACTTCCACACCAACATCGTCGGCGCCACCACCCGTCGGAGTCCCACCGACACTGCCCCCATCTCTGGAGTCTGGTGGCACCTCGCGCTCTAGTGATATAGGCCTCCCTCTCACGTCTGTCCCACCTCGGTTGATTCATCTTCTTGGAATCGTTGTTAGAGTCATGTTTGATTTGGTGACATGTGTGTGCAGGTCGGCGAGGAACCACCCATTTATGCCGCTATCGGGAGTTGGGACGAATGCCATCGGGCATCGATTTGACCTCTCCCTTGGGTGAGTAGAAAATTTTTTCCTACTCCTCTTTTCTCAGAAAAAGTTCCTTGCTTGAAATGAAAATAGTGGTTGGAAGAAGCTTGGAATGTGATCATCATGTACTATTTAGCTCGAGCGTTTGGAATCTGATTTGGAATGGGGAGAGTAATGGTGTTCGATCAAGTTAGTTTAGTTTGAAATTTCTTTAGAAATGGTGAATTCAGGAGCAATTTGGCTGTCATAGTGTCATGTGATAGGTTGGATGTATATGGCATGATACCAAATGGACGATATGGCTATATGTGTTGAAAAAGTTGAAAGTTAGGCATATCTTTCCAACTTAAACATCAATTGCACATATATAACTACAAAGTGATAAAATTAGTATGATTCGTTACTTAAGAAATATAGTTTCATAGGTTAACATCAAAAGTGGATAACATTACAAAATAAATCCACGAAGTTCTAGATAGCAAGAGAAGACAATGTCAAACAAAGAAAGCCATAGATTTGTTTGCATCTTGATCTTTGCTTGGTCCTAGTCTCCTAGATCACCACATAGTATGGATTAAGCTTCATTAGTAAGGTATTTTTTTAATGTTCTACCGTTATCTACACATGTTTGCATATAAATTATAGTTGTTGCTTCTATTTTCATGTGAATTGTAGTTATTGCTTCACTCATGTCCGACTCTGCTCTAGCTACATTTTTTCCTGGGTGCACCACTGATGTGATTTGTTCATGGAACTCATTATTCTTGTTTTAATGTTATTCTAAATTATATCTGATCTTATATCATTATGTGAGACAATTATAATTTATAAATCTATCTATATATATATATATATATATATATATATATATATATATATATATATATATATATATATATATATATATATATATATATATATATATATATATATATATATATATATATATATATATATATATATATATATATATATATATATATATATATATATATATATATATATATATATTGATGATCATGTTTCATGAATCATGGATATGTGGATAACAAATCAATAATGTGAATACACATTAGAGAACATGGTGTTGGATAGAACCATCTTGAGACATTATTGAGATTGTCATGTTTTTATATGTCATCAATTGGCCTCAAGCAATAATATATATAATCCTTGTACCTAATATCAACATAATTTTCTGCATGTGTAATAGTGTACTTAGAGGCTATTAGATGCTACTTCGTAAATGGGTAGTTTTAAAGGTAGCTTTTAGGTATGTATGAAACATACGGAGGAATGTGAGTGGTTAGATATAGGATTTGCTCCTCCTACATAAGAGGAGAGATATTTCTGAGCCCTCGCTATGGTCAGATAAAAAAGTGCATAATCATGCCACGAGTGGTTGAAGAGTCGACCACATGAAGTTATCCATCACTATATTAGAAAAAATTGAACAGTCTATGGATGACAAGTTTCTCACATGGAATTTGACCAGGTATCATGAGGCAAAAGGAGAATATGCAAATATGACATTTAGTCCAACAGATATGAACTAGTTGTATGGATATACTGAATGGTCATGAGCTAGTCGGACATATCATAAACTGGTATATGAACTGATCGTATGGGGATACTGATTGATCGTAACCAGATATGAACTAGTCGTAAGGAGATATGAACTGATCCTAAGTGACTAATACTTGGTTACAAATTATATTGCATAATGTTCATCCAGTTTGAACTTTATGCATATTTGGGGGTCAATATATCATGCTAGGGACCGCTATCGACTAATGATTTGAAATGTGTTTTTAAGTTACAACTATGCATACATGAATCTATAAAATCACACACTTAGTGGGTTAGAACTATAAGGGTCTGGATGATAGACTCTGAGTGGGATACAATCTCTACTCATATTGCATAAGGATTCGATCGAAGGCTCTATATAAAGTAGTGCATTAGGTTATGGGAAACAAGAGTGAGAGATCGCACCACCCACAAAAACCATAATTGTCTCCTTCCAAAGGCCGTACTGTGCATACTGATGCTAGCATACCGGCACATAACATTCTATCTCTAGATGTGTGGACTTCGGTAGAGACGCTGCTGCGACTCCGGCACTGATTGGGACGATCAAAAGAGAAGATAATCAGCTCATGGAGATCGACTACTACTAGAGGACGATCGACTTCTGATGATCGCTTTTCCAAAGACGTTGGATGATATACAATTTTCACCATACTAACACGCACTAAATTGAACCAGGTTGCTTTACTCTTCTTCTACTATACTATATATTTAGTGATAACAATTTATGATTTTCTACTTGTATGGTTTAGTGATTTGCCCTTCAAAGTTCATAGAAGGCAAACGTTGACGCTGTCTTGGTGGGATTGGGAAAACCACTTCACTTGCCGATAGATGGTATGGTAGGTGAGCCGCTCTCTGACTATATGTCTAGAGCGCTGGAGTAGGCATACCCCCATTTTGATAGGTGCCAGATCAGGTTCGTACCAAAGATCATTGTGAATCATTTTTGGATGTCCTATATAGGTTGCTGGTCTTTTCGTTCTGACATATCCAGTCATGCATCTGAATGCAACAGACACCGTTTTCACGTTGGAATCGATCAAGAGACAAAATAAAACGGGAAGTGATACATATACTGTGTCGCAAGTAAGGTCCGTTTGGAACGCTGAGTTTCAAAAAAAAAAATCACGTAGGCATTGTACTATTTCTTGTACCTTCTAAACAGACCCTAATATAAATGTACTATTTATGTAGTGTTTTTGTGCTCTTTGAAAACCTAAATTGCACAAATCCTAAATTAGTATAGTCACTACTGGAGTAATATCGAATGACTATTGATCATCCACTTAATTTGTTTTAAGAATTGTGCTTTTTCACTTTGAGCCGTACGTACCAAGCACATCAAATTTTTGGCACTTACCAGGTGACAGCGCCCATTAGACGACACCTGGTCCATCGAAGCCCAACCATCGAGCAGCAGGGCCTTGCCGCTTGGCCACCAGGCGGCGCCCTCCCTGCCGCTCCGCTACCGGATGACAGCTTGAATTATGATTTTTTATATACTATTTATTAAAAATTTTAAATGTATCAAATGAGCTCACAAATTACGAAATTTTATGTGTAGCCTCCAGACACAACGTACTTCATTATGCAATTTTTTTACAATTTTATCTATTATGAATGCTGCTAAAAAATTCATATGCTAATGATAATTTTAGTAGTCATGACATATAACAAACGAGCACGAAAAATTATGAAATTTTATGTGCAGCCTCCCGACACAGTCAACATAATTGTGCATTTTTTGGGAATTTTATGTGCTATATATTTGCCATGTTATTTTATGTTAATTTAATTGTAATTAGCGATATGCGATGCTCATTTAATTAGCGATTGAAATTGGCTGCATATGTGATTGCAGTTGGTTTGTAAGTTATGAATCGAGGAAATGGTTGAATTTAGTTTGAATTTGATTAATGGATTTGGAACATTACAATTTGGTGGTAATATGGTAACAAAAAGACTTCATTTTGGAGAATTAAGTATGAAAAGATGACGAGATTTGATGTTACGAATTAAAATAGACTTTATAATAAAGCTGAGAATAAAACGATGTATAGGGTTTGGCTATATGCATACGAAACAGCATCATGCACGATGCAACAAACCGAAGTACCCGTACGATACATATGCGCCTTTTGTAATGGAGAAAATTTTGACCTTCGGGGGACTAGCTCAGAACGGGCCAACCTACTGTGTGGACTGTGGCCATTTTTTCTTCCTTACGAGCTTGACGTTGGACTCCTCGGCGGCCTATTTTGCCTTGGCCGCCATTTCTCTCTTTCTCCCGTGCTCCCTCTCGTGAACTTCGCACTCCCTGCGCATGAACACCTGGAGATGAGCTTTCGTCTCTTGATGTATACGCTCAGTTTGCTCGTTGTTGCGGTGCTCCTTCTCCCGGATCTCGCAGACCCTTTTGACATATCACTTCTTGTAGTCGAGAGTACACTAGTCATATAGATGGATCTCTAGGTCGATCCACTTGCAGTAGCCACAACGGTTCTGAGGACTACGGGTAGATGGGAGAAGTTGTTAGTGTATACTTTCAAAGAGAAATAGTAGAGGAACACACTGTAAATGGTCCTTACCGGTTGACGATAGCTGCTCGTGTCCCAACGGTGGTCCTTACCACTTAATTACGAGCGACAATTTGATTAATTACATAGTACTATACAGTAACAAATTGTGGGTACCATACGTACACAAAAAAAATAAAAACTACAGGTAAATTACTACGACCTACTTACTTCATACTGTGAACTATATTAATTATGACTAACTAAATAACACTAATTAACTACGACTACAGGAATAACATCAAAAGCATGTGATAAAAAATTACCTGTCTTTGCAGGCAAAGCATCATCACTGCCTCGTCCTCCCGTTGCATCCTTTAGAAATGTGCACTGTCTTCCTAAAAGAATAAGCTATGCACTCTTAATTCCCAGCAACGAGTGCAAGAATGAGTTTCTGCGATGAGCAACTCAGATGAGCGATGAGTGGCCGAGCGAAAAGGGAACCCGGTGCGCTCACACCACAAATTAAGGACTCCTTGTCGACGTGCAGCACCGCAAGCGAGGTGGGACAGCATGATAAGACTGGCAAATGTGGAGATAAGGGAGCGGGCAAGGGGGGCGGCATGGACATAGCGACATATGTGCAAATGAGGGAGCGCACGAAGAGGATGGCACGGACAGAGTGACAAGAAGGAGGCTGAGGGAATGGGGGATAGCAGCAATCAGCCAATATATGTGCGAAGGAGAGGGGTCATGCACTGCAAAAGATGCCTGCCATATGGTGCCCGTGCGGTAGCCAATTTCAATAGCTAATTACAATTAAATTAACATAAAATAACATGGCACATCCATAGCACATAAAATTCTTAAAAAATTGTACAATTACGACAACTATGTTGGGAGTCTGCATATAAAATTTCATAATCTTTTTAGCTCGTTTGCTATATATCATAACTACTAAAATTATCATTATTGTATGAATTTTTCAGCAGCATTCATAGCGGATAAAATTGTAAAAAATTACACAATAAAGTATGTTGTGTTAGAAGGTTGCACATAAAATTATGCAATTTGAACAAATAGTAGATGAAAAATCATAATTTAGACAGGTGATTAAGCCGCTAATTAGCTGGCTTAATCACCTGCCGTCCGGTGGTGAGGTGGCAGGGAGGGCGCCGCTTGGTGGCCTGGTGGCAGGCGGGTGGCCACCTGGTGGCTGGGCTCCAATGGCCCAGGTGTCGGCTGCTGGGCGCTACCGCCCGATGATAGGATGGCAGAAGTACAATTTCTATCAATTCCGCGCGCATATAGCTATTTCTGTAAATATAGGTTGAAAGCATGCCAAAAGTGCTAAAAAAATGCACATCTTCATCTAGTATACTCGATACTTTACTCTTCAATGTGGAGTTGTGCACCTTATGCAAAGACCCTCTGACTGACATGTTGACGCATTTGTTGTCAGTGATATACTGTAGAGATATTTATAAAGATGATTATATTACTTCTATATTTATATTTTTTAAATAAATATTATTATGTTCCTTAAATAAATTATCATTTATAAAGGTTAGTAAGTATGTGACTTGTTGGTGAATTCTTTTTATTTATTGTATGATGTTATTATAAAAGATCCCTTGTCGGATGACACTGGTCGAGATACTAGTGACTTATAGACCAGCACATGTATTGATTGGTGATCACATTTCACCGGTCATAGATATAGAGATATCAAATAAATAATGTAGATACATATTAGAAAACATGGTGTTAGATTGACCCACCTTGAAACAATATTGAGATTGTTATGTTTTCATGTATCATCAGTTGGTCTCAAGTAATGATAATATATAATCCTTATACCTGATATCAGTATAGTTTTCTATATATGTAATAGCACCCTAGGGCTTACAAAATGCTACTTTGTAACTAGATATAGTTATAAAGGTAGCTTTCGTATATACTATAAAACATGCAGAGAAATGTGACTGGTCGGATATGAGATTTGCCCCTCATACATGTGGTCAGATAAAGAAAATATATGTGTATGCCATGAGTAGTTGAAGAGTTACCGCATGAAGTTATCTATCGCTAGATCGAGAGATGGGAAAAAGATTAAACGGTCTATAAGTGACATATTTTTCACTTGGAGTTCGATCAGATATCGTGAGGCAAAAAGAGAATACGTAAACAAGTTGATAGGTCTGACCGGATACGAATTGGTAGTATGAGTATACCGACTAGTCGTGATCTAGTCGAACATATCATAAACTGGTCGTATGTGAATATGAATGTGACCATATACAATCTGGTCGTAAGGAGTTATGAGCTGATTGTGAGTGACTAAGACCTGGTTCCCGATCATATTGCATAAGGTTTGACTAGATTAATCTTTGTGTATAGTTGGGAGTCGATATGTCTTGTTAGGGACCGCCACCGACTAGTGATCGTCAAGGTGTTTCCGAATTACAACCAAGTATACATGAACATATAGAGTCACATACTTAACGGATTAGAACAATAAGGGTCCATATGATAGATTCCATGTAGGATACGATCTCTACTCATACTCGTATTGGATAAAGATCCAGTCAGAGCCTCTTCAAGTTGGATATGATCTCTAATCGTGTCGAATAAGAATCGGATAGGAGGCTATATATTAAGAGAGGTGTGTGGCTGAGAGTGGTACTGAAAACCGAGGATCAGAAAACTCCCAAGATACACCCATCGAAACCCCCTGCACGACTCTCTATCCTTGAACGTGTAGACTTCGGTAGAGATGCTGCTATAACTGCGGTGCTGATCGGAACGATCACTAGATGGAGACGATTGGCTCGTGAAGATCAACTACTACTTGTAGATGATCGACTACTTCCACTACATCGACATGCGCTACGTTGAACCGGGCTGTTTTAACCCTTCTTCCGTTGTACCGCACATCTAGTGGTAACAATTCATGATCTCTTACTCGTATGATTTCCTAATTTACATGATAAAATTTTTAATTTGTGCTAACATAGTCTACACCGTATTCCAACATTCATGCATCCCAACATTCATGAGGATCTTTCGAGATATCTGCGTAATGCCAATGCTCCACCTTAAAGACATGCATGGAACGTAGAAGTTTTACAATGAACAATGTAATTTATGCTATAGTCCAGCAAAAATTCCGGTATTGTAAATGGGTCTAAAACGAAACACTGCATTTTCAGAAAAAAAAAACAAATGAAAATTAGAGGAGACATGAAGCGTCAAGCTACACAGGTCGCTCCTTGTCGGGCGGGCCCACAAGCAGATAGGGAATAAGCTGGAGTGTGTGGCCAGAGTCCTGCTACTTCAGGCTCCGATCTCTGAATCTAATCCACAAAGCCACACTCCCTCCACCACTCCACGGCTGCACATCCCCATTTCCATCGCTAGCTCCCTTTCGCCTCCTGTTCCGGTCCAATTCGATCGAGCAAAGTGCAGCACCTCCAATGGCCGCTCTGTCTGCCATCTCCGCCAAGTTTGGCTGCACGGCGCCCACCCTGAGTTGGAAGGTAAAGGCTGACAACTGTGGCCTTGTGCTTGCATCTTCTGTTCTTTGTTTTCTTGGTTGTTTGTATTATGGTTAATAGTGGTAGATTTCTTTTCCTTTTATGATGTTGGTGGTGCCCATTGCTTGCATTTTTCTTTGTTTCTGTAGCTTAATTATTTAGATATATAATAATATGATATGCCACAAATATGAGGGGGTGTGTGTTGTCATTAGGCTTTAAGTGGTCAGGTTTGGCTACTCGTTGCTTTACGCTAGTTAATGAGAGCAACTGCTAGGGAAGCAAAAGAAGATCCAATAGACTAGGCCCACCATATGTGCCAGCGTAACACAGGGCTGTTTGGCTGCGGCTTATGGCTTTTGGCTGAAATTTTTGAATTTTGGCTGTTTACGGTACAAATTACGGAGAGACATATACTCACTTGTGATTTTGGCTGGTACAAATATTGAGTTTTTAACGTGTAAATCATTTAATTTGTAGACCACGTCATGAGAAAATACTCCGTTTGAAAGTTAGGTACAGTAGCAAAAGCCAAAAGCTGTCAGCTTCGGAGGAAAAGAACAAGCCCACAATCTGAAAGTTGGTGGCAGTGCCCCCTCAAAATCATTGGGATAGTCTTTGAATTTAGCCTTATTCTTCATTCTAAGTGTAGGGCCAAAACTGAATATTTCAGTTCATTTTTCAAGAGTTGAGATCATTAAATGGCATGGCCTCTTTTTTTCTTTCTTTCTGAAGAACAATGGACTCTTCTTCTTTATTTCATGTGATGAACACAACCAAACATCTTCCATCTACACATTGGGTTCAACGGAGTACCTGTTCCAAAAGTTGAGCCATATACTCTTGGACTCATGTCTAGTTATATATCCACATTGTGAGGACTAAATTAGAATTCCCGTACTGCCAACATGTGCATGCCTCGCTCGATTTAATTCTGGTCCAACGATGGAATAGCATTGTTTGACGAAGGATGAGAGCATCTCATTTCTGGTTTGTCAATGCAATTTTTTTTTGTGACAGTGCACCTGAAATGTGTCCTGCCACTTGGCTGAAACTTGCAGGGAAGCAGAATTCCAGGCAGGAATCTGATCTCCATGGGGACGACGACAACAACGAGAAGAGGCCTGGTCTCCCTGAGATCCCCCCGCTTTCGCGTCTTCTGCGAGGTGCATATCATGAAATCCAGTTCGTCCCTGTGCTTCATGCTAATAATTACAGCAAACCCTAACTGGTTTTTCGGGTTTCCCCGGACGTGGCAGGCCAAGCCGGAGACGGTGAGCAAGGTGATGCAGATCGTGAAGCAGCAGCTGGCCCTGTCGGACGACACCAACCTCACGCCGGAGTCCAAGTTCACCGAGTTCGGCGCCGACTCCCTCGACACGGTGCGTCCCGGCACGGCGGTCTCGGATATCCATCGTCGCATTGACAGGACCGTGGAATCGGCCATGTTTCTGAACATCCTTGTGCTCGATTGGTTCTGCAGGTTGAGATAGTGATGGCGCTCGAGGAGGAGTTCAAGATCACGGTGGAGGAGGACAACTCACAGAACATCACCACCATCCAGGAGGCGGCCGACCTCATCGATAAGCTCGTCGACGAGAAGGCCGCCTGATCTTGTTCTTGTTATATTACCTCTTCGATGGAATTTTGCCAAGCTTTTTTTTTCCAGCCTAGCGTATAATATCGTTGCTCATGGGACATTCTTTGCTATTTTTAGCTGACTCAGTGTGTACGTGTGTAGTAATTTGAAAAGTTTTGTTAGGTTTGAAACATTGGTCGGGAACTCGATTGAATTTGTTCCATTGTTAGTTGTTTGATTATCATGTGACCCGGCAAATATTTCAGATTTGTTCAGGGAAGCTCTTGCAGGCTCGATTTTCTAGACAAGGTGAACAAGTTGATACTTGATTGGTTGCTGATGTTTCCCGTAGAAAGATTATATTTTGGTTGTGCTTGTTCGTTCTGTTGCATCATCCGATCAAGCAATTTTCTAGTGAAGCTCGTGTACCTGCAAATTTCTAGACAAGATGAAGTATGTACATGTGCTCCTTTCGCACCCAATTGCTAAGGCCTTGTTTTGCATGGCTGAGGTCCCGTTTTTTTCAGCTTCTAAAAGTTGCTTTTCGATTTTTCTATAGTAACTAACTTTTAAACGGAGTATTTTTTTCAAGATAGGGTTTATAAATTAATTGAAGTACATATTTTACTGACTTCATTTATATCGACAAAAATCATACATGAGTTTCTGTTACTCGGTAATCTCTCGTACAAACAGCCAAAAGTCACAAGCCACAGCCAAAAGCCACAAGCCGCAGCTAAAAAGAACAGACCCTCCAGCTCCCGAGCTCATGTTTGGAGCAGCCAAAGCCGTGCCAAATAGGGCGTAAGTATTCATCGTATTTCTGCCAGTGAACAATTACTAGGTTGATGCTGAAGGAACATGTCTGCAAAGTAAACAACTAATTTGAGGCCTTTTCTAAACAATTTTTTGGCTTTTAACTTTTAAAGACCAAAATTTAACCGGAGGGGTTTATTAAAGTAGTTTCTATAAGTCGTTTATAAAAATCGTTTTTAACGAAGTTTGTTACTTCCTCGATCTCTCTCATGCCCAGCTAAAAATAAAAAATCACAGAATTTTTGAATAGTAACTGAATCATTGTGACCAACTGTGCGTTGTACTGTGTCACCGTTGTCCAAGCTGACAGTTTAAAATATTCAGGACTAGTCTTATAAAGCTGGTAGTTCAACATGCAGGTGCCTACATTGGGACTACGTTCCAATTAAGGGCAATGCGAGGTTTCTACTTCAGTATTGGTAACCTTTGTGGTACTGCCCTGTACAGTGTACCTAAAGTAGAAGCAGTAGCCTTTTTCGTTGTGCACGGTGGGCCATGGAGCAGACAGCAGAGCAAAGGTTCCATTGTACTCACATTCCACCAAAAAGAAAAGGTAAAGTTTTCGCGGTTTACCAAGTTACCAACTATTCAAAATCAAGGAAATTTTGTTAACCATGTTACCAACTATTCCAAATCAAGGAAATTTTGTTAGTGACATGTCCTAGCGGCGATCATGAAGATAATTGCACCATTTCTATATTTATAATCTTTAAATAATATATTATTTTGTCCCTTGAATAAATGTCTTTCATATTGATCAATAAGTATGTGACTTATTCGAGAACTCTTTATTTATATTTTGATGTTGTTCTAAATTATCCCTAAGTTTATATCATTATATGGGATAATTATAATTTATAGATCAGCATATGTATTTATTGACGATCATATTTCACGGATCATGAATATGGGGATATCAAATCTGAAGGACCATGTGCAAAGATCCATGGTTTTGTTGTGATGAATCATTCTCATTTTAGAGGAGTAAAAATGTAGAATTTGCAAAGTTGTATATTTTCTGGACATGTTGCAAAAATGGATGATTTTGGGACTTGTGAGTCATAGAATGATTTGGTGATCTAGGTCATTGGTTGTAGGTTACATGAGATATGTTATTGCTAATGTAGGTCAAGATGTAAAGAACTTGTGCACAAAAATTATATCTTTGCCTTCAGAAGTGTAGAGTCGTTTGAAGTCAACCATGGTCAACAGCGAAGATCAGGGCTAAGTTTATGGAGGAGTTGAAGCCTAGAATGATCAAGAATGCCGAGTGAGATGGTGAGCTCAAATATAGCATAAGAAAGGCGGAAAATATGGAAGAGAAGTTCGAACAGTGATGTAGGATTGTCGATGGCAATCAGAGGGGGTGAATGATTGTAATTTGCAGCGAAAACTTTTTTAAAAAAATATGTCTGTCTTCTGATTGTTCAACCTGCTAATGCACAGTAGAGAGCAAAACAAACAAACAAAATAGCAACAAAATGTTTCTTCTTTCTCAGATTACTGTAGCACCATGTGCACGGTACTGTAGCACTTATGCAGAATAAAATTAAACCAAAACATATGACGTCGTTTTTTACATATGGCGCGAGGGGAAACGAATGCAAATAATCAACCAGCAGCCACTAATTACCAAAGACCTAATTAGCACTCACTACCTAATCCTCTCAACCCCTTAATCATATTTGTCTAGCACATCCAGAAACCCCTTGCATGCAACCTCCTCTCACATATATATAGCACATCACAACAATACCCATGCAAGCAATCTCAGTTTTTGTATCTACTCGGCCAGCTCTTTTCAATACGTCTCGCATAATATTCAACCGTTACATCAAAAGACGAATACAAAAACTCTTAGTATAGCGCCCCTGCAATCTCACTCCAAAACTTAATTGGACTTGCCACTGTATTGATGTGCTAGACAATCAATGCAAAAAGAAGGTCTGCTCTCTCCATCCAAAGCCACGCCCTTTCTCGGTCAGCCATCCCCTCGAAAACGGCATTGCAATCCTATCTATCTTTAGCCGCCGCTCACAACATTTATATATCCATACGGCCCAACGTCCGAAACCAACTCTTAAGTTGCAGCCTTAATTAACCATAATATAACTTGTTCAACTAGGCTAAGCCTTTTTATCTCAACCAGGCTTTCGACCCACTATTTTTCAAGGGACCCGAAACCTTTCCTAACATGGGTTTTACAAGATTCCATCTCGTCATGTGTCGTAGCCTCTGGACCGCACTGCCGTAGCGTCGACACACATCATCCGTCTTTGCTCTTCAGGCGCCCCAAGCATGAGCTCGACCATCTTGTGACCTCTTTGACTGTCTGAACCTCGAATCTCCCCTCCTAGTCCTGGTCCATCTCGTCACTGACCATGATCACCTCTATGCTCAACCTGCACATGCAAAGACCAAAGAATATTTTTTCGGCACAAGTTCATTCCAACTTGACCAACAGCAGTCCACACACACGCGACACACCTCAAGTAACAACAAGAAACATCATCAATTATTCATCACAAATTAACCATTGTCAATTATTCATCACTAAACAATCCTAGACCAAGCCACATGGTCTAACAAGTGAGTTTGCACCATGTGGCTTGGTTAGTCCAAGTGAGACGTGGTCCGGTGGAACCGAAACAGAAGAGGCTTGCTGACGCGTGGCAAGCCAATGATGCACCTATATGTGATAAGCATGGTGATTGTTTGCAATGAAAGGAGATGGTCGGGTTAAGGAATGGTATTTTGATAGTTGGATCCAAATACCAAAAATGGCTTTGGAAGAAAACCACGGCATGTGAGTGGCGCCTGAAAAGGTGGTTTAGGTCGTAAAAAAGCTGGTATGATCAAAATAGATCAAATCTTAGGACTTAGTGGATTTAGCCTTATGCACTTTAAAAAGCGTGCATAAGTGTAGTAAGCGAGTTAAAACTTGTGTGGGGCGTTATCGGGTTTGCCCATTGTACTAAGTGGATAATATCAACTAAGGGTTAGATATGGCTAGCTAGCCCATCTATTTAAGGGATTAGGATGGAGACTTGTGGTTAACCATCTAACTATCCTCTTTTGAGACCAAGTGTTCATAAGTTCTAATATTAGGGTTTATCAGAAGTTGAGTGTTTGTAGTGTGTTCTCTTGTCCTCCAAGGGGAGTGACTATAAAACCTTCATGCTCAAGTAGCAATACATCAATCTTTGTTTATCTCCGTGAATATCTTTTGTGTTGATTGATTTGCTCTTGATTTGGTTGATTTTTCCTCTTTTCTCTCCCCTATTTGATCTTGCTATGCCAAAGACGTGGAAGAGATAGAGATAACCTTTGAAAATTAATGTCCACCCATCTAGGCACTTGGTTAGCAAGTTTATATAAAAAAACCCAGATTTTGCTCTTCTGGCCTCTCCGAGTGATATCATGATCTAACTATTTTTACCTTGATTTTTTTATGTTCTTATTTTTTTAGGACATGTGAGAACACATCTAGAGTCATCTTGGACACCATTCACCCCCTATGTTGCCATATTGGTCCTACAAGTGGTATCAGAAACTAATTAGCTCTTCTCATAGATCTTAACCGGTCTTAGAAGTCATGGCATCAAACAAGTATTCTATCAAGTAACCCGTGTTTGATGGAGTCAATTTTTCATATTAGAAGACTCGCATACATGCTTACATCGAGGCTCAAAGACACACAATTTGACTCAAAGTCATGAATCCTTATGCGGTGCTGGCTAATAACGATGTGATCTCTCTCGATATGGAAGCAAAAAAGCAAGGCACATAACTTCTTGATTCAAAGACTTAGTCGATCTGAATTTGAGCGTATTACTCACAAGGGTCTACTCACAAGATCTAGAAGACCCTCGCTGATTACCATGAGAACTCTACCGCGATTAAGAAAGTAAGACAGAACCAACTCAAGGAAGAGTACTTAAAGATTGAGCAAAGGCCCGATGAATCTTTGGATGAGTTGTGGGCAAGATTTTCAAAGATCATCTATGATTTCCATACTTTTGGCTTGTGTTTTCTGAGTCTGAGATTGCTCACCAGCTCTTGGGTGCTCTTGATGTGAGAGTTTCTAGGGTAAAGATCACTTCTATCAATGACAACACTGTCATAAGTGAGCATACCATGGATAAGCTTTACTCAAGGTTGAAGAGTATGAGATGGATTTCATCTTGTGTCTCTTCAAGACAGAGTTGACGTCATTAGTGATTGACCCTTCTTAGAGTGGCTCTTTCGATTCTTTGGATTTTGGCTCATCTAGATTTTTCTTGTCCGCTTTACCTCCCTGAGCGATGAGCAGCTAGAGAAACTAGCTGAGGATGACTTAGCCCTCCTATCCACACAATTCATAAGAGCCTACAACAAAGTGAGAAACAAAATAAGATGTGGCTTTATCACTTGCTTTGAGTGTGATGAGCTAAACCACATTCGAGCCAAGTGCCCCAAGCTGAAGGGCAAAGAGGAGAAGAACCTTTGAAGGCACCCTCAATCTCGAGACACCAAGGTAAAGAAACCCAACTACCAGAAGTTTGTCAACTGAGTTCTTGTCACTCTTGAGAACATTTGTATGACTAATGTGGACTCGGGGACAAAGGACAATGAGGACGACACCCACGAGCAAGTTATATTCATCATTTGTGGTTTTTGATCTGTTTTTGGTGCAATCTGCTTTCAAACAAAAAAGTCAGAATTTTGGTAATGATTTTCTTGATTATTGATTAAAATAGGTTTCTGACATCCTAGAGAAGGTACACACCAAATTTCAAGTGATTAAGAGCTTGGTTTGAGAGTTAGCTCATTTTTAGGTTTTACCCGGTTTTAGTGCAATAGAGCTTTATGAATCAAAAGATCCCAATTCTTTTAAGTTTTGTCAGGTTTTTTGGTTGGGATAGGTTTGTAAGTTCATGAACTAGCTTTGGTTCAAGTTTCAAGTCTTTTGGATTGACATATCAAAAGTCCTATGGTTTTTGATTTGAAATAGTCCTGTTTTTCACTATTCGCGGGCTGAAATCACAATAGCACTGAGAATTTTTGGATTTTTGGCTCCTTGATCTTTATAGCTTCTCATAGCTATTTTTGTAAAGATTAAAATAATACTAAAAAACTTAAAGGCACCATTTACCTCTCTGTTATCATACCAAACCTACAAAATCAATAATGTGGACACATATTAGAGAACATGGTGTTGCATTTACCTACCTTAAAATACTACAGGAATTGTTATATTCTTAAGTGTTATTAGTTGATCTCATACACAGTGTATGTATAGATCCTTAGACCTAAGATTGTCATAATTTACTACATGTGCAATAGTTTACTTACAGGTTGGCAAACACTACTCTCTTGGTGGTCATAAAGGTAGTTTTCGGGTTTACTATAAAACATACAGAGGAATATAAGCGATCAAGATAGAATTTGTCCCTCCTATATAATGGGAGAGATATCTCTGAACCGTTCGATGTGGTTGGATTAAGAAAGTTCGTATGGCCATGTTGAATGCGGTTGAGGAGTCAATCACAAATTGAGTAATCCACTATAGATTCAAGTGAAGGATCGAGCTATCATACGATGGCACGCTTCTCGCCTTGAGTTAGATCTGATATCATGAGGTAAAGGATCAGTACATAAGCATTATATGGGTTCATTCGATATAATCTTTATGCATATTTGGGAGTTGCTATGTTCTGCTAGAGGCTGCTACCAATTTATGGAATGTAAATGAGTTGTTGGGCTATAGCCGAATATACATGAACCTACAGGTCATACATTTAACTGGTTGAAATAATAAGGGTCCAGATGATAGATTTTGAGTGGGATGTATCTCTGCTTGTATTGGATAATGATCCATTCAAAGGCTCTTCGAGTTGGATACAATACCTAATCGTATCGGATATAGATCCAATGACAGGCTATATATTAAGAGAAGCATAGGGCTAAGGGTACCCGAGACACATCCATCGAAACCCTAGCTGCCACCTCTCAAAGCCTCTAATGTGCGCTTAGGTGCTAACACACCGACGCACAGCGTTCCATCCTTGAACGTGCGGATTTCGGTAGAGGCACTACTGTGACTGCAGCGCTATTCCAAGCAATTACTTACATTACACCGATGCGTGCTACATTGAACCGGCCGCTTTAATTCTACTTTTGTTGCACCACGCGTCTAGTAGTAACGATCTATGATCTCTTATTAGCATAGCTTCCTGGTTTATGCGTTAGAAAATTTTAATCTGCGCTACTGTAGCCTACTCATATCCCAACAAATTTTGAGTCCAATTTGGCTATTTCTTTTTGACACATAATTTGGGCATTTTAGTTCTAATAGGATAAGACTCAAATGTCTATTCTTTTTTTCCATTTTTTCTTTGTGTTGTACATTTGTTTTCCTTTTATTATTTTGGCACAAGTGCGTTAGCATCATGTTGTCCCTTTCCCCCTAAAAAATCCATTATTCTGCTACCTTGATTATAGAATTGGGCAAACCACAAAAGTTCTCATGAAAATACAAAGAACTGAGCAAAAGTAAAGCAACCTCTAATGGAGAAAAAATGTACAGTAGACAAGATTTAGTGTACATTTCGTTTTTGTAGCATTGGTGTCTTTAAAAGCACTTTTATTTTATAGGTTTTTGTATATTTACCTAAAATTGTACCAAGTGCTAGTTCTTTTTAGAGTAAAATAACTATGGGTCCATAAACTTGTCATGTTGGATCACTTAGGTCCTCAAACTTTGAAACTGCAGATTCATGTACCTAAACTTGTTTAAGTGGGTCACTGTAGGTCTCAAGGATGATTCACTGGCTTGATCGATGCCAACATAGCATGAAGATCACGTGCGTCTCCACCACTCGCTTTCTCCGTCTCCTCTGCCACCATGCCCACCTCCCTCCTATCCCCAATTGCTCCACCTCTGCTATGATTTTGAGCCACTACTTGTCTACCTTTCCTCCCCTCCACTGCCTCTTCCCTCACATCGTCGTCCCAGCTAGCTTACGTGCTGGCCCCAGAGCGCAAGCGGCAATGACCAGATCTAGTGGATCTCCTCGCTCATCGGTAGTCACATGTGAGAAAGATAATTGGATCTGGTCAGCAGCAATGACGAGCTCTATATCCAGAGGTTGCACTTCTATCGCATTGCTTAGATTCGGTCGGTCATCGGGGAGGACAAAGATGGTGGTGGAGGGGTCGGCGATGGGCAGATCTAGCGATAGTGGCAATGGGGATTCTGACATGGGTGAAAATGACCACCGTTAGGGAGGAGGAAGACGGTGGTGGAGGGGCCAAGCATAGCCAGATCCAGCGATGGCGGTGATAGGGATGCCAACGTGGAGGATCATGAGGTAAGGGAATTCAAATGATCACAACTACAGGAGGTTAAATGCCAATTTTATCACCCCAATCGACTGGTCACGTGAGCCACACGTGACCCCCACGCCACGCTGGTATTGATCACTGCTACACGCCAGTGGTTAAACAAGTGAATCGTTCTTGGGACCTGTAGCGACACACTTAAACCAATTTATGTACATAAATCTGTAGTTTCAAAGTTTGGGAACCTAAGTGATCCAACATGACTAGTTTTAAGACCCATAGTGTATTTTACTCTTCTTTAATTTTTGAACAATTTTGAACTTTATGAGTAACATTAGTTTTACATATGCATCTTGAATATATTGGTGCGCTCATACTTAGCCAAATGAAATAAGCTTTGACGGGTTTGGGACATCTTTATTGACTCATGGTTTAGGTCAACATTGGGGGGCGGAAGTTGAAACAAATATGGCCCCAAACACAAGAAATCCTCCTCTTATTACACGGGAACAAGCGATGAAATTATGACCACCTCTTCCTTTATTTTCAAGGGGAAAATGTTGTTCATCCAACAAATTCCACAACAAACTATTGCCTCAAAAATATACTTCACAACAAACTTGAAGATTATTCTCTCTTGCTACCAATTGAAGTAACAACACAAACATTAGAAACAAGTATATAATGGCAAAAGCATCCATCTAAAGTGCGAGCTGGCAAAATAATATATCCCAAATTTAGCTCGAAGCGAACATGATTACTTGCTTGTCATGTGTGAAAAATTGCGCAGCCACTACCACAAAAGGCTTATATTAGACGCCTCATCACAGACGGTTCACCAAAATCGTCAATGTTAAATGCAATCACAGATGGTTTAGGTTTAGAGACCATCTGTGTTGCTGCCAACGCTAAAAACCGTCTGTGAAGAGATAATATCACAGATGGTTCATGGTGAGCACCATCTGTGAACTATCACAGATGGTTTTTACAAAGAACTGTCTTTGACATGGCCAAATATCATAGATGGTTTTTTATTTAAACCGTCTGTGATACTTCACAGATAACTTGTATTACAAACCGTATATGATAATAAAGTTATTACAGATAGTTTATATTAAAAACCATTTGTAATATGTTTCCCGCCTCGCAATCCCCTAAAATTTCATAATCTCCCACCCGAGTCCAAGTAGGATTCCGTTCTGAGACATCTTTAGTAAAACGGGTATAACTTTTGCATACAACGTCCATTTTTGACTAGCCCAATCCAAAAATGACCTACTTGCGCCAGTCACTCTCTAAGACCCCTAAAATTGGCTATCTTTAGCCCAAAATTGTGTTGCAAATTTTCAGTTTTTGTTTTTGCCAAAAAATTTATCTTCCTTTCGAAATTTGGGATTTGCCTCAACTGTAGAGTTGTAGATCCTATCGAAACTGTCAAATGAGCATATATAAGCCATATAAAACTTTGCTATTTTATCTTTTGAGACTAGCTATTTACATTGCACTTGATATATATATATATATATATATATATATATATATATATATATATATATATATATATATATATATATATATATATATATATATATATATATATATATATATATATATATATATATATATATATGTATGTATGTATGTATGTATTGTCTTTTGCTCTAATTCATAGAAGGTTGGTATATAGAACTGTATGTGATACTCACACATTACAGGTGGTTCAAGCTACCAACCATCTGTAATGGGAGAGTATCACAGATAGTTTGTATATAGAACCGTCTGTGATAATTTAACTGCTGGGCTCATCGATCATTTCTAACCTAATCTTAGCCAATAGAAACCCACCAACTCCCATCTCACGGATCGTAGCTTCACCTCTCCATCCCCAAGCCCATTCTGTCAAAAAATTTGCCACACCCGCCTCTCTCTCCTCTATAAATACTCACCTAATCCTATCCCCTACATACTGTTGCTCAAAATCTCTCCAGCGTCCTCCTCACCTCCTCCTCCTTGACCCCAACCCCGACGGCCCTTACAAAGTAGACAATAAGGCGCCACAGAAGCAGCTGGCTACCAAGACGGTGCTCAAGTCGACGCCGACGACGGCGGGCGTCAAGGACATCCAGCTTGCGCGCTGTATCAAGGGCGAGAGGACCTAGGCATAGAGACCTCGTCGATGCGGTTGAGCTTCTAGTGTCTACTAGGATCTCTGCTTCTTCTATATTGTTGCCATGTTTAAGAGTTGGGTCTGTAGGATTAAAAGATGTATTCTTGCCGTGTTCTTACTGTGTTAGATGGGTAACCTACTCGTTATTTTGTGATGTTGTAATGGTGGATTCTTATCTTAATGGAAATGAAATGTGCTGCTATGTTTGCTGCTGTCTTTGCTTGTTTTCAAAGGGCATAACTAATATTTTCTGAAGCTAGCTGAAAAAGAAAAAAATTTAGGTATAGAATGAATTATCACAAATAGTTTTGTGGTATAAATCGTTTGTGAAGGACTATCACAGACGGCTTAAACTAAAAACCATCTATAATGCTTGCACATCACAAACGGTTTTTACCAAAAAAAACCATTTGTGATATTTGCATATCACAGATGGTTTTTACCAAGAACAGTCTGTGATACGGTTTAAAAACCGTCTGTGAATAACCACTATTATCAGTGACCCATGAAGTCAGACGATTCCTTGACCATCTATGATGACCATTTCTATGGTAGTGAACTTGACTCCTTAAATATAGTTTCTTTAGTGTCGACATCAAATTATTAACATACAACGCATAGATTCTACAAAATCATCTCCAAAAAAAAATTCAGCAACAATCGCTGCCATTGGCTAGCAAATCCGTTAAATTCCAGCAAACTATAGTTTGCCTCTTTATCAACACAGTTCAAGATTGAATCCATTAAAAACTAGGATGTCCTCTGGACAATAAATTCCCAGAAAACCCTAAAGAAAACCACGACCTTAATCTTTTTGACTTTTGGCATCTGTTTTTGTCTTAATTCGAAAGTCAAAAACCAAACGTCGAGATGAAACGGTCTCTTTAAGTGGAATCGTCAAATAATTTTCTGAGTCTAAAATCATATACGTCATCGTATTAATATCTCCATCGATCACTACTGTATTAAAAAAATACAGATAAAAATTATATGCTATAGTCTAAAAAGATACCCCCACATCCTCCGGGCATGAATACAGCATCCACGCTTGGATAGCACGAGTAAAACCCAACGTAGGCAGCAGGGGAATAAGCACGAGTACGACGGACGCAACGCGAGCCACCGTGAACCGTCTCCGCGTCCCCCCTCCCAAGCCACGAGCACCCCGCTACGTGTCCGCATCAGAGACCGTCGAAATCAAACGGCAACGGTCGGATTCAAACCGGCGTCCTGTATAAATCTCGCCCCACGGCCCCCTCCTCTTCCCCCAAACCTCGCGTCGCGCTGCCCCCTGTGCCCTCCTGTGCGCCGCCGATCCAGCGCAAGCCGGCGCGGAATCCCGCGAGCCCGACGGGGCACTGATCGATTGGTGCGATTCGGGGTCTGCGGGATCGGTGGGCGCCGTCGGGAGCTCCGGATCGAGCTACGGATCGCCGGATTAGGCCGCGTAGAACGAGACCTAGGGGGAGGTTTGTGCCCCGCCCCTCGTTGGAGGTGCTCGCCGGGGACGGCACATGCGCGTGACGGTCACGCCTAAGGACGAGGAGAGGCTGGTGGTGCTGATGGCTAGGGAGCGGCCGCGGTCGGCGGTGGTGGCGGCCGGCGGGGACCTAGTCACCGCCGGGGGCGACGGCGGCGGCGGCGGCGGCAGCGGGGAGGCGTCCGACGGGGACTCGTCCGCGTCGCTGGAGGAGATCAGCGCCGACGACTTCAAGAAGGAGTCGTCCGGTGGTGGCCGCGCGGGGGCCGGGTCGGCGGCGGCGCAGAGATCTAGGGTTTGGATGGGCTACACCATGTCCCGGAGCTATGCGCCGGCGTTCCACAGCTTTGCGTGGGCCCAGGCCGTGCAGAAGAAGCCTCTTGTACCGCGCCCTGCCGACGAGGACGAGGTGGAGCACGTCGTGGACACCTTGGACGAGGAGAAGGAGGAAGGCGAGATCGAGGAGGGGGAGGCCGTGCTGACCTCCTCTTCACCCCCACGTGCGGAGCCCGAGACCATCGATTTGGACTTTGACGCACCGGAGAAGTCGGAGTTGGTGGCTGTGGAGGGGAGTGGTAATCATGCCCCTGCGACAGCCGAGGAGGAGGTGGACTTTGATCAGCGTGTGGGGAGTATACTGGAGGAGCTCGAGATGGTCTCTATTGAGGAAGCTGAGAAGTATGGACAGATATTTCATGGCAAAGATCTTGTGTTTCATGGACATGGTGTTCGATTCAGTTGCTGAGAGATCAGTTATTGATGTTGTGTTGTAGGTCATTTGAGGGTGCGTGTGTGCGCCTGCACACATGCTTTGAGAGCCTGAAGCCGTTATTCCCGGAGAGCGGGAGCCCAATGCCCATGCTTGACGCTCTTGTGCAGCAGGCATTTGTGGGAATTGACACCATCACCACTGTAAGGCTGAGTGTTGAGCTGTTGGCTGGTTTCCTCCGTTGACTAATAGGCTCACACTTTTTTCATTGTTGTAGGTGGCTAATTCATATGACATGCCAAAGAGGGAGCAGAACAAGAACATGCTCGTAAAGTATACATAAGTCATCTTTAACTAATCATTTACAGAATGAAACTGCCATCTTTTCTGTATAACTAAAACGATTTCCTTTGAATGACGTAGGTTGTTGTTCCACATAAAGAACAGATATTCAGACATGCTGACACCGGACCAGCAAGATGAGGTTTGTAACCCTACTTGTTTGTAGCTCTAGGGGCTTCATTATGTGTAGACTGTGGTAACAAGCTCTATTTTCTGCCTTTTTTTTTCTCTGTGCATCAGCTGGATAGCCGTGTAAGGCAGTTAGTTTTTGAGGATGGAAAAGACACTGCTAATGGTCCAAATTCCAATTGTGGCACCAATGCAATGAATGTTGCAGCTCCATCTGGGCAGGTTCCATCAGAGAGACTACCATTTGAACCAGGTGCAGCAAAACCATTTAGTGGTTCTAGTTTGCCCAAGTTGGTGATACCAGCAAAGAATAGAATGGTTAGCCCCTTGTTGGATCTTCATGCAGATTATGATGAGAACAGCTTACCCTCACCCACCCGAGTTAATGCACCACCTTTTCCTGTGCCAAAGCCCATTGGATTTGGGGCATTTCCAATGGCACCAGAGCGACCATCTTTCCCAGAAAGAGTTGAGCCTGCAAAATATTCTTCGTATCCATCCTTAACTGACCCCCTGAAAGCTGTTTCCTCTTACCAGCAGAAGTATGGTCAGAAGTCTGTCTTTCCAAGTGATGATCTACCAAGTCCAACTCCTGCTGATGGGGATAAATCTGGAGACAAAGGTGATGATATATTTGGTGAAATTTCAAGTTTTTCATCTTCAAAAAAGATAGCACTGCCAAGTGTGACTCAGATCCCTGCCTCTCGACCTAGCACAGTTAGCAGCAGCAATGACAGTTTTGCAGATGGTCCTCCAGGTTTTGCTAAACAAATTGAACAGTCTGTTTCAGGACCCAACCATGCGCTAAAGCCTACAGCTAAAAGTAGAGACCCAAGGCTTAAGTTTTTGAACCGTGACACTGGTCGTGCTGCAGATGCAAATCGACGTGTGAATTTTGCAGAACTGAATGGTTCTAAGGATGGGACCTTGGGTGGTGGAGTATCAAGTAATAGCCGCAAGCACAAGGCAGTCGATGAACATCTGGATGAAAATATGTTAAAAAGAGCCAGGGGTAGTATTGGGAATCTGAGAGACATGCAGGTACCACCAGGTAGAGGTATGTGGGCTGAAGATGGAAGTAATATTAGCTCCTATCCAAGTGATAGGGTTCAATCTAATCATAATACAAGGCTTGAAACCAAGACAGCAGGAAATCCTAATATTAGGATTGATAGTCAACTTATTAGTAACATAAGTAGTATCACAAATAGTAGTGGAACAAGTACCAGAACTCTGCAGGCCCCCCATACTAATTCAGCTCCACAAACCAGTGCAGCTCCTGCTGTTTCATTGCCTGCTGTGTTAGAGGACATTGCAGTGAACCCAACGGTGCTCATGCATTGGATTCAAATGGAACAGCAGAAGAGGTCAGCAACAGAACCTCAGCAGAATGTAACTGCTTTGAGTGGCATATCTACTGGCATGATCAGTAATGTAACTGCAGGCATAGTTATACCACCTGGCAATGCTCAAAAAAAGACCGCAGAAGTTGCACAAATTCCTTCTGTTAGGCCACAAGTTCCAATGCAAACAGCTCCTGTGGTAAAGCTCTTGCTACTGCACTTGCGTCTTTGCTTGATACTTGTCACTTTATTAATTTACTTGATAATGACTTCCATCTCATTAGTTGGTACTGTATTTTTTTACGCATATTAAGTGGAAGGAGATGCATTTGAACTTGGATGTTCATTCTGAGGTCATA
Source organism: Dendrocalamus sinicus (assembly GCA_036346575.1). Taxonomy (NCBI): domain Eukaryota; kingdom Viridiplantae; phylum Streptophyta; class Magnoliopsida; order Poales; family Poaceae; genus Dendrocalamus; species Dendrocalamus sinicus. The sequence goes on along the minus strand of CM070672.1, from coordinate 6,410,349 downwards.
TTAGCTTGTAGGTTATCACTATCAATAGTTAGGTTAACTATCTTTTCATGTAATGCTTATTCCTTGCTTTTGTTGTAAGATGGTACTGATATTAAGTTTTGCTGTCTGTAGAACTCGCAAAATGATGCTGGAGTTGTACGTATGAAACCCCGTGATCCTCGTCGCATCCTCCATAATAATCTAGCACAGAAGAATGATACAGCGGGCTCTGAGCAAGCCAAAAGCAGTGGAACTACCTTGCCAGACTCTCAGGGCAGCAAAGACAATTTGACCAATGGTGAACAGCATGCAGAGCAACTTCAAACTAGTGCGTTGCCTTCTCAAACAGTCTCGTTATCTAGCCCTTTCACCATGAGCGCAAATCCTGTGGATCCCATCTCTAATTCACAGTTAGCTGCTACAGCACTTATGACTCCTCAGCAAACTTCAGGCAGCATAAATAGGGCAGACCCAAGACTAGCTGCTGGACAGAATGATTCAGATGCTGATGCAGCAACAAATACTTCTCCTGCAACAGCACTTGATTCTGTGCCACCAGCTAACCCATGGGGGGATGTTGATCATCTCCTTGATGGTTATGATGACCAGCAGAAGGCTCTCATACAGAAGGAAAGAACAAGGCGGATCATGGAACAGCACAAGATGTTTGCAGCACGGAAACTTTGCTTAGTGCTTGATTTGGATCACACTCTTCTTAATTCCGCGAAGGTATTAGACTTTGTAGTCCATGACTTCAGTTGTTTAACTATTTGACAAGTTAATTAATGTAGTACACATTTCTCATTCAGTTTATAGAAGTGGATCCGATTCATGAAGAGATTTTGCGGAAGAAAGAGGAACAAGACAGGGAGAGGCCAGAGCGCCATCTGTTCCGTTTCCATCATATGGGAATGTGGACCAAACTGAGACCAGGAATATGGAACTTTCTTGAGAAGGTTTGCTGTCTTAGATATCTCACCATTGATCTTTGCTGTCTTAGACATCTCACCATTGACCATAAATGTGTTTCTATTCGACTGTTGAATATTGTCTTGTTTGATGATGTATGCTATAGGCAAGTAAGCTTTTCGAGTTGCATCTGTACACAATGGGGAACAAGGTTTATGCTACGGAGATGGCTAAGGTTCTTGACCCTACTGGGGCCCTGTTTGCTGGGCGAGTCATCTCAAGAGGTGATGATGGCGATCCTTTTGACAGCGATGAGCGGGTACCAAAAAGTAAAGATCTTGATGGGGTATTGGGGATGGAATCTGCAGTGGTGATCATCGATGACTCCGTGAGAGTCTGGCCCCACAATAAACACAATTTGATTGTTGTAGAGAGGTACGTTTGTCTGTCAAATGCCAACGTGAATTAATAGCAAGTACGCCTTACTCTCTTTCCATATGATTTTTTGTAGATACACCTATTTCCCCTGCAGCAGACGTCAATTTGGCCTTCCTGGACCATCACTTCTTGAAATTGATCGAGATGAAAGGCCAGAGGATGGCACTCTTGCTTCTTCAATGGCGGTATGATGGTTCCTTTCCACTTCTGAACTCTTGAGGATTGAAGTACAACTCGATTAAGCTGACGGGCTTATCAAATTCTTGATATAGGTTATTGAACGCATTCGCCAAAACTTCTTTTCTCATCCTAACCTCAATGATGCTGATGTGCGGAGCATACTAGCATCAGAGCAGCAGAGAATCCTTGCGGGCTGCCGTATTGTCTTTAGCCGGATTTTCCCGGTTGGAGAGGCCAACCCCCACTTGCATCCTCTGTGGCACACTGCAGAGCAGTTTGGTGCAGTGTGCACAAACCAGATCGATGACCGGGTCACTCATGTCGTAGCCAACTCCCTCGGGACTGACAAGGTGAATTGGGCACTATCAACAGGCAGATTCGTCGTTCATCCAGGATGGTGAGGAAAATTAATACTTCGTTCACTTGAATATTTTTTTTATTACATAACCCCCACATTCTAACTCCCCAAAATGACCCATCACTTAACCGAAACTCGTATCATGTTTGCCATCAACAGGGTAGAAGCTTCAGCTCTCTTGTACCGGCGCGCCAATGAACACGACTTTGCAGTTAAATAACACATCCCCGAATCCCAGTTGCCCATCCAGAGTCCCGAGAATCTTCCCGGGACAAGATCCGGTTATGAAAACCTAACGTGATAAGAAAATTCAACAAACGTAAGTGAAAAACCGGACCATACTAAGAAGAAAATACTTGGCCTCCAAAGAATCACATGCATAAACGAAAGGTAATGAAATTGCTTCATGCGAAGGCTGGAAGAAAAGAGGGCAAGTCCAAACTCTTTCTGAGGTGGTGAGTACTTGCTTGAAAGGGTTCTCGGAGAGAATCGTCAGAGAGAAATGCGAAAAGCAAAAATGAGCATACTCACCTCCCCCTTGTAACATGTAAAAAAGGTTGTATTTTTGGTGAGAGTCATAGGTCCAAATTTTGCCCCTGGCTCCTGCAAGCCTGCTGCTGGCCACACAACTGGTTGGTACTTGGTAGCAGGAATCAGTCATCCATCAAAGTGGCAAGGGCAGCAGCAGTCTTGGGAATGAATGGGGCATTTAAGTCTCTGCCTGTGTGTGTATTTGTGTGGCTGTAAAGAATCTCTAGCAGCTGCCTTTTAGTTATATTAAATAAGTAAAATTTTATATAAAAAAATAAGAAGAGATAATGTGTTGTCTCTTATGTAAAAGATGATTTGAGTTCATAAATCAACACAAATAGTGAGGATGTGAGATAGGAAGTTATAGCGAAAATAGTATAAAATAGTTAGAGAAATGATTTACTGTTAAAGATGTTATTTTTAGCTTTGTTTTAGGTGAGATTAAAGTTTTAGAGATGATTTTAAAAGATATATCTGTAAATATCTATGTGTGGCTGGGTGGTTTCGCCTGTGCCCTGAAAGCAGCTGCTGCTGCTACCTTTCCAAAAAGAGTTTTCGTACCAGTATCAGGGAGTCGAAAAGAAAATGGGTTCAGGGAATGGAGAATTGAATTCCTGACGTGCCAGGGGAGGATTTCCCTGGTTCAGTTGAGCATCCTACCTACGTTTTGTGTGTGCCAGGGTCAATAATGGCAGAGAAGACTGCAGAAGATGTGATTGGCATTGGCGGCTGAACTCCAAGACTCTTGACTTTAAGAGGCTTTGTAGGGGGCCGATGACGAAAATTAACTTTGGCACGGGTTTTTATGTAAAACTCGGCTTAGCTCAAAATGGCTTTGACTTTTGGTTTATTTTTTCACTATTTAATAAGTTTGTTTTTTTTTCTTTTTTGGCTTTTTTTTGAGTTTTTTTGTCGGTTCTTTTTTTTCCGTATTCATTTGTACTGTTCGTGATGAGCTAACCTATTTTTTCTATTTTTAATTTTTCTAAATTTAATTACTTCAAATAAACTATCCTCAGTTATAGTACAAATTCAGTTAGATACAATAATTTTCAGTCATAAACCACTCAAAAAAGCCATTTTAATCACCCCCTTAACTTGCTAGTCGGTATTTGTCAAAACTTTTTAACTACTAGATGCTTTTCACGTACTAAAACTTTCCCTACAACTATTACTTAGATAATGCTCTAGACGGTTTAAAAGTTATGGCTTTTGGTTTCTATTATAAATTTTTGGCTACAATTGCACCGTACTGGTTATCTTTTTCTAAATCTAAAATAAGAAAAAATAATTAAAATTAAGAAAATTAAAAAAAAACATTGCTATATCTTTTCGAACATGCGAAGAAATAAGGAAAAAATTAAAAAGGCCGAAATTAAGAAATTGATACGTTCTAAATAGCTGAAGCCGTTTAGAGTGGGCCTTATAATAAGTGCACACAAGTTTAAAAAGTCACCCAGCCTATATCGTTCACAAATATCTGAACCACATTTGCTTGACTGAGAACAAGATTTTGCAAAGGTCGGATTAGCATAAATTTTGGACTAGTTTCTAAAATATAACCAAGGACAAGCTTGACTGGTGCTGGCACTACTCTACTAAGAGTATGTACAATAGTGTGACGTTAGCTATCTGTAGATCTTATCACGTAGGACACGACATGATGTGGAGGAAAGGGGGGAAATATAGAGAATTAAGTCATCTCTCGTGCATTAGTTGACCAGAAACAAGACATATTGTACATAAAGAAGCTGTCTATAGAGACATATAAAAAAGATAATTTATTGTAGGAGTTATCAAAAAAGATAACTTATTGTAGGAGTTATCTTTGTTGTCTATAGATGGTATAGAAGGTAAAGGGCATCTCCAATGGTTATAGCTAGCAACTAACTATAAGACTTCCACATCATTTATATAGTACACACTAAAGCTAGCATTCTAAGAGCAAGTACAATAGTATAGCCAACTAGTGGCTATAACACTTGTCCATTTCATCTATAGCCTTCAAAAAATAGTTCATACAATAAGGTAGCTATTACAATAACTATTTGGCCCCATATGTAAGAGAGTGAAATGCATATTTTTACGTGCTATAGCTAGCTGTAATTTAGTAGCCAGCTTCCTTCTCTCTCTTCCTTTCTCTCTCTGCCACGTAAAATTTTGTTGATATTATATTTGCTATAGCCTGCTGACTAAGCCTTATTGTACTTGCTCTAAAGAACTATCTATAAGGATAGCTATTTGATGCTTACATGCACACATAGAATTTATAGAGACTGCCTCGTTTGGCGTTATAGACTAGTGCTTAGGAAGAGCTGGCTCGGTTTTTTTTGCATACTCTCTTTCCTCCACATAGGATATATGCTGATGTGTACATGCATATAGCTAGCTGACTCAGACCATTGAAGATACCCTAAAGATATCAGTTGTCTATACCATTTATTATACGCACGCGCACACACACTAAGGTATGAATTGAAAAGAAGCACTTGCTGACCTTGCTCTATGAATAGATAGGCTTTCGGTATGATGTACGGGGTGGCGACGAACGTACGCATCTCCCTGCAAGCATGTGGCAAGGCTTATATTTTGGTGCGGGGGACCTTAGCTCACGCATGAAAGTATTTTTTTGGGATTTGCTAGCTCCCAGACGTCCGATCCGGCGCTAGCTCCATACGCTCAGTTGCAATATTTTTCAACCATGATACAACATTTTGATTTTATGTATGCAACAAAACTAATTGATAAAAATCTCATGTTGCATATATGAAATCAAAATGTTGCAGATATGAAATCAAAATGTTGCACATATAAAATAAAAAAGTTGCACATATGAAACCAAATAAAAATCTCAATGTTGTGCACATGAAATCGAAATGCTGCATACATGAAATCGAAATATTGCATACATAAAATCAAAATGTTGCACATATGAAATAAAAAATTTGCACACATGAAATCAAATAAAAATCTCAATATTTCATGCATAAAATCGAAACATTACACACATAAAATCAAAATATTTGATATACGAAATGAAAAATGTTGCAACAAAGACATGAATTACAAAAATTTATAAATATGGATGAAAAATATTGTAGCCAAACGTACGGATCTAGTGTTCGGATTGACCGTCCGGGAGCTAGCATTTCCCTTTTTTTTTTTTTGCCTCTTCATTCCTTTGTCATGGTGCTCTCTGTTTTATTATACCTATAGTTTAATCACGAGTTATCTTTTTATTTGGTGATTGTAAAAGGAAAAAATCCCAACTTATTTTGAAAGATTCAATGAAAAGTCTAAACAAAGAAGACATACATTTTTTATGTTTGGGAAGTTACTAAGGTAAAGCCCACACCTTTGGTGTAACATGTTTAACTATTTCGATGAGATGTATCAAACTCGAGTGGACGTGACTTGAGTGCCACACCAGATGGATATTTTATGAATAACCGTGGCAAATTGAGATATCATGTTAGCACCTAAAGATGAACTGAACTAGGTACAGAGGGCTGCACCTTATGACTTCTAACTGTGAATTATTAGTCTAATGAATAGTGATTGTTGAGAGAAATCAAAAGTCAAAAGTCTTTAAAAAGCTAAAAAGAATATAGATATATCAACATCACGACATTCTAAAACCAGTTAGGGTTCTACCAAGCTAGATTGTTTTTTTTTGGCAAATCTACCTCTAAAATTTATCAACTAAATATCCTGGTAGAAACTGAAAACACATAGATTTCTTATTAGTTAACTAACAGAGAACGCTCCACTGGGCTTAAGCTTCTAGCTCATTAATTTCATGTTTTTTGTCTTTGGCTATTTTTGGGTTTTTTTGCCTTTTCTTTTTTCCCTTATTCTTTGTATTATCCGTGATGACGTAACTTTTTTCCTTTTCTTTTAAATTTAATTATGCTGAAAAAACTCACAGCAGCTATAGTACCAAAATAAGCTTTGAAACAGTACTGTATAGTGCCAAACAGTACAAAAAGTCCACAACCCACTGAGAACAAAATTTTTCTCAAACTAATCTTACAAGTTGATTCGGGGATAAATAAGAAGAAATTGCACCATTTGTTCCAAATTTTAACAAGCGCAAGCCCGGTATACTACTGCTACCTATGCAAAATGAAGTCACTGAAAAACTTCGATACCGTCACCTCCTCCGCCCCAACCTAATGCCTGCGCCTCTCGCCACCACCATTTGGCCGGTGAGTCATCCTAGATGGTCCCCGCCCCATACAATGTGTATTGGAGAGGGGCATATCTTTTCTCACACTTCTCTCATCAAAAATATATTTTGGAGGGGCAATCTCCCATGCAATGCAATTTTTTAGTTGCCTATAATGACATATGTTCTTGTGTATATATTCGGTGAGAGGCAGTGGCGAAGCTAGAAATAAAATAGAGAGTGGGCTGAATGAACTAAGATAAATTGATAAACATAGTATTGTCCTCACAATTATAAATCTACTGTTGCACAAAGTTCGTTTCTTCATTGTTGCAATTTATAAATCTATAAATAAATTGTAGGATTCATCACTACCAGTCTAACACTATATAATATCTAACAGTTAACAAATAATACTAAACATTAAATAATAATTCACTTAACACTAAACAGTAAAGAAATAATACTACTTGAGTTACAATTTATGTACTTCACAGGTTGACCCGTTGGCTAGTTAGCTCAGTCCCTTGCTCGGCTGCTCCGGTCCTCCCTCACGCACTTTCCCCCTCAAACCTCACGGTCTCACCTCACTTCTCACTTCCTCAGTGCCAGGTGGCTAGCTGCTCAGCGCCTTACCCTCACGGTCTCACTCCTCACCGTCAGCTCGCCACTTCTCTTCTCCCCCAAGTGCGGCTGGCCCCTGGCTGCTCACTCGCTCTCCCCCTCGCCGCAGCCGCCGACAGATTTGCCCTGGCTGGCCTCCCGTCCCACATCCTGCTGGCGCCAAGACCCCTAGGCCGTCTCCCGTCCTAAGACCCCCAAATGCCAGATTTGCCCCTGCCTGGCCGCCTCCCTCCATGGCTCCATCGGCTACTAAGACTCGCACGGCACCCCCACCAGCCATCTTCCGCCGTCTGCCCTAGGAGGCAACTTTGCTCCCGCGTCCCACAGGCACTACCCTAGTAGCTTTGTGCTCACCTGGCCACCTCCCTCCACCTCCACCGACTGCCAAGACTCATGTGGCACCCCCGCTGATCATCTTTCGCTGCCCGCCTTACCTTCCTTGCTTGCCTGCACCACCAACCACCGATGTGACTCTCCCCCCGGCGGCACTCATGTGACTCTCGATCAACCCCCTTCTTTCATTTGGAATCCAATAATTGGAAAACATATATAGGAACACGGAAATTATAGGGATTGGATGTCATTTTTTTGTTTATTTCTATATGAGTTAGAGATACACGAATAAGGGATAAAGGCTATTTGGTTGCATTATATAAAGAGGTGTTCTTTTAAGCTATGGCTGATGTTTTTAGGTGTGGCTGATGCTTTTGTCTGTACTTTTCGAGATGGTAGCAAATGACAGAGACGCTGATGTGGACGGCACAAACAATTTTGGAAAACTATTTTAAGAATCTACTATAATAAACCGCTTCCTTTCAACGTTGGGCTTTTTGACTTCCGAAAAAGTTTAAAGCCAAAAAGAACAGAGCCACAGGAGGAATTTTTTACACGTTGCATCATGGCATCATACCCATATTAGAACCGGGGGACTCCCCGCGCGGAGAGCCCCGCCATGTCGCCCCTGCGCGCGCTCCGGCCGGCGTGTGGCGGGGGAAATTTGCGTACGGTCGGGTGCCATTTTTTGCGAAAAACCCCCTACATTTTTCCAAAATTACGTAAAGGTCCTCTGTTATCGCAAAAAGGCCCCTGGATTTTTCCAATAAAACCCTGCGCATATTTATTTTTCGTTGATAACGATCCGTAGTTTTTGAAATTACGTACATGCCCTCGGTTCTTTCAAAACAGTCCCTAATTTTTACGAAAAAACCCCTCTGGTCTCCTTTTATTGCGAAAAGCCCCTCGTTGTTTTTTTTTGAAAAAACCCTACGCTTTCCTTTAGCTACGAATTTTTGCCTCTTTTACTTCGGTACACACGGTGGCTGGCGCGGCGTACCGCCGCGCCTATAAGGCTAGTAGATATCAGACCTAGGGGGAAACTCCAAGAGGTCTGGGGCAAATATTTATTTTTCTCTAAAATTTCTATGTTCTTGTCTTTCCTTCGTTTCAAACACCAAATTTCCCATAGACTCCAGAATTCCTTTGTTTTTTCTTCTCAGGATCCCAATTCTTCAATATCCGTTTGTTCCAAGTAAGCCCTTACACAGTACTCCTACCTACAGTTGAACTGTTAAGGCACATATGAAGCGAGGTTACTACGTAACTATACATGAATCCTTTAGGAGAATAAAGCATCTCAAGAATTATGATTATACAGTCTGAAGGATGCTGTGTCAACATGGGACTAATTAAGTTCCCAGCTCACCAAATCAAATAAAGTTTTAACATCATCAAAGGCCCTGTTCTTTTCAGCTTTTAAAAGCTGTTTTTTGGTTTTTCTACAATAACTAGCTTTTAAATGAAATATCTTTTCAAGATATGATCTACCAGTTAATTGTATTACGTACTTTACTGACTTCATTTATATCGGCAAAAACCGCACATAAATTTTTGTTACTCTGTAATCTCTCACACAAACAGTCTAATTGTCATTAACTACAGCTAAAAGCCATAAGCTCTAGCAAAAAAGAACAGGCAAAACCCCTCTGTGTTAGGCATGAGCACTTCCCCCTTGTGTGCTCGGCTCAATGGGACCTGCATAATCGGCCTTGGTCTCGCTTAACCGGGCCCAACTGAACCCAATTTGGGCTTAGGGTCAGGGCAGGCTCGTCATTTCCAGCCCAACAGCGGCTTAGCTCATGTGTGGCCCATGTTGGCACTACCCAACCCAACTACCCCTACAGGGCTCAGGCCGGGCTTGATTAGTCATATTATCTGAATGTAGCTGGACTTTTTACTAGCCCGGGCATCCCACAAATCGCTCATTTCTAAATTCTGTCTGGGTTCAAGACAACTAGCCACGTAGGCGTGGCGCCACGCCACGCCAGCCACCGTGTGGATCGAAGCAAAAGAGAAGACAATTCGCAGGGAGTTTCATAAAAAAAATCGAGAACCCGTGTGTAATTTCAAAAAAACAAAAGGACTTTTTTGGAAAAAATTGAGGACCTGCAAGGACCTGTACGTAAGTAAATAAGGACCTATACGTAATTTTGGAAATCCGCGGGTCGCCATCCAAAATTTTTTTTAAAAAAAACTGGGCGCAGGGACCTTTTCGCGAGGAAAAAGGACCTTTATGTAATTTCGGAAAAACTGGAGGGATTTGCCTCCCCCGACCGTACGCCAAAACCGGAGCCACGCGGCGGGCGGACGGAGCGCAGGGGCGACGTGGCTACGCTGGCTGCCCCGGAACCCTTCCTCTAATACTTCGGTGACGATTTTGTTACTTATGGGGCCAGCACATAACAAGCCCGAGCATAAGTTTTCTCAGACAAGCCATTTTGTCATCCCTCTAAAAATAAGACTTTTATCATGGCAGACATAGAGCCTGTTCTTTTCCTCCAAAGCTTATGACTTTTAGTTTTTGCTACAGTACCTAATTTTCAAACGGAATATTTTCTCAAGACAGGTCTACAAGTTAAATGATCTACACGTTAAAAGTCCAACATCTGTACTAGCCAAAATCGTAAGTGAGTATTTATCTCTCAGTAATCTGTACCGTAAACAGCCAAAATTCAAAAATTTCAGCCAAAAACCATAAGCCGCAGCCAAACAGGCCCATAAATGTAACTGAGAAGTAGTTGTCTAGTTGATCCTGTAACGTGACATGGAAATCTTACCATCAGAAACAGAACCAAAAAGGATTTGCAACACTGAACAATTCGCAAAGCATTTTGTATGACACCGAATGATCCACAAATATCTCGAACATGAAAAATGACCGGCAAAAAGAATGATATATTAAAATACCCCACCAAAAAGGTTTGAGTTGGAAATTACACTTGATCAAAATAATTTAGGAGAAAGAATAACAACAAATACAGCACAGCACTATCCCAGGCCAGATCTTCCTGGCATTGAGGTATGGCAGTAAATACAAAATTACAAATGGAATACAATCAGATGGCTCCACTTCCGATGGCGGCGCGGGTGCGTGTCAGCAGATGACCTCGGCATCTGATTTTCAGAATATGATCTGATAGTTTCTTTACAATACATAGACACACATCAGCTACATTCCTGTTGAACAGCATACAGCTTGCATCTAGAGAAGCCTGAGATGTGCAGTATCATTCAGCCTCTTTATTTGCCATCCTGTTCTTAGCGAATGTTCAAGAACTGTGACGGAGGAATCGTCTATACATATTCTCTGGGACATCATAGGAGTGCAGTCCAGTAGGCCGGCAATGAGACATCGAATGGGGGTTGCATGGCTGAAAATTGCAATGGAGGTCACCGAGCTCCCTAGACTTGCTTCGTGAAGGAGATGCCTCTGATTTATTTCTTTAGGGGAGAAGTCATCCTCGGTCTCGTTCTCCCCTGAGGTGACAAACTGGAGCCGGCTTTTCCCAGATTTCTTTCTTTGGAGGCTATGCCGATTGAGCCTGTAAAGCAAATCCCAAGTAGGGCCATCTTGGACGGAATTGGTAGAGCTCTGCCGAGAGAACCCCTTTGGCTCATTTTGTTGTGAAAGTGTGTCCCCCATTGCCACCTTTTCAGGTAACCTTATGACTGTCAGGTTTAGGAATTCTATCATCCTAAACTGCACCTGCCTCAGTGACTCTCCTGAAGGCGCTGAGAAATCAGGCTGGGTGCTGTCCATCAGGTTGACCATTTCTGGATTATAGATTTCTGATTTTGGGCAGCCTTCCCACTGACCCTGACTCATCTCAGTCAGAGCATCCGATATTTGGATCTGCTCCTCTGGGAAATCAAGTTCCTGCATATTAACATTGTCATATGTCACAAACTTTAGAGTTCAAGACAAATCAAACACAAAGTTAAACGTACTACACTTTACAAGCTGAAGGTTATTGGCTATTAGAGCAAAAAGGAAGCTCTTTGATAGCTTATGAGGCATGTTAACACGCACACATGGTATGAATAGTCATATCATATACGATGACAATCACAACCAGGGATAGAAATCTCGGAACCGGAGAAAAACCCACCCAGGTAACCGGCTGGTTACCAGAAAAACCGGATGAAATTCAGGTATCAAATTTTGAATTTGTGCTGTTTGAAAACCAGTAACCATTCCGGTTACCAGAAAAAAAAGAAAAACCGCTAAAAAATCGGAAAAACTGCTTAAAAAACCGGGAATCTTCTGCAGGTTCCCTAACCTACTCGGAGGACATCCTCGTGATGCAATATTAAGTCTTTTAGGTCACTTACATATGGCTTGCTTGCTCTGATAGGCCCAACGAGCTTTGCATGTAAGTTGGGAATCAGCAAGCGTGCGTTTTAGACAGCAAATTGCCAAAAGAATCAGACAGGAAATTGTCAATAGGATTTCCGATAATTGATGCATATTTAGTTCATACAATAGGTAATCCACCACAAAAAAGGTCTAAACTAACCTAGGAAGTGCATTATGCGGTCATAAATTTAAATTTACATTTGAAAAATTTTGGCCAATTTTTTCCCTCCCAGTTCCCACTGGTTTTTTCTGTAACTGCCAGTTTTTTTATCCCTGACCCCAACAATGTACAAAATATTTTCCAATAGATTTTACCGTGAGACGAGAAACTAAACTAGCATCCAACGCACCAAGGCAGAGTTAAGGCTTTACAGGGGGCACGGGCACACATTCCCATCATCATGCTTTGAACACATTTTAGGCAATACATCATAGTGTTTACCACCTATAAGCATGTCAAATTGCATTTAGGAGTACCATTTTCAAGTATACGGCACCATGTGGTCTACAATGGTCAATGGTGTCAAAGCAAAATCCCATGATAGCCCCCCAACATTTGCATGGACACGCCTATGTTGGTCAGGTCCCTGAGCATTCTGAAAGCAACAATCAAGTGGCAAGCATAGCATCAGTTCCTTTGGTTCCTATCCTACTTTGGTAACTATAAGCATCAGCGCATCTGCAGAATATCCTTTCAAAAGTTTGTGAATTAATTCTGATTTCAAAGAAATGATTAACTCTACATCTCTACATGTACATATTTCAAAGTCTCTATGTATAATTAGTATGATGGCTCTTATGTAAACTCAGGGGGTGGGCTCCAGTTTTCCAGAACAGCTAGCCCATGTGGTCGTAACTAAAAAAGGAAACACTTTCAATAGGAACAAGGTAGCGTTTGATCATAAATCAGAAGCACTTCTTGTTACGGCCAATCAATTCCATTATACACGCATAACTCATGATATTCTTTCCAATGCCAATTGCCAAAGGACCATTCTTTACAATGAATTGTTCCAATGTAAGAAAGACAACTATCTCCCACAAAGCCACAAGTACTCACACAGTGAATGAGCTCGATGTGTACAATTAAGAAGGATCACATAAGCAGCTAGATGCTCTGGAAGAGCAACACCATGTGCACAAGCACAACTGCTCACATCACCTCCTCAGCTAGGTCCAGTTGTAGCTCCACCAGACTCTCCTCCTAACTCACCACTACCATTTTTACCAAAATCAATTGAATATGCCTTAGAGGGTTTTTTAGAAGTTTTTTAATGCCTGCAGAGCATCTACAAGTGATTATTTGTTGTCATTTTCCTTAACAGAATGATTTCTTTGCATGTTGCTCTCCTGTTGGTCAACCATATGTAGAGTACATCGATTTTGGGAGAACAGACTGCGCGCCTGGTAAAGATCACATGGAAGTCCTGCCATCCCAACTGCTAGCTGATTGTGCTGAAGAACTAGACATGGTCCAAAACAGAGCAAGAAAGCAAGCTATGCTTACTGCTCTGCGGGCTTGGGCAGATAAGTCCAGCTGGTGTATGTCTAGTTTGATGAGAAAATCCTTTGTTTCCTTTTTTGTAATTGTAGGTTAGGTGGGACAGTTGCACTGTCAGCTGAGAGAACTGGGCGGCATTCTCAGGATGTGCTCCTCTCTTTGTTGTTAGCTTCATGCACTACCCCCCTCTGAACTTGTATGTGCCTTTCTTATGTTGAATATATTGGTAGGGGACTCCCCTTCTGTTTTCTTAAAAAAAAAAAGAGGCTCACATAACATCTACAGGTGTGACTAATAGTTTCTATTTTCATTCTATGATAAGCTCCTTCTGCATTTCTGACATCATCCCTATTTTTTTGGGGTGTAATTTAGCTGTCATTAAGACACATACAGGAAACAATAAAAGCTGCCTACCATCTGTCCAGTCCATATTACACAGTGTAGAGCTGTAGGGTACAATGCTACAAATTCGGAAGAAAAGATGATCGTCATCTCTCATTTATGTTAATGGCATGTGAAACACTTAAATTGTTCCCTCTCATTTGCAAGGTACATCTATATTGTTGTAGAGTTGCAACTTCTGGCACTCCATTCAGAGGAATATTAAGAAGCAGCTTACAGTCAAGTGGCTTCCTCAGTTCCTTCAAATGTTATTTTTACATCTGCTCTACCTATGGTATATGTCAAAATGTCAGGTCCTGTACTATTCATATGTGCAAAATTACTTCACTCCCAAGCTTATCCAACTGACAGGAGAAAGAGATCCTCAGTGGACTATTCCTTGAGCTAATTTCAGCAGTACAGGCTGCAACTCATCCATTGGAAGTCAACAAATTACAGACAAAACCCCAATATCAGATATATTCGCATCTTCCATACATAATGACAAGGACATTCAATGTCAAAAACTATGTAAGGCCGACTCATAAACACCTGTCCAACCTTACCACAGCTCAGCGGAAGACTCCCAAGATTAACAAGAGTTCTGATCTTCCTATGGAAATATACTACATGCAATTAAATCAGAAAGCAAAAATGATAATATCGTGAACAATAAAGGAAAATGATATGAAATAAATTAAAAGTATAAAATCTCCAAAATAGCTTGACTACCCTAGAAATCACAAAAGCAACTATATTGACTATTTCCAAGTTCCAACCACACAAGACAAAAGGTTCGCATGGATTTGTCAGTGCCTAAGACAACAGTTATAACTTTAAAGGACACCTCTTACACAGAGCTATAAAGGGTTACTCCATTCAGCAGCAGTTTTCCTATGTCCCACGCACTCCTGAATTGCACCCACAGGGGATGGGGCTATCCATGCTGAGGCCAAATGGCACAAAACAAGCAATGGACAAATTTGTGCCTATCGTATCACCAACATCCAACACTTACAGCATGAAACAAATACAACGCATAGCCACCACTCACAAGATGCCAAGGATCACGCTTTTACCACTAATTTCAACATCATTATATGGTACCGACTCCAAACTGCAACAAATGAACTCAAGACACAACAATGTCAAAGAGACAAAGATTACCCCTTTCAACTAAACTCCCCTACAAAAGCGTGCAGTCTGTCCTAAAAATTGGTCTTTTACTACAACAGTGAGGAATATCCCATGACAAGATCGCCCAAACGCATCAACAAGCAGAACATAGAATCGAAAATGCTTAAGGTTGCTTTCCTATGGTAGGTTATATGGCATAAAATCTTTCAATCCCATAGTGCTCTCTCACCGCACAATTCAGGTGCATTCCAAACCAAGAACAGGACAGTAAACAAGCTCAATGCAGGAATGTACTAGGAAATCCAATAAGTGCTCACCCGGCAGATGAGTGCGGCGGTGGCGCGGGCGCGGTCGAGCGGGGACGCGTACGCGGCAGCGATCCGCGAGCCGCGGGAGCGCAGGAACACAGCCAGCGCGCGCGCCTGCCGCTCCCCGCGCGCCGTGAGGGCCGCCGCCGGCCACCGCCCGCCGACCAGGTCCGGCCGCATCGCGGCGGCGCACTCCCCGTGGCTGACGACCAGAACCTCCACCGGCGCCTCGCCCCTGCCCTGCTGCGGCTGCTGCGGGTGGTGCTGGTGCGGCGACGGCGGGGGGAGGAGCACGTGGCAGGGGTCCCATACCTTGATGGTGGGGCCGAGGAGGCGCGGGGTGCCTGCGGCGGAGGGCTGCGGCGAGAGAGGAGAGTCTGCGGCGCGGCAGGGGAGCACCTCGGGCTCCTGCTCCAGCACCTTGGACGCGGACGCCGGGGGAGCCGGCGCCGGCGCGGGCTGGGGCGGGGCCGCGGGCGCCGCGGCGGAGGCGGCGGAGGGTTCGTCGTCGTCCTCGTCGTCGAGGTCGGCGGCGCTGGAGACGGAGGAGTGAGCGGAGCCCATGGCGGCTAGATCTGACCTGGAGATGGGGTGGGGTGGACGCGCTCTTGGGAGTGAAAGAGCAGGAAATGGTTTGCCTTCTCATGTTACTTTGCAAAAGCTTTTTTTTCTACTATAAATAACTTTTCTATTATCGTATCTAATTTTTAAATATAATATTCTTTTAAAATAAGATCTACCAGTTAACTATAATACATACTATAATGACTTCATTTATATCTGCTAAAATTATATATAAGTGTCTCTTTCTTTACAAATTGTTATTATTTATAAACTAAAGATATAAATCAAAGCTAATATGAACGGGCCATTGGTCTGTTTCCTTGACAGGAGAGCTGTGTGCGCTGAGATTCATGCTCGAACATTGCTTCGGACCTTTAGTTGCATGGGTTTTTTAAAAAAATGCCACTGCGCAAAATATAATTCTTTTTTTCCATTGGCTCACACGGAGGCAAGGGCAACTTCAGAGGCAACGATGGATGGGAGGCCGCTACTGGTTTGCATGGTGACTCGAACAGCCAAGGGTCACCGGAGGCTAGGACATAGAGGCAGGTAGACATTAGGGACAAGGAGACACTGGGGCTACATGGCTGTGGTCGATGGCTTTTATCTATTTCTTTCGATATGGTAGCGGATGGCAAAGACGGCGATGTAGATGATGCATATGTCTTGATCTCGAAAAAACTGTTTGGAGAATTTGGTTCAAAAGTATAACATCCCAAAAGGAGACCTTTTGTATTTGTAAAAAAAATCTTTTATTTGCGTTTCTAGTCTTGTTAAAAAAAATCTGGCGGTTATTTGAATTTCTTGTTTTGGTCCCTTGCTAAAAGTCCAAATGTAAACCTTGATCAATAGCCAAGACTAAAAATCAAACCTCAAATTTCCTTTGCAAGCCCTAAAGTCTGAAAAATATAGAGATATATAACAATTAAAATTTAATTAATTAACACTAAAAAGTTTAAGATCAAAAATGGAAAATTCAAGCCAAAAATGTTTGCCCCAAATTAACTTTAGCCAATTTATCAATCTTTGAAAATTTCCAAGACAAAAAAAGGACAAAAGTCCTCTGGGCCCAGCCCATTTCTTTTCCTCCCGCCCGGCCTTTCTCCAAAAACCGCAGCCCACCCCGGCCTCCTCCTCCAGTCCTCCTTCCTCCATCTTTCCCATGCTCCTCCTTGGCTTTTGCTCACCTGGTCCGAAGCTGCCACGCCCACGTCGCTCCACGCTCCCTTGCACGCCCGAGGCGCTGACCCCGTCGTGTCATCGTCCTCTCCTGCGCACTGCACGAGCCCATTTCCCGACAGCCGTGTCGTGTGCGCCTGCACCAGCGCCCAGCTCCCGTCGCCATCAATCATCTCGCCGCCACTGTCGCTCTGTCGTGCCTTTTTCCTGGGTCAACGGCCATAGCAGCAAAGCAGCGCTCCCCCATCACGGCTACAAGTAGTCACGACTACTTCCGGCCTCCTGCGTTCCTCCCCTTCCTCCCCCTGCTCAGCCCGAGCTCAGGCGCCAGCCCAGAACACCGGCCACCGCCGCCTCACCCCGCCCCGGCCGCTCTGGTGATGCCCCCACCGGTCCGACCGCGTCATGGCGTGCCCCACGCAGACTCCTCCCTTCTCCCTCAAAGAATTGGGCTCCGGCGCCTTCGTCTCGCCGCACGGCCAATCTTCCTCGCCGCCGGCCAAAACCTCCATTTTCGCCGTCGTTTCCAGCTCAGCGCATGACTCCTCGATTCCTCGCATTTGGAGCATCTCAGTGTGGCCCCGAGACTCCCCCAACCGATGGCCGATGCCCTCCGCCGCCAGAGCACTCCCGCCATAGTGACCTGCCCGCGCCGCCGCCCCCGCACGTCGCCGGTGCGCCTCATCATCTCCCCGGCTAAGCTACCACCACCAGTGAGTCCCGTGTATCTTGCTCGTGCCCATGCCCCCTCTATTTCTCTCCCTCCCCCTCCGGCCGCTGCCACCATTACCAGCCTCCCCCACCGCCCGCTTTCCACCGCCGCCGGCTCGCAGCAGTGCCTTTTGGCCGGACCGACCCCTCCCAGAGCTTCATCGTGGTCCCGAGATCCCATTTTGCTGGCCTCCTGTGCCTCCCCAGCCACCGCCTGCCGCCGGTGAGTGCAACACCGAGCGCCACCTGAGTCCCCTGTTTTGCCCCAGCCTCACCTCTTGTGCATTACCGATCCCCCTCTAATCAGGAATAGTGCAGTAGCCCAGTTGGTCAGCCGAGCGTGCGCTCGCATCTCAGCCGCAGGTCGCGGGTTCGATCCCAGGCCGTGCATTTTCTTTCTTTTTCCCTCTTTTCATTTTCTCCTTGCTCTTTGTATCTTTCCTTAATCCATTTGAACTGATAAGACTGAGGAAAACTGAAAATAATTTTGGGAAATAAGAATCCAATTGAAGAAACTACATTTTGGATAGTTATGTGCCGACCAAAATTTATGATTCAACATGTTACCCAAAACAAGAATATGCATGACCTACTTTCAAATGGCAAGTAATTACCTTGGAACCAGTGAATGTAAACATCAAAGTTGAATGTTAATATTAAAGTTTAATATGTGGAACTGATTGAAGGAGTTTATAAATTAGTAATTTGTGAAACTTAACCCTAATTCATTTCTAACTGAATTAGCAGGATCATTGCTCTGAAATTAATTAACGTAAGAAGACAAAAATGTATGTCATCATAACCTAGGACTTGAAGCTTTATAAAGATAATACCAATACTCTCAAATACTACTTTCACACAAATCACATACTAATATCACATCCTATCAAAAGCCCGAATAGTCTAAACAATATGTCATGTCTTTATCTCCATATCTAAATCTGTTCCAGCAAGATCGAGCCTTGGTGTCTTGCAATCAGCTATGTCTAGCCATACTCCTACCTAAAGCGGAATGTCCTAGTGAATATTCCTGCGATGTTGGTCCTTTTATATCCTTTCTCGGCGAAGTTACTCCGTCACTTCGCTTCCACCCAAAAATTCGTTTGACTCTGTCTCTATCCTGCAACTCACTACACACTCTTAACCATAAGCAAATTATAAATGAATTTAACTAAACTCATTTGGACTTTTGCTGGATTTGTTGAATTTGTTAGTCGTTAGTCGTGCAATTAGTCACTGGAGCCACGAAGAGACGACAAGTTCGAGCAGGATCAAGAATTGGAAAGAGACGAAGACCAATGATCCAAATGATCGACTGAGAAGGCTTTGAATGAAATCGAGGCCATGGTAAATCGAGCAAGGCAAGTCATCACTTTGATCATATTGATCCTACATTTTATGCAAAAGTATGTTCCTTTAAATTATCAAATTGCATGCTTACTTTATTATGCAAATGTATGTCAAAGCTTAAGGTAGTTACATTCCTATTTGATGTTTTAAATACTACTATGCCTTTCCTTGATACTTGAATCACCTGACCATTGTCACCCTAGATGTTAATAATAACTTTACTAGCTATACGTCATATTAATGATGTGCCAGTCCTGTCAAGTCCAGGGCACTTGTGGCCCTGATCATCAATTTCCAAATATGAAAACTGGTTTTGGGATAGTCACGGGATGTACGTGGCTGATTATTTGTGATAATCTAAGTTATGCTTCTCAAAACTCTAAAAATCTACTATACCAGTCTGGGCGGATGGAAAGAGTGGTGGTTGTGGATGTAACACAAG
This sequence comes from Dendrocalamus sinicus, assembly GCA_036346575.1. NCBI lineage: Eukaryota > Viridiplantae > Streptophyta > Magnoliopsida > Poales > Poaceae > Dendrocalamus > Dendrocalamus sinicus. The sequence goes on along the minus strand of CM070672.1, from coordinate 6,390,896 downwards.
GTTAGTGGTTTGTGGAATGAACCGCCCGGACAAATTAAGGACTTAATCCTGTGATGACCCCCTCCGTGTACAACAGTGCAACCACAAGCTGGCAAAATATAGGCTTGGCTGACTAATTTACTAGACCTTTGAAGCCATGTCACAGGTAGGGGAAAGGAGGGATTGTGCAGGAGGAATAGACATCCGACTTGAATGGAACACCAAGTAAAGGTGATGATCACCAGCTGCGCTAGATGTTGCGGAGAGTGGAGTCCAGCTGCGCTAGACGTTGTGGTGGATCTTCCCGCACAACTTATGGGACCTTCTTCATGAGGGATAAGCCCATATGGGTGAGATGACGATAGGGCGAGGTATTGTAAAGGCCTCGTGACGATCTCTCGATCTACATGACAAAGGAATCATGTGGGCCCATCGAGCTGATTGTCTCTTGTGGGTAAAGATGTACAACCTCTGCAGAGTTTAAACTATTCGAATAGTCGTGCCCACGGTCAAGGGCAGACACGGAAATCCTCCTCGAGTTAGTTCTATTTCAAAACTATTGTGGGTGGGGAGAAAACTGTCAGGCGGATGTAACCTGACTTTGGTAATTTTTTTCCTGGAGGGATGTACTCCAGTGTTGGCAATGAGGTGGAAGTAACCTATTGATCAAAAGTTAGCATAGGTGGATGGAACCTACACCGCTATAATTGCTGCACAATATCAAACTCCATAAAGCATGTTTGTAAAATGCTAAGTCATAGGAATTTTAATTATGATTATTGCAAATGCCGCTTTTAGCAAATAAATGAACCCCAAGCCTCACTTGACAGCCTTGCATCTATTATTATTTGCATTCTGTGTGGTGGCTTGCTGAGTACCGTTGTACTCACTGTTGCTCAATTATCATCATTCAGTCACTAAGGAAAAGAAGATCAAGCCCACAGTGTCTTAAGGTGATCGAAAGAGTTGGAAGATGAAGAGACCAAGAACTAGGTCGCGAACCCCAGTTGGCTGCCTGTGGCCAAGTCTTGAGGGTCCCACTTGAGTGAAGTTTCCGCTGCTGCATTTTATTTTCGGCCTGATCGGCCCATGAGTAAGTTGTTACTATATTATCTACACTTCCGCATAATATGTTGGGCATACAGCAATGTAACTGTGAGCACTATCTACTGATCCAGGGAATAGTGCGGTGGAATCACAGGGGATTCCGGATGGCTAAATCCGGGGTCTTACAGAGCTGGTATCAGAGCATATCGACTGTAGGTCGTGACCTTAGTTAGCATGGCCATTAGTGATATGACTAGAATTATTTCTTCAAAAATCTAGTTGCAAAATATAAGTAGTATTGCTCATTCTCATCTCTCTTATATGATTCCCTCTCATTCTCATCCTGACTATTTTCAGTTCTGAAAACTCTCTTATCTCAGAATCAAATAATAAAACTCCTCTTGTAAACTCCTTTCAAAAACCTACTTTGGGCCAAAATCACAAAGACTAAATTTGAAATTTATTTTTGAAAGTTGTTTTATCCTTGGAAGTTCAATTATCAAATTATTTATAAAGTTTATTTTCAGACCCATTTTGGCAAACCTAATCTTCCGAGGAAAATTGTCTAAGATTTAACTTCCAACCAAATTATTCCAAAAATTCTCTTTGGTTTCTCAGATATATGTATCAATCTTAGTGGATTCATGTCAATCATGGGAGATAATCAATGGTATGAACTTCTAGATGAGAAAAAAAATGAGTGGACCAATTTAAAATGATTGTATCGGCTGAATAACTGGATCGGTTAAATAAACGGGTCAATTTAGATGAATGAATAAGTGGACCAATGGAATCTTTAGAGAAATATGGAGAGCAATAACGATTGTTGGTCTGCAGTTTTAATAACGACATGAATCCAAGTGAATGTTTACAATGGTGGAATTAGAGAATATAGTCGACTACCGGGTGGATTATTGGAAATTTTGGAGACAATTGGAGATGTGATAATAACCATTGAATTATAGATTTGATTAATAAACATTGTCTCGGTGGAAGTCTATGCCAATAAAGTTGTTGGGCACAAGATTGAAAATAGTGGGATTGATCACTGGATAAATGGATTATGAGTATGCGTTAAAGATGGAAAAGATTGGAGTATTAAGAAACCATAATACAAATGATATCGGTGGATTTACAAGTAAAGATGCTGGAGTATCGCTCAAAAATAAATCCAGGATTGAGTTTATGAATTTATGGTGGAAAAGGTTGGATTATAATACAAATGTTATTGGTGGATTGAAATATTGGAACCATAATACAAGTGATACTGTTAGATTTAAAATGTAAAAGATGTGAATGGTACTAGTGGATTTTGGACAAATACTATAATTTTTTTAAAAGTCCAAAAATGCATAAATGATGGTTTTGAAAATAATTATACTATTTTTGCGAATTTTGGGATGTTACAGCAGTGCAGAGGATGACACACGACAGCAGTTCAATGCGGCCTCACAGAGCTCAGACGGTGGTGGCTTAGCCTCGCACTGTCGCTGAAAATCTTGAGGTTTCCGATGCTCACTCGAGGTTTTCAGTGAGACCTCGAGGTTTCCAATGGAGGGAAGGGGTTTTCGACGAGGTCTCTAGTGGCGGTGAGATTTTCGATGAGGTATGTATATGGTTGTGTATAAAATATGGTAGGTATTGCTTCATATGGCTAAATACGAGCACACATCTTAAAGCAGATATGAACAGTGGATCCCTAGAAAGTCTGCCTCGCTTCCTCAACATACTATTCAAATGGATGCGACTACCTGGTGCTATAACATCCAGATCGCACCCAACAAGAGATGATTTAGCTGTCCAACGGGTTACAGGTCTAACTTGATGACTCACAGTGTGGAAGCCATCCTCCACCACTCCCCCCTCCCTTCCCTCTCTCTTCTCCGGTGTCGACGGGCTCTCTCTCCCTTCCCCTCCCCCTCTCTTCTCTACATGCACCACACACTCTATCTTCTCTAGCGCCAGCAGCAGCTCCGCATCCCTCCTCTGCTTCCCTTGCTCCCATCTCCACCACCTACAGCCGGTGGTGACCTCGCCGCCTTATCGCTCCACCGCCTCACCATCCCGCACAATCTAATATTCAATGTTCGTATGATAAAAGTTAAACAAAAAGTATTGTCAAGATGTTTTTAGAGAGGGGGAGAGAAATTGTGAACAGTGAGAAAGGACGAAGTGAAGTCGAACCAATAGGACATTTGAGTGGCATTGTGTTAGTTTCTCCGATGCACACCATTTATTACTATTTAAATTTGTGTTTGTTCTTCCCTGTCTTCTTCGTTTTCTTTCTAGCAAAAGTGAGGTTGTAGTTTTTTTAGACGGACGGTTGACTAGTGTAGTAATTTTATAGTGAAAAATCTATGCAAATAATCTACCCAACTGCGGTTGGTGGGATTCAAACTATAGTAACTAGCTGGGATTCAAACTATAGTAATTAGCTGGGATTCAAACTACAATAATTGGCTACGGAGATATGGGCCTCTTCTTTTTAGCTTTTAAAGGCTGTTTTTTGTTTTTCTACTATAATTAGCTTTCTAATGGAGTGTCTTTTTAAGGCGAGGTCTATAAATTGATTATAGTACATACTATAGTGACTTTATTTATATCGGCCAAAATCGTACATGAGTTTCTCTTACTCTATACTTGGCACTCACAAATAGCCAAAAGTTATAAGCCGCAACCATGAGCCATAAACTGAAGCAAAAAAGAACAGACCATAAGTTAGTGAGATTTAAACTATAGTAATTAGCTACGGAGATAAGTTGTCACATCGTTAGGCCCTTCCATGCAACCGTTGGTAGCTCAACTACCTTTAAAAATCTCAGGGGATTTTTAAGCTAATTAGATGCCTGAATTGTGAAGGCTATCATGTCAGTTATTGTTCATGTGAAAAAATCGAGTTTTTATCGAGTTTCCAGATGTTATAAAGAACTGCTTCCAAATCGCAATTACCAATCATCTAGCACAAGATTTCTAGCCCAAAATCCGTCGAATAACCTCAATAATTTATTAAAAAAGGTGTAAAATTCAACAACAAAACATATTAATAAACTCAGCAAATATACTTGGAAGAAGAGACTGGAGTGCAAATGAACACACGCCTTCCCCCATCCATCCTTTTCCACCTCAGCCTTCCTCGAAATGCAAAAACTCCCACCTTCAACCCAAATGAAGAGCAAAATTCAAACCAAAAGTCAAAGCAACAGTTTCGGTGATGGCGTGCATGGAAGAGGTGATGCTCGCCCATGAGGGGCACCGCAGCCGAGTTCAGCATCATCCTTGATGCCCCACTGCCCTCTCTCCAGCGGTACCGCCGCAACCCCACGCCTCTGGCGGACACCTCGGGCTCGTCCCCGCTGCGATGCGTGGGATCCTATGGCACCAATGCATGGGACAAGGTGATCCCCGCGTGGTTGAGGTGCGAGGGGAGCGTCCACGACACCATCGGCGATGCGGACGTCGGCGGTCCCGTTGCTGCACCGATGTGGGCACGGCTTGCTGGCGCGCACGGCGAAGTACGTGGCGAGAAGGAAGATGTGGAAGCACCAGTGCGGCCGGGAGACCTGTGGAGTGTGCGAAGGGTGCGACTCCTGCGAGGGCCACTGAGGTGAAACTGGAGGCGATAGCGAAGGAGGAGATGCTGCTGCAGCTGCTGGCACATGGCGGGTGTAGTTCGAGCGCAACAAGGCACGTGGAAGCACCGCAGGAGGTGGAGGCGGTGGCGGCTCGACAGTCGAGCCAGCGGTCGAGGCGGGAGGCATGGGCGGAGCTGAAATGGGCAACTTCAGTACTACTGCCATGTAGGTCTCAAGTAGTTAACTCCAATAGTGCTTATAGTAATCAAATCACAATAAGCTATTTCATTAATTAATATCAGGAAATAAGCCATTAGCATGTCTCAATTTAGCAATTCATTCACTCAAGCTAGCCGGCTAGCCCACTCAACTGGCCGACATTTCAACCAGAAGGCTTCATTTCCTCAAGCCTAAGAGGGAGCCACAGTCCACGGAGCCTGCTAATAACTCGATTTGCATCCAGTCATCACTCATCAGTCATCCTTTCATCCAACCCTAAATCCCCAATCCTGCCAGCTGCCGTCCTGGAGGCTGGAGTTGCTCCTCCGCTAGGGCTAGGTGGGCGGTGGTGGCTCTGCAGACTGCAGACCCGTGGGCAGTGGCTCAGGTGCTCAGCACGTTGGGCTGGAGGCCTAGAGCAGGAGCAGCGCTGTAGCGGCCAAGCGCCTGGCCGAGCCAACGAGCTGCCGAGGGCACCACCATGCCAAGGGCCCAGGGCTAGGGGCACCGATCATTGAAGCAACCGGGTAGAGCACCTAGCACCTAGTCGAGTAGTCAATACGCATTAGCCATCTAGCCGATGTCCAATCGGCCAACCGCCAACCTGCCAAGGGGATTAAGGGAGCCACTGCACCCAGAAGCTGAGAAAGGGAGAAGCATTGCAGAAATTATATTTGCACTTTTGCAGAGTGGGTAGAGTATCAATAAGCAATTAACTAATTAAGCATTCGATTCTAAATTTTGAAATCTGAATCTCTAATTTGGGATTTGTGGAAATAGAATTTTGTGATCAGAGATTTGGAGAGTTGAAACAATATTGTGATTTGTGCGCGTGAAGCTCTGGCAGGAGGGTAGTGGGGACACCAGTGTAAAGGCTATTGTGGCTGAGCTGGTGGTGGAGGTGGATGCCGAGGTAGAGGGCGTCAGGTGGCAGAGCAGCCAAGGGAGCAAGGATGGAGGGGAGGATGCGATGGTGTTGTCGAAGCCACTGGCGGCGGTCGTCACCGAAGGTTGGAGCAGGAGCAGGGGTGGTGCCGCCATGGTTCAAAGGTGTTCAGCTAAACACCTAATTTTTGATTTGCCTCAAATATCACGAGCAAATAATCCATCCACTCCCTCTACGAACCAGCTCATTGGCTCATCCAAAGCCCCCAGCTCACGCTCTACCACCACATTCCAAATTCGAGCGGCAAGGAGAAAGCCATGACAGACCTGCAACGACGTGTTGGTACACAGTAAAGTCGCAAGGAGCAAGCGGGCAGCGACAAGCAGGGCCTGGCCGCTGGACCGTAGGGCGGCGGCCGGGCAAACAAGGGTGGGGCAAGGATTGCACCATTGCATGAAGGTCTACACATTAGTGTTTAGACAACATAGGTGCTTCTAAGGCATGAAAAATCATCGAGTTACATTGTTTTTTCTTAATCATTTTGTAATATTTTACATTGTTTTTTCTTAATTATTTTGTAATATCTCTAAATTAATTCCATATATTGTCTCTGCTACTGTCTCTAGCATGAATAATTTGTCTTATAATTTTAGCTATTATTTTCTTGAAAGAGAGATTTAAGCTATAACGGATCTTTACCTTTTGTATTGAACAACATTTTGTTAACTCCGAATGAACACCCATTCTAAAAAATCCTAGATCCGCCACTGAGCAGGAGCAACTCACTGGCCATAAGTAATGTCAAAGATGAATATATGATAGCTTTCCTTTGTTACTTGCCTACTTGCAGCAATTTCTTGGAGAGGATTAGATTTTAGTATGCAGAAATTTACTCAAATTAGGCTAAAATTTGTGCTACTCCCAGTCTGTTTTATACTCTGTTGGTTCTGAATCGAGCATTTTTTAAATATGTTTTTTAAAAGAAAACAATGTTTTCCACGGCAGCAGCATTAAAAAATGTCCTTTTTTAAAAGATAACAAATGATATACTGCATTAGAAGTTTAGTGGTGGGTGGTTAACGGATTAGTTTGGAGTTACACTGTTGTTCATTGTCCAATGTTTTTGTTACGACAACATGTGCTATAGTTAGTAAGTTGTTTTAATGTTGCTGCATTTTGATGCTTCGTGTTGGTATGTTTAACTTTGTGGTGCTTCATGCTGAATGACAAAATAGAAAATGGATGACAAAATTACTCTGACTTTCCGCTGTCTTACAGACGCATTACTGCATGCGCATGATAATATGGTTTTTACATTTATGATGTTGAATCTTGCGTATTCTTTCCGAATAACGATGTGCTTTTAAGTTTTCAGTTCTTCTATGAAATGCTGCCGCTTATTTTATTTGTCTTTCTTTACCTAGTTAGGTCGGAACGGTGTGGACTCAGGTGCAGCAAATCGATCACCATCAACCTGAAGATCTACTTTTGCAGCACCTGTTGGGGCTTATGTGAGGACTCTATGGGAGCATTTATATTAATTTTTACTGATAGCTTTTAATTTTAATTTATAAATAGTAATAGCTTATAGAGAGATACTTATGTACAATTTTGACCGATATAAATAAATGATTATAGTGTGCACTACAATCAACTAGTAGACATCGTTTTTAAAAAATATTTTGTTTAGAAACTAGATACTATAAAAAAAACTATTTACTATAGAAAAATGATTTATAAAAATCAAAGCAATGAAAATGCCTAATAGGACACTTAGGCAAAGAAGGTGAGTGGATAAGCCCCTTGAGATAATTTGGTTTTCTTGGTATTTCAGTGTCGTATTGCCAACGCTTCTCAAAACATGGGTGTCAGTCACTGGCGTTCTATTAATGATTTGTTCCTAATGCAATTCCTTTCATAATGCACGACATTGTACCCTGTACCCAGTCCACCGTTGGTGCTGTTATTTTTATTTAGTTCTTGAAATAGAAATGTATATAGTTCATGTGATTTGTGGAGATTTCAAATGATTCATGGAATTTAAGTGAGTGCAACTATAGTGGCACTGTGGCAGGCAATTCTAGCGCCAATGTAGTAAGATGAAGAATGTCCTGTAGGAATAAACTTAGGATTGCTAATGGACCGAAATGTGCTTTAAATCCAATCCAAATCCAAATAAAATTGAGAAAGATCTGATCCAAACCTGACGCAAATTATGTAAGTCTAAGTATAATTCAGGCCCAAAAATAGATCTAAGCCTTAGCTTAGACCAAGCATCTCTACCTTTTTAGTTATCTAATTAGGATCAACTCTCATCTATCTTTAGTAATTAGTACAAAAATATGAGGTCCAAGGTCTGGTCCAATCTAGCTCAAGTTTGACCCAATAAAGAAGAATCTAATTTTGATCTAATCTATTTACAATTTTGGACCAATCTGATCTAAAAGTCTAGATAGACCCAGCCTATTAGCAGTCCTAAATAAATTTTCCTTTCACTTCGAGAATATCATGAGTGTTGAATGACCTTCCGGGAAATGTAAATAAATTGTGTTGTGGCTACAGACCAAACAGAGAGAGAGATGGTAGTGGAGAGTTGGGAGAGAGTGATCGTAAATGGCCTGATCCCCTCATGGCCTGTATTCCATATATATATACACACACACATGGGGAGTGCTTTTACAATTATACCCTTACATCTGAGTACCCCCTTCAGAGGTACTTATGTCATTACACATGGCCTATTCTGGGCCTTATAACCTTCTACCAGGCCTGCTGGGTTTAGGTGGGGGCCACCCCTACAACAGGAGCCTCTCATGGTGAAGGGCTTCACAGGGCGAAGCCATGTTGCCGAGTCCTTTGGCCCTCCGTCCTCGCGCTGTGAACTTTTTCGAGCTTGACCGGGCCGAGGTCGAGCCAAACCCGACGCTGGATTGGTGGTTGAGGTAGATGCGCGTGGCGTTTCGCCCGAGCCGGGCGCTAATCGGCGGACGCGCGCGCGCTCCGCCCCTACCCTTCGAACGGGTGGCGGTGGGGTGGCGCTGGTCGGCGGGCGACACGCGCGCGCTCGCCCCTCGCCATGGCGGGATCGGGGTTGCCGGGCCGAAGCCGGGCGTTGCACCGCATAGGTAGGCGAGCGGGCCTCGAAGTCGTTGCACATGCGTCAAGTGATAGCGACGCGCCGCAACGCTCCTTCTTCCGCCGCCCACGTGGCGGCGCGCTTGGCGCGGTGCAGGCCTTGAGGCGTCGTGGCCATTTTAATGCGGCGACGACTTCCGGTGGTTAGACTCCGCCGGTTGGACTTCCGCCGGTTGGCTCCCCCGCTGATGGGGTATATATACGGCGCTGGTGCGACGTTGTTCCTGCACCGTGTCTTTGGATAGAAGCTGCTCCCCTAAAATGGGCCCCTTCCGTGCATCGACATTCCCAATGACGCCGAGCGCTTAGGGATGTTGATGTACAGATGGAGGTCCATTTTCTTGGGAGCTTGGTGAGCGTCTGTTATCGGTAGCCACCGCGCTTCCCGCCTCGCGCTGCGTTTACGATACGGCGGCAGTTTGCCTTGTTCTCCTAAATGCACCTACCTTGATCGGGGTTCTGATGGAGCCCGTCGCATTACTTTGAAAAAATGTTAATGCAATCAAGGTGGCCTATTAAGGAGAACAAGCCAAACTTTGCGCGACATGACCTCTGCTTTTGCCATGTGTGGGAGGTGCCAACGGCGAGTTCGGCGTCTTGGTCCGCTCCTTGAAGCCGTGGTCCAGGCGAAGCGCGGCTGCGCGAGGTTGGTGTGGCGATCGAGAAGACGGCCTCCTACGCGCGCCGCGCTCCGTATGAAGATGGCAGGTTTGACTCAGCTCGTGAGACAGATATGCTTGAGTTCATCTCGCATCCGCTGATTGTAAGCGGCGCTATCATCAAGGAATGTTGATGTCTTGAAGCTTATCTGTCTATGAGCCAAATCAAACTGCCGCACATCCGCCCTTGCGTTCCCCAAAATACGGAAAACCCCGGGCGCCTGAATCCCTGTTGGTTTGGGTCATGAGGTTGTCGCGCGGGCCTTGACGCCGAAGTGGCCGCCTGCGCTTTCCCCATGGAGGAGGCGAGCTCACGCCGAGTGCGCGCCGAGGTTGTGCCGCCCCTACCCTTGAACGGGTGGCGCCGGCGGCGCGCGCCACCGGTAGATGCGCGCGCTCCGCCCCTACCCTTCAAATGGGTAGCGAGGCGGCGCGCCACCGGCGTAGAGCGCGCGCGCTCCGTCCCCTACCCTTCGAACGGGTGGACGCGGAGCTGGCATCTAGCTGAAGTAGACGCGCGCGCTCCGTCCCCTACCCTTCGAACGGGTGGCGCGAGCCGGGCGCCTAGGCGGTGACACGCACGCGCTCCGCCCCTACCCTTCGAACGGGTGGCGCGAGCTAGCGCCTAGCCGAAGTAGATGCACGCGCGCCCGTCCCTACCCTTGAGCGGGTGGCGCGAGCTGGCGCCGCGGCCGAAAGTAGATGCGCGCGGCGCTCGTCCCCTACCCTTCCAACGGTGGCGGCGAGTGGCGCCTAGCTGAAATGAACACGCGCGCTCCGTCCCCTACCCTTCGAATGGGTGGCGGCGGAGCTGGCGCCTAGCTGAAGTAGACGCGCGCGCGCTCCGTCCCCTACCCTTCGAACGGGTGGCAGCGGAGCTGGCACCCAGCCGAAGTAGATGCGCGCGCGCTCCGTCACCTACCCTTCGAACGGGTGGCCGCGGAGCTGGCGCCTAGCTGGAGTAGACGCGCGCGCGCTCCGTCCCCTACCCTTCGAACGGGTGGCAGCGAAGCTGGCGCCACCGGTAGATGCGCGCGACGCTCCGCCCCTACCCTTCGAGCGGGTGGCGGCGAGCCGCGCGCTAGGCGGCGTAGACGCGCGCGCTCCGTCCACTACCCTTGAACGGGTGGCGCGAAGGTGGCGCTGGGTGAAGTGGAGCAAAGTAGACGCATGATCCTGAAGCCGAGGCCGGATCGAGCTCATCGCGCAGAGACTCGGCCGGTGATTTCGAAGTTGCAACCGCGATTGCGAACACCGCCACGCATGTGGTGATTGCGATCTCACGATGCGGTAATGCGGCGAAGGTTCCGGAATCGCGCGACCCCGATTTACGAGCTAGGTTGTCGTGCGCGCGACTCGCCTCGCGCGTGTGGGGCACGCGGCCGCTTGTCACTCGTGCGCGGCGGGATGTGAACGTTTGCGTGCTCGCAGCTGCTCGCCCCTTCCCTAGGGAAGGGGGACACGGGGCGGGCGGGGAATGGCGCAGCGTCGAAGCTGTTGTGCTCCCGTGGCCCATTAATGCGCTTTTAATGGCGGCTGAAGTCGTGTCGACGCTTGGCCTCGCGTGCTCCAGTAACCTCGTGCGGGGTTTGCCACGCGGCGGAGGCCACCGAGCGCCGTGCTCGGCGATCCTTCCGCCGTGGTCGCGCCTCCGTCTTGATTATGGGGATTGTGCGGGACGGACCTTTGTGTGACTGCGGTTGCGTCCCGCACGCGGATCGTCGCGACGTTTCAGCATCGGCGCGAGGTGGCTTGAAACAGCCCTCGTAACCGCGCCCCCGCAGTTCTACGCCCCCTTCTCGCTTGCCTCGCCTTCTATATTCCCGTAGTATTCTCGCCGCTATACTCCTTTTGCGAGAGGCAATGGCATCTGGCGGCAGGTGTAGCCAAGCGGCTAGTACCTGTGGCATTCGCCGGCGACCTTCACCGCTAGAGGTGAAGCACTCGCTCAAAGAACGCGACCCGGCGGCGGCGGACACGTGGTGGCAGGCGGCGGAGAAGGAAGGCGCGTTCTCCGGCGAGTTGGGCCCCTCGCTCGTGACCGAGAAGACCATCCAAGCGCTACTGCGCGCGGGGAAGCTGTCCGAGCGCCAGGCGGTATGATTACCCACCACCGATGAGACGGAACCACGCCCCGAGAGGTCGAAGGCGCTTGTATTCGTCGCCTTTTTTGACGCGGGGCTCCGCATCCCGGCGGCGGCGATCGTGGGCGACGTGCTGCGGACCTTCGGGCTGGAGCTGGCGCAACTGACTCCGAACGCCGTGGCCCGGCTCGCGGTGTACAGTTATGCCTTGCGCTCGGAGGCGTCTTGGCCCGATGCCGTTGTTCGCCTACGCACGAGGCACGGTGCGGCCAAGGAGCGAAGGATGGGGCCGTCGTCGAACGGCGGCGTCACCTTTATTCTTCGGTCGACTTGCGGCAAGCTCTTCCCTGCGAACTCCACTCGCGGGAAGTGGGAGTTTCACTGGATGAAGCGGTGGTTCTACCACCGTGTGGAGAGCGGGAGCAGCCTTGAGTGCACGGGTCGGCCGATCGTGTTCAAGATCTTGCCCGTCGGACGCTCGACGACGAGGACAGGCGGAGGGCCCGACGGCTCGTAGGCGTGGCCGCCCGCTTTAACATGCGCGACCTCGCCGAAGAGTACGTGATGTACGGCGTGGCGCCGCTCGCCCGTGACTAGCGCCTTGCCGCCGAGAAGCATCGAGACGACAATGTTTCACCGCGGGTTTGCTTGCTGCCGGCACCCTCCGGTCTTCGTAAGCGTCAACCGTATCGCCCCTTCGTTTTGCGCAACATGTGTTACATGTTAATCTTATCTCTTGCTTTGCTTTAGGGATGCGTTTGGAAGATGCAGAGCAAGCTGCGCGCGTGTTCCTGGGGCCGTATACCGGCAGGGAGCACGAGCAGCGCGCGTTCGCTACCGCCGAGGCGGGGCTGGGGCGAATAAACCGCGTGTGCGAGGCCCTGGGCCTTGCTGTGCCGGAGCGTGCTGAGCCGGCCCCGCAACACCAAGGCGACGGCGCGACGAAGAGGAAGGCGCCGTCTCGCAAGAGGGGCTGAGGCGGAGCGTTTGCCGTGCTTGGTGTAGCACCGCCGTGCGCCGCTAGTGCTCCCGATGGCGCGGCAGACGCCGAGTCGGATTCGGCGAGGTACGCCGACTCCGGCTTGGATGGCGCGGACGCCGGGGGCGAAGGATCTTCGGCGGATGCCCTGGACGGCGGGCTCGCCAGGAGTAGCCGAAGAGAAGAAGTCTCGTCACTCGCGGCGGACGTCGAGACGGGATCCGAGAGGACTGGCGATGCTGAGGTGGAGCCTTCGGCCGTGGCCGCCATAACGCCGGAGACGCCCTCCGTGGGGGCGCACGGAGCTAGGTCTTCACCAGCAGCAGCGGCCGAAACCGAGTTGCCCCCCGCAGAGGTTGCCACGGCGGGGGCTTCGCCCCCGGGTGCTGCAGCCACGGGGCCTCTCGGCGGCGGCCGCCGGGCGGCGTTGCCGCCACTTGCCCCGCTAGCGGCCATGTTCGCGGCGGAGCTCCACCGGACGTCGAGGATTCATCGTGGCGACCGGCATCCGGAGTTTGTGGGACTCTGATGCGCATGCCGACATCCCCACGGTGCACGCCCCCTCGACGCCCCAAGCCACACCGTCCACCGCGCAGGAACGGTCGGCGCCGGCCCCGAACGCAGAGGCTTCTGCTTTTGGCGGGACCACACCTTCCGCGGGGACTTGCGCCACCGTCCCTCCGCTCGGTACTAGGGGGGCGGGCCCCCGGAGCCCTCCTTCCGCTACCGAAGGTAAGGTGGCTTGGCTTTCGTGGTGTTTCCTTTGTTGTGCCTTGCGGGGCTCACCTGCGTCCCCATCTGCAGCGTCGCTTATTTCGAAGGAGGAGCCTTTGGCGGAACATGGGGGTCCTCGTGCCGGCGGGGCGACCACCGCACGCCCGAGCCCAGCGGACTTCGTGCCCCCGTCGGAGACGCTCAGGGCGTGGCGCGGGATTGTGGATGACGCAGCTGCCAGCGTCGGCGAGCAAGTGCTACAGACTTACGAGGCGGGGCGTCTCGAGGACGCCTTTGAGGTGTCGGGGGTGAGGGTAAGTACTCATACGACCACGCTTGGGCCTGCTGAGCTTTCTAAGCCTTTCTGTTCTGCAGACGCTTGTGCTGGGGCAGGCCTTGCAAACGGCCTATACTCGTGCCCAAAGGGCGCTTGAAGATAGACTGCGGGTCGCCGAGGAGGAGCTGCATGAAACCACGGGGGCCCGTTCTGCCCAGGATGCCCGCATCCGCCAGCTGGAAGCGGAGTGCGCTGAGGTGAGGGCGCACGCCGAGGGACTCGCCGCTTCGGCGCGGGAGTCGATCGCGGAGGTGATGCGGCAGGAGTTTGCGGCGGAGCGGGACGACCTTCTGCAACAGGTCGCCTCGCTAGAAAAGGAAAAGGGCAAACTCGCCTTAATTCTAGCGGAGCGTGACCGGACGTTGGGCGAGGCTTCGGTAGTTGCATGGGATGCCATGCAAACGCTGGAAAGCCATCTCGAGGGGCTTGTGGCCAAAGTGCTAGACCACGCCTTCGGCCCGGAGGAGCTGTCGCGGACCCTTCGCTGGATCAAAGATGCCGCCGACGCTGCGCGTGGTGCCGCGACGACCTTCGGCAACCACTGTGCCTACATGGCGTCGTGTATGGTGTGCGCGCTCCTACGGCACCATGGCTGCACGCACATCGCCGGGCTGGATGATCCCCATCTGGAGATGCCCGGTGGGGCTGGAGTAATGTCCGGCGCCGTTCGCGCCGTTCGTCGCTCCATAAAGCACTTCTATGAGCGGATCTGGGACTACGTCAGAGTGGCCGCCGCACAGGTCGAGCTCCGGAAGTCCCTTTATGGGGAGGGGAGCGTCGGCCAATTTCTGGACGGGGTCCCCCGACGCGACGAGGACGGCGCCGAGGACTCGCAGGTGCGACGCCGAGGTGGCTAGGTGTAGGCGTGCGTTGTAATGTCCGCCCCTTTTTTGTTAATAAAAGGCGCGCTTGTTCTACGAACTGACTATTTGACCTGTGCCCCGGGCAGCTTCCTTGCTGGGGACGACTGCTTGCGTCCGACCTTGCAACCCGACGGCGCCTTCGACGCTGGCAAAGGGCCGAGGAGTCGCTGAACTTTTAGGCGGGCCGATCTTCTTCGGGCGAAGTCCCGGCCTTAGCGCGTGTTAAGGACGAGCCCGCCGAATAATGGCTTACAGCGGTAGATATGCTGGCGGGCCTCTGTACTTGTAAAATTTTCCCGATGTATACATCTGCTGACCATTAGGATATGCGCTGCGCGCTGTGCTTCGGGTGGTCTGACAGTAGTTGTGCGGGGGCCTCGCCTGCCTAGCCGAAGTGGGCACGCGAGCACTCCCGGGGCCTTGTTCCTGGGCGGAGGCGAACCTCGACGCTACGACTTGTTTAGAGTCCGTAGACTGGCGCGTGCGGAGGCGGACCTCGACGCTACGACTTGTTTAGAGTCCGTAGACTGGCGCGTGCGGAGGCGGACCTCGACGCTACGACTTGTTTAGAGTCCAGATCGGCGCGCGCGAGGCGGACCTCGGCGCTACGACTTATTTAGAGTTCAGAGATCGACGCGCGCGGCGGCGTATGCGCGCGACGCTCCGTTCCCCTACCCTCCAGGGCGGGGGTAGCCTCTAGTGTACCTCGCGCTCCTCGTGCGTCCTACCTGAGGGCAGCCTCTGACTCGCTATGTCGCCCTCTTGGAGCTCTTGGGATTGGACTTCGGTGGCGCACCTCGCGTTCACCTCCCGTGGTGCGCGAAGACGAGCCTCGATGCTCTGTCGTGATGCGCGATTGATATCCATGCCCTCCTTGCGTTCCGCGGAGTGCACCGAGGGCATCCGCGCTTTATCTATATTCCGTAGAGTGCGTGGGGTCGACATCCACGTCATATTTATACTCCGGAGAGTATGCACAGGGACGAAGTCCCTGGCGTGCGCGGGGTTCGCGTCTTGTTTATACTCAGTAGAGTGTGTAGGGAGAACATCCGCATCTTATTTATACTCCGTAGAGTGCATGGGGTTGACATCCACGTCATATTTATACTCCGGAGAGTACGCACAGGGACGAAGTCCCTGGCATGCGCGGGGTTCGCGTCTTGTTTATACTCAGTAGAGTGTGCAGGGAGAACATCCGCGTCTTATTTATACTCCGTAGAGTGCGTGGGGTCGACATCCACGTCATATTTATACTCCAGAGAGTACGCACAGGGACGAAGTCCCTGGCGTGCGCGGGGTTCGCGTCTTGTTTATACTCAGTAGAGTGCGCAGGGAAAACATCCGCGTCTTATTTATACTCCGTAGAGTGCGTGCAGAGGCGTCCCCCCACACGTCTTTGTTTATACTCATGCCCGTGTCTTCGACGGAGAGTGCACACGCGAACGTGCGTCTTCGTTTATACTCATGCCTGGGTCTTTGACGGAGAGTGCACACGCGAACATGCGTCTTTGTTTATACTCATGCCTGTGTCTTTGACGGAAAGTGCACACGCGAACGTGGCGAACGTGCGTCTTTGGTTTATACTCATACCCGTACCCCTGGCTACGGAGAGTGCACACGCGAACGTGCGTATTTGGTTTATACTCCGGGAGTACGCGCGTAGGCGAAGCCTCCGCGCGCTCTCGCCGCGTATTTTTTGCACCATGATAACAGGTGGCGACAAATGAAACTTTATTTTATTCCCGTTTGCGCGGGTAAGCGATTACATGTGGCGGGGGTACTAACCGTTTGTGTTCGGTGCGGCCGAAGCCTCTAGTGATTGCACTACCTGTAGGGCTTGCCGAGCCATTCTCGAATGACGCCGTGGGTCCCCGCGCTATGATGCCGATTCTAAGTGTGTCGTTGGTCGCCGCGACGGGGATATCTGGTGCCGTGCTCGGCGCGCGGGCCATGTCTTGGTCGCCACGAACGGTAATGATGGCCCGCGACTCCGGGAGCTTCATGCATAAATAGCCGTGATGCGGTACCGCCCCGAAGGAGTTAAGGATTGGACGCCCCAATATGGCATTGTAAGGGTATGGGAGATCGACGACGTCGAATGTAGCGTCCTCGACCCTTTCATTGTCGCCGGCGAAGGAGACTGCAGCATATTTGGCCGAGCGCCCGTAGAGGCTGTCCTCCGAAGCCTTGCAACGGGACTCCCGACGGGCCGAGGCGGCTTCGGGGGATCTCCATCTGGTCGAAGGCTGCTGCGAACAGAATGTTTGCGGAGCTGCCACCATCAACTAGGGCACGTCTCACGTCGCATCCCGCTACGACGACCCGGACGACCAGGGGGTCGTGGTGAGGAAGCTCCACGCCTTGGGCGCTAGCGGGGGTGAACGTGACCTCATGCTGTGCCCAGTCCGGCGGTGTCTGCGCTGGGTATGCCGCCACGTGGTGTAGCCTCCGCATGTAGGCCTTCCGCTGCCGTACCGAGGAGAACTCCAGCGAGGAGCCTCCGGAGATGACATTGATGACCCTGCGGTGGGCGGCCTCTGGAGCCTGTAGCTGCAGGAGGCTCTCCTGAGGCTGTTGCACATGGGCCTGAATCCGCAGAGGACCCTCGTGTGGCTGCGCCCCTTGTGCCTGGATGTGCATGGGGGCTTCGTATGGGTGTTGTACGTGGGCCACCATGGGCAGGCGTACTTCCAAGTTCCTGTCCCTGGTGACGCTCTCGCGGAGCGCCGCGATAGAGGTGCATGTGCGCGTGTCGTGGTTGCCGCGACCGTGGACTGCGCACCACAGCCCCTGGTGTTGGTCGTCGTAATCTCCACGGCCTCTATCGTCGCGGCCCCGGCCACGGCCGCGCCCCTGGCCTCGGCGCCCCCGATCGCCCCGACCCGTGGGAGCGGTTTCTTTGGAACCGCCTTCGATGTCGAGGACGTATCGGCCTCGCCGCGACTTCTGCTGGCCGCGCTTGGGCCTATCGGACGGCTCGTGCGAGGCATCCCTGCGCTCAGGCGCGTCCTTGGACGACTTCTGCTTACGCTTTCCCTTCGCAGAGCCGTCCTTCAGCGGGTCTTCGGTTTCGCCGAGCCACCGGCTTGGGGGGTGTCGAGTCGTCACCTTGTCTTCGCCGTGCGTCCTCTTCCGCCCTGGCGTATTCCTCCATTTTGTCGAAGAGCTTCGTCACTGTCTTGATCGGCTTCCTTGCGTTGTACTCGGCCATGGGGCTCGGGCGGAGGCCCTGTATGGCTGCATTGACAACGGTGGTTTCGTTGACATCCTTGACTTGGCATCGATCTTTGCGGCGCTTGAAGTAGTCTCGGAGCTTCTCGAGGTTTCGCTTCACGGCAAAGAGTCGGGTGCGTCGACTCGCTCAACATAGTTTCCTTGTAAGTTGTTGTGAAGGCGGTCGCGGAGCTGCTCCCACGCGTAGATGGAGTTTAGCTCTATGGTAAAAAAACCAGGAAAGCGCCACTCCTTGCAACGCGAGGGGGAGGCCCTTTGCCTTTGTGGTGTCATCTCTGGCCGTGGCCGATTGCGGTTTCGTACACGCGCACGAACTCGCGGGGGTCCGTATCACCTTTGTATGGCTCGATGACACTGGGGAACTTGAAGTCTTCGGGCCACGCCGCCGCCGTAGCCCCGCCAAAGCGGGACTCGGATCGACGCGCCGCAGATGGCACGCTTGGATGTGGGGCGTCGCGGTGTCCGCCTTTCGGCGTGGGCTCGCGCGCCATCGGCGCGCTGCGGCCCGAGCCTCTTGTATGTCGCGGACAGCCCCACGAAGATCCCCTAGCTCCTGTTGGAACGCTTTGAGGGCCGCCACAGGCGCTCCACCGCCGCGGCGGGCCACCGACGCGCGCCAGCAGACGGGTCGGCACGAGCACGATTGCCTCGCGAGCTCCCGAGTGCCGGCCGCTCCGTTGTGGCTACCTCCAACCGCCCGATGCGTGGCACGCGCGGCGTTGCGGCAAGGGCGGCGAGGTTGGTTGTCGCGGCGTCGGTGGCGGGTCGATCGTCGCAGCGCTAGTGACGGGTTGGCCGCCGCAGCGCCGGTGACGGGTCGATCGTCGCGCAGCGAGTGGCGATCGCGGCGTCGGTGGCGGGTCGGTCGTCGCGGCAGCGAGTGGCGATCGCAGCGCCGGTGGCGGGTCGATCGTCGCGGCTCGAGTGGCGATCGCAGCACCGGTGGCGGGTCGATCGTCGCGGCCGCGAGTGGCGACGTCCTCGACCACCGTGCTGCGTCGTCGCCGCGCCGCAACGCCGATGCCGAAGCCCTCGTACCCATGCGACGCTCCGACCCACCGCCTTCTTTCCCTTCGCCGCCGACGAAGCTTTTGATGCCATCCTTCTTGAACTTGGGCTCTGTCCTCCCCACTGACGGCGCCAAGCTGTTGTGCTCTGGACCAAGCAGAGAGAGATGGTAGTGGAGAGTTAGGAGAGAGTGATCGTAAATGGCCCGGTCCCCTCATGGCTCGATTCCATATATATATATATATATATATATATATATATATATATATATATATATATATATATATATATATATATATATATATATATATATATATATATATATACACACACATGGGAGTGCTTTTACAATTATACCCTTACATCTGAGTATCCCCTTCAGGGGTACTTATGTCATTACACATGGCCTATTCTGGGCCTTATAACCTTCTACCAGGCCTGCTGGGTTTAGGTGGGGCCACCCCTACAACAAATCGAATACTTTATTCTATGTTGCACAGAACTTAAACTAGGCAGCGTTCCTGTAAGACATGTGTGACTTTGACTTTCGACCATGCAGGAAGGGTCAAACTATTTCTGGTTTTCAGAACACAGCAGTGGCGTGTTGTACCAATGAACAACATGAAACAATGGAACCATAATTTATCTCTAGTTTACTTATTTCATTGTCTACAATGGAACTATAATTCAGTTAATCGTTTATTTTCATACATTGTACAAGAGAGTAAAATGTTAGAATCTACAAAAATGTTGTCTGTTGCCACTTTATCGTCAACTCCTAATTGGATAGCTAATTTCATGTTTAAGTATCGCTTTGTAGTTTCCGGCACATTGAAATATGCTCTAGGATCATCTATCCAGATCCCACATTTGCGCAGTCCACACCATCACGGGACTCACACGACAATGCAACGATAACAGAAGAGGTTTGTCCTCAATTTTATTGATGTCGCCTTGTATATTACGACGTTGTGCAGACTGCAGAGGCTTTTCTGAAGAATTATTCGTGAAATAATATAAAATGTCCATCAATAATGGTACAGTTAATTTGGATGAAAATCTTATTGCAGTTGCTTTTATTTTTCAGCTTGAGATGGTAAAAGATGAGAATGTAAATCTTTTGGAGAAGGTGTGTTATAATTCTTGTATGTATTGTGATCAATTTCATGAAAAAAAGTAAAGGGGGCAGTGATAATACTCTGTTTTTCAAATTCAGCTTTGGCCTAGCAGAAGAGAAATTTAGGCAATATTAAGCCCGGACAAGGGAGCTTGAGAAACAGGTAACTTTTTTTTGTAATTCGTGCATATACTGGCATTATCAAGAAAAATGCACTCTTTTTGTTAGAGCAGTAGCGTATCTAGATCAAAATTTAGAAAAAGCTAATGGGACTTACTTATTGATTTATCGAATGCCAAGTTATTAG
This sequence comes from Dendrocalamus sinicus, assembly GCA_036346575.1. Lineage (NCBI taxonomy): Eukaryota > Viridiplantae > Streptophyta > Magnoliopsida > Poales > Poaceae > Dendrocalamus > Dendrocalamus sinicus. Next base: position 6,370,756 of record CM070672.1, on the reverse strand, counting down.
CCTGTGGTGGCCTACCGCATTCTATCTAAACAAATATTTTTTACAAGCCGAGAATTTACTTGAAAAGAAATTTCCATGACTCCATTGATGTGTTGCATTGCAGGCTGAGACAATGGCAAGCCCTCGCTCCGTGGTCCCAAGTGTCCAGATCTTGGCCTTACAGCTGAATTTTGCTGCCTCCAAGGAAATCGAGATGCTGCCCAGCTTCCTCAGATGCTTTCCCAATGTCGAGACGCTGCACATCAAGGTGACATAACATTTTGCCCCGCACGCTCATCAGATTCAGCCATTTGGCATTTGCATCATCACTAGCACGCATCCGGTTGCTCTGCTGCATGATCCATCTGTAATTTTAGCTTTGTATACTGATTCTGTAGTCTGCTAAATCTGATGCAAGCTCCATTTCAAGTTTTGGCGGGCAGTCACACATCAAGAAAGTGGTTTTCCACGAGTTCCGAGTGGAGCGAAGCAAGTTTGCATTCCTTGTGTTCATCATAGAGGGAGCACAGGCGCTGCGGAAGTTGGAGATTATGGTGCCGCTCGGTTAGGTTGAAATAAGCTGGTTTATAGCTGAAATTGCATTATAATTGGCTAAAATTACACTGTAACTGAGGACCTGTAATGTGCTTTTTGAGATCACGTTCATTACTTGAAATCTTGGTAGGTAATGTGCTTTTTAATTGTTCACCTACGCAGATAAAGGCTTTTGACAAAGAACTTAAGATCTCGTCTGTATATGTCTTTGCTTCTTCAGTAATCAATATGGCATCGTCTGATGATTTATTTAGACTTCAGACTGGTGCCACATCGCTAACTTCAACTGAGCACATCAATGTTATTTAGACTTCAGACTGGCGGATCGTCCGATGTTGAGGATCTGACCTAGCAGCCTCAACAAGTCGGCAACCATCGCTTGCATTCAGTTCAGTTATTCCTGTGTACTATACAACAACCCTAGAACATGACAAAAATTGTTTCCGGTTTTGGCTTTGAGTTTTGACGAACAGTTCATTGATTTTTTTTTTTTGGTGTACATAACTTGCATCCAACAGTGTTACTGCAGCAGCTTGAAGGGTGCATATTAAATCTAGCTATGTACTTTCCATAGGCCTAACATAGCTGATGCAACCAATACCTACAGAATCATCATATCTGTTGTCATTTGTTCCTGAATCCAGAGTGCCTTTTTTTGCTGTTCTATTCAGTCTAGCCCAATTAGCAGTAAGCTAAGCCTTAAATCCTGTGACTAGCTTGTGACAGTTTACGGGACTGTCTATTTGTGTAGCTAGCAGTAGATCTAGAACAAAAATAACACGAAGGTCTTATGCTTCATGCATATACTTATCAACACATCTATTAATAATGTAGTAGATAGTAATACATTTTAAATTTTATAACATTAATTAACATCATGACAAAGTTTAATGGTAAATATTAAAAATTGAAACAAGTCATTTTAATATTAAATCCCCAACCCACAAATATTTTAAAGATCATAGAATTGAAATCCTTAAATCTAAATCACAAAATTTAGTACCTATTTTGGTCGATTGATCGTTACTTCGTTAGCTATGAAGATCATTGAATTTTGAAGCAACGAGCCAGTCAGCTAGGACAAGATGACGAATGGTTAAGAGACGATCTCACCTATTGCTATGACTGTTGGTCATACTGCATATATTGATACATACACCGAAATTTACTCCATTTGCATGCGCATGTAGTGAGATTAATACAGCGAGAAATCTAATCATACCATCCAAATCCAACACACATAGGCATAGGTGAGAAGCGGCCGATGTGCTCTTGGATGATGGTGGCTCCAGCGCCAGGCCCGTCGCCGCTGCAGATGAAAGAACCAACTCACCAAAGGTTGTGTGCATGGCGTGGGGAGTAGGGAAAGGTAGGTAAGACATCATATGGACCTAGCGTTGCCTACTTGGTTGGCTTAGGATTGGTGCCGACTTAGACGCTTGAGCCTTGGGCTAGTGTTGGCTTATGGCTGGACCGACTGGTGGCTTACACTCGATCAGTTCAAGTAGCTCCTATTATTTTGTTCGCTTTTCACTGTCTCTGTCGGTAGATATGATGTATCGTGGCAACTTTAACTTACATGTATTTTCGAATGTCTTGCTTTGTCAACGTCCTGCGTGTTTTTCTTTTTTTCTCCCCTGTTTGTCAGCATGTTTAAATCTTCTTTCTTTTATATAGATGTAATTCTTGGTATATGTGGGCACTAATTTTTAGTATGTAAAGGCATACACTGTGTAAATTTAGACCCTAAGTAACAAAAATTACAATCGGCGCGAGGCATGTGCCCCCACATTCTCCAATGTGCATCCACCCGTGTGTGTAGCTAGCCACCATCTAGCAGCAATGCTTGGGCTCACTAGTCCTTACTTCCGGCTGGAGATTTAATTTGTTTATTCCCATCCATGCCATGTCCTGGAAATGTGATGCTTTTGTTTGATAATACTTGTATACTAGCCTCATAGGCGCGGCGCCACGCCGCGCCAGCCACCGTATGTACCGAAGTAAAAGAAGCGATAATTCGTGAGGACTTTTTTTAAAAAAAATCGAGGGCAAATGTGTATTTTTGGAAAAGACAAAGGTTTTTTTCGTAAAATAGCGAGGGCCTGTACGTAACTAAATGAGGACCCGTACGTAATTTAGAAAACGCAGGCGCAAGGCGGCGTGGTGGAAGTACACAAAATTTCGTGAAGTGGAGGGGTGTTCTCGCGGAAATAAAACGTTTTTAATGGCATGGTGGGACCTTTTCGCTCCACCAAAAGGAGCCCTTATGTAATTTTGGAAAACGCAGGACTTATTCACAAAAGGTCTCTTGACCGTTTAGCTTGGAAAGTGGATCCGGATCACGTGAATGCGCGTGGTGGAGGAAGAAAAAGCCCTTAATTTGTTCTGGCCTCCTGCCATGTCACGGAAATGCAATCTTTTGCTTAATAGGGGGATTATTACAAGCTGGGGGATTCGCCCTTGGCCAGGCCCTCCGCGTCACAAAAAATGCGAAAAGGACTTTCAGTTTTTGCAAAATCGCATGTGGGTTCTCAGTTTTTGCATAAAGACCCCACCATGTTAGCATTTTCACATAAAAGCCCTTTGCTTTTCCAAAATTGCATATGGGTCCTTGATTTTTTCAGAGGAGCCCTCCATTTATGCGATAAAGCCCCGCAATTTTTGAAATTATGTACGGATCCTTAGTTTTCCGCCTCCGCTTTTCTAAAATTACATACAAATCCTTGGTTTTTTTGGAGTGACCCTATTTTTACATGATAAAGCATTATGGTTTTCTCGGAATTACATATGAGTCCTTGAGGCGGGCCCTCCACATCACCAAAAATGCGAAAAGGACCTTTGATTTTTGCGAAATCGCGTGTGGGTCCTTAGTTTTTGCAGAAAGACCCCACCATGTTAGCATTTTCATGGAAAAGGCCTCCGCTTTTCTGAAATTGCATATAAGTCCTTGATTTTTTCAGAGAGGCCCTCCATTACGCGATAAATCCCCACGGTTTTTCTGAAATTATATACAGGTCCTTGGTTTTCCACCTCCGCTTTTCCAAAATTACGTACAAGTCTTTGGTTTTTCCGGGAGGCCCTCTTTTTACGTGATAAAGCCTCACTGTTTTCTCAGAATTACACATGGGTTCTTGATTTTTCAGAAAAAACTTCGCTTTTTCCTGAATTACGTACATGTCCTTAATTTTTTTGAAAAGACTCCTCACGAATTATCGGCTCTTTTGCTTCGGTCCACACTATAACTAGCGCGGCGTGCGCCACGTTTCCGCTGCTAGTTGTTCTGAAAGCTAGATCAACATTAGGGACTGTTGTTCTTTTCATGTTTAATTTTGGACTACGTTATTTTTTATGAGGAATTGTTTATGTTTGATGCATCATGAATCCGTAATCCACCAATCTGCTGTTGCTGCGAGGATGCTGATGATTAGCATGGATCATCGGGACCACATGATCCCCATCCAAGGGTCTCGAGTGCTCTGTGCGGTGGGCGCGGACTCGCATGACCAAGCAGAGCCGATCGTTTTGAGTAAATTTTGGCTCCTTATAAAATGCCCTGATCGGTTCGATTTGAGCTTCTGACTTTTGACTTATTTTTTACTATTTATAAATTTCATCTTTTTCTAAATTTTTGGCTTTTTGTTGAGCTTTTTTGCCGGTTCTTTTTTCTCGTATTCGTTTGTATTATACATATTGGGCTAATATATTTTTTATATTTTTAATTTTTTTTAAATTTAATTATGCTAAATAAGCCTCTGTCAACTACAGTGTTTTTTTCAGCCAGCTACAGTGTTTCTGCCATAAGCTATGAGCTTTTAAGCCCAAGTGATCACCATTATTTCCAATTTTGCTTAACTTCAAATGGATAGATCTTGTGAAAGCGCTTTCATGTTAGTTCTTGGAGTTAGAGCATCATGAGGTGCCTTTTGATGTGTCTTTTTTTTTTTTGCCCTGTGAAGAACTGTTCTGGCATGTGCATTAGAGCTATCTTATCTATGTTGCTTATGCAGTACTTGCATGTGTCGTCTGTCATGTTTGATGGTGGCATGGAAGGGCTGTCTCACTAACACGTGGACCCCCAAACGACAGCCAGGGCCCACTGGTCAGTGATACGCCTGTTGTTAGATTGGCCATCCTGAGCCTGCAAAACCTTCAGCTGGTGCATGCTCAATGAACGATGTGACATGCATGCAGCATGGTCTGCTGACGTGGCAAAAATGTGATGATGACTCCCATACGACCGGGACCACGAGATCCCGATCCAACGGTCGCACACGATGGATGGATCAGCGTCGACCATCTTGCACAGTGTTGTTGTTAGTGTACGCTACTATACATAGTGCAATATCTCTGATGAGAGAAAAAGAGAGGGAACGAAGCCCTAAAGCTAAGAAAAATTCTATTGTATCTCCGTTGCATAAGCCAGTTTATATAACGAGCAAATAAAGATGGCACGGCAATTTAATATAATTAAATTCTAAAAATTAAAAATAGAAAAATGATATCTCATCACGGAAAACCAAAGAAATTATTTTTTGTACATGCTACAGTGTATTGCTACTGTATTTGCCACATGTCATCACCCCATTTGCTCGTTATACAAACCGGTTTGTACAACGGGGATACAATATATTTTTTTCCTAAAGCTAAAACATATTATTTCGACAGCTGTTCATCTCCTCTTCTTGCAAGCTGCTGCCGCTGGAGAGATTAGATTGGGGGCTGTTGCTTTGGTTGCATGCAGGAACAGAATTATAGCCCTACTAGGCTACTACTACCCCTCTCATCTCACACGCAACCGGCAGCTAGCTTGCCGGGTTTTGTAATCGGTCCAGAATCTATGGAAAATGTAGCATCAGCTGCGTTCTTTTCGACCGGTGTTTATGGTTGTAACTGATGATTTTTAATTTTAGCGTGAACGGTCGTGCTAACGAACCAAATAACGATAAATCGATAAGCTGTTTCAAAAAACTATCTTGATAAATTATTTTTAAACGGTGGCAAAACAATTGTTCTATTTATTTGTTTGAAAGAAATTATAAGTTATAAAATAGAAGAAGTTATAAGTTGTAAGATACAATATAAACCATAACAAATCATTACATCCACCCAAGCTGCGTGCCGATGTGCCGATGTGCATGGCCTGCAGCTGCAGGATTGAGCTGTAATTATTTTGGTTTGCAGCTGCAGGATTGAGCTATAAACCATAACAAATCATTAAATTTTTGGTTTGCAGCTGCAGATACAATATAAACCGGCACAGGATTGAGCTGCAGGCCTGCAGCTGCTAGCTAGTCTGCAGCAAATCATTACATCCACCCAAGGTGCGTGCCGATGTGCATGGTGGTCACCACCCGCCACGTCGGTGTTCCTTTCCTAGGGTTCCGAGAGTCAAAACGCAAACGGTTTCTTCTTAGTTAGGGTCTAATTTGGTTTATTCTAAACGCCTTTAGTTTCTGTCTTTTGGTTTTTTAATTTTGATCTTTGTGATTTTTAGGGTTTTTTTTTCTTTTTTCTCTTATTTTTTATTGTCCATGATGGTATAATATTTTTTTATTTTTAAAATTTAATTATTTAGAAAAAAACTAACACCGCTATAGCGTATTTTCAAATGTTACAGTGCAAAAAAAAAAACTAGAAGCCCACTACAATACATTTTCATCTGCTATAATATAAAAAAGTTAAAAACTACGGCTTATAAGCCAATTAGAGCCACGGTTTTCTCCGACCAAAATGATGAAGGCACGAATCAGCCCATGTATCATTTTCGAATATAATGTGCACAAAATGGGGATGACTGATTAATTATGACTTAAACAACATGAAGACAAGAAACTCAATTGTTATCGATGCATCATCAGACCGGGGACATTCTAAAATTACTGGCTGTATTTTCTTCAAAGTCGAGTGCTTCAACAAATAAAATATTTCAGCTGATCTGATGTATTTATATATGTCTTTTCTTACACAGTTTGTTACGCAAATTATCGACTGGCTTAACCACCACTCTACTGTACGAGACTGCCAACGAGATTCTAACGCATACAAACTTCAACACAAATACCCGAGACATAACTTGTGAAAAAAATCATCACTGTCTTTTTTTTTCAGAGAACACGTAAAATACATACCTGCGTATCATTTCATCAGAAGAAAGGGGAGTCATCGTATCGGGAGTAGTCATCTATCCAAGATGCATTAGCCAATGGTGGAATCAGGATTTAGGACGTCCGGACTCAGTAGTGAAATGATCTAACCTATCTAGTCTGGACTATAAAAATATTACTCAGACTAGACTAAATTTACCCAAACTGTATACTAAATATTTTTTCACACCTCGAGCTGAAGTCTACCCTATCCAAGATTTAGCTCCGCCCCTGCAACTAGCTAGCATATCACGTGGTAACTAATAATCTCTTTGAGAGAACATTGGAACCCCACAGTTGAGTCCACCAAGCCAGGTCGCCAAGTAAGCATGCACGGCAATGCGTGCAACCCCCAGCCTTTTTTGTTGGGTGGCCTCCTCCTCAGGCAGGAATCATTACCAGCCTGACAAAATAATCACATGGGAGGCAAAGAGGTAGAAAAAGCCAATCGACGAAGGGATACACACAGATTTCTTTTTGGCCCAAGCTAGCACTCGATGAGCCCACCATGCACCATTTTAATTACTTAATTACTCATTCGATATGTTAAGGCTTCGTTTGGAGTGAGGGATTTTTTTTAAATATGCTTTTCGTAAAATTTCTATATTGTATACATGTCCTAATTAGGAAAGACTTATGCAAAGAAATTAGGGGTAACTCATCACAAAAGAGCTGATAGAGATTACAGGACTTACTATAGCGTCGGCTAGTGTAATTGTTTTATTATATATGAGAGCATATCTAGTGCAAACGAGTTGTTCGGTGGTAACATACTAACGCAGTCATGGGCCATCGGATCTACCTTTTACCGTTGGGATTCACGCGAGCAGAAGGCCCCTCATCACTTATGCATATTTACGTTTACCCCCCGCCCCCTCGCATGGTTGATTCCAATCGCGAAGAAGCCCTTGTCCCTTCTCCCACATTCGCTCATTTCCTTCCCTCCCTTAGGCACGCACTCACGGTCGGGAGAGCTAGGGTTAGGCACTGCGGCTAGGCCATCCAAGCAGAGAGCTAGGGTTAGGTGCCGCCATCTAAGCTGCTTCCCTCCCTGACCCTAGTGCCATCCTCCTTCCCCCTGCAGACCGCACTGCTCTACTCGACCCCAAGACGTGAGGAGCTCACAACACCTCCCTTCGACCCGTTGCCCTCCTACCCATTGGCGGTGCCCTCCTTCCTCCTCCCTGTCATGGCACCCTCGTTGACCTTGACTTGCCACCTCCCTCGACCCCGCTCCCAGCCATGGTGCTACCTCTCTCCACCTTGAAATGCCTGAGTCCTGTGGCACACTGCATTCTACCATAGTCCATGATGCCCAACACCTTGCCGCCAAGATCGTACGCCTGCTCCAAGAAATGTCATAACTTGAAACACACAATCCAATTAGCACACCATATGCACGCATTACCTCCTTATGATTCTTGTCTTTCTCTTGTGCTTCTCGGCTGAGATATGCTCCACCTGGACTTACACAACATGCCATGGCTACCAAGCCTCGGTCCTGCTACTAGTCGTAACAATTATTAAGCATATAAACATCAAAGACAAAGTAATCGATCCAAACACAAATGACATGCACTTAACTCTCAATAAGCGAAATATATGCATGGACACACCATGACTCACACATACATGGAAACCACATGACTAACACTTGCATGAACTCCTACTATGACTAAGGCCACCAAAACAACTCAAAACACCTCAACAGAGCCGGTCTAACCACACTACCAAGCCAGTAAGACCGTTAGCTCCACACCTGTCAGACCGCCAAGGCATGGCTATTTAGATCGCTACTCCCTGATCATACCACGAATACAACGCTGGTACTACCGCACTAGGTCTCATACCAAAAACCCTTTAAAAAACCTCATCTAGAAAATAACTACTGCCAACAAAATACCAGTACTATCGTTCATTGATCAAACCGTCAAACTGAGGCTGGTCAAACCGCCTTGACAAGGCCAGTCAGACCGCCAGATTCAAACTGCAACAAGTTAAAATCAAACGCAAACTACAAAAATAAAGCACAAGCAATGTCAAATATTCATTGTTCATACGGAGTTGCCACCATATAGTCTTACACCCTTCTTTTGTTAGTATTTTTTAAAATAATCCCACCATCCCATGCTTTGTGGTGTGTCAAATGAACCTTGCCACCCCATGAGTGAGTCAAAACTTTTTTTAAGAATGACCCTTTTGGCCATGTAGTTATGACAGGGATTATTTTTAAAAATAAGTTATGACAGAGGTTATTTTTGAAATATTATGAGAAAAAGGTTATTTAATAAAAATTCTTTCATATAGTTCGAGATTTCGCTTGTTATCTAGACACGGACCCACCAAAACGGATGATGATCTACGGTACAAAAACACCTTTTAGGGAAAATATAACATAATAATTTTTTTTGCAAATTTAGCATGATTAAGTGTACTTTTGTGCGTTACAAAAAGAAGTGTACTTTTGTGGCCTATAATGTGGTGGATCTAGCTAACTAGGGAAAAGACGTACAGGAGTCAAACTCACTCCAAAATCTCACTATTCTCTGCCCTTATTTTGCAGCTTTTATATATATATATATATATATATATATATATATATATATATATATATATATATATATATATATATATATATATATATATATATATATATATATATATATATATATATATATATATATATATATATATATATATATATATATATATATATATATATATATATATATCGGATTTGGCATCAATATTAATTTAGTGCCTTCTAACCTAGGTGATCATGTAGGTTAATTTGATGCTTGCAGCTAAGAACTGCATACTATCATGCATGCATTCATAGGCAAGACCGCAAGACTGCTAATTTAGAATTTAGATGGAACAAAGAAGCTTTGTTTTGAGTAGTCAAGAGTGCATGCAATTGGGGAGCACGTTGCATGTCAATCAGGTAGCTAGTTGATTGCTTGATTCATGCAAAAGCCAACACTGGGAACTTAATTAATTCATGCAAGTAGCCCTTCTACATCCTAAAACGTAGATCGATTAATTTGCATCAAATGTGTAGCCCCGCTATGTATCATTTTGTCCAAAGTGCAATCGCCTTTCTCTAAAGGAGATTAATTAGATGTCCTCGACGGGAAGATTTGTCACATGAACATGAATCGATTAATCATAATCAGGATATATAGTAAGGTTTTCACAGTCCAGACATTGACAAGATGACTGAAAGTACGTAGTATACTAGCAGTGTGAATCGATCACCCTGCTCATTTCGGCTTGGCTTCTGGTTTATTTTCACTATCCAACAATTTTGTCTTTTTCTAGTTTTTTGGCTTTTTTGAGCTTTTTTGTCGGTTCTATTTTTTCCCGTATTCATTTGTACTGTCCGTGATGGACTAACCTGTTTTTTTTTCTATTTTTAAATTTTTAAAATTTAATTACGCCAAATAAGTTATCGTTAGCTACAGTGTTTTTTCAGTCATTTACAGTGATTTTCAGCCAAAAGCCACTCAAAATAAGGGCCTGTTCTTTTTGGCTGCGGCTTGTGGCTTTTGGGCTGTTTGTACGAGAGATTACAGACTAACAGAAACTCACGTGCGGTTTTTGCCGATATAAATGAAGTCAGTAAAATATGTACTACAATTAACTAGTAGACCCTATCTTAAAAAAATACTCCATTTAAAAGTTAGTTACTGTAGAAAAATCGAAAAACAGCTTTTAGAAGTTGAAAAGAAGAGGACCTAAGTCCTTTTGAGCCAGGCAAATTTGGTGCGTAAATAAGTACACCAGATTGACTTTATCGATCAGGAGTTGTACAGGGATCTTGAGATAAAAACTCTTCTATTTGGTGGTGGAGTAAGTATACATGTAGCTTAGCTTGCCAGATACTCTAGACGCATCTCTGAACTCGATCTTTTAGAGCATGAAACATTATGAATCTGTCTCCAAAGCTATGTAGAAAGAAAGCCACTGCACCTTTTACCTTCTCAAGAAAGTAGTAAAAAAATACAGAGAGACCGTGCATCTTTTTTACTCCTCAAGAAAGTGAAGCACTGAAGCGTACAGCTGAAACCGAGAGGAGGAGGGACAAAGAGAACAAAGAGGGGTAGAAGGACAGGAAAGCCACAGCACGCACTACTTTGGTCGCATGATCGCTACAAGGAAAGGAGAAGGATGCACGGGAGGGAAAGCCTCCACAAGCACCGGCCAAAACCCCAAATAAAAAACCTTATCCTTGCATGGTACAATTGCAGTATCCATCCATTTACATCGCCGTGAAAGTTGGAAATCCACACGACCATTGGAAATTAAAATATGAGAGCATGTTGTTTTTTTAGTGTCTAGGCATCACTCGGATGTTTTCTTCCTAACTATCATCTAAATTTGTAACCCTTGGATTAGAAATCAAGGGGCCCCTTGTTTTTAAAGGGAAGAGATTTTTTTCAAGTGGGAGGGAGTAGATCAATTCAAGGGGAAAAGGGAGAATTCATGGCTATTGGATCTCTAATACAACAGTTCTAAATTTAGATGATAGTTAGGAAGAAAACAACCGGATGATGTTTAATAAAACATTTTTTTGTGAAATTGGAAATTCGACGATGCCACTTCGATCCCCAGCCGTTGGTTGGTTAGTCTAATTGGTGTGGCACTTAGTTTTCTAGCTAAAGATATCAAAGTCAAATTCCCCACAAACTATGTGTTATGTCGGTCATTTGTGGATTTGTTGGGATTTGACAAGTTTTCAGCTTTAACATAGATGAACTAGCCAACTATGCACACCCTCTAAGGGGGCACAAAGTTGAAATGTCAATAATTCTATATTATATTAGCTTGTTACAGATGGTGGTGTAGAGTGAATATACTTCTAATAGGTTAATTCCCTTTTTTCCAATATCATATCAAGAATAATAATATCCAGCTTAATATTGCCATCCATAGGAACATATATACACACACATGCATATACATATACATACAGGTACATACTTAATTTTCTAGTGGCATATAAGTAATTTTTATATCCCCTACATGTATACCCTTCACATTTTTCCACTGCCTAAATAAAGACAAAAAAAGATCACTAAAGCTTACATTTTCTACTGTTTGGTGTGCCTTGTTGTATTCACTCATCTACAGTAGTGATTATATGCATAGCATACTACTACATGCATGAGAGATGAGACAGATACTGGACGAGTATATATTGGACATGATATCTTTCGAAAAGCTCATTTACAAGAACCGTCGACAAAAAGAGAAGTAAAAAAAAAAGCAGAGAAGTCTTACCATGCATGATAGTTCGAATGTACCGATAGATTTTCTTTCAGGTATGTATTGTCGTCTGACATCATTGGTTCGAAGAAAGCAAGTAGCTAGGAAAGAAAAAAAGGATGACCATTTGAGATCGATCGATCGGTGTAATCAAAATGTTTGGTCTTTGAAGACACAAATGATGATAGATGATGCTATTTTGTCTTGGATGGTGAAGAGAGAATATATGTAGCTACAAGCTAGCTGGGAGTCTCCGGCCTCATGTGCCGTGTCATCTTGTGTTCGTCTTTGTGGATTTGTCATGTTAGCTGGAGTGGTTCAAGTGTTTGTATTTCTCTAGGAACCCAGGCTGTATTTGCATTTGTGCCCCATGGTAACATCAACAGCACAGACATGATGGGCTTCTTTGAAATGCAGGAATTTCACATAAAATAGTTCAATTACTATAGAAATTTAGAAAAATTCCGGTGTTCCAAATAGGATCTAATTGCATGAGCCCAAATAACTAAGGGCTTTTTTTGCGATTAATTGATGTATCGTGATTATTTTCTAATACTATTATAGAAAGGCAGTCGTCGAAATAATCAGAATAATCTATCGCACTATATGTTTGGCAAATGAAATCAAAGTTTGATAAATCATGTTAGCCAAGCTATGTATTGGTCCGTCCCACTCATTGATTTCTTTCCTAAGTTCTAACCACCGCATCTTTATGGGTATATACGTTTTCTTCGCAAAGAAGCGATTTCTTCATTTGCTATGTGGTCTAGAAAGTAGCTCGTAAAACACTTATATAGTTGTGGTTTCACTAAACGAGATTACCACAGCTCACCATAACGAGGAATTTGATTTTACATTTGAGTTAACCAAATTCGAGGTATATTAATTTCTCAATTTTGGAAAGGACTACATGCTGTTAAGAGTAGTTATAAACTGGGTGCAGTTTATAAGGTTAGAGATGGGAATAGGATTTGTTTCTGGGAAGATATTTGGCTAGATAACTGTCCACTAAACAATGAGTTTAATTAGTAAGATATACTAAGGCTAGAATCAACAGTGGAAGACAATTGCGGAGGTGTATGATTATGGAGGTTGGTCATTGACCTTTAGGAGGTTGTAAGATCGATTACAGTAATCAGAGGGGTGAAAGATTTTCTCCGTTCCTTAGTACTTGAAAATAAATCTTAAATCAAAAGAGAAACAATCTAACCTATAAATGTGGATTTCGATCACAAGACGTTCGACCGCTCGCTTGGCCCCTTTTGATGAAACCTTCTTTGCATGTAGTCAAAATCTTCCTCCACTCGAAAGTTTTGACCGCTCAAACGCTTCGGCTGTTCAAATGCTTCGACACCGTTGAGCTTGGAATGAGAACAAGCCAAAAACAACTCTCGAAAAACACGCCGCTGGTGCCAGCTAACTTTATAGGAATAGATCTGATCTTTTATTTCTGAATCATGTTCTATGGCTATAAAGTTCCCTTACGACACCTCTCAAACCCTAACACAAAAAGCCCTCCCAAAAAGCCACAACTATATACTTAGCCTCACCCATGCTTTTATATGCTAGCGCCCCAACCGTATTCTCATCAAACACGGACACGAAATCCTATCTCTTCTGAAAATCAAGGGATCTAAAACCCCTCCAAACACGGGTTTTCCATAATCTCTAAACCTTCCAAGTTAAGGACTCTATCTGTAACAATTTCAATCTCATCACATATTGAAGCCTCCAGGATCGCACCTCCCGTAACTTCTCCACGCATCAACCATATTTGACCTTCATGTGCTTCAACATGAGCCCAACCATCTCGCGTGACATCCTCAACCGCCTGGATCTCAGATTTCCCGTCCTAATCCCGGCCTTCCTCATCACCAACCATGATCGTCTCCATGCCCACCTGCACATGCAAAGATCAAAGACTGCACAACTTCTCCACACATCATCTACCTTTGACTTCCATGTGCTCTAACGTGAGCCCGACCACCTCATGACATCATCGACCACCTGGACCTTAGATTCCCCCTCCTAGTCCCAGTCCGCCTCATCACCGACTATGATCGTCTCCATGCCTAACCTACACATGCAAAGACCAAAAAATATTTCCCCAACACAAGTTTTTCCCAAAAGCACAAGTACTCGGGAATTACGATTACTCAGAACACTCGGAAATCACAAGCATCATAGCAGTTGAAGCCTATAACTACCGACCATCAACCAGTCACTGTACCATCGACTGTCGAGTACCGATCAGGTACTATAGCATAGACTACCGTCAACAAGTATTATAGCACCGACCACCGAGTATCAAGTACCAACTGGGTACTGTAGCAATGACCACCGAGTACCTACCTGGTATTGAAGTAACGACCACCCACAAAGACCAGTCTGATTGCCATGCACAAGTCGATCATACCACTGGCCCATCAGACAAGAGTACTTGAGGTACTCAAAGATTACTAGAATTGAAGTACTCGAAACCTACGAGTACTAACCGTGAAGCCTATGGCAACCGATCGCAAAAGCCCATAACTACCGATCTCAAAGCCTAAGACAACCGATCACACAGTTTAAGACAACAAATCATGAATCCTATGACTACGACAATAGATTGTGAAGTCTATGACTACGATAATAGTTCGTAAAGTCTACGACTATGATAATAGAATGCGAAGTCTACGGCTATGACAAAACACTGTAGCTACAACCATCGACCAATTACTATAGCTCACTCTATCGATCATCGATCGTGGTTCACGCCTTCGACTACCGACCGTGGTAGTAATCTGCTGATCGTTAGCCCAACACAAGGCTATGACTATCGACTAGTTCGCTATAACTCATGACCGGTTCACTGTAGTGTATGGCTGGTTCGCTATTGCATACGACTGGTTCGATGTTGCATACGACCGATTCACTTTTGCATACGAATAGTCCACTGTTGCATACGACTAGTTCTCTGTAGCATATGGCCGGTACACTTTAGCTCCGACTGGTTCATAGTAGCTTACGGCCGGTTCACTAATCATGGTCAAAGCCGACCGACTATCTGCCGTGGTCGTTCTGCTCTGGTCATTTTACCATGGTCGATTGACCTGGTCGTTCAGCTGTCATCGTTCTGCTCTGGTTGTTTTACCGTGATTGATTTGCCCTGGTCGTTCAGCCGTGGTCGAAGCCTGCCATGGTCGTTTCATCATGGTCGATCTACCATGGTCAACGCCTACTGATTAGACCTCCCAACACAAAGCCGCTCAGACCACCGACTACCAAGTATGGTCGAAGCCAGCCAGTTAGACCGTCCAATACAAAGCTGTCAAACCACTGAATTGAATTACAGTTTTACAATAGCGCATCAACTAACACTTTCACAAACGTAAATTTCAATGCAACCCAAATGTCAATTATTCATCATTACTAACTTCCCAACCACTCCATATGGTCCAACAATCTTTCCCTTGATGAATACATTGGCAACATCTCAAAATCTCTCGAATGAGTTGAGTTTTTGAAATAAAAGCAAAATTTGTGAAAAAATTCCAAAATTTGACAAACCACAGCAGTAGTACAAAAAAAAGCTCTCCCTCAACACAAGAAAAGAAATTTTAAAAAATTTCTCCAATTTCTGGACAACAAGAAAAGCTCCCCGTCAACACAAGAAAATCAATTTTAGCAAATATCTCTCCAATTTGTCCAGTTTAACCCAAACTCTCTAATTTCTCCTCCTTTGGCAATGTAATCATCAAGAAATTTGAAAGAAAAAATAATTCTAAAAAGGAGCAACGAGAGTAAGCATCCAGAAGCTTTGTAAATTGTCCAAGTCATTTTGCATTAATTTAAGAATGTACCCAAGCAATCTTATTGAGTAGAGCTCCCTAGATCATATGAAGTCATATACCACATAGCAAGTCAAAACAAGCCTTTAGTATGATTAAGCAAATTGGATTAATAACAGGCATCGCAACAATGACCAAACTGATCTATAGAGATCACAAAGAAATATCACACTGAAAAGAGTAAATCTAAAAGTGAAGCAAAATTTAAATCCAATCCAACTAGCAGTCTCATATAGCAACTTATTGCTCCATACTCAATTCTTAAGCATGTGGCATGCTTATAGCATACTTCTTTTCATGATGTCATCTTTGTAGCAAACTTCTTTTAAATAGTAGCATGCTTGAAGCATACTTCTTTTCATTCGAGTATGTTTTATATTTTTTCTTTTGTTTAACCATGGTACGCTTGAAGTATACATCTTTTTAATCTTCTCTTTCTCATTTATTATTATTATTATTATTATTATTATTATTATATAACATAGCAACTTGAGTGAACATAAAAAGATTACAATATGAAACATACGAGCCTCATAGCCAAAATTTAAAATAAGACTCATAATCAAGCTAATCTTTTTAGATTAACATCACAAAGTGCTACCAATAATCAATCTAGTCAAGGTATGCCACCATGTCATATTTTACTTCAAGTATAGCACATTGATTACAACCTGTCATCATCAAAGCTACAAAGTAAATATGATAAAGACATGTTTACTACTCATTTGATTTCAAAGACTTGGATTTGATATATTATTTGACAAGCATAATAAACAAAGATTCTAAAATAACTTCAAATAACAAGCTCTCTCTCAAAATAATCCCAGAAGATGCAAAACATCCAAATCACTTTGCAAAAGAGCAAAATGAGAAGAATCAAACAGTTTTGAGAGAAAATGAGCAATCTGAACATGAAACTCAACCGGGTGTAGGACAACATCACCCTTTCCACATGGTCTTCTCAGAAGATGAATTCTTTTGGAAGCCATCAAAGAAAATAAAGAACTATCAAGTGTTTCGGTCAAGTAATGATGTAAAAGATTGGAACCCAAGCAAGTGCATATTCTCCATCCCGTGTTAGCTGGTCTTACATCATAGGAGACGTTAGTCTCCCAAAACTGGGGTTAGTTAAATAAAGTTTAAGAATCCAGTACAGTGACACACGACGAACAAGAGCAATGGTAGGCAACGATGGTAATTTAAACAAAGTATTAGCCTTTGTTACATTTCAGTAAAACTGCCATTGAAAAGCTAGTCTGACCACTGAACAATTTGAGTGAGTAGAAAACACTGGTCGAAACCGATTTGAGCGCCTCTATAATGCTGGTCGAAACATTGATCTGACTATGCTGTTTCGACCAGGGGAAAAGCTGATATGACCGTCAATTGGTCTGATCGAGTAGAAAGTAGTGGTCAAAATACTGGTTGAAACTCTGGTTCGACCACGCTGTTCCGACTATAGGAGAAAGCTGGTCTAACTGGTCATGTTGCAAAAACTCCTGAACCTACAAACGATTGATCAGAGGGAGCAAAGCGACAACCTGCAGATGATTGATTAGAGGGATCAGAGCCACAATTAGAGACTTGCACATACTCCATTCGAGTACCCTTCCTTAACTTGTTTTTCTTTTCTTTCTTCACATTTCGAAAGCAAAATTGAACCAATTGATACATTACTTGATGAGTGGTTGTATCTTTCTGTTTCACAGCACCCACTTTGGTAGAGAACTCTTTTGCGATACCAGCAGATTTAAAGACAATTTGTTTTGGTTCAGATTTTATTTCAATTTTTTAGGTTCAAGAAACTTAACTACCTTAGGAGAATTATTCATGACATGCTCAACAAAATTGAATCCTAAACTACGATTTTTCACAATTGATTTTGATTAATCTAGAATCATATCAAAATTTTCTTATCAAAGAAATCTCTCTAAAGTGTTATTAAGATATTCATTTTCTTTAACAAGTGAAGAACATGATGTGCAATCAACAGGTTCATTCACTAATTGGTAGCACTGGACTGAGCTAATCTATCCTTATCAGCAAAATAATTCAATTGCCTAGTCAAAGCATCAATTTCAATATTTAATTTAGGACAATTTAACCAAGATAGGTTCTTATTATAAAGTATTTGCTAAATAGATTCATGAGATGCATTAAGTCTAGCTTCTAGCAGTTTACAATTAGAGCAAGTTTTAGATTGAGCATTTGAAATACTTGACTCTAAACATATAGAAGAACTAGACTTGAGCTTTTCAATTTCATCATTAGTTAGTTTTAATTTTTCATCATAAGAATAATGTGTCAATATCAATTCATCAAATTTATTAGTTACATTACTAAGTTGAACCAAATTTGATGCACTAATTGATATGGCAGTTTTCAACTCAAAGTATAAAACTTGACAAGACTCACATGATTCATTATTAGGAATAGAACATCTAAGTCTATCAATCTCAGAATTCAAGCTTTCAACAACAAAATTATTTTCTTTTAATATCTTTTTTGTCTTTTCAAACCAACAGCAAGTCTAACCAAAGCATCTTCAAACTCATCATACGATGGTCTTACCTCATCGGGATCATTGTGGTCATCGTCGTCATTGTTACTTGATATGAAGCACATGCTAGTAGGGGTGGCAACGAGCCGAGCTAAGCCTGGCTCGGCTCGGCTCGTGAAAGCTCGGTGAAATAGAGGCTCGGTTCGGCTCGTGGTGCGGCTCGAGCCAGCTCGCGAGGGCTCGCGAGCCAACAACACTTTCAGCTTACGTACACGGTACACAAGCAGAAGGCAACGACAAGCCGACAATTACTAAGACAAATACGTTATACAGAAACTATATACTGATACTGCAGTCTGCAGATGGAGCGGTAATTTTTACAACATGCAAAATCAAAAACAGCCTTGACGTTCTGCAAATCAAAAGGACAGGAAATCTTTGTCAGCATCTCACATCACATTGTACATTTAGCAAACAATTGAGCAGACTGCAGATAGCAATACTAGTTGGGTCTTTGAGCTGCATTCGATATAGTATGGGGCACCTATTTGCTTTCTTAGGTCCTCTCACTACAAAAGTGGCAAGTAAAGGAAGTCAGAAAACATAGTTAAGGGAAAAGCAAGAAAATTAAAACATAAAGTCAAGGGAATCCACTAGATTCACAAGTCTTGATATAATGCTAGAGTAAAGCAGCCAAGCAGGGAAATAAACCACACCCATAACTGGACCTGAGCAGTAGTGATACTGTGATAGGAACAACACCAGGATGGTCCTCAAAGAACTTCTTGTCATCCCGAAGATCTGCCAGTGCAATGTACAATGTGAAAAATATGAAAGGCAGTACAACTTGCAGTCCGAAGCATTAGAGGTTGACTTGCTTGGTATTGTCAATAAACCTGGTTTGGAGCCTATTTCCTAGCATGGTATAATTTCTCACCAAAGAAGACAATCACTAATGGAACATGAAATCTTATCAGATAGTCAGCTTAATGAAGGCAAATGATCTCAAAGTTGATCTCAAATAAAGTGTTAAACCTGAAGTCCTCCTATTCTTACCTTTTGCTTGTAACAGAGATTTTCTTCCTATTAACCTCCAAGGATGACTCATGCAGAATCTTTATGGAGCCTTTAAATGGACCATGTGTCGAATCATACTTGAACATATAAGCCTGGAAAAAGAATAATATAATGGATGGACCAAATGGAAGCATTCAGATGAAATAAGTAAAACAGGAAAAGTGAATATGACAAATTGCCAATTTTCTCATTGAGGACTGCACCTAACAGAACCTAGGATCATGAATAACATAAATTGAGCTCCATTTTTAAGCAATATACAAGCTCAACATCAGCCAACAGGCAGCAGGCCAGCAGTACATGTCCAAGACCACTAGACCACAAGTCCAAAAGTATAATACATGTTGTGATGTACAAGTGTAGCGAGAGGCATCTATGCCCCTTTCAAAGCACGGAGATTCTAGTAGTATCGGGATGCTGGATGCATGGATGCTACATGCATGCCCAGGAGAAGATTTTTCAAGGCAGGCCAGAGCGGGAAGGGGAATCAGAATCAGATCGAGGAAGAGGGAGAAGAGCAGGAGGAGGAGTGGTGGTGGCGTCACACTGGTGGCTAGTCCGATCCACAATCCAGAGCAGAGCAGTCGAGAAGCGCAATGCCAACTTGTGATTCGGATCTGGATGCAGAACTTGATTCCTTGAGAAGAAAACTTGAAAATGTAAGCAGCATGTATTAGCTTGTTAATATTGTAACAGATCTATGTGCATTTAATCTAACAAGCCCTAATGTTGTTTCATCGGGCTAACAAGGAATCTGAAGAACTCCAAAGAGAGATTTTTCCTTAGAGAGGCAAACCCTTGCGATCTAGACCAAAATCAACACCTCACGCAAATAAACGGGGCCAATAACGCCACGAACGAGCTAACTAGTACAGGGGCGTCAGCACAGGGACAAACTAGGGACCAGATCGAGGACGAGGAAGGTCTGAGGTCTCTCACCTTGCGGTTTCACCTGACGTTCCGAGCACCAGATCGAGGATGAGGACTGAGGAGGCGTCGCCCATCGCCGCGAGGGCACCAGATCGAGGATGAGGACTGAGGAGGCGCGCGCCGCCGTGAGAGGACCAGATCGAGGATGAGGAGGCGCCGCCGCGAGAGGAGCACCAAAACCCTAGCGTCGCGGCCCTCGCAGGGGAGTCGGCCAGTCGGGACTCGGGACTCGGGAGCGGCGGCTATTGGGACTCGGGAGCGTTGCGGTTTGTGGAGAGGGACCGCGCGGTGGCGCCTGGGATTGGAAACTAGGGTTTTACTTTTTAGTTGGGCCTATTGGGCCGAGCCAAACGAGCCGCTCGCGAGCTGGCTCGGGCTCGGCTCGTTTAGATCTCAAGCTTTTTTACTGGCTTGGCTCGGCTTGTTTCATTCACGAGCCGAGCCAAGCCTTTACGAGCCCGAGCCAAGCCCGAGCTGGCTCACGAGCCCGAGCTTTTTTGCCAGCCCTACATGCTAGTGAAATCTTCGTTCTTCTTTTTATCAAGACCAAGAACTTGACGTAGTAGCCTCTCTGATGCCATACCAACATCACTCTGATACCACTTGTAGGATCGATTACCGTAATCAGAGGGGGTGAATGATTGCCTCCGCTTCTTAGTATCTAAAAATAAATCTCAAACTAAAAGAAAATCAATCTAACTTACAAATGTGGATTTCGACCACAAGACGTTCGACCGCTCGCTTGACCCCTTTTCATGAAATCTTCTTTGCATGTAGTCGAAATCTTTCGCCACTTGAAAGCTCCGATCACTCGAACGCTTCAACTGCTAGAACGCTTCGATGTCGTTGAGCTTGGAATGAGAACAAACCAAAAACAACTCTCAGAAAACACGCCACCGATGCCGACTAACTTCGTGGGAATAGATCTGATCTTTTATTTTTGAATCATGTTTTAGGGCTAAAAAGTGCCCTCACGGCACCCCTCAAACCTTAGCACAAAAAGCCTACCAAAAAAGCACAACTAAACACTTAGCCTCACCCATGCTTTTATATGCTAGCGCCCCAAACATGTCATCAACAAACACGGACACGAAATCCTATCTCTTCTGAAAATAGAGGAACTCGAAACCCTTCCAAATACAGATTTTTTATAATCTCTAAACCTTCCAAGTTAATGATTCTATCCGTAACTTTTTTTAATCTCATCACATGTTGAAGCCTCTAAGACTATACCTCCCGTAGCTTCTCCACACATCAACCATATTTGATTTCCATGTGCTCCAGTATGAGCCCGACCACCTGGACTTGAGATTTCCCTCTCCTAGTCCCAGTCTTACTCGTCACTGACCACGATTGTCTCTATGCCCATCTGCACATGCAAAGACCAAAGACCGCACAACTTCTCCATACATCATCCACCTTTGACCTCCATGTGCTCCAACGTGAGCCCAACCACCTGGTGACATCGTCGACTACCCGGACCTCGAATTTCTCCTCCTAGTTTCAGTCCTCCTTGTCACTAACCATTATCGTCTCCACACCTAATCTGCACATGCAAATATCATAGAACGTTTTCCGGGGCATAAGTTCATCCCAACTTGACTGACAATAGTCCACACGCGCAAACCACTCTCTTAACCAATCATCAACATGAACCAAGTCATCTACGACCGCACTTTCCAGAACTCAATCTCAAACCACTTAGTACAACCGGTATGACCACCAAGCATAGGCCAGTCAGATAGCTAGCTCTACGAGTACTCGAAAACTGCAATACTCGAAAATTACGACTACTCAGAACACTCGAAAATTACAAGCATCATAGAAGTTGAAGCCTACGACTACCGGCCATCAACCAGTCACTATATCATCGACTACCGAGTACCGACCAGGTACTGTGGCGCAGACTACTGTCAACAAGTACTGTAGCACTAACCACCAAGTACCGAGTACCTACCGGGTACTGTAGCAATGACTACAGAGTACTTACCGATACTAAAGCAATGACCGCCCATGAAGACCAGTCTGACCGCCATGCACAATCCGGTTAGACCACTGGCTCATCAGACATGAGTACTTGAGGTACTCGAAGATTACTAGAATTGAAGCACTCGAAGCTTACGAGTACCGACCGTGAAGTCTATGGCGACCTATCACAAAAACCCACGACTACCGATCTCAAAGCGTAAGATAATCGATCACAAAGTCTAAGACAACAGATCACGAACCCTACAACTACGACAATAGACTACGAAGTCTACGACTACGACAACAGTCCGTGAAGTCTATGACTACGACAACATCTATGATTACGACAACAGACCGTGAAGTCTACGGCTACGACAAAGCTCTATAGCTACGACCTCCAACCAGTTGCTGTAGCTCACTCTATCGATCACCGATCACGGTTGACGCTTTCGACTATCGACCGTGGTAGTAATCTGTTGATCAATTAGCCCAACACAAGGCTACAACTATTGACTGGTTCATTGTAGCTCATGACTGGTTCACTGTAGTGTACGACCGGTTTGTTGTTGCATACGACCGGTTCACTTTTGCATACAAACAGTTCACTATTATATATGACTGGTTCTCTGTAGCATACGACTGGTACACTGTATCTCTGACCGGTTCATAGTAGCTTACGACTAGTTCACTGATCGTGGTCGAAGCCGACCGACTACCTGTCGTGGTTGTTCTGCTCTGGTCGATTTGCCCTGGTCGTTCAGCTATGGTCGACGTGCTGTAGTCAAAATGCCATGATTGAAGCCTCCCTGTTTGTTTCGCCGTGGTCGACGCTTGCTGGTCGGATCTCCTAACGCAAAGCCGTTCAGGCCACCGACTATCGAGTGTGGTCGAAGCCAACTAGTTAAGCCGCCCAATAAAAAGTGGTCAGACCGCTAAACCTGAATTCCAGTTTTACAAAAGCGTATCAACCGAAACTTTCACAAATATAAATTTTAATGCAACGCAAATGTCAATTATTCATCATTACGAAATTCCCAACCACTCCCCATGGTCCAACAAAGGTGCTTTGGACCAATTGAAACTGCGGAATGGACTCGACTTCAGAATAAACTTGCAACAGTTGAGTTGCAAGAAGGATGAGATGAGATTACTTGGGACATTACCACGTAGAAACTGGCAAGGAGAAACCAGATGTAAAGTGTGTGGGAAACTAGAAACAACAGAATATATTATGTTCAGATGTTCTCTTGCGAGATTTGTTTGGGGGTCCTTAGAGATGTGTTTAGCTGGGATAGAGCTCCAGCTAACATGCAAGATTTCTGGGATATTATTTTGGAAAGAGGTCGAATCAGAAAGCTTAACATGATGATGAGTTACAGGGTGTTGTCTGTTGGTGTCTATGTCTAACAAGAAATGATATGGTTTTTAGAGATGTTTTCATTTCCTCTCAAGTGGTGCTGCTGTTTAAGCTTCATTCTAATTTGCAGCGTGAAAACTGCCGGAGAGCCGAAAGGAGCAATACAAGTTGGATAAGCTGCTGCAAGAACTTTCTGTTCGAGAGAGTCAACTTCAGGAGGGGCAAAGGCGCGATGCAGGCGGAGAAGATGATCTACCAAATGCTTTAGATTTAGCTCGTTTTTTAGTTTCCCTTGTTTTGTATCTGTTGAACCCTATTATCTATTTGTTGCGGTTTAGTTTTCGTCTGAACCTATCTGTAAACAGGTAATCCCAGTACTTTGAACCTTTTATGCTTTCATTCTCTTTTGCGGTGTTTAAAAAAACATCTCTACAACAATGAATTCATCGTGAGCGAGAGAAGATTATTCAAGATTATATGTAGCTACTTTAGGATTGCGTTGGATTATGGCAAGCTAAACATGATGTAGTACAGCTTTTCCCCCTTGCAAGCTCAGACGTTCTAAAAAAACCCGTGCATGAGCATGGAGAGGAGAAAAGAACCAATCACATCCCCTGATGATCAAAGCGAATTAAGCTGCATGCATGAAAACAACAAGACATATGCAGATTGAAGTCTTTCAGCAAATGAGAGTGACCTTACCCATACCAGGCCATGCCATGCATGGTACTACAATTCTACAAAGGAGACTAGATAGATTGACCCTTTGCAAAGCTAGCTGTGAATGAACTCATCAGCTGCTGCTACACAAGCAACCTGTTCTTTTTAGCTGCGGCTTATGGCTTTTGGCTGAAAATTTTGAATTTTGGCTGTTTACGGTACAGATTATGGAGACACCGATACTCACTTGTGATTTTGGCTCGTACAGATGTTAGGCTTTTAACGTGTACTATGTTTAACTTATAGATCTCGTCTTGAGAAAATACTCCGTTTGAAAGTTGAATACTATAGCAAAAGCTAAAAACCACTTAACTTCTCATGTGCCGAACAGGCCCTAAAACAAATGGAAGCAAAAACACCTGCAAGGTTTTCACTTCATGCGCCCCGGCCTGCCTGCAGCGCGCCAGCCGATCGAGCCAAAGCCAAAGCAGTTTTTCTTCTTCTCTCTCGCCTGGCTCAGCCACAGTACGTACGTGCAGCTTAACGAGTAAGCTCAGGAAGCTTTGCGTTGCACGATAGATCCATCGGCAGCCGTCCATCCCTCCATGGACGTCCCATCTCAACCCACGCATAGGGATAAAAACGGATCCGAATTCGGTCGGATGATCCGAATATCAAATCTAGACGTAAATATCCGAATCCAAATAGAAAATCGGAGCTGGATTCTGATGTTTGACTAGCAAAGTTGTAGATTCGATATGACATGAAACGATTCGGAGTCAGGCATCCGGATCCACCATACATTCTTTCATTTGGCTGATTACACAAACATAAAGCTATCTTTAGAAGCTGTATTATTACAAATATATAAGATGAATAATTCATTCGTTACCGTCAACATTTAATATGCAGTTGCATATTAGAGCCATCTATTTACCAATTTAAAATGTTAAAACAATTTACTGTCAGAGGGGTATGATTATTGGAATCCGAAAAATATTTAAATCTGATCCGTATTCATATCCTACGTTTATCATATCATGGGTCTCGCGCGGAAGATGCGTGTGCCGGCCTAGTGGCTACCGCGTGGGCCCGGGATGGCGGTGCGCGCATGCACGGCGTGCGGCCGGGAGCTAGGCAACAAACAAGCACACTAGTCTAGCACCGTAATACGTGGATCTTGTATGGAATAAATCTCCGGATTGCTGTGCGTATATATTCCGTGTGCATGGCACTGCGCTGTTTGTAACTCGGGAGTTTTACGAAAATAATAGTTTTGAAGTTGTGAGTGTGTGTGTGTATATATATATATATATATATATATATATATATATATATATATATATATATATATATATATATATATATATATATATATATATATATATATATATATATATATATATATATATATATATATATATATATCCTGCTCACTGTAAAATTTCTACGTTGCAAACCGTTTTTTTTCTTTTGATAATCTTGAGCCGCTAGCGGACGACACACATCTTAGGTGTGTTTGGTTGAGTGTGGCTTCAAAAAAATTCTTTGTGAGTGTGAGTCATGTGGAAAAGTGTTGTAGGTTGTGGGTGTGGAAAAGCAGTAAGTGTTTGGTTCAAACAAGTATAAAACTTACCTCCTATCTCTATTTTCCTTGAAACAACTGTGAAATGACTCTCTATTTTCACCATTTCAAAAAAAGCCAAAAGCCAAAAGCAGTGGTCCAAGGTGCTTTCAAATCAGATTACTAAAAGTAGTGCTTCAAAAGCAGCTTTCTTCACCCCTTTGGTTGGCTTTTGGCTTTTTGGAAACAAAAGCAGCTCCCAAAAGCTCAACCAAAGGCACCCTTAGATATATCATAGATTTTCCAGCTGAGTCCAAATGTGGGATCATCTATAAGGTTGCCTTATGTATAGAGTGGGTTTTTTCAAGCTATGTCTTATGGCTGAATTTTTTGAATTCTATGCTGTTCGTGAGAGACAGTATACAGAAAAAAATAGTAGTATATAATTTTGGTCGGTACAATTGAACTCAGTATAATTTATATTACAATTTATATGTAGACCTCATTTTAAAAAATGTACTGCTTAAAAGTTGGTTACTATAGTCCGTACAAGTATAAACCGATCGACTGAAAATCCTCCGAACGCACCCATATATTTTGCATATTTTGTTCATACACGCATGCAGCAACTTACGTCACAACGATGGTAAATTATACTGGGACATTTAGACCTTGTTGTTTGGATGTACGGGAATCAGGTTAAATACCTGGCCATGGGAGGTAGGAATAAATTATGATTCGCGTGTAAGGTCGTCGTATATACGTGCGTACGTGCATATGCATGCGTATATCCGCTGGTCCGTTCATTTCGTTTGGTTTGGTTTTTTTTTTTTTTGCATGTTTCGAATACAAGCTTTTGCTTGGTCGCTGAGAGCAAGTTTTAATACAGCCTTCAGCTGGCTGTATGGATATTTATAGTCCACTTATCAGCCTACTTATATAGTAGTTACAACCAGCTAAAGGCTGTATGGTCTACCCCTCCTCTCACAAAGTTTCTTGGTTCTTGTGCTTCAGCTGGTTGTAAGCTTACAGCTCACCTCTTTTCTCTCTCCTCCTCTCTCTCTTTCACCTCAGCATACAGCCAGCTTACAGACTCTTATAATACTTGCTCCGATACGTGACCCGGTGGTCAGAGGATGGTACATAGTGGGCCCGGAATCCGACGTGTCACGTTTCGGAGCCATCTGATCTTGCCAGAGAGGTTCTGATGACACGATCTGCGCGGCCATACGTCCGGAGATATGCCTCGTGCTGTCTCTTCTGATCGATCCGTGACAATGCTGCATTGCTGCTACCGTGCCGTGCCAGTACTCCATTTGACTCAAAATATTGGAGCCTACTTTTTTCCATTCCTTTCTTCTGTCCAAGTAGTTTGAGTTGCTCGAGATAAACATGCCACATAAAGGTTTAGTGCTAGCTTATCTCTTTAATTTGTCTCTACTTACTTCAGTCTATGTAAAGTTCTAGTCTAAAGATTATAGAGTAAATTTGTTCTATACTATCGCAAACGTTCACGGTTTACAAAATACCATTATGAACAACATAAACTTATAAATGCCATCTAAAAGTTGGAAAACTCTTCGAATGCCCCTGCCCTGAGAATTTCCATCCATAGCAGCTATTAGCTAGGGCCTGTTTTGGAGAGGGAAATTTTCGAAATGTCAACATTGTCCCTGTGTTCTCTCCTCCTCTCTCTCCTTGGTTCCTTCACACACTGGTCAGGTCTTACTCCACACCATGTTCATCCTAGTCCCATTGGCCATCCTCTAGCACGAGTATGGCGTGGTCTTAGAAAACCTTCAGGCGACGACGGCTTGACTTGAGGTGGTGCGGATGAGACCGGCTACGGCGACAACCATAGGACAACCGTCGAGCTCGACGATGAGGGGCTACAGCAGTGGTTTGGCTTGGGCAAGGGGACGGCGAGCAGCACCTGGACACGACGACAGCGTGGCCATAACACGGCGGCAGCGGCTTGGCCTGAGGTGGTGCCAGTGAGGCCGATACTGGCAATGGCCATGGGGCAAAGGTGGAGCTCCACGGTGAGGATCTATGGCAGTGGTTCGGCTTGGGCAAAGGGAAGGCGAACGGCTCCAGGACACTGCGGCAGCATGGGATGGGCAGCGTGGCTAGAACACGGTTTTGCCACTGAGCTTCGCCATGCCCGCTAATCTTGATCTTGCAGTCAAGTGAGCTAACTCAAAATCCATTTGCATCACTACCTGTTCCATCTCATACTCCTTCATATCTCAAAATTAATTTTAGTTTCATCCTCTAAACTGCTCGGAATCAAATTTCTTCTTCTCCATTTTTAGTCATTTTCACCATATTTGTTCATTGCCTAAGGCGAGTCTCCAACCAATTCCTTCATACACGAGCCTCTTCCCCTCTACCTCTTCATTTTGACGCACTTAGTTTGAGCTATCATCGACCATGGTGCTACTGCCATGCTTGCCCGCCAAAACCTGCCGCTGCCCAACCCCGCTGGCACAACTCCGGCTACCCTCGCCCAAATCATCACCATCACTAGCCTTGCCTCGTGCTGCTCTATCCATTTTACATTTCTTGCCTGAGCCATCTCCCATCGCTCCTCAGTGAGGACAACCTTGAGATAACTTGATAGGTGGGACCAACCCTAGTAAAAAGAAAAAGAAAAAAGAACAAGAAACAATAAAGGCATAATGGTCATTTCTCACTCTTCATATGGATAGCATGACTTTGATAGTATTTTGTAGACTTTTAGCCTTACAATTGTATTTTTCAAAGGACATGCTTTGCGATGGTATTTTGTAAATCACGAATAATTATGATGGTACAGAACATATTTGCTCGGCATTATATTCATGCGTTGCACCCTATAAGCATCTTTCCAAAACTTCATGAAAGCTCGCTCATTTTCATTTGTTATTTTGTCAATATCACGCCCTACTTAATGAAAAGAGAGGGCAGCTAGCATTGGTCGATCGATCAATCTTAACTACTGAGGTATCACAAATTGCTCTCGAATACGCACTCCACCGTATTGGAAGATCAGCATATTTCACGGGTTTTTAATACTAAAAGTTAGTGGTAATAGTTAACAGATGAGTACCAAATTAGCTAGCTACCCTATATATGGAGTCCACTAATCGACTAGATACAGTAGGAACTAGATACAGTAGGAAATCGATTGATTCAGCAAAGCATTGATCAATGTGTCTGGCCCAAAAGTTTCGATGACTTTTCAGCTTCGGTGAATGGAGAGCACTTCAAGTTAAGCATATCATCCAAAAAAGACAAAACATTTCCTCTCGAGTGTCACAAAGTAATGCACAATTAATTTTACCTACTACTCCATCTAGTAGTTCAAAACACTATCCAAAAGTGTTGATTTGTATAAACATATGGGGACCACAAATATGTGTATATATATAAACAGAGTAACACTAATATAATTTGACAGCACATGCATGGTTTGCTTCTTTTCAAGGGAGAGCCAATCACTAATGACTTTTATGTGGAATGTCTCCATACATATAAAACTATGTACAATGATGTGATATCAGCTATCTATAACCTTACCATGTAAGACACAAAATAATGTGGATAGAGAGCATAGAAAATTGGACCATCTCTTATGTAGTAGTCGACCGTAACACGATAAATAAGACATATTGTGTCATAAAAAAGTTGTCTATAAAAATATGCAAAGAAACAATATATTATATGAGTTGTCTTTAATATCTTATATAGATAATATAGGAGATATTATAAACAATCATTGGCTATAACATGCTCTTCATTGATTCCACCACGCAAGTCGTCCTAACTCCAAGGCATGCCTATTTTAATCACTTCACCTCACATCAAGGGCAATCAATCATGTATGAGAAAACTTTTTAGCCATGGACCGACCTTTCACGTACTGTGCTCACAAGTCACAACCATCGGTAATTATTTACTCTAGTTTTATAAATTAATGTAGTGGTTGAAAAGAC
This sequence comes from Dendrocalamus sinicus, assembly GCA_036346575.1. Classification (NCBI taxonomy): domain Eukaryota; kingdom Viridiplantae; phylum Streptophyta; class Magnoliopsida; order Poales; family Poaceae; genus Dendrocalamus; species Dendrocalamus sinicus. Next base: position 6,340,945 of record CM070672.1, on the reverse strand, counting down.
AATAAACCAATAACTGCCTTTTCTTAAAGGATGCAATGATATAGATATAGGCGCAAGTGTGTGTGGATTCGGCATATACCACTTCATTTGCAATTTTCACTTGGCCTCCCTACAAATTTCTAGAAATTTCAGTTAGATCCTCGTGTCTTCATGTTCGATGTAAAATATTGAGCCTCTAAATGCCAATCACTTTAAGACGTCGAGGAGGCGCAAACAACTTCATATCTAATTAACTTCAACCAAGCTATCCTGCCATGCCGACTTAGGGTAAAGAACATGGTCACTATTGGGACCCTCTTCATCTATATTCAACAATAGATTCCTCAATTATGAATTACTTTACCTCTTAATATTGAGTCAGGCAGGCTAGAAAAAAGATTACTTTAATACTTCCTCCGTCTTGCAATATAATGTCTTATTTCGAATAGAGGAATTCTAATGGAATTTCATAGGATTTGTACTACTTCATATGAAATTCTTGCAAAATTCATGCGTTCCAAACGGGGGTTAATTCCATATTATTGGGAAACGTTGTCTCACAATATAAGTTCCAAATAGAGCTTAAATCCCTATTTTTGGGAAACGTCATCCCATAATATAAGTCCATTGCGGAGATCAGATGTGTAGTTTTTGTAATATTTCCACCATATATCCCTCCTTTAATGTTGAAAGAGTAGATGAGTCGTTGTAATATGCTATTTAATAGGGGTATACATAATCCAATAATATTAATTGTTTTAGACTTGGTTTTTCCTTAATCTGTGTGTATGGTGGGATTGGACCTATATTGCGGGACAGATGGAGTATTATGTTAGGTTTCAAGCGCCAACCAGTTCATTCAAAATTTTGATTTGTACATAGAGGAGAACATTTTTCTCATACTTCCACAAAATAATTGCCTGTGTGACAAAAAAAATATGAATTAATGGATCTTTGAAAGTTTCGGATTTGTGATTTAGGATATTATGGTCGACTGAATTAATTATATCTCACCATCGTCTCGGTTCAAGACTCCAATGCCACAAATCCCACACACTAACACATCCACACTCTCCCAAGACCAACAACACCTGGGGAGAACTAAAAGTGCATGCAAGATGGAGTAAAATGCAGTACCATATATCTACATATGCACACAGGGAGAATCTGTCAGTGAGCTAGCTCCTCCTACTGCTGAACACATTCGCCCGGGTTAAGTTCTCCATGTTCTTGTTCACTTGTGCTGTTGCCCCCTTGTTCTCTAGCCTCGATCCGTGGTACGTGCATACACACACACACGCAGCAATGCAGGCATGCAGAGGCAGGCACAGGTGACAGCCGACCGATGTCCATATCGCACTCACACATTCATGCAGCCGAATGATCAGCCTACAGTTGGAGTACAATTTTTTTTTGAGAATTGTGCTCTTGGATCCATCTAGCAATTACTGCAATTCCACGACAGAGAGTATACATGTCAGACAAATTAAAAGTACGTGTGTATCACACATATGACACACCCTGCCTAGGGTTTTGCAATATTCATCTGCATATAGCATGGGTGGAGACAGCTAGGGTTCCTAGGTACGGCCACCACTAAATTCTTTTTAAATATATATGTACGTTTACGAGTTATAGATTATAATTTTAAATTAGATGTAAATTGTATTTCATGCACTTCGTTCAGATTTCATGGACAATAACACATCTTTTTTCTTCTACCTATATGGTAGCATGTGACTGGTATAAAAGTACTTGTTTTATTTAGGTCTTAGAAAATTATTTAATTTCTAACTAAAGACGAAGTGCCGATCTGATTCTCTATTTGTTCGTATCGTTGCGACCATCACGATTAATGCAATAAATCAAAACTAATATTGAGTATCTTATATGAGATATTTTACTTACAAATTTTGAAGCTACATGCGACATAAATAGGCACCAATACTAGCCTACAAGTATAGATGTACTAAAAACCGTATGTGCTTCTCGGGTGCTAGAGTATGTGAACTGACATAAGAGGCCTAGCGTGCTAATAAAAAATAGTGAAATAGGTATACATTTGTAATAACATGTTCACACATATTTTAAATATTTTTTTATCAATATTTTTATTTGTTTTTGTTATCACTCCATAAAATAAGTTGGTTTCACAATTAAATATATAAAGTAGCCAATTAATTGGAAAAATTCCTACTAATTATATAGGAACATTAACTATGTATGGTTTAACCTACGCTACTATTTGATCAACCGATAATCGCTTAACAACCATCTTTCATCCCATCTTTCTAGCTCCGCATTGCTGGTAGATAGTATTACAATTTTTTGTCTTCAGTACGTGCATGCAGTGGTGATGGCAACACCAGAGCCATAAGAGAGGGTGGCTAGCTAGAAAAGGCTTATGCAACACACTGACAAGATTCCCTTGGCTGATGCTCGCACAGTGGTAGGCATTTCATGTGCCAATCTGTGCATGCATGCCAAACGGTCGACTAGTCCTGGCCGGCCGGCAGCTATTGGATCAGGTCAAGCTAGGTCTTCTAATGCCAACAAGATTATATTTTGTTACTTTGTGTGAATTTAACAGGGCCCGAGCACAGGCTGTAGTGTATACGAGTATTATTTAGGTCTGACGTAAGTACGCATCCTATGCTTAAGAGTATGAATACAGTACTTCGTACTATTTGGCCTTGGCTCTGGTTCAGGGTGAGCCTAGCTAGAGCTGGTCCAAGCACACTGAATGCAAGAATTTCACTGCAAACAACAAGTTATGTTCAATTCTCGTAAGAAGCCTGATAAACCTATGTTCCAAGAAGGGAAAAATCTATCGATTTTAAAATTTTACAGCCCTCACCGGTATGCCCGGTAATTTAAAATTTGAATTTTTGTGAAAAAAATTGAATTTTTGAGGAGAAAACTATAGATACGTGTGGAGATAAACTAGATATTTATATATATACACCAAATAGAGATGAAAATAAAGTTAAAATCTGATGTGTTTTGTATTTAAATGAACTTTATAACTTTTACCATTAGATTAGACTTAGAATGCATTATTCCGCGTAGTCTTTGTTCGAATCAACATCAATTTGACACTCCTTAATACCCTGTTGGTTTCACTACAGGAATCTATTGTTCATGATCTTGTTTTTCTTCCGGTTATATAGTACACTAGAGGTGGCTAGCGTAGGCATGCACGTGTGTACATGCATGTGAGAGACCGTTGTCTGGACCTGCTTGTTCAACTGTTACACAGCTTTAACGTAGCAGAATTGAATTTTGTTCGGTATATATCCAAAACGGCGAAACGTACGTACCTACAAGTTCATGCTGATTTTCTTACACTACGTCCGCATGCACGTATGCACGTACATATGCAAGCTAGCCCTCGTGACATGTATGACCTTTGCATGCATGCATGCAGCTGCATCCTAGCTGCTCACTTCTCAGGATGGCAGGAGACATATGTGGCACAAGAACCTAGGTCAGGAAAAAAAAGAGGGGTGATATTATATAAAAAGAAAAGGAAAAAAACAAAGTCCAATCACCTAAACAGATGCTGATAGGATTTGAGATGGCAGGTTTACAGCATGGAAAACATCAAAGAAAAATCCACAGAAAATTTTGCTGCCTCACTCATCAGTCATCACTGAATAAATGAAACCGTGCAAGAATTGGAATCTTTTTTTTTTTCTTTTGACAGGTGAGTCGTAGTACTCTCAGTCTCAGACTGCTGCTGGTAGCTAGGCTACTGCTGCCGCAGCAACAGCAACTTGGAATCCCAAGAAAAAAGCAGCAGCGAGATGTGTGCTCTTGCCTGAATTATTGGCGTCCTTATTCCTATTGGACGTCCAATGGCAGAGTGTATATGGAGTCGTGGAGTAGTAGTACGTAGTGTATGTGTTGGGGTATGCATTGCATTGCATTGTATTGTTTCTTTCGGTCTTGTGCAAGCAAGGATCGACAGAGATAGATCGACAGGGACGGTACGAACGTACGATGCATCATGCATGGCTGTATGTAACGGAAGGGAGACGGCATCAGCTGATGGTGAAATGTCGGAGCTGTTGGAAAAAAGTGGCACATTGTGCCACGAAGTGGGGAAAGGGCAAGCTCTTTGGAAGATTCAGGTAGCCTTCCTTGCAAATTCGGGTGTTTGGCACTGTATAATCTTAATTTCTAGCTCGTGGTGAAACCGTGAATTGGTTGATGCATTCTTCTGCTGGCTGGGAGACCCATTCTGAATACCATTACCGATGAATCTAACTAGATATGATTAGGTTATCGCCCTCATTAATAATACTAAGCCAAATTTAAAGTAGCAGTATATCCTCCTTTACAAGTATCCATGATCTGGCTAGGGTTAGCTAGCAGAAGTGCTAGCTTGCGTGCATGGCTTCCAGAAGGCAAGCAAATAGCAATCCTTCCCTGCGGAAACTTTGCTTCAAAAGTTGTACCAGTAGCATGGATATGAGCCTAATTAAGCAACTGCAGCAGCAATAGCAACAAAACCTGTGCACAGTTTCAGTAGAGTTGAGAGAAGAAAGCATGAATGAGGGAGGCATGTGGGCCGTACACCCACACACGCTATTCTCCAGGATACAGCAGTATAAATTAGTGCCATCTTTTTAGACCCTCATCTTCCCTCTCCCTTTTGTTAATCAGTCTGTGTTCTAAAGCTCTTAATTAGAAAAGCTGGGAGGCAGGTTGTGTTAACTCAATAATTGCATGGGGTTGCTTGGTTATCCTTTATAGGAAAGCAAACTTGTCCCTCTTAGCTTTAGTAATTACTAGCAGAGTTTGCCCTAGCTTGCTTGGTTCCTCTAGCTAGCTACTCATCCGATCCAATCTAGATGTCGTTTTAGTAAGCTAGTTTTGGTGTTGCAAATACTCCTACTAGCTTGCTCCTTACACACTGATTTTTTTTGGTAAACTTTCGGGAACTAATTGACAGTGTTGCCCTAAAGTAAATAAACAAATAAAAGGAAGGTGACCAAACTAAATCTAATGTGCACATATGATCCTCTATCTCAGGAGGAAAAAAACTAGGATCATGTACACGCAGAATCCAACCTTCAAGATTCCAAAAGAAAACTGAATATAACATGTAATACATTCCGGTCAGATCAGATGACCCGAGCTCTGCTCCTTTATAGTTCGGTGGACGATGCTGAATAGGGAAAGTAAGCTGGCATCTTGGAATATCTTGGTGTTTGCATTTGTCATAATAATGCTCTGCTCCTAAAAAAGTAGATTAGATAGTGGGGGTGGGGTTTAGTGCCTGAAAGGCCATCTCTCTCTTCAACATCAATCAGTCACACACACACTCAGAGACAGAGAGAGAGATGCTCACTAGACAAGACCCTCAATAACAAAACAAAGATGTTGGGGGGTTAATATTCCAGACAGCAGCTTCATGCCTCCCCTGAATGTCTCTCACAGGATAAAAACACCAGCAAGCGTCCAAATGCAAACCCTGATTATCGCGTGGTTAGCTTAATTGAAACCCGTAATGACAGTTTCAGTCTAGACCAGCACCAGGTTTCACCTATGGGCTATGTGGGCACATTTCTAACATAGATGTAGTGCTTGTTTGGAACCTATAAATTTCACAGGATTTTTTCAGTAAAACAGATTGAACAATCCTTTGAGTTTCTATATATACTTTATTCATTGAAATAATTTCTCCATGCTTTAAAAATGCAAATTGCACAAATATATAAGTAATGTAATTTTTATATTTATTTATTTATTTATTTATCATTTGGATTATTAGTATTTTTTAGCATTTTAGGCAAACCTTACACTTCCATGCAAAGGAAGCTCTCAGGGCATCACAAAAGACAGCTATGCTCACTCAAATTACTAAATTTTAGTTATCCCACGAACTGTAGATGTAAGATAAATTGCATGTAATATCTACTATGGTTTATATTTTAATTTTTATTCTCAGCTCTTCCTGTTTTCCGTGCATTCCCTAAAATTGCAGCTTGATTATATGCTGCATGAAAGAGAAGGAAGTTTTTCATTTAAAAGCAAACTTTCTATTTCTTAATTAACATGGATACTCGAACTGTTGAACATCAAGAGCTACATGGGTACTGCCTGTGTTGAAGCAAGTGTCATGACATGGACAAAAAGCAGAACATGCATGGTTGCCCAGTGCTTGAGAATCCACAGTTATAGGCCAATCTTTCGGTGGCAGCTAATTCCTCCTAATTAAAAACTAACTGTGCTGCAGGTAAGTGACACATTACAAGTACCAATACACCTGCATTGGACGGAAGCTAGAGGTCATAACAACCAAATGCCTTTTTTCAATCATATAAAAAACTGGTCGCCTTTTGTAACTGTATCAAGGCATATATATATATATATATATATATATATATATATATATATATATATATATATATATATATATATATATATATATATATATATATATATATATATATATATATATATATATATATATATATATATATTCTAAGAAAGAATTTGTCACCTTAACCTGTTCTTATAACTCTGTGGTATAGGGAACAGTGTCCACCATCTCTGCACAAGGCAGCAGTATAAAAATAAGTGAGACTGTGGAAGCCCTAGCTAAAAAGCCTACTTTCTGTAATGCAGCAAAGGCTTTTGCACCTTGGGTCCATCTTGTCCCGCTCCTCTCCCTCTCATGCATGTGACCCATTAAACTATTCATTTGCTATTTATTTTTCTATTGTGAATTTTAAACTGCATCACTGGATGGATCAATGAGTAGCTGAGTACAGAGATGTGAGTATTATATTGACATTAGAACATGAGAGGTCATGTGGAAGATCCAGAATATATTTGTAATGAACAATTGGTGCTTTGATTGAGTTGAATTTGTATTTTGTAAAAGTTTCAAAAAAATTCATATTTCAAATTGTATTGTCAGAGTTCAAGAGATCAGACCTGCTAATAGCTAGCGATCAGACCGGTTGACGCCTAGTGGCTTGACCGCTACAGGGCGAATGATCTGACCGACCATAGACTTTTGGGGAAATGAACATCAAATACTTGCGTAGACCTATTTGTGGATGAGTTTGTACCTGGTGCCATTGGAATTTAGAAACTAGAGCTAAAACTAGATAGAGTTTAACTGAAATTTCAGAGAAAATATTTGTTAATGGTCTTAAATGTCAGACTGGCCAGTGGCCGATAGTCTGATTGCCATGGGGAGTGTGGTCAAACCGGTGGGTGGCCAAAGAGTAGTGAAAATGGTTTTTGAGTTGGATGAGTGTGTACACGATATGCGTGCTATTGGTTGGTTGAGTTGAGTTGCATAATGCATGATTTTAACTAACATGAGTCAAGTACATGGAACTTGTGTTTGAAATGGTTGCTTGGTCTTGGATGTGCAGGTGGCTTAGAGAACATTAGTAGCCGATAGCAATAGACTAGGACTAGACGGGAAAGCTGAGGTTCGAGTTGTCATGTAATTCCGGGTGAGGCTACATGGCTCATGCGGAAATCATAAAGAAGTCAAGGATCGTGAAGAGACAAGTTAATACATATGGTGCGCCAAGTGACGAGATCGATACACATAGAGATGGTTCGAGGAGACTGAATGCATGAAGATGTGACGGCTATTCTTTGGGCACTATGGGCTATGTGTCAAAGCATGCGGAGATGCTTTAAAGTGAACATGAAGACGAGGTCAAGGGAAGGTGTACAAAAATTTCGTCGATGGTGTTTTGGTAGATGGCCAAATACCGGATTGGTGTCTTGATCAAAACCGCACTGTGAGAAGGTGCAAAGGAGAAGTGGTTTGGTCAAAGAGAGTTGAAATTGCTAAGTAAAGCAATCGCTAAGTTGTTAGCGGGTTCAGTCTTATAAACGCTTTGAGAAGTATATATGAGTGTATAAAACCCATGTTAATGGGGTTAATAGGTTTTCCTGGTGTCTTAATGGGTTGGACATATTAGGGTTATTGCTAGTTATTAAAGGGGAGGAAAGCAGATGTTAGATCCAAGGATTCTAGAGTACTTTTGGTTTTTGTTCTACCACCTTGTCTCCTTTCATAGTTGTGAGAAAGAAAACCTGAGAGAGGAAAGGTGATACTTTAGTTATACCTTGTAATAATCTATGAGTATGTAAATTTCATCCTCTACTAGAAATAGATTAAGATTTTGTCTCAATCATGTTCTTGTTTTATATTCTTGCTTGGTTTTGCTTGTTCTTGAATTGGATTCGTGATTTCTTGTTGTGAGAGTTCTAGTCTTAATTCTTGGTTAAATTACTTTCTAAAACATATGAGAATAGATCTAGAAGACCTCATGGCTTAGATCCTCACGAGAAAGAAGTAATTTGAGTTTTAAGGTTTTTAGCGTTCTTGTAACCTACTTTCGATTCTCTTCAATTTAGTGAACCCAAGCCTAAGAATTTTATTATTCTTGATTGGTTTAGGTTCATAATACTTTGAACAAGTCTCATGCAAAATTGAGAAGTGTTTGGATGAAAATTGAGTAAGTTCTTGATATTTGATTTTTATCCCGAGAGGCTTTCAAGTTTGAGAACAGGGGACTAGTTAGACTGGCCCTAGGCTACAGTTAAACTGGCCTCACTGGCCAGACCGACCTTGTGCATACTGTCAGATCAGTCGTGGCAATCAAACCGGCCCATGTAAGACGGTCTGACCGACCTTGGGTAGAAAGTTGTTGATTTTTGTTATATTAAGTTTTAGCTTGGTTTTTCTATGTCTAAGTGGTGTAGTTTAAACTTGGTAACTCTCATAGCTATTTGAGTGAAGATTTTGAATACCATTTGGGAAAATTTTAACAATCATTCACCTATTTGATTGTCGGTATCTATCCTACAGAATATAAAGATGTTCCAAAAAGAGAAGGTAATAAGGTTGTGTATGGTTGTCATTTACTTGGTGATGTATCTATCAGTATATACTTTAAGCATTTTAAATGAAAACAATAAATTTGAATTCCATGCTCATAATTAATTTATATTTTGTCTACCTACTATTTTGTCTGTGTCTTGTTTGTCCAAATTATGCACATGTAGCAGTCCTATAGCTAATGTTTGGACGAATAAATTGAAATTAATAATATATAGATACATGTTATATTTTCTTTTACAACAATCACTGACAGTAGAAACAAGATCACATGCAAGAAAACCTTTTTTCTTTTGTACTTTTATCCTGTACAATGTAGTATGAAATGCTAATGCTAATTTCAGAAGAAGCTGATGTAGTGGTACTTCAACTTTGCAGTGCAATCTGTAGCCTAAGCATCCTATTTCCTAAATCTTGTCATGCATGAGTGGTTGTTGGAACCAGCTGACTTTCAGAAACAATTAAGTACTATTAATTCAAACCTGATCCTGATAATATGTATAATTTAATGAGGCCTGTCAGACATACCAATAGTCCTAACAAAATGTACCTTTTATTCCCATGCCCCCTCCTATATATATTCTAATGCCATAACATGCTCCAAGCAAAGTGCTGCTTGCATCTGCCAGTGCCACTCTCCTCTCCTCCCACTGAATCATTGATCTTTTGAAATTTTTTTTCTTTGCTCTCCACTCGAGGCAAAAGAGCACACTTGACTCATGCCTCCTCACCATCCAATCTCTCTTGCTCTAGTCGCCCCTCTCTCTAAGCTCTCTCTCACTTCCTTGAAGACAATGCCAACTCTAGTGTGCTGCAACAGGCCATTGGCCCTGGTGCTAGCACTCCAGCTGCTACTCATTGCTGCATTGTGCCATCTGGGTTCTTGCAATGGAGGAGACAGGATCGCAAAGCTCCCTGGGCAGCCTGAAGTGAGCTTTGGTCAGTACTCAGGCTACGTTGGAGTGGATGACAAGGGCAAGAGGGCTCTCTTCTACTATTTTGTGGAGGCAGAGGTTGATCCTACAACAAATCCTCTTGTGCTCTGGCTCAATGGAGGTGAGTTTACCTGTGCTCCAATGGAGGTGAGTTTACCTGTGCTCCAAATCTGAATGCAGAGTTTGCTCATTTTGGGGTGCAGTTTATGCTTGGTTTCCTTGAATTCATTTGCTTTGCTCATTTTGGGGATGCGGTTTCTTCTGGGTCTCCTTGAATTCTTTTGGTTTCTTGGTTTACTAACTTAAATCATGTTTGTATGTTCATTCTTTGCTCTGCTTGGTTTGCAGTCTTCAGCTTCTTTCTTGGAACCAATCAAAATTTGCTCATTGTGGTCTACAGTTTTTTGTTTTCTGTCTTTGTTCTTTCTTTCTTTTTCTTCCTGAATTCCTTGATCCAAAATTTTCTCATTTGTCTCTTTTTTTTTTGGTTGGTTTCTTGACGTTGCTTTGGTCCAATGGTTTTGTAGGACCTGGGTGCTCTTCACTTGGTGTAGGGGCCTTCTCAGAGAACGGCCCTTTCAGGCCTAGTGGGAAGGTGCTGGTGAAGAATGAGTACAGTTGGAACAAAGGTGTGTATGAGACTAATGAGTACTACCTCTCTTACCTTTTCTGCAACTTTGCATGCTAATTCTAATTCTTGAGCCTTTTGTTGGCCCAAGAAAGTTGCACATGTTTCACTGTTTTGGTGGTGGTGTTGTTACCCTGCAGAGGCTAATGTCATATACCTAGAGACACCAGCTGGTGTTGGGTACTCCTACTCTGCTGATGCTGCCTACTACCAGGGTGTGGATGACAAGATGACAGGTACTGATTTTTTTTCTAGGTTTATATCATCCTCTCTCTCTCTCTTCTTTTCTTTTTTTTTGAATTATTTGCCTCTGTTTCTGATTCCGCTGTTTCTGACTAGTTTTTCTGAGCATGTATGTCAGACTGCATCCTTGATTACTTGTACATGCATCATTTGTAGGAAATAAGTTCTAAGTACTTTATTAGCAGTTGCATTGTTGTTTTCGTTGCATGTATTGATCTCTGAGAATGAGAATAATAATCCTTCCATACACATCATAAAATTAATATCTAAGAAGGCAAAGTTTTTTACGGTTGATGTACGTAATACTTTAAGAGTGATTATGAGCTCTGAATTTTCCTTCACTGAATGAATGAAGCAATGGACAATATGGTGTTCTTGCAACGGTGGCTAGAAAAATTCCCACAGTACAAGGGCAGGGATCTATACATTTCTGGAGAAAGCTACGCAGGTATACTCATACAGCATCATTGACCATCTTTTTTTGAGCCATTACCATCTTATTTTTAATAAATAATAAGCAGGTCTGAGAATTCTCTCTGAATATTCAGATGTTCTTCTTGGCATGTATCAGGGCATTACATTCCACAACTCGCCGAGGTCATGGTTGAATTCAACAAGAAGGAGAAGATCTTTAACCTTAAAGGGATTGCTGTAAGCAAACTAAAACTGAAAATAACAAAGTATATAGTTCAGTGATGCTGTCGTGGTTGTTTTCTGATTGCAATTTCATTTTGTTTTGGACAGTTGGGCAATCCTGTTCTTGAGTTCACCACTGACTTCAACTCAAGGGCAGAGTACTTCTGGTCTCATGGCCTCATTTCAGACTCAACATACAGAATTTTCACGTCTGTTTGCAACTACTCCCGCTATGTCACCGAGTACTACGGTGGATCACTCAGCCCGCTTTGCGCGAGGGTGATGAACCAAGTGACGCGAGAGACTAGCCGGTTCGTCGACAAATACGATGTCACCCTCGACGTTTGCTTATCTTCAGTCCTCTCCCAGTCAAAGATCCTCACCCCTCATGTATGTTCATCGTCACAAACTCATCAAATTCGGTTATATTGGGCAGCCATCTCTTATCTGAAGCAGCACCAATGTGTATGTGTTGTTCAGCAGCAAGTCGGGCAGCGCATTGACGTCTGCGTGGAGGACGAGACCGTGAACTACTTGAACAGGAAGGATGTTCAGGAAGCGCTCCATGCGAGGCTCATTGGCGTAAAAAATTGGGCAGTTTGCAGCAGGTATTTGATATACAGCTGAAAAATATGTGTATTCAGATTTTTTGTGACTTGGTATCTGTCATATCTAACCACTTTTAACATGTTCTCGGCTTTGTTACAGTGTTCTTGAGTATGAGCTCCTCAACCTGCAGATTCCAACAATTAACATAGTGGGATCACTTGTCAAGTCCGGCATCCGAGTGCTAGTTTACAGGTATGAAAAAGATTCGAAGTGTAGCTATTTTGTCGTATGAATCTCTTCGTAGGAAAAAAGATTGGAAAACTAAATCTAAGTACAGGGTCTAAACCTCTGTACTTTGCTACCTTCCACATGGTACAAAACGCCTGAACTTTGTTTGTGGGACACCTGAAGCTTGAGGAAACGCAAAGTTCAGGAATCTCACCATTAACACTATTTGGATTGTTTGACATGTAAGACTTTACATGTAAAAAAAGAAAAAGGATGGCAAAAGCTAATCTTTGGACTTAGCACTTGACATAAGGTTTAGAACAATGTACTTTGCTACCTTTTAACATGATACAAATTTGTACCTGAGCCTTTTTTTCTTTTGGAGGGTCCTCTCTAACTTTGGGGAAACATAAAGCTCAAATACAATTGATGTAACATGTAGCATTGTTCCCTTGCAATTGCAGTGGTGATCAAGACTCGGTGATCCCTCTTACCGGGAGCAGGACGCTTGTGCAGAATCTGGCGCGCGATCTAGGCCTGAAAACGACTGTCCCGTATCGAGTTTGGTTCGAAGGGCAGCAGGTGAGCAACACAGACATGTCATGTATCTACTTGCAAACTGAAGAATAAGATGACACATTTCATTACTGAATGATCTGCCTCTGCAGGTTGGTGGATGGACTCAGGTGTATGGTGACATGCTGTCCTTCGCAACCATCAGAGGGGCTTCCCACGAGGCGCCATTCTCGCAGCCCGAACGGTCTCTCGTGCTCTTCAGGGCCTTCCTACAAGGCAGGCCTCTACCAGAAACCTTCTCATGATAATGGATGTCTCCTCTGCATCTCTGAAAGAAGTTAATTGTTCCCGCTTCTGCAAGGGGTTTAGTTCTGTAAGAAAGTGTTTGCTGTGTTTGCCTCCTGCTGCTAGCTGTTTGAAGCTGCGATAATCGCATTGCTCCTAAGGTTTTGCTCCCTGTTTCTTCTGTATTCGAGGCTTGGCAATTGTCTAAAGAAGTTGAAAGAATTTTGTGCGTGCTCTTGTATGTAAATTGTCTGCTGGTTTTGCAACCTTGGTGAAGGGTAAAAATAAAAGAACTTAATTGTAAGGGAAATTTTACCATCCTTGAGGGGGAAGAGGTACCAAATTTGAGCCATTGATCACTGCAACAGTGACGGTACTTTCTGAAACAACTCGAAAACCTCGGGCAACGAAGCCGTGGTTAATTTGCACAGAAAGAGCGGCCAATCTTTCGGCATGAACGCAGAGTTTCAGCGGTTCGGCAAACGGCAATGATTCCGACGAAATGGTTTCATGCAACTCCTGAGAAGTGAAAGGTGACACCACGAGAGCTTCCGCTGCTTCATGTTTTGTTCAGGCCTTCGATTCGTCGTGGAGCCTACGCGAGTGCGATCCATGATCCTAGGTTTAGAGGACGCTACTGCATGCTTCCAACGCACTGCCTGTAAACTCGATTGCATTGCCAGTTATGGTGGGCTGCATGAGGTTGAGGGAGGAAGAAGCTAGGCCAATCTTTCAGGAGTAAAGGGGACTAGAGCAGACGAGCCATGATGGCGACGAGGGCCACCGAACGCGAGCAGGTAGCCACACCACCGTTGGTGGCAACGGGCCTATTTGGCACGGCTGCGGCTTATGACTTTTGACTAAAATTTTTGAATTTTAGCTGTTTGTGACAGAGATTATATAGAGATACTCGCTTGCGATTTTGGTTGATACAGATGTTGGGCTTTTAACATGTACTACAATTAACTTATAGAGCCCGTCTTAAGAATATACCCTGTTTGAAAGTTAGGTATTATAACAAAAATCAAAAGCCGCTAACTTCGGTCGAAAAGAACAGTTCCAACACCATGAGAGCTAGCTCTCATTGCTCTCCTTTTGTTCAGATCTCATGCAAATTCAGATGGGCAAACGTATGCTATCTCATCTATCTGCAAGGCCCATCCTCTCCAGGTGGGCGCACGCACGTACGCGGATCCGGCCGCTAGCTGAAGCTGTTGTTGCAACTAACAAACGAAAGAGGGGCGCTACTGGCCGTCTGATCGCACCACTTTGTATGGTCGAGATCGATCTCGTGGTGCAGGGAAACCCCACAAGCTAGGCGCCGCATTGCCGACGTCGATCGTTTGAGAATGACCCTGGACCGCTGATTCCTGGGTCACACGGTAAACCGAATAGCCCGTGCAGTGCTCACAAAACCGATCGAAGGCGTTGCCAGTGATCGGAAAAAAATTCTGTGGAGAATGGCTCCATCGGTGCGCCCGTGCATACCCATCGCAGATTGCCCACGCGTGTTCAAAGAACGGATCGCACGGCTGCCTCTGGGAGAGTCCTCCGCGGCTCGGCAGAGAAAAAACAGCTCATCGCTCGGCTCCCAAAGAACCGAAGTCTTCGGTGGCTCGTTCGGCTCCCAGGCTTCTGTCTCCTCGTTACTCCTGCGGTGCCGCCGCCGTCCTCGTCGCCTCGCTGACCGCCTCCAGTCGCGACGCCGATCAAGTTGGGTCTCTGAGATCCAACGCATCTGCTCACACTTGCAGAGTCACATATTGAGTCCGTCATCCTAGCGAGGTTTATAGAAGCAGTGAAAAGGTTTATTCTTGTGTTTTTGCTTGTCCTCAGTTACACTGTTGTTACCATGAACAAGCATTACTTCTAGTTACTATTAGCTTGATACTTTAGAAGCTAGATTTTGTTAAGTTAGTTCTTCTTAAGATTTGTTTGGTTGAAATAATCAACTGCAAAGTCTAACCTGCTCCCCTGAAAGATGCATCAACAATGCTATGATACAGCATTGAAAAATCCTCCTCTTGCCATGATTGCATTTCCCCACCCAGTTTTGATCCTGATTCTTTGTGCTTGAATTGTAGAATTCTTTCTTGAAGCAACAAGCTACCAATCACTGTATAACAGAGAGCACTGAGTCCTTTATATATTGTATTATTCTGCCAGTGATATCCTTGAATTTTCCCTCACCTTATTGTTTACGAATAAACTGATGTTAAACCATCAAAGCTTACTCAGCATTCAGATGTCTTTTGTATCCTTTTTTACTTATATCCGGCAAGTTAGCGTGACAACAATGACTTATGATGCTGCCCATTGATGCATATATGCAGTTGCCCCGATGAAAAAACACGGGAAGTGCTGAAGCTTGTGTGCGATCTTTACGCGCTCGATAGGATCTGGAAAGACATTACTGCAAGCGACAGTGGGGAGGGCAGCTAGGTGGATATGATAATGCTACAATGCCAAACTACAATTTCATCCCAAATTCTTCGACCATGACTGCACCGTATATACAAGGAGGATATACGCGTCTCTTAATTAATCAAGATGCCACATTGCAGTCTGCTGCTAGGAAATTACATTTTGATGGAGTACGAAATCATGAAAATATGTAATTTGCTATGCTTCTTTATTGTTGCATCAACATACTATCCTTTTATTTTTCTATATATACTCTGCAAATTATTGGAATGGCAGTTCAGCAGTTCAACAGTTCAGCTGGGGAAAAGATTCTGTATTGAGTAGAGATAATTTGAGTAGAGGTTACTGCTTGATTGGTCTTCAAAGGCTCTTTAGTTCAGAAATCCTCTTCTATCTTACAGTTCCGCTCTTTAGTTTGTCTACCAGGAAACTTTGTTTATTTGCCTTTTTTTGCAAGTCAATGGCCAGTGGAATTGTCGATTTGGGCTGATCCATAGACAATAAGTGCTTAATCAAGAGCTACAACTTTCGCTTATAGTCCGAACTCTAAACCGATCATCTGACAATACTGAACGTGCAAGTAGTCCTCACTCGCTATCTCAAAAAAGTAAAATAAAGGATTGCAAGAAATCTGAAATGAAGCACAGAAAAGATACAAAATTTAATTTGCCGTAATGTTGTAATGCTTTGATGGACATACTGACCCCTCTTATCATCTATATGAAGTTAAAGTTCACTCTTTTGAACCAGGAACAATAGTAACAGGTGATACAAAATTACAGATGGAACCGAGTACAAACTAACAACAGCTGTGCAGCCTGTGCACCTTCTTGAACCAAATTTTGCCAAACTTCTCAAATCAGGACCGTGACTGAGATAACCGTCTCATCAATCAGTTCTCACCCAGGGTGTACCGGACAAACCTCCACACCTTAATGTTCTCCCCAAGTGAGGCGTTCATCTCCTTCACGAGATCCTTCACTGTCTTGCTGTCATCCTTGATGTAGGGCTGCTCCAGGAGGGCTATCACTCCGAGCCTCTTAGTACCGGGCAAATCTACTGACCTTCATATTCTCTCCAGTTGTAGCTATAGTTTGCTTCAGCCACTCACTTGTTGTGACCTTGTCATTCTTGATGAATGGCTGTTCAAAGAATGCAGCAGAAAATTGGCAACTATCCCATGTAATTGTGGGCACTTATAATCAACAATAAAGTAGAAGGATTTCATAAGCAATTGTGCACTGATAATCAACAATAAATTTGGAGGATTTCAGTGGAAAACTTACCTACAACGCTGGGTCAGACATTTCATCAAACATGTGGTGGGCTTCAAGCACACCTATCCATGCCTGTATGCCGAGAGCCAGCCTACACCTCGAGCTTCGCCCAGGCGTCGTCACGGGCAGACGGACAACCTACCCAACCCAAGTTGAATGGCGTTGGATCTCAGAGACCTCGAGCTTCGCCCAGGCGTCGTCACCTCGAGCTAGCTGCCCTCCTCACTGTCGCTTGCAGTACTGAGCGTTGGATCTCAGAGACCCAACTTGATCGGCGTCGCGACTGGAGGCGGTCATCGAGGCGACGAGGACGGCGGCGGCACCGCAGGAGTAACGAGGAGACAGAAGCCTGGGAGCCGAACGAGCCACCGAAGACTTCGGTTCTTTGGGAGCCGAGCGATGAGCTGGTTTCTCTGCCGAGCTGCGGAGGACTCTCCCAGAGGCAGCCGTGCGATCCGTTCTTTGAACACGCGTGGGCAATCTGTGATAGGTATGTACGGGCGCACCGATGGAGCCATCTCCACAGAATTTTTTTCCTGATAGTGATCGCGGTTGACAAATGCATTAATTACCTCGTAAACTATTCATGTCACGTGTCATATTCTGAGTTAGATACCAAACTCACATACATTAAGATCTGGTTTTATAGGATTATTTTTTGTACATGCTATCTGTAGAAGTTGAGAGATGAGATGTGCCGGTAAGGGCAATGATAAAGAAGAAAATCTAATAGAGAAGAGCCTCACATGAGGAACCTTATGTGATAGCTGACGCAATAATCAATTTTCATCCAACAGTTGATGCAGAGGAGCCTCATATGAGATCGTACTTGTACAAGTCCTTCCCCAATGATAGATAGGCATTGATCAATCCGGTGACACCTGTTGTCAGTGGCGATACCATGAGCTCTCTCGATCTCGACCTCGAGACATTGGTACGGACACGCATACATGCAACGTGCCTTCACATACAAGTCTGTTGTAGTTTGGCCACGATGGCTGGCGTCGTTGGCACTCGACTCGAGCACCGCACGACCTCTTATCTGTTTTACGGTACTTGATACACCACTTTAACCATTACATTTTAATTATATATTAATAAAAAAATGTTGAAAGTATAATAATATAAAAATATTTTTATAACAAATCTAATAGTATCATTTTTACGTGATGAATCTTAATATCTTTATGTATATAAGTGATCAAAGATTTAAAAGGTTAAATTGCGAAGGAATGAGCACCATTAATACCTTTTTTAGGGAAACATTAATGCCCATGTAAGCCCATTTTAGTTGGGTACGTGCCTGGTCGGCCCATGTCAAACACTCCGCATCCAACCAAAGTTGACCCAGGTCAAAAGTTCCCCCCTACTCACCGTGGAATGGATTGGGCCCGAGAAGCATTGGGAGAATGTGCTCCAACATGCTATGCTACCCGGTAGATTCTCTTCGCATAACCCTACATGATTAGGGATGGCAATGGCGCGGCCCTGTATCTCCGCCCCAATCCCCACCAAGCTCCCCCTCGCCCTACTCCACGAAGGTTAACAGGGGACAATGCATCCCTGTCCCTTGTGGGCCCCATCCCGGTGGGGATGTTTATGCATATTTAAAAAAAAAAAATAAGAAAGTAGCTTTTTTAATTATTTTATAAGTATTTTATGTATATATTTTCATAAAAATATAGCTTTAAAATATAAACCTTAATATATAAATGCATATTTTATCCAAATATACGTAAAAAGAATATATATTTTATATTAAAAATCTATATTATACATATAAAATAATATATATTTTTTATTTTCATGGACCCCATAGGGGTCTTCATCCCCGCCTTCACCCCCCATCAACTAACGGGGCCATCCCTGTGACCAGTTAGGGGAGTTCCCCTATACACTACTAGAAATCCCCCCTGTAGTGACGCTTTATTTATATGTTAGACACGCTTTATTTCATATCTACAAGATTGTAGGCACGTTTTTATAAAGCGTGTTAGAAGCGTCTTCGCATGGACCGTGTCAGGACTTGTAGAAACGAGTTCTCTAAACGTATCAAGGAGATAAAAAGACGTTTCGTAGAGACGTTAGTTGCATGCCTACGCATATTGATACACTTTTATAGATACATTTATATAGCGTGTCTATTTGTGTAGTTACGTTATATAGCAGCGCTTCATTACGTGTTAAGAAATGTAGAGACGTTCTCATATATACATTTATATTATGTGTGTACTAATGTAGTCACGTTGTGTAATGACGTCGTATTGTGTATTAAGAAGTATAGAAACGGTTGAGTAGATACATTTATATTGTGTGTCTAACAATGTAGATACATTTTATAGTAACACCATTTTGCGTTTCAAGAAATATAGAGACAATTTTATACATACATTTATATTTCGTGTCTACTAATATAGCCACGTTGTATAGTAATGTTTTATAACATCATATCAAAAATATGGATATTGATGCATCTTTATAGCGTGTCTATTAATATAGGCACATTTATAGTAACGCCTTCTTACATACTAGAAATAAAGAGACATTGTTTACAAATTTGGACACAAATGAATTTGCATGAATAGATAATGAGAAAGTGAATCATGAAGGCATTGCATTGAAAAATCCATTGTCTTTACAAAACAAGATACCGATTAATAACTCATTAAAGTGCACTATCAAAGACAAACCATATTCATAAAGAAGCATAGGAAAAGTGGCAATATCGTACAAATATCTATATTTTTTCTCTAACATCTAAAATATATCTTGTTCACTCGAAACTTGTAGCTTGTCTTTCCATCCACATCAAGTTACATGTTTCCATCATGCTGCAAAATAAGAGGAGATTAAGTTGACGCACATGAATTCTAATCAAATGGATCTAGCACTTGAAGAACGAAACATACCAAGGTTGTGCAGGTTTGAGTTGAACTCTTAAGTCTTTTAACCTACAATGAGACATGTGTTTAGAGGGATAGTACAATTTTAGGAAATCAGAAAACTGTAAAGCATTTGGTTAATATAAGAGAAAACTTACATGTGAACGGGCCAAGCAACAATAAAGCCAATAGCATCTCTCATAGTTTTCATAGAATAGAGTGGTCTAGGTAACATCTCATCTCCATTGTTTCCATTGCCATTATTTTCAAGGGCATCAACATAAACCCCAACAAATTCTTTCCCAAGCATGGTGCCACCAATATTTCGAGTGTTGTCAAGAGTCACTAACTTTCCTTGGCCACGACTTTGCATTTGTTTCTTAGTGAAATAAGATAGACTTCCACTTGGCTCTACCATTTTGTAAAACATAAAGCTATGATCTTCAAACTTGTAATTAATTTAGCTTCGAAACAACAGGGGAAACAAGTACATACCGATCCTGATTGATTATGAGCTGGAGCTTTAATTCTTTGAGATCTCTGCAGTAGACACAATTAAAGCATATCATCGATCTAGCAAGTTCAGCCATATTATCTATATGAAGGGTTACAATAATAGGAACATAGACATACCATGTTGGTCATTATGCTACCACGTGGTAAAGTTAGGCCTTTAGAACCCTTATCTGCTAGACCCTGATTCTCAATATGTGCCACCTGCAGTCATAGTTGAACTCTCAGTTTTGTGACATGTAACATGGGTTATGTACCACTCAATTTAGATTTCTGATAATCAAAATAGATGTACATGACTGGAATATTTCATAATGTTAGCACATCTCAGACCATATTGCATATTGGAGATTTCAGTTCATGCAAGAAAATTCTAGCAAGCCTATAGCCAATGAACACAAATATTCCAAATTTAGCGCAGATTATTGTTTTCAACTTCATATTGGGAGTTGCAGCAAGACTGTAAACTAAATCTCACATTCAGATTCCCTCCAAAAAATATCATATTCAAAGTAGTGGCAACACTCGGAAGGAAATGTAACAATGCGCTGCACTTAATTAAAAACAACTTATAATTAGCTAGGAATAGAAATATAATGCTCCTAAATGAAATCACCAATAAAATAAAATCAAATTATAGTAAAGCAACACCATGTGAAAAGATATATTGCAAGGTAGGTAATATATGAATATTCTTACGGCTAGTATTTTCACATTTTCACTTGATTTGAGTTTTGTGCATCGTTTACTTGATTTGAGTTTTGTCTGTATGAAGTTTGACTGTATGAAGTTCGAACAGCATGAGCAGTGTCTTGTTCCATCAAGAATCACCACCAGTGGATAACTGGAGATGGAGGCAGGCAAATAATTTTAGACATATAACTTCTCATGAGAAGATGCATATCTTGATTGTCTCAATCCCAGCCGTTACGTTTCTAATTAAACGGCTCTCATACTCTCGTAAGGCCACTTATTCGGTCCTGTCTATCTAGTGTTTATGCCGTATCACTATATCACCTTTCGAACTTATCCGAACATGTTACTACTTGATTATTTTGGCAAAGCACGAAAACAATGACCATTCAGTGGTCCACTTTACAGACACCATGGAAACATAACGATATGCATCCATGGGTGAAATATTGATATAAAAGTCTAATCTATCTAAAGCCTCACTTCTAAACCATTCGACTCTGAATATTCTTAGTTAATTAGATTTCAGTTTTTGATGCAATAGACATTTCTAACATACCTTTGCAACCATTGGCTCACGTGGTAACGATGACCAGACAAAATCCTTGTTGACTTGACTACAATTCTGGGTATGTGGCCCTGCATATTTGTAACCATAGTATTTAGGACATTAGCATGTACTTACATACTATATTGTAGCTAAGAAATTAGAAATAAGAGCTACGCCGCTTCGATTCTTGTGGTCATGCGTTGCATCTCATAGCTACTGAAGAACGTAGAATCACAACCGAGCAGTGAAGAAAGGTATAGTGTTACCGAATGAATTTTCTCGAGAGTACACATTATCATTTGGGTCTTTAGGGTCGATGTCAATATCATTATCACTATATACGCCATGGATACTGTCATCACTACAATCCCGCTCGAGATCGTATCACCATCTATTTCAAGATGAACAACTCAGAAAAATGAAACATCAGACACATAGTTACAAAATACAAATAAACTCATCTCTAAGAGAGGGAGACAGAGACAGGGACCCATGGAGGCTTACTTCATCATGTAGAGCTCTTTCCATTTCATTTATCCAATCCACATCTGGATACTTTTGTGACATAAACGCAAGCCAATGTTTCATGACATTACTCATGCGTTGCATCTTATTTTCCATTGTATTTACTTTGTCATGGTACCTTCTTTCTTCCTCAGTTTGAGTAACAAAAGTAATACCTTTAGAAACTTGTACTTGACTCCAGTACTTATCATCATAGTACCCACGTGCTTTTAATTGTTTAGCAACGATCTCATAGAACACCTCATTAAAATCATTAGCTGAAAGATTACCATTGTTCTGCTCTTTCCTTTTTTCTAATTCCTCAAATGATGCATCCTATTGAAATAAGCATATAGGAAGTTCACATAATCGTAACAACAATTTCAAATCCAACGTTAATCATTAGGAGCAGAAAAATATACCATTACTAACTTCACTTTGTTGGTGCTGTATCTGCCATTCTTTTTCTTATGAGCAGCATCCCATAATTCTATCCTATGAACCTTTCCTTTCCTTTGATCTTCCTGCACAAGATATTAAATTTGAGGATCCAATCACTTCTCTATTACATGATCATTGAATCTAACAGATAACAACATGGTTAGAATATATATCACCATCTCTTTCTTCAGTCTAGCATGGCTTTTCCTCCCTGTTGTGTGTGTATTCTTCTTCTTTTGCACACCGAGAGTTTGTTGCACACAATTTCTGTAAATATAGCAAAGTGATAAAGCACAAATGTTACATTACTTTCTTTCAAATTTCCTGTAAATGTTAGATAAAAAAGATGTCACCTTATGTGTTTCTTGACACCAAAAGCCAACAAGAGATCTCCACTGATGTTCATTAACAGTTCTTGGTCTACCTTGTATAATTTGATCTAGAGATCTCTCTTCACGATTGAAATGTTCTTTCTTCAACTTAGATTTGTAGGCTCGCCACCTATTGTTTACAGTTCTTAGGATCCAGTCTCTTGTAAGTTGTAGAGTTTGGCTAGGAAAGACAAATTTTGATGTACAAAGAAAAGCTAAATAGTTAGTGATTGGAACAAACATTAATGTACTTTTCTTGCATTGTATAGATTACTTTTACCTCAACATCCATGATTATTTGTTCCTTGTGTTTATTGAATAGATCATTGTCCCATCTTGGAATGTGTAATGGGGCAAATGTTGATTTTGTGCTAGATCCCCAAGGTGCTGTCCAAGAACAGAGGTGACCTTTCATTTGGTACACCATTTTCATCAGTCCCTACAATTACCTTTCCTCTTTGTAATTTCAATAAATCTGAGACTCCAAAATCCCTAAAACTTGCCGCCCTGTCCATTCGCCCTGCATGTATGAAATTATATGATTTGACATTGTATTTAGATATGTCAACGCAAAAATATCAAACTTACATATTATCTTAATTGGACTTGCACGTTGGTTTGGCATGCGGGCTAATATATTGTCAACATCTGGAGGACCTTGTAAATTCCCCTCGTTCTCATTGTCTGCCAAATCATCATGCCCCTGCTGCTCCAATCCTGCATCTTGTGCTTCAAGGTTCAAGTTCCTTAATCTTCGAGGTCCTCTTGCCATGATTTCTACTGCAAAGCAAAAATTAACACTTCTATAAATTAAAGAGTAAGCTGTGAGGTACATCAACAGGAAGATGTCATTACAAAAATCTAATAAAATGAAGAATGAGCTTAAGAGTTATGTAGTTTTGATTTGACCAGAGAGCTCTATCATTTAACAAACCAAATGCCATGTTAAATGTTTGGTTGTCCTGCCATGAAAGTTTTGTTTGGCGTTGTTCACTGGCAGGAGATGGTTGTGTTATTGAATTGTCGGATCATTTTATTAGATTTTTGTTTTCCTCATTTTTAGGTTATTGATGTATCCTTTTGTTTATCTGAAGAATGAGCTTCAGACGTTTGTTTCACAAGAAGCTTGTGTGATAATTCATAGCTTTACATGCTTCTTAAGATCAGTAAATGATTAAACATGACATCTGGAATAATGAACTAATACATGTTGATCTTAATTCCTGATAAATCCTCTTTCTCTAACAGAAAAGTGTGAAACTAGAAAGCTATAGGAAATTGTTTGATTGGTCTTGAGTCCTCCCAATGGATGATAGATTTATGTTTTTAGTGTGTTTTTACTGTAAGTGGAGTGAGAGTCACATTGCAGGTGTGGCGTTTTTAGAGTAACCGACCATTTTAACAAACACACAAGTTAGTCTACTTATTCTTCTCTTTAAAGTTGGTATGTCATTTCAGTAGGTATAAAGGCAGTAGCAAAATACCCACTAACCACCTTGATGCATGGCATGGCATGGCACTATCATCTAGAACTTTTATGTGTCACATAAACTATCTAGAACTTTTATGTGTCACATAAACTTTCCATGCAATTCCATTTTTTTGCGTCACAGTTTTCATATAAACAGCTAGCTTAAAAAGAGTTTGTGCAGACAAATATATGAATAACCATAACAAGCTGATGTTGAACTTAAAAGTTGAAAATACGTATGGTATTTACATTCATTATCATACTTCCATGCCACATTTTGTTTCCCATGTTAAAGAGTGTTTTAACCTGCATCTACAACTCTATATTGTTTTCTTACTAGCAGGGAAGCACGTACGTACACATGCAACAGCATCCTTGTATTCTTTCTAGATTTTGAAGCTGGCTTCTGTGACTTCTGTCTATTATCGAATGTTGTATAGCACTGTCATGGAACAGTACAGTGCAAATGAATCCTCATATGTGATTAGATGCAATGGATGTGGCTTCTTTGTGGGGGTGGTGCGGTTAGAAACTTTTGAGGGGAGCATATTATCCACCTTAAGGCTATAAAAAGAAGGCAATGCAATTCTTGACTTGGCCTACTTCCTGAAGTTCATCTGAGAATAATCTTTTGTTTCTCCCCACACGGCCAGCAAACTGACGTTCATTGTTTCCATAAAATGAGTGTTAATTAGTAACGATGTTTAAACATGCCTAGGTTTTCTAGATCAGCTGTGGAACGTACTAAACGGGTGATTGATGCTAGTTAATAGCACTTCCAGAATCAGTAAGTAATAGGTGCAGCCTACTATCCGATTATATTAGGTTGAACTATATACTACAGCACCTCTCGAGTTGACACTTACTACCTTTGTTTTTCCAGTAGGTATAAATTCAGTCCGACAACCTTGTTGCATGGCATGGCACTATCATCTAGAGCTTTTCATGTGTTACATTAGTTTTTCATGCAGATCCTTTTTTACTTACATTTTCATATAAACAGCTATCTTGAAAAAGAGTTTGTATGCATAACAAACTCGCTGATGTTACTTCAAAGTTGAAAACGATGTATTTACATTCATTTTCATAAACGATGTATTTACATTCATTTTCATACTTCCATGCCACATTTTGACTCCCCAGTAGTCTTAACTTTTTTTTTCAGAAAACTCCAAATAACAGATACTAGTATGTAGGAGTGAAATTTATACTAGTAATGTACACATACTGGTGTACTGTTAAAAGAAACATGTGTATGCATGCGACATGATTTTTTTTGAAAAGGAAGCGCCAATGATTTTTAGCAACATCATTTACAGACATTTAAGAGGTTCCTTTTTTGCTATGATTGGGTATAGCATGTCCACTTTTTTTCTACCAAAGCTACCCCGAATGATCAATGGCTAGGATTTAACGAGTTAATACTTAAGTGGTGTGTCTTAAAAGACCCTCTGCTTATAAACAGTTTTCTGATGCTTTGATTCCCTACAAATATAATCACATAAATTCCCAAATCTTATTTCAAAAGTTCTTCATATCTATATCGACTCTAGTTTTGAACAGAGACAAGTACCTCCACTGAAGTGATATGCGAGCAGAGATCACGATAACCGAAAGGACAGTGGAAGACGAGTGCCCGATCAGCCTGGATATGCAACAAAGAAACAGAGATTAACATGGTGGTGCTACTGAATTGAACGGAGAGGCGGCGGCATAGATGAAGAGAGGAATCAGCGTAGACGGACTCACCGATAGTGCGGCACCTAGGGAAGGTCACCACGGCCTGGTTTTTGAGATGGGGCGATTCGGTGCCAAAGGAAGAGCGACGGATTTCTTTGGACGGGCTTCAATGTCGTCGCGATGCTTGGGGCGGCGGTGGCTTGATCTCGCGGCGTCGCGCGCTGCAGTTGTTATGTGTTGGTGCCGAGAGGGCCCCTGGATCTAGGAGATGGAACAGATGGGGAAGTTTCTACGAGAGGAGAGGTAGATTAATCGCAGTTTGGCTATTTTCTGAGGGCATAGGGACGATTGGCGGCAAATGAAAGTAATTAGTAATACAATAGGCGGCAAGTTAATTTTTGCACCGCAATTGGCGGAAGCGTGGCGAGGAGGGGGGAGGCGGCCGAGTGCGGCGGGGTAGGTGGGGGGAGGAGGAGGCGGCGGCGGGGGAGGTGGGGGAAGGAGGGAGGGGCCCGGCCGCCCGGGGAGGTGGGGAGAGGAGGAGGCGGCGGGGGGGAGGTGGGGGAGGAGGAGGTGGCTGGGGGAGGGGGCGGTGGGGGAGGCCGGGAGGGAGGGACGGCGCGGTGGGGGAGGCGGGAGGTGGGAGGAGGCGGCGGCCGGGAGAGGGAGGCGGTAGGCGGCGGGATCCGGATCTGGCGAGGCGAGAGAGGGAGATGCAGAGGGGAAAATGAGAGTCGGCCGAGGTAAGAAAAGAAAGAGGAAAGAAAAAAAAGGAAAAGGAAAAAATTGAGAAGAGAAAAAAAAATAAAATTATGCAACTTAGTCTTTTTGTCTATTCGGTCTCCGGAAAATTCGGGTTCTAAAAAATAAGGACCAAATTTCTCAGAAAAAAAACAAGAACCGAACCCAAATAGACCGAATTTTTTGTTCGGTCTATTCAGTCCACCGAATTGACCGAAATAACTATAAGCTTCCAGATCCAGTGTTGTTTGCGAAATCTTTGTAATGAGCTAAACAAAACAAATAATATTCATGCATAAAGCAATGAGTTCGGTCTTCGGGTTCGGGTTTGGGCCGATGCTTAAGTGCTTGACGCCTTGACGGGGCTCTTTTCTATAAAACCAGAATTCGGGTTATTTGGTTTATTCGGGTTTTGAAGGCCAAAAACCGAACCCGAACCTGAAGACCGAACTAAATCAAAATATTGACCGAACCCGAACCCGAACCCCGAAACCCGAATAGACCGACAATTCGGTCTATCCGAGTTCGGTTCGGTGTTCGGTTCTCAGGTTAAAAGTGCCCACCCCTACAAGCGAGCAGTCCTACTCTGAATGAGTTGAAAATTTCATGTTTGGCTCCAATCTGCACTGTTGACATGCCATTGGAATTCGCCGCCAAAATTCATTTTGTACTATACATGAGAAATCGTAGAAGGCAGTACAGACATTGTAATTGGTTGTATCAACCTATACAAGCGAGCAGTCCTACTCTGAATGAGTTGAAAATTTCACGTTTGGCTCCAATCTGTATTGTTGACATGCCATTGGAATTCGCCATCAAAGTTCATATCGTACTGCATATGAGAAATCGTAGAAGGCAGTACGTACATCGTTTGGCTATATCAACCTATGTGGCCCTGTGCAAGCGAGCAGTCCTACTCTGAATAAGCTGAAAATTTCACATTTGGCTCCAATCTGTATCGTTGACATGCCATTGGAATTCGCCGCCAAAGTTCATTTCATACTGCACATGAGAAATCGTTCAAGGCAGTACGTACATCGTTTGGCTATATCAACCTATGTGGCCCTGTGCAAGCGAGCAGTCCTACTCTGAATAAGCTGAAAATTTCACATTTGGCTCCAATCTGTATCGTTGACATGCCATTGGAATTCGCGCAAAGTTCATTTCAGATCGCACATGAGAAATCGTTCAAGGCAAGACGCGTACATCGCTTGGCTATATCAACCTATGTGGGCTCGTGCAAGCGAGCATCCTACTCGAATGAGCTGAAAATTTCACGTTTGGCTCCAATCTGCACGTTGACATGCCATTGGAATTCGCCAAAGTTCATTTTGTATTGCACATGAGAAATCGTGAGAAGGCAAGATGACATAATCGCTTGGTTGTATCAACCTATACAAGCGAGATCGTTCTCCAAATGAGTGAAAATTTCACATTTGACTCTCATCTGCATCGCTGGCATGCCATTGGAATTCGCCGTCAAAGTTCATATCGCATCGCACATGAGAAATCGTAGAAGGCAGACGTACATCGCTTGGCTATATCAACCTATGTGGGCTCGTGCAAGCGAGCAATCCTACTCAATGAGCTGAAAATTGCACATTTGACTCTCATCTGCATCGCTGGCATGCCATTGGAATTCGCCGCCAAAGTTCATTTCGATCGCACATGAGAAATCGTACAAGGCATTACGCATAATCGTAAGCTTTTTTGGGTGGCTTATGGTGGAAAGAATCAGTAGCTGGATGAAAAACGTTGTAGCCGATGAGAGGCTTATTTAGCATAATTAAATGTAAAAAAATATTAAAAATATATAAAATATGTTATCTCATTATGTATAATACAAACAAATACGGGAATATTAAGAACGTTGTAGCTGACAGAGGCAGGGCCGGCCCTAAGGGGGGGCGAGAGGGGCGGTCGCCCCGGGCCCCCAAAATCCAGGGGCCCCCCATATACTATGTAGAGTATATACACGCAACAAATAGAAGGCATGGTTAAATACTTTAATACTTATAGAAATGAAGGGTTTGCTTTGAGTATGATCATTGCCAAAGATATTGCAGCTCAAATGAATGTAGAGCCATCATTTCCAGTTAAGCGGCGTGTTCTTAGGAAGAAACAGTTTGATGAAATTGATTGTGATGAAGCAGTTTTGCAAGCTGAAAAGGAATTTGAAGTTAATTATTTTTTTGTTATGGTTGATATGGCAATCAATTCATTGAAAAGTAGATTTCAAGAACTCCAAACATTCGGAAGTATATTTGGATTTTTAATGAGTTCAACAACATTGAAGTCATTGGATCGAACTGAATTAAAAGAATGTTGTACAAAATTTGCAGAAACTTTCTCTCTAGATGGTTCCTCTGATGTTGAGTTAAATGATCTAATTTCTGAGTTAAGTGTTATGCAATTGACTTTATCAGATAAACCAATGTCTGCTATGGTGATCTTTGAGTTTGTCAGAGAAGCGGATTGTTATCCTAATATTTCTATTGCTTATCGGATTTTATTTACTATGCCTGTGACCGTGGCATCAGCTGAAAGAAACTTTTCAAAGTTGAAATTGTTGAAGAATCATTTAAGGTCAACAATGTCTCAAGAAAGGTTAAACGGTTTGACAACTTTATGTATTGAGAAGAAATTATTGGATGAGATTGATATCAATACCATCATCAATGACTTCGCATCTAGAAATGTTAGAAGAAATTTTAAGGTAATATCTATGAACTCTTTGATGTGAATTTTTCTTTAATTAATTATTTGTTGGTAAAATTAGATATATATATATATATATATATGTGTGTGTGTGTGTGTGTGTGTGTGTGTGTGTATGTAGATTTATATTTAGATATTTATACTAAGGCCCCTATTTCTAATTTCGCCCTGGACCCCTAAAATCCTAGGACCGGCCCTGACAGAGGGTACCTTGATTGTTCCCACTATAGACGACTGAGTACATGTTACGGGGATAATTAAGAATATTGATATGGATTTTATTTTATTTGGTCGTTTCTAAAGCTCAAGAGCTTGAAATGAACTTTTTTTAGAAGAGTTTGAAATGAAGCCATGGTTGGTACGAGTTAGGCATTCTTCTATACACAGACATCGCCTTGCCTTGATAGGAGATGCTCCACGAATACATGGGGCACAATTTGGGAAATCGTTTTTTGAAAGTCGATAAAAAAATAGATCCTTAATGTAAAGTGATCGTATGTATGTATCGCAATGCTTTCACCCGAACAAACCATATCCATATAAATGTGCCGGCTAGACATACATGATGGTCGGACTTCCACTGAATAATTGAAACGTCTAGACAACTTGAAAATGATCTTGCACTGGTACGCAGTGTGCTGGTTAGTACTTGACTGAAACGGTCTTTGGAGCTTCATTCTCGGACGTGGAAGCATGATTCTCGGCCATGTTCATTTCTTGCATTGGTGGTGGGTTGATGATGGTCATTGGAACAGCACTGCTGTCTGCAAGGCGGCCTTTCCTTTCACGATGCTCCTGACAATTCGCACACCAGTGCAAACAGCAATGGACCAGGCAAGGATCGCATGGAGAGTTCTGGAGGAAACATAATAAAATGGGACGGTGAAATAAATTTCCATCACATATTGCATGGAAACTAGAAAGCCAACCCGCCTATGAAAGACTAGACTCTTCAAGAAACAACTATATAGAATCAGTTATCATGGATGGATGATAGAATCATTAGTAAGTGATATTCAGGAAAAGTGAAAAAACAACAAATAGGAAGTGCAAGAACACCTCCATGGTCACAAGGATGAGGAAAACAAAAATCTAATAAAATGATCCGACAATTCAATAACACAACCATCTCCTGCCAGTGAACAACGCCAAACAAAACTTTCATGGCAGGACAACCAAACATTTAACATGGCATTTGCAAGGAATATAGCCTCAACAAAGACAGCATGGCAAGTGCAAGGCGTTGTACACGGGATATCTTCTCGAAGGGCCTGAACATTTCGTCCAAACAACACACAGGGGCAGAATAACCCAATCCGGCCTAACATCAAAGTAAGCAAGAAGTTCATAAGTATATCGGAATATAGCAGTCATAATGACACTTTTTTTTAAAAAAACAATGATGAAACATTTTCATATAAACAAAAACATAGGCCCATAAGTGTACCTGAAAGCCATAGATTAGTCTAATCTACTTCATCTGATGCCAGTTCATCATCACCCATGTCAAAAGTATCTCGTGGCTTAACTCTTACCACAGCATTCCATCCTTCAGCTTTTGGGTCTTCAACATAAAAGACTTGCTCCACTTGTGAAGAAAAGACAAAAGGATCATGCTCTAGTTTTTCCCCGGTGTGTATTTTTCGAGAAAAATTCACATAAGTTAATCCAAATGCATCTTTTCGTAAACCAGCACGATGATGGACATCATACCAATCACATTTGAAAAGCACAACCTTGTAGTCATTGTATATCAATTCTATTATATCTGATAATCTGCCATAATAATTAACCCCATCTTCTCGCAATGTTCACTACACCACTGTTTTGTGTCGACGTGCAGCCTCACGACTCATAGTGTGGAACCTGAAACCCTTAATAATATAGCCACTATATCTCACGCCGCATCTGCTCGGTTTTGCAGCCAAAGCTTGGACCTTTTTAGTGATTCCTAGTCCATCACCTAGGATAATCTGCATTGAAGAAAGTAATTAGATCAATTCGTTCTATTAAACTCATGGACTAATAAGCTATTTCAGCTGCATCGCACCTTTTGTTCCAACCATCAGAAAGTGCTGATCTATCAACTTCTCGATGGAAGCATGAGTCAAAGTAGTTGAAGGACACAATTTTCCTTTCTCCTCATCTACAAATTCTCTACAACAATTGGATTATTAGTTATACATGTCATGGCTTCAACTTACTAAAAGTAAAAATAGGGGGCTATATTACACACTTGCGGAATTCTTCAAGTTCATCGCAGTGTCGCAATACGTATCGATGTGCCTGAACAAGAAGCTGGCTATCAAAATGGCTTATAGTAGTAGACTTTCCAATTGGTTCTCCAGCACTCTCAAACAAGTACATGTCTTTCATATTGTCCAAGGTTCGTGGTTTCTAGTGGTCCGTAAAACGAGTATTTCCATCAAGAAATCTCGAACAAAAGGTCATGCACTCCTCCATGCAATATCCTTCAGCAATCGAACCTTCTGGGTGAGCTCTGTTCTTCACAAGCGCTTTGAGCCGAACAAAAAATCTAAATGAAATCATGAACACATGTTAGTTGAACGAATTATTGACAATAACATCGCAATGTGTAGTTACGCACCTCTCCATGGGGTACATCCACCGGTAGTGAACGGGCCACCAAGTTTAACTTCTTCTACCAAGTGCACCATCAAGTGAATCATCACAAGAAAATGATGGCAGGAAAATTCTCTCCATATTACATAGTGTCATCACAATACTCTCTTGAAGTTCTTGTAGCTCATCAACATCTATCACCTTGGAGCACAACTTCTTAAAGAAATTAGATATTCCAATAACTATTTCCATAACATCTTTGTTGGGAGTAACAGGATCGAGTGCCATGGAAGAATGTCATGTAGTAAAACATGATTGTCGTGACTTTTTAGTCCACTCAATGTACAATCTTTCATGTTAACACACCTAGAAATGTTTGATGCATAGCCATCAGGTGTCCTCATGTTTTGGATTACTGAACAAAAAACCTCCTTTTGTTCTCTAGACATGGTAAAAGGTGCATCAGGCACAGTTTGCTTTCCTTCATTATCTACCACAGGATGAAGATTCTGTCGAATTCCAAGTTCCACTAAATCTAGTCGTGCTTTAAGGCCATCCTTTGTTTTGGAAGGAATATCCAATAAAGTTGTAATAAAGTTTTCACATAGATTTTTCTCTAAGTGCATCACATCTAGATTGTGTCTTAGTTTGTTCTTTTCCCAGTATGGTAGCTCGAAGAATATTGACCGCTTTTTCAACCAATCTTCTGGCTTCTTCTCCTTCTTGCCATTGTTCCCATCTTTCTGTTTCTTTTGTCGTCCTCTTTTACGCTTGCAATTGTTATGGCTTTCATCTTGCTTTCCTTTGTTTTTTCCTTTCTTATTGCCCTTTGTATTCTTTGTTGTGCACCCCTTTTTCCCTAAAACAAACACTCTGCCTTCTAACATTCTCAAAACAGAAGTACCACTCATTGTTTCAGGTGCAAGTCCAGCCTCTGTCGTGCCATCAAACTGGCTCTTTTGCCTTCGATATATGTGATCCTGTGGGAGCCATCGACGATGGCCCATGTAGCACATCTTTTTACCATTCTTCAGGTAAAATGATTTTGTCGCCACACCACATGATGGGCATGCATATGTACCACTTGTGCTCCAACCATATAGGTAAGCTAATGCAGGAAAATCATTTATAGTCCACAATAGTGCTGCTCGAAGCGGAAATTTTTTCCGGGAAGAGGCATCACATGTTTCCACTCCATCCCACAATGTTAAGAGCTCATCGATCAAGGGCTGCAAGTATATATCAACATCATTCCCTGGAGAATCTGGTCCAGGAATGATCATCGACAACAATAAAGATGTTTGCTTCATGCAGATCCAAGGTGGCAAGTTGTAAGGAACCAGCATTACAGGCCAAGCATCGTGCTTTGAACTCATATTTCGGAAAGGGTTAAATCCATCACTTGCAAGACCAAGGCGTACATTACGAGCATCCGCTGCAAAATCAGGATATCTACGATTAAAATCTTCCCAAGCTTCACCATCTGCTGGATGTCGCAGCTTTTCCGTCTTTTGTACGGCCGTCATCATGCCATCGCATGTCTTCAAGTTTTGCTAGTTGCAAATAACCTTTGGATCCTTGGTATCGAGTGGAAAATAACGCAACACTTTTGCTGGTTTGTTTTTCTTCTTAGGTTTAGTCAGAGAACCATTCTTCTTAACATCTTTCCAACGAGCTCGCACACATCACAAAAATCTTTGTCACTGTATCTCCTCGGAAAAGCATGCAATCTTTGGGGCAAGCATGGATTTTCACATAGTCAAGGCCTAAAGCACGGATGATTCTCTTCACTTGATAATATGTCTTAGGTAGGTTTGCCTCGGGAGGAAGTGCGAGATAGTACACCCAAGAGTGATGTAAATGATTCTTGTGTCCAACCATGTAAGCACTTTAAGTGATATAAGGTGACCAAAAATGACAACTTAGTAAATTTACAACCGGGATATAAGCTTGTGTGTGCATCCTTCAAGTATCTTGCATACAGATTCTGCTCACTCTCCTTAGCATTGTCATCTGTAGGATGCACATCTTCACTACAATATGTTCCATATTTGCTAATCCGGATTCAACATCATCTACTTCACCTTGGACATACTTGGTAGTGACTCGAACATTTCAGCCCCGCAAAAGGCAGCTTGAAGTAGTTCTTGCATGCCATCTTGTACTGCAGCTGACCCTTGGGACACCCAAGTAGGCATATTTGTAGTGTTATTTGGCATGTCAACAAATGCAAATGATGGATGTCATACATCTCTCCATGATGAACCAGTGTCGTATAACCTTGAATAATACCATCACATCTCAAATGTGTCCTGACTTCATCATGACTCTGGTTTAATCTGTTTTTGCATTTTTTGCAAGGACAAAGTATCTCGCTATCATGTGGAATGTCCCGGTAAGCAAAAGCCAAAAATTGCTCAACACCATCTTGATATGCAGTATCATGTCTTGGCTTACTCATCCAACTACGATCCATCGCCCTCTGACAAGCAGTAAGAATGAAATGGAATCAATTAGTATTTTTTTTCTTTTGCAATACATATAGATATATATCTGAGGACGAATAATAGTACTAGATTTGTACCAACAAAATCAGATCAACAATCTTTTAGATAGATGAACTAATAAACCAGGAACTTATTCTCTGCAGGCATGCTACTGGACATAATCCTAATTTGAGCTGTAAGCTTGCCTTGAAATTTACACTTGTTTGTAAATCAAGAACATGACAGTACAATAATTAGGACACCACAATTGGATCTACTCCATTTTCATTTCATCTTCAACGGATCAATCTAGGACTGGAAAAAATTCATATATCTATATCTAAATTCAATCTCCTGGTTTCAGTTCAGCAAAGTGACCACCTTGAAGCCCTCTTCTAAATTCAACCAACACACTAATAAAATTATAGCTGCAATATATGCAAACTCAATTTTATAAATAAATAAATAAGATCAGCCCAAAACACGGTTCTAGAATCCTACCTCCTAAGGGCATGTACAACCCACAGACAAGGACTTGTCTGCAAGTTCTTGGAATTCACAATACAGATGACTAAACAAGATGTACTGCACAACCCACGGACATGGGCTGTTTGTTTGACTGTCTTCAAGTTGTTTAATGCTTGTACGTAGCCATGATCAATCATGAATATCATTCCTATGGGCCATTGTGTTGCTAGTTGATATAAAATAGAACAACACAACAACACAAAGACAAACACATATACAACTAAACTAACACTGACATCTAACACCGAAAACCACTAACTGAGCTAAACATTACAATCTCTACCAACACATATCACAATTAGCACTGCTGTAAACACTACTAAACTACTAACAAAACGCAGATTGCACAATTATCACATAACAAATATCACAATAATGAATGGGCATAATTTCATCTCCACCGATCTCATGCATCACGATCACAAGCACGCTTTAACATTCACGCTTCTCATCAACATATTGCAAATGGTAATTATCGATTAAATGGGAACAGTAATTAAAAATACTGAAGAAATAAAGGGGAAGAAATTAGACAACCGAGGAGGGTTGAAGAAGCCGACGGAGCCGCCGACGGTGGAGTTGGCGTCGATGAGGAAGAAGCCGTCGGTGGAGAGGAGGATGTGGCGCCGGCGTGGTTGGAGCTGATGAAGTCGAGGCCGCAGTGGAGTGGAGCCGATGATGTCGGTGGAAGGAGTGGCGGCCGGCGCTTGGTGGATCTCGGCGGTGCACTGGAGGGAGACCGTAGGGAGCGGCGGTTGGTGAAGAAGATGCTGTCGGTGTCGGTGCGGTCGGCGGTGGAGAACCGGCAGCAGATGGTGATGTGGTCGGCGGCCCGGAGTAGATGGCAAGGAGGAGAAGGGAGGCGGCCGGTGGAGTCGGTGGAAGAAGTGGGGAGGAGAAGGCAACGGGGCGGCCGGAGACGAGATGGCAGCGGCCGGAGACGAGATGGCGGCGGCCGGAGTAGAGGGCAGCAGAGAGAGGAGCAGATGGGTGATGGTGGCGCTGGGGAAGTGGAATAGAAGGGGAAGAAGGTGGCGGCGGAGAGAGATGGAAGGGGAAGGGAGGCAGTGGAGGGAGTCGGCGATGTGGAGAAGACGCCGGCGGTGAGGGATGAAGCAGGGCGGCGGCGCTGTGGCGGCGAGAGGAGGAGCTGCGGGAGAAGTGCACAGGGGCGGCCGGAGGTGGTGAAGGGAGCGCAGAGGTGAATGGCTGCGGCGGTAGAGAAGAAGAGGAAGGGGTGGCGCGCCGGAGGGAGAAGAGATGGCCGGAGATGGAGCAACTGGGGCGCACGGAAGTGGAGGTTATGGTGGCGGCCGGTGGCGAGAGCAAGGAAGGGGCGGCGCTGTGAGGAGCGGCGGGGGACGCGCTGGGGGAACTACGGAGGAAGGGCGGTCGGTGAGGAAAGGGTGGCGCGCGCGAGATGGCCTGGCCTCGCCGCGGCCGAGGTGTGGAAGAGGAGGAGAGATGAGGGGCAAAGGAGGTGAGGAAAAATGCAAGCCGGGCTCGAAGGATTCCAATGGCGGCGGCTCAGGTTATCATTTGGGAATTTTCGGCAACTTGCCAATTCACTACTACAAAACATGGATACTGTAATACATTCCTGTATCACATTCGTCAATGTGTTACAAAGAAATTCCATAGTAACATAAAACAATGTGTTACAGACAATGGTTGTAACACAAAGCACTTGTTTTATAAAAATGTGTTACTGAGAACAATTATAGTAACACAAAATTAATGTTACAAAGATTGTACTATGTTGTAACACATAAATGGAACATGTAAAATGTGTGCAAAATATATACCCTATAGTAATACAAAACAATGTTACAACTAAAGTGTTACATAGAAACATATATATGTGACCTTCCAATTCATGGTCTGCAAGTACATCGCAGTCGGTGTCGTCTTGGTTGTTAGGCAATCACATTGTGGTTCTCACATGATTCTTGAGCAGCAACTATTAGGCAATTGAAAATATCGTGTAGTTGCTGGAGCCCACTTCCAAACTGTTGGGTTGAGCACAAGCTACGCTATAGATATATCGTGATCATGAGAGGAACAAGTACGACGGGAAGAAACATGAAAAAACAAAAAACTATGTAAAATTAAATAGGAGAATAGTAGAATTCTTTTGATTGTGTGGGCGATCACTACTTACCTCCTCCCTACAATTATATAAGGTGATATAAACTTTATCTTTTAGGTTGATAAGAAAATCAAATAGATTTAAACTCATTTTCACATGATCTCGCTTTCTATGCTCCAATACCGAGTACATGATCTCGATATTTCAATGAGCCTTACATTTTAGGGACACAAGATGAGCAGGTTTTTTATGTGCCTTGTGCGACAAAATCGAATTGGTGCACAGTGCTTCGCATGAAACCTAGGAATTTATTTTCCATGCCCAAGCAAAGAGGTGCGAAAAGGAGGGAGAACCTGATGTTGAGTCGCTGGTCGTCGGACTGGAAGACATGAATGTATCCCGCCTACATGAAGACTTGACAAATTGGAAAAGGAATGATATGGAAGGAGTAAGTGTTGATACTTCTGTCATAGATAAGGCGGTTCTTGTACTTGAACCCAATGATGAGGACTTAGACGATGACGATAAAGATGATGACACCTACATAGATGATGGAATTGTCGCACCTGTGAATTCTGTAGGACATGAAGATAATGATTTTTTTTATTTAAATTGAGAACCTTGTCCTTGTGTGGTGTATTGATTTATTGATTTATTTTTATTTTTATTATATTTTTAGAAATCATAAAAAAATTTCCCTCCCTAATAACTTCCTCATATTACGCTAATCCCGCTCAAATTTTTCAGCCCCCGTCCAAAACCATCGCACCCTATACAAAATTTATTTTCTTCCATCGCCAGACGCCCAGATCGCGTCGCCCTCCACCTCCGCCCCCTCGGCCCCTCCGCCCTCGCCCTCCCGGCCTCCCCCACTACGCCCGGCGCCCGCTCCCACGGGATCCCCTCCCACGCCGCCCCGCCGCCTCATCCCCCACCTCCCCTGCCGCCGCCTCGTCCCCCACTTCCCCCGGCCTCCCCGTCTCCCTCCGCCTCCGTCGCCTCCCGCCTCCCTCCGCCTCCTCCGCATCCCGGCCCCTCGCGCCCACCGCCTCGGCCTCCGTCGCCTCCCCCCGCCGCCTCCGCCTCCGTCGCCTCCCCCACCTCCCGGCCTCCCGCCTCCCCGTCTCCCTCCGCATCCCGGCCCTTCGCCGCCCACCGCCTCGGCCTCGTCGCCTCCCAGCCCCTCTCGCCTCCGTCGCCTCCCCACCTCCCCGGCCTCCCGCCTCCCGTCTCCCTCCGCCTCCCCTTCTCCCTCCGCCTCCCGCCTCCTGTCTCCCTCCACCTCCCGCCTCCTGTCTCCCTCCGCCTCCCGCCTCCTCGTGTCCTCCGCCTCCGCCGCCCCCGTCTCCCTCCGCCTCCCTCCGCCTCCCCGGCCCCTTCACCGCCCACCGCCCCCTCCGCCTCCGTCGCCTCCCCCGCCGCCGCCTAGGTCGACAAGACGATGGCGATGACTCCATCGACGACGCCGATCGCCACCGACAGGGATTTCGCCATCACGAGGGCCGACCGACGGGTTCCACCTCGAACTTCTGCCGCTGAAGAAGACGGCATGGATGATGCTTCCCTCCCCAGGTATTAGATGCAGACCTGCAAGAATTTTTTCCATTGACACAGACTCGCGATGCCTGCCAACATAGTTTGCCTTGTGTTTTTAATGTCAAATTGATATGAAAACTATATAGTGCTCTTATGATCGTTTGCCCAATCAATTTTTTCCATTTAGATGTGTATGTGTATATCTGGGGTGTAATCCAAATAGATCAGCTGATCGTGGGTGATTCAAATAAGAAAAAGAAACATACTTGATAATCAAAATTTGCTGGGATTTCGTAACTATCATTTGCAGAAACATTACAATTCCTTGGAAATGCTTCCAAATGAGGCCTTGTTAATTTACCTCGTGTGCTCGAGAGCGGAGACTTAGCGCTCGGTTGGCTTTGAACAATTGCTGCATGAGGCATATAGGAGACTGATGCATTGTTGTATACAATAACGCGAAATTGTACAATTAATGTCCCAGTTTTGCTGTAGAATTTAATTACGATTTTTAATTTTACAAAATTCTGAGCTCCACATGTACAGTATTTGGCAGATCCTTTAGAATATCGTGGATATATCACATAAAAGTTATCAGGTGCATATGTGACAAGGTGTCCAGTTAAGTGTTTGCAGATGCAATGAGAACTTAAGGGAAAAGCAAAGGGAGGCTAAATAGCTGTTGCTCAGCTGTTACAGATCAGTGCATATCTACCAAAAGAAATTCTTTCAAGTGTTCATGGTGTCGTGGTGGACTTCCTACCATCTGAAAGCAGATCTATAACATTCTGCTATCATTCATCTTGTGGAGGTGCTTGAACACGAACAGTAAAATGATCTGGTGGCATCTGTGCACTTGTAACTTAATTTCACACTTTACCCGATGAAGTACCATTGCTGAGGGCTTTTTCTTCAGTTCTGTGTTTAAGCATTGAAGGCATGTCTTTGTAAGCAACCACCGTTGCAAGCCATTTATAGAAGCTTTATTGCTGATGATTACTAATATTTTTAGTCATTATTTATCTGGCATGGCCAATAGATTCTGAGATTGTTTTGCATGGTTTGATCATAGCAGTGGAACAAAAGTGAATATGTAGATAGGTGCCTTATGATGGGTTAGCTTTTAGTATGGTTCTGATCTCGCATATAGTAAATCATTTTGTTACCAGTTTTGAGTTCTTTTTGGAAGTCATTGAGATTTGAGAGTACTCATCCTCCATAAAGGAGGGCAAAGCTGAAAGGCTATCTTATCTCTAGGATCACAAGCAGATATTTTTCCTAGGATGGTACTGTGAAAACAGAGAGCAAGGACATGGTGCTGTACAGATAAATGCTGAGACGTGTGTGCATTTGTACAAGATTAACGTGTACAAGATTAATTTTGCTAAGGACAAAAAGTTGTGTTAACGTGTGTGCATCCCCTTATTTTTTGCTTCTTCTGTAAATCTCTCATTCCTGTAAACTGATCTAAGTCAATTTGGTAGTAAATTTAATTTGTTCATGACTTAGTACATTTTTCAGAATTTTGTGCATAAAACTTAACTGATTTAACTTCTTATTTTCTCTTATCACACTTAGGATGATGTAGCCTTCAAAATTACTGACCTATCAACAGAGCCAGATAGAGACTTACTTACAGTTGAAGAGGAAAACATTGCTTTCCAGTCAAGTTACAAGGAAAGCACCGGTACCAAATCATGCAAAGCTCATAGTCATGGATACATGGCGAAATATCCCACACGAAGCCAACTGTTGAAAGACAGACTCGATGAACAATCCCGTGCTTCAGCTGCAGCCCAGCGAAAAAATAATGAGCTCGAAGATGAGGTGCAAATGTTAAAGGAACAAATTGCAAATGGAGTTGCTGAAAGGAAAGAAACTAGGCGAGAGATGCAAGATGAACTGGAGAAGGAAAGGAACGCAAGAGAACAACTTAGGCAAGAGTTCCTTTCATTGCTAGCACAACAGAGAGAAGCAACATTACAGGTAATACATTCAGACATACGCAGCAAAGAATCGCTGCTGTTTGTTGTTGATGTGTTGCAGCAGCCACCCAGTCTAACAGGCCGTAATGTTTTTCCTCATGGTCCATATGCAGGCTAACCAGGGAAGTATATTGAACACAAGGGAAAGCGAGGCTAATCCAAGTGAGGAAAACGAAAACATGACAACATTGGACAACACTAACCCAGATAGTACATTGAACACCATAGAAAAGACACCTGAACATGTAGAAGAAACATTACAACAGGTAACAAAATTTGCAAATAGTTTGCTGCCATAAGGGATTTGGACTTTGTACATTCTATTGATGACCTCCTGATGTGTACCTCACTGAACTTCAATTGATGCATGCATGCTGAACATATTTTAATAGTAGTACACAACAGGATGCTAATATTTTTAATTCTAAATTTTACATTTGCAGAATGACCCAGCAAGCATCTTGACCACACAAAAAGATGCTAGGCCACCTATTCGCATCACTAGAGCTTCTAATCTTAATCGAAATCTCTTCCAAAATGTCGCTGTTAATAATGGTTCATCGAACTTCATTCCTCCACAACAATTGAAAAATACTGCTACAACTTGCTACCTATTTGCAGGTTCAAATGATCAATGGCTGAATTCCTATATATCGATGCATACAAGAATGGATGAAGAAGTGATGGATTTTAAGAATATTAGATATTGCATTTTTGTTTCTAGTAGTATGGACTTGTACTCTTCACTACTATGTCTGTTTACTCTCTAGAGTCATATCATTGTGTACATATACTATCACTTCATCTGAGCAAGTACTATGTTTGAAACCTTTCTATTATCTGTGGATCTTTATATGATTATTGAAACTTATAGATTATGTGATTCTGCAATGTGTCATGTTTACTATGAAAAATCAATAATAACACTATATGCCACATACAAAGATAAAATAAATATTTTTCCCAAATTTCAAAGTGTTACAATAGGTGCAACATGTGTTATAAACCATATGTTCCTTTGTTCCAAACTATATGCTCTACAAAAATGAGGAAGTGTTACTAGAGCTAAAAAAAGTGTTACAGTTGAGAATCACTGTAACACTAGACAAATGTTCCAGTATATAAGTAAATGTGTTACAGTTTAGTAACACTTTTTTGGATGTAAAAGAACACATATATGGTGTTCCAATAGACTAGTATATAGTAACATGGGCAATTGGAACACATAAAAAATGTGTTATGAGGAGAGCTAGTAACACTTTATTTAACCTATAGTAACACATGTTGGTGTTGCTATATTCCTGTTGTGTAGTAGTGATTAGCCCTCAAAGAATCTAGAGTTTACAGTTAGGTCCATCTCCCATTTCATTTCTTTCATTCTGGCCCTTCGAAACTCCGATTTCATCGCGAAAAGAACCTACGCACTCGTGTCGACGCGTACATCTGTACGGAGCAGCCCTAGAATGCCTAATTTGTCATTTATGCGCCTCGATCGCGCCGGCCTGCAGAAAAATATAGAAAAATGTAAAATGGTCCATTTCGAGCAATTAAATATGGAAAAACGTGTAAATGATGATAAATGATCTTGAAATGCGAAAAATAATGGGGTAAAATGGTGAGTAAATATATGTAAATATGACGCATGTCAAGGGGTTAGGGTTTTGGGCGTACCTTGGCGATGGCGGGGAGGCCGCCCAGG
The DNA here is from genome assembly GCA_036346575.1 of Dendrocalamus sinicus. Classification (NCBI taxonomy): domain Eukaryota; kingdom Viridiplantae; phylum Streptophyta; class Magnoliopsida; order Poales; family Poaceae; genus Dendrocalamus; species Dendrocalamus sinicus. Next base: position 6,298,891 of record CM070672.1, on the reverse strand, counting down.
GAGCAGGCGGCGCGGGCGGGGGAGGAGGGGTAGCCCGGGAGGCCACCGGAGACGGTGCCATCGTTGATGGTTGACGGTGCTGTCGTCGGCGGAGGCAGCGCCGCCGCGGGGACGGGAGATGAAGGCGGCGGGGAGGTCACTAGGGAACTACGTAGGAGAGCTAGAGAGATGTGACTCAGTAGGAGAGGCCGAGGCGTCGTGATTCAGCGGGGCGCGGGCGGGGTAGGTGGGGGGAGAAGGCGGCGGCGTTGGGGAGGTGGGGATGAGGAGGGCCCGGCCGCCCGGGGAGGTGGGGAGAGGAGGAGGCGGCGGCGGGGGAGGTGGGGAGAGGAGGAGGCGGCGGGGGGGATGTTTACGTGACTATGTATGATTATTGATACGCTTTGCAACGTGCATAAATTATACTGACGGTTTAAAGCGTGTCTAAAACCGTGTCAGTTTGAGACGACTTTAGTATCGCGTTAAAAAACATGTTTAATTGGCTATGGAGCGTTCTCTGATACGCTTTGTAACGTGTCTAGATGCTATTGACGATTAAAAGTGTGTCTAAAACCGTGTCAGTTTGAGACGACTTTAGTATCGCGTTAAAAAACATGTTTAATTGGCTATGGAGCGTTCTCTGATACGCTTTGTAACGTGTCTAGATGCTATTGACGATTAAAAGCGTGTCTAACACCGTGTCAGTTTGAGACGTTTTCAATATCGTCTAAAAAAGTGTCTACAGATGCCTTTTGACACTAAAAGCGTGTCTAATGTCATGTCATGTTGATATGTTCACAAAATCGTGTCAAAAAACATCTTTACATGACCATGTAGAGACGCTTTTAGCGTGCGTTACTATAAAAGCGTGCCTAGAGGCCCTTTTTCCTGTAGTGATAGGGATTATCCCTGCAGGGCCACCCCATATGGAAAATTGCCATAAAGGTGAGTCGCAAAGCTAGTTTTTGTATATGCATGTGTTAGTCACACGGCTCAACTGACTTTACTGTGCATCACAGTAGACAGTACTAGTTCATACCAGGGTATATTGTACTATTAATTTGTAGAGAAAACTAAAGAACGGTATACCAATCCTTCCTCCACCGACGGGATAGCTCGATCTCATTCCGCGTTGCCTCCCCTTCCACCTTGTCCGCCGGCGCCACCACCTCTGCTTCCTTCTTCACTATTGCTTTGGATTTGGAGACAGGGGAATGCCATTGTGATGACTGGTTCACCATGCCCCCGAAAGTAGAGGGAGGCTGGGGATGTGGTGGTGGTGGCAGAGAGCGTTGGGCGGCGGTGGAGGGAGGAAAGGGTGGGGCAGCGGCATTGTGAATATTAGGTTGGGTGGGGTGGTGACAGCGGGGGAGGGGGAGATGGTGGTGCGGTGAGATGGTGAGGTCGCTACCAACCGCTGATGGTGGAGAAGGAGACAGGGGAGGTGGAGAAGGGGTACGGAGCTGCCTGCACCGAAGAAAAGGGGAGGGGAGGGGAAGCGGAAGCGGGGGAATGACTAGGAGCGGCGGGGAGGGCACCAAACTCATGGGGCAGGGCATCAAACTCGAGAGGCTAACCTGTTGGACTAGGGTCCAATGGGATAGCGTTATGTAGTACTCTCTAATTTGTACCCCAAAGAACTCAAATTAAGCCAGCTGTTGTGTCGTGTAATTAGTGTGGCACCTTGTTCTTTGGTTGTGTTGGTATTTAAACTGCACTTGGTATTTAAACTGCACTTTTTTTGGAATTTGAATTTATGACAACACGTAGTATTCTAGATCTTAATATATATGACTACAAGTAGCACTAACCATTTCACGTCTCTCAAAATGACTACTCACAGTAAAAAACCCCAGTAATACTAGTACTGTAACATCCTAAATTGGGGCAATTTAATTTTTTTGAATAAATTTGGCATTTGTCTCTTTTGCAGTCTCTTTTTGGCTTTGGGAATTGAATTGAAAAACCAAAATTCAAATTATAAACCAAATGCAAATAAAATCCCATTCAAAATCAAATATGAGTTCAATTCAAAATTTCAAATCCAAAATAAAAATAAAAAATTGGGAAAACAGTTTTGGGCCTGGCCCAATTCCCTTTCCCTTTCTCTCTTCCTTTTCCTAGCACGGTGCCATTTGGCCCACTCGACCCATGGCTCACTTAGGCATAATATATGGTCACGAAGAAGGCGGCGAGTACGTCTAAGACAACAACCAATCCCAACACGCAGCATGATAAAGAGGAAGAGACAGTAGCCATAATCTACTTCATAGAATCTGACACACTGGAGTGTGTGATTTGCTTCATGCCCTTTGAAGCTCAAGTGTATAGTGATTTAATGTTTCTCTTGTAGTTGTTGAGAAATACCAACATGAATAGACTAACTACTTTCTAGAAGAACTCGTGGACAATTGATTCTCGTTTTCTCATCTTGGCATATATTATTGCTATAAGATCTCATTGGAAGGGTGTTTTAAAACCAAAACTACTCCGACTGACATAATTTTAGTTGTCAAGTGTGATGTAGGATCTCACTTTGTCTCTATCTCATTTAAATTGTAGGGTGTGTAAGACTATGTTAGTGTTATCATAAAATATACATCATTTATTTAAATCAAGAACAAGTTGTGAGTTGTGACTTTATGTTGTCTAGTTTACGACTTTACTCCTTCTAGCGACAGGGCATGAAAATCCACTCAAGTACATTCGATTTTAATAAACTCTCCAACATTCGAGGACGGTTCTCCACCTTCTTGATGATGGAGGTCACTGACCTGAAGGGAGAGTTCAACTCCGGTGACATCAATTAATTGATGTTTAAATATTTGATTCAATTGTAATTCATTCAATTGTAACTCATTCAGTTGTAATTCATTTATGAGATCTGTGTAATGATTGTCGTGCGCTATAAGATTTGGAATTATCCATGATCTGCTTGCTTGTTTTTAGAGGGCATGGCTAATATTTCCTAAGGCTAGCCAAAAAACAGAATTGTTTTTAGCTATACAAAGAACCATCACAGACTGTTTTTTCGTATTAGCCATCTGTGATAAGTCACAACACAGATGGTTATTTTCTAAAACTATCTGTGATATTTGACATATCACAGATGGTTTTTTTTAAAACCGTCTGTGTTGGGACTTATCACAGATGATTTGAGAGCCGTCTGAGATAATCATCTATTATCATAGACACAATAAATTAGACAGTTCAGAAACTATCTCTGATGCGGGTTACGAACCATTTGTGTTGATCCCATGTGTGGTAGTAAGCTAGCTAGGGACGGATTGATGCGTGCCTTCCATGTGCAATATTTGTACAATGCATGTGTCATATGCATCACACATACACACACACACGTATATAGTATGATTAACTGGGACACCATGGTGCCTGGGCATCATAGTCTAAAATAGGTATTTACCCTATGCATCATGTGCGAATTTTTTTGGATTTTTTGAATGTTGAGTTTAGCTAGTTTACTAATTAGTTCAAATAAGTTTGGACTAAAATTCGAATTGTAGTTGCTTTTTTTTGTGATAGTTTGATTGTAGGTTTGTGCTGATTATATATATAAACCAACAGAGCATGTGATTTAAATTCATTCAAAACTTTGAATTTGAGTATATTTTTTCAAAGGTACATGTTTCATTTGAATTGTTATAGATGGGTATATACTGTAAAATTGATATTTTTAAAATATACCCAAATTTGTGTTGAATTCATGGTGCCTAGGCATCATGGTCTCATATTTCAGCTATATCAAACGATATTTCAGTATGTATATATATATATATATATATATATATATATATATATATATATATATATAGAGAGAGAGAGAGAGAGAGAGAGAGAGATAGATATATATGTGTGTAGAGACCCGAATATGCAAATCCGGACTCTCCTGTGTATTCTGCACTAGTCCAGGATCACGCTAGTGCACACAGTATAAACAAAGATGAAATATCGAACATATCACGATTTACTAAGAAAAGACTCAAATATTATTAATAATTATCAGAGTGCGACCTTATGGCCAAGCTTACAATTAATAGCCTAAAGGCTTAAAGAAACTAGCAGCGGAAAAGCAGAAATAAGCGTAGTAGCCATTCGACATGCCCACAAGCAATCGACTGGGGAGCGAAGTCCTAATCCGCGAAGTTGTCGAAGTATCCTCCTTCTAGTAGCTCCTACTGATCTGGTCCTTCTTGCTCAACTGAGCAAATATGGATGAAGCCGTCAGTACATAGAGTACTCAGCAAGTCGTTTGTAACAAAGAATGCAATATAGTATGCAAGGCTTACCAATAGATGGCTGAAAGGTTAATTTTGCAGAAAGCAGTAATTTAAAGTAAATACAATAAGTAGATTAAAAAGCAAACTTTGGAAATAATAATAAATAAGTAACCAAAGGAATTGAGACAAACCCCAAGTAAACTGGCCATTCACTCCAATGAATCACCCATGAACCAAGATACACATAATGAACCACCAGCGAACTACCCATTCACTTAACCCAACCAAGATTTTATGAAAACTCTACCCCTCGTGTGAAATCACCGAGCATTGTCCATGACCGAGGACGCGGCTATTCGAATAGTTTTACACTCTGCAGAGGTTGTACAACTTTACCCACAAGACATGATCATCCTGGATTGCCACGCGAGTTACACACTTCCTTAGATGTGCGGCGAGGAGATCATGACAAGGCCTTTACAATGTTCAATCTCAACCCAGTCCCGCCTCGCTGAGGTTTCGCCCCCCAAACATGGTAATTGCCCCCTCTTACGCCCCGTGGAATGTATACGACACCCACTGACATCCCAATGGCGGAACCAGAATTGAAACATCACAAATTAGTCAGCCAGGTCCATCCCATACTGGACATGTGGTTGTACGGTAAGGCTCATATCAATGGCGCACAAAGTTAAGTCCTTAAGTATTACCTAGGCGAAACATCCACATCCCGTGTGCAACCTGCACCCCCTTTACTGCACGATCATTCGCCCAAGTGAAAACCAAATTTTTGTATAATCAACACCAATGACACTACCCATGCCATGGTACTCAAATTTTATAACTGTGGTTGACCACCACATTCAAGTATATCATTAAGTCAAAATTAATTAACTGATCCCATGCGACGATAACCCAACGTACTAGCAATAAGCATGGCTAAGCAATTCTAAACGTACACCCCATGTGACAACTAGTATTGCATCACTAGATAATTATGCATCCTATGGTAACAATAGAATCATGGCATACAAATTATCAAGGAGGGATTAATCAACTTGGACAATAACTACCAATACAAGGGTTTGATAATAAAATAGCGATGCATAATAATTTAAAACAAAGTAATACATAATAGATTTAAAAACTGGGTTCAACATGATCAAAGGACACGACTTGCCTTGGCCTTGCTTAGTTAGGAATTCTTGATCTTCGGATCCGGCTTCAGCTCCTTCGAAAGCGTGATCTAACGAGAGAGAAAGCGAAATGAAACACAAAATAAATTCAATAAAACTCAAATGAACTCCAAAAACTACAAAACCAGAACCAGAAGATAGAGGTCAATTTTAGATGAATTTAGGAAGAAGAATCGGGTCAATTGGAGTTCGGACAAAGGAGAACGAGCGATCTAAAGTTTGCCGGGGCGAGAAAATACTGGAAATTCACAGATGTTACTGTTTACCCGAGAGCAATTTTTGGAAAGGAGGCTAGCGCTGGCGAGAGGAGGCATGGGAGATGAATCTAACTAGCAAAATGGGTTGTTAGGGATCTAAAGCACACATAGGAAGCGACGGCACGCCAAACGGAGCACGGCGACGGCACGGGCGGTTACAATGACATGGGTAGGAAAGAGGAATAAAACCTGGGCATAGAGCGTGGAGAAGTAGGGTGAGCACGAGATAGAGCACGGCTTGGCGAAGCTAGGAAAATTATTGGCTCGGCCAGGAACCCATCGGAGACGGTGCAATTGACGTTTGAACGACGTCGGGAAGGAAAAAGAAAAAACGTAATATCTTGGTGCTCGGTGAACGAAATCCAAAACCACTTGGAGGATAGCTACCTGGGATGCTTTGGCACGATATGACACGAACGGATTGGGGAAAACACCACCAGATAGATGGGGGACACGAGATGCCATTGGCGGCCATGGCGAGGTTCGGAGGAAAAAATTTGTGGAGGCTTTTTGGGGAAACGGAAGTGAACACGGCATAGAACGCGGTGAGGCAAGTCTAAAAAAAATTACGGCAAGGGCTAAAGTTTACCGGAGACGACGAATCGACGTCGGGAAGCGCTCTCGATCTAGATTGGGGAAAACTCGATTCCGGGAGATTGGCTGCACCAAAACCAAATTAACTTGGCAAGAAGGTAGATGGCACATGATGGCACAATGTGACGCGAAAGGATCACGGAGAAACTCACCGAATAGCTCGAGACACGACGAGCAAATTCGGGACCGGAGGGGCTCGGTGCCGACGGCGTCCTGGGTTTTGAGGGGACTTGGCACGGCTTGAGATGGGTTTAGAGGAGCCAAGGGGTCGTATTTATAGGCTTGGAAGAGATAGAAACCGACTCCAATTCGTGGATTTTGGTTTAGAGTCCGTTTCAGAAAATTAGAGATAAAAGGCAAACGGATGAACGAAACGGAAAGAGACAAGTTGGGATGGATTCCTTACGTGATTTAGCACAACTTTCCTTTTGGGAGGACATTCAAATAAGGTCCAAATTGAAAGTTATGAAGAGAGAGGAAAAGGAAGGAAAACTATACACAGAACGAACAGATCAGAGGTTGAAGACGGATCAATTCTCTCTCCTCTTTCTCTTTTTTTTTTGGAAATTTCAAATTGAGCACAAACAAACTCCAAAAAATCCCAGAAAATACAGAAAAATTCCTTGTGACACAAGGAACACAAATAAAATATTTTTGGCAAATATTAATATTTAATTTAATCATATTAAATCCTTTTAATTAATAAAAATTCCAATTAAGCTTTAATTAATACCAGAAAAATCCAAATGGTGAATTTTATTTTAAAAGCTTCAAAAAGGCTCTGAAAATCAGGATGTTACAATGTGCGTGTGTGTGTGCTGTTCACATCTAGCTATACTGCATGATAAGGCATTTTTTGTTTTCTTTTTTTGAGGGAATACATAATAAGACAGTTGAAAAATGAAGTTTTTGAGTGAGAAAGTAATTGATCTAAAGTAATAAATGATGACATGAACTAATCGATGTGGCCCCGTCAATGGTCATGCACGCGCGCGCGCATGCACGCACACACACACACACACACACTTAGACCATGTTGCTAGATCTAGAATATTTGTGATTATGAATAATTGACAATGTTATTTATTAATGTTATTTGAGGCATGTGGCGTGTGTGAACTTATATCGGTCAAGTTGGAAAGAATTTGTGCCGGAAAAAGATGTTACTTTGGTCTTTGCATATGCAGGGTAACTCTGAGGCGATCATGCTCTGCGGCGAGGACTGAGAGATGGCTTGATGCAAAGTCACGGTTCAAAGGGTCAAGGATGCTGGAGGAGATAGTTGTGCTTGAATTGATGCTAATTCTATGGCTAGAAAATTTTGTAGCAAGGTCGACTAAGTAGAAACAAGTTTGCCAGAATTGCTCATATTAAATCTGCTAATAAAATTAGACTACTCTAGTTGATTATCATGAAGGTTCTAAGTCTGTTAAATGTGTTCATATGAACTAATTTAAAAAGTGGTATTCCAAATTTGATATGAGACCTGGAGAAGCAGTAGATGCACTTTTTGATCGCTTCAATAAAATTATTAGTAATTTGCAATCTGTTAATGTCATATATTCTGATTCTGATAATGCTTGTCAAATCGTAAATGCTTTGGATATGTCTATTTGGAACGTGTTAGTTACTACTATCAATCATTTTGTTAACATGGAAACACTCACTTTGAATGATCTTTATTCCAAGATGAAAACACATAAGATTGATGTTTTGGCTAGGATAAATAAGTCTATTCTTCAGGTTTAGTGACTAAGCAAGCTGATAGTTCTTTTAGTTCTTCTATTGTTTCTTTGTCTATACTATGTTCTATTTTAGATAAACAATTAGAGGAGATTCTAGAAGAGCAACTTGTACTCTTCTCCAACAGGGTGATCAACACAATTAACAACATCAGATCAAGGCAGAGAGGAGATCCAATAAGATGCTATGAATATGGTAAGCGAAATCACATCAAGATGAATTTCCCCAAACTGAGGAGCAAGGAGGTCAAGGATGACAATGCACCAACTCATCGCTCTTAATTCAAGATTGACTCAAGAAAGAAGTGCAATTATCTCAGGGAGATCAACAAAGTACTTTCAATAATTGATGAGTTTTATTTGAGTGATATTGATTTTGGAAGTGGCGATGAGGACGATGGCAAGAAGGCAAAGGAGGTGGACTTCACAGGGATGTGCTTTATGGCAAGTTGTGAGGAGTTCAACAATAATGATCTCTACAATGGTCCTGATGTGATAAAATCTTCTTATATAGATTTATCTCATGCTATGCTTAAATTGATAGAGAAATTCAAAAAGTATAAAAATAAAAATTAAAAATCATGATCTTGTTGTTGAGAGCTTAAATTCTGAAATTAATTGACTTAGAGCTTCTATTCCTGATAATGAATTTTATAAATCTTGTCAAGTTTTATATTCTAAATTGGAATCTACTAGAACAATTAATACATCAAATTTGGTTCAACTTAGTGAATTAACTACTAAACTTGATGAATTAAGATTGGTAAATGATTCTTATGATGAAAAATTAAAACTTGCAAATGATGAAATTGAAAAGCTCAACTTTAGTGTTTCTACATGTTTTGAATCAAGTATTTCAAATGTTCAATCTAAACCTTGCTCTAATTGTGAATTGCTAGAAGCTAGACTTAATTCATCCCAGGAATCAATTCAACAGATGCTTTATCATGAGATATCTTCTTGCTCTAACTGTCCTAAACTTAGCACAGAAATAGAAGTATTGACTAGACATCTTAATAATTTTGCTAAAAAAGATAGATTAGTTCAGTCTAGTACTTCTAAGAATCTTATGAATGAATATGTTAAATGTATTACCTGTCCCACTTTAGCTAAATAAAATGAGTACCTTAAGGACACTTTAGAGATATTTTCTTTCAGCAAGAAAAATCTAAATATGATCCTAGACAAGTAAAAAACAAATGTCAAAAACATCGGTCTAGGGTTTAATGCTGCTAGTTATGCCAAGAATAATCCACTTAAGATTGTTAAGGTCATTAGAAGTGGGTTAATTGAAACAAAAAAGTGGGCCTCATAAAACTGTGTTTAAATCTACTGGTTTTGTGTAAAGTTCACTGAATAATACTGTAGGTGCTAGCTCATCATCTTAGAAGAATTCTATTTGTGTTAAATTTCATCGCACCTACTGTGGAAGAGATGGGCACTTGTATGAATTTTTCTTTAGGTGTGCTAAGAAAGAGAAGAAGGAAAGATTGAATGCTTTAAGACAAAAATGTGAAGTCTCTTTTGTTCCTAGAACTAATGCAAAAGTTAAACTTTTAGAGAACTTTTATTATGGTTTTAAATCTGCCTCACGTGTTGGTCTGGGATATAGTTCAAATAATTCACATTCTTTTTGGCATTCTGATCATCCACATGCATGTGATTTTGGTTCTAGTTTTATTGTTATTCCTCCACTTTGTGTGTCTCAGTACTAGATTCCTAGATCTTATTTCACTTATCCCAGTATTGTGACACCGATGTTTCCTGTGATGTAGGTATAGCTGATCAGAAAGGGAAACATGTGGCTAGTTGATTCAAGATGTTCCAGACATATGAATAGTGATTCAAGATGGTTCTCCTCCCTCACTAGGCCATCTAGTGATGAATTCATTACTTCTGGGAGTGCCTCCACAGTTACTGTGATGGCTAAAGGTACAGTGCGTGTTAATGATAAATTCGTTCTCAAGGACTACGTTGCTTTGGTAAGTAAATTGAAGTACAATTTACTTTAAGTTTCATAGTTTATAGACGATAACCTTGAGATGAGCTTTAAGAGACATGCTTGTAGAGTTTTAGTTGCTTCTAGGGATCTTATTTTCAATATATCTTGATTGGGGAAGGTCTTTAGAGCTGATTTTAATTATTCTTTTCACCTAGTGTTAGATGTTTGGTAGCTTCTGAATCTAGAGATCTATTCTTTTGGTATTGTAGGTTGGGACACATTGGTTTGATCACCTTACACGGATTAGTGGGATGGATCTCACTAGGGGGTTACCTAAGCTTAAGTGTGGTAAAGATCTGGTTTGTTCTCTTTGTAGACATGGTAAGATGGTAGCTGCTCTACACCCACCTCTTTCTATGATCATCACAGATGTCCCTAGTCAATTGTTGCAAATGGACACTGTAGGTCCATCTAGGGTTCTAGCAAATGGTGCATACTTGTAAGTGTTGATGATTACTCCAGATACTGTTTGGTTTATTTTATGGTGTCTAAGGATGAGGCTTTTGGTTATTATAAAGATTTATTTCTTAGACTAAATAATGAATTACCAAGTGCTCTAAAAGCTATAAGGAGTGATAATGGTACTAAATCTAAGAATTCATCATTTGCTTCCTTTTGCTTTGAAAAAGGTTTATAACATCAATTTTCTTCCCCTCGTATCCCACAACAAAATAGGATTGTAGAGAGAAAAATAGAACCTTAGTTGAGATGGCTAGGATTATGCTTGATAAACATGCTACTCTTCAGAAGTATTGGGCTGAAGCTATTTATACTACATGTTATATTTCTAATAGAGTATTTTTGAAAGCCTTGAGAGCCTCATTGCATAAGACTTCTTATGAGTTGAGATTTGGTTGTAGGGCTAGTGTTTCCCACTTCAGAGTATTTGGGCATAAGTGCTTATTCTTAAAAGTTGCATCACATGTTGAGGGGGAGCTGGATTTTCTTGCATTTTTAGCATTCAGCATTGTAATATAACTACATTGAGCCTTGATTATTATCCTGTTATGACATGCTTACAATGCTTTACACCTTACCATGACTTGTGCTTATTTGCTAGATTTATCATGACTTCATATGTGTAGACTAGCTTTTGCTATGATAAGTTAATTAAACTTGCTCAAATGGAACTAAAACTTGTCATGTTAGCACTTGAGCCTAGTCTTTCTTGAGTTATCCTTTTATGATTCATGCCATGTCAAATATGCTGAGTTGAGCGTTGAATCTCTATTGAGCTTTAGATTGAGCTATTTTAGTCTCTTGATGCAGCATGAGTTAGTACAACATGTTAAAAAGCAAAAAGATCTCTTTTGTGATAAAAAACTGATCTCACCAATTCTTTCTCATGAGACGGCTTGCCATTGCACTAGGCATGAACTCAGGGGGAGTTTTGGATGACCTAGACTATCTTCTTAAGCTTCTTGCTTGGAGTAGTCGTATAAGGCTTGAGATCTAGCACGTGACTAAAAATTTTGATTGGAAACGACCATAAGTTTCAAAAGAAAATATGTCATTTGTGCTCAATTTGCTTAACTTCAAAAAGAACCAAATATTTAAACAAATGTCTCACTCTTGAGTTTGTAGCACTCTAATTTGACTCAATATTAGCTTCTTGGTTCCGCTTAGCTTATTGACATGGCCTGCATCATCCTTAGATATCTCTAGCTAGACTTTGCTTATTCATGACTTGACTTGCTCACAAATTGCACTACATTTCATATTGTCATCTCTTTGGTTTAGCTGGCATATATATATATCTTGTCATGATCTAGATAGCCTTTTTTTGAGTTATGGCTTGGTGTAATACCTTATGGTCCTTTTAGATAATTCTCATGGCTCTAAATGCTTAAATAAACAAATTTCAGCCATTTCATCCAATATTGTGTCATATTCTCTCTTTTGCATCCTTGATGTGTTTATTGCCAAAAGGGGGAGAATATTGGAGAAAAAGTCTTTTGGGATCTTTCTAGAGCTTTGGAGAACAATTTGCTCTTTCTTTGTTGCTCTAGTGTTCCTTCTGTCGACATGGTCATTAGCTTCATTTTCTTCTTTGGACCATGTTGGACTTTTTCAAAACAAACTCAACTTCGTACTTTTTCTGGGTTTGTCAATATACTTATCAAGGGGAGATTGAGAGACCATGTGGAGGTCATCCCGTGTGAATGATGAGAAATTGACATCGGTTTAGGTAAGTCGAGTTTGATTTGGGTGGTTCGGATCTTGACGTTGCGAGGTGCAATCGGGCTCGGTTGGACTTGGTCAAACTTGGTTGTATGGGATTAGGATGTCTATTCCTTGATTCGACAGGTTTGGACTTCATCATGGGTAAGTATGACGCTTTTATGCTACTTATGCCTTCATGTGTCGAGCAGTGCTATTTGATATGTTTCTTGTCTGTGTTGACTGCAGGACGTCGAGGCGGAGTCGTGGTGAGACACGAGATGACCGGACTAGACACAGGCGGTGTCGAGGTCAGAACGGTCGGATGTGTCGAAGACGGCGGAGATTCGATGTGATTGCTAGTCGTGGATGACAAGGAGCGCAGAAGCTTCCCGGAAGGTGCAGGAGGGGCGAATCGGTAATTTCGCGAGGCTGCACAAGCGGGAGACGGTTCCGTTCGGGTTTAACGGGCGTAACGGGGTGGAGACCCGTTAGCCAAGGGCTATAAATAGGAGGGAGTGGCTGCATGCCCCCTTATGGCTTTGGGAAAGAGTTAGGGTTTGCTAGAGTCAAAAGAAGCTTTGAGAGTTTGTTTTGGCTTTAGGCTTTAGTTGGTAGCAGAGACAGAGGTTCTGTTGGATTGTCCTCTTCGTAGCTTTCTCTCTGTGTGTTGTCTCCTCTCCAAGAAAGAATGTAGTGTATGTGTTCTTGAGACTGGGAGAGGGAGAGATTGGATTGAGGAGCTTGTAACCTTCCTTGTTCTAATGTCCAGTGGTATCGGGACTCCTTGTAATCCTTGTTGATTGGAATGAAATTTCTGAGTTTTTCTGTTCGTGCCTGTCTGTTCTTCGTTTCCCCTCATTTGGTGATTTCTTGAATTTTTGAGTTTCTTGTTGATTCTTGCTGAGAAGTGCCAAAATGAGTTGCTCCATGATGGAATTACATTTTTAGACCCTTTGGTCAGCAGGTTCCAAGAGCAAATCAAGTTTAATTTCAGTTTTTGCATTTTGGCCTCCCCTGTTCATCTTTCTCATTTCTAGGGTTTTGGTGGATTTTGTGTTTCCCTCTTTGAGATGGCTTGAAATTCGACATGCAAAGTCCAGAGGCTATTATCTTGCTATCCTCAAAGTTTCATTGCCAAAGGATCAAGGATGAGAGAGGAATTTGGGATTGAGTGCAGCACTCTGTACCTTTTGGGTTTTTGTCTCAAACCTTAATTTCTTGTTCTAGAAATGGTGTTTCTTGTTTCTTCAGGCTCATTTGACTATTTTGGGTGTTTCCTTGCTGGTCTGGACTGAGTAGTTCAAGAGAAAGTCTCAAATTTCTCTTTTGGAAGAAGTTCTCAAAGTTACAGACTGAAATTCTGCTTTCTTTGCTGTCTGAACCGAAGCCCGGTTAGACCGGCCTCTAGCCGGCGGTCAGACCGGCCTGGCTAGGGCAGTTTGACCGGCCTGGTTTTTGAAAGGCTGTGATTTTTTGTTTTTGATTTGGTGCTTCTCCCGTTTTCTATCCCTCTGTTGTTTTGGTAATCTTGGAGTTCCAGAAAGTCTAAGTTCCTCTCTTCATGGTCTTTTTGTGATCATAGGAGAGAAGACTTGTCTTTAAGTACTTTGGGAATTTTTTAAAGTCGACATTTACCCCCCTCTGTCGCCATTTCGGTCCAACAGTACTAAACCCGACATTTCAGGTATATAGGTTCAAGGGTAATTTGAAATCATATTTCTTGATGACGAGGAGGATCTTGATTTTGGTGATATTTTCCCTCCCATGCTATCACCTGCACCAGCTGAGGATCTTGCACCTTCTACTTCCACTTTAGCTGGACACATTGCTACCTCTAGTGGGGTGATACCTCCTGATGCACCGCTATCAACTGATGATCATCTGCAGAAGATGTTGGTAATATTGAAGCCACCTTAGAACTTTTTGCACCATTGCATATTCAGCGGCATCTTCCCTCAGAACTGATGATTGGTGACGTTCATGAAAGGGTAACACGCTCCAGGTTTACTTCTCCTGACTCACATGTTCATTCTGTTTTTGTTGCCTCTTTTAAGCTCAATGATGTATGTCACGCTTTATCTGATTAGTCTTAATCAATGCCATGCATGAAGAATTAGAAAATTTTGAGTGTAATAAAATCTGGACCTTTGTTGAACCTCCTTATGGACATAATATGATTGTGATGCAGACATCCCGATTGGACCGATTACACGAGCACAAGCTAAAAAGATTAATCAACAGGTGGACTCGTTTCTTGCTAAGTTAAATGTTAATTTAGATGAGAATTGTTTATTGCCTAACACATATAATTTTCTTCTTCTCAGATTTATAAAGAAAGATGAGCTAGAGGCAAGAAGATTGGAAAAGACAACGATGAACAAAAAAATTGCTATCTACTGATGCATGTGCGCATGCAGTCCTACATGGTGAATTCTACTTTGTCTCCCAATGAAGAACTGCTTTATTGCGTGCACGATGCGTACAACACATGCATGCAAGGATTTGCTTTCACATGTGGTCCCCGCATGCATGGATTAAGGAAGGGGCACCTAAAGTCATATTGATTAACCATCTATTCTCACGGAGGCCTACTTCCAATCTATTACTTCTTTTTTATTCTCACGAAGGCCTGCGTGCCAATTTCCCTTAGCCGAACCCAATAGGGAATTAATCTAGCTTTGGAGATTTTTATGTTTGTTCATACCTCTGATTGAGGGGGGACAGACCATAGAGAAAAAACCAACCTATTATTTTTAGAGAGCTATACGCTTATTCTTCTAGGGTTTGGCATATGATTGCAACCTAGAGGGGAATTGGGCGTTCTCACCCCCGTTGTTCTTGTACTTCCTTGTGATTTGCAGGAGCAGTGACACGTTTACTTGTGTGGTTGGGTAGACGGGATCACGAGTGTGTGGTTGGACGAATTCTTTTGCCACAGGTTGCTGTTCTAATAGTGGTTGGTGTTATCGGTTCGTCAGATTGCGCGGATCTAAAGTTATCCTTGATCCTAGATGTGAAGATCGGGTACTCTGTATCAGATTGGAACTAGATGGGTTTTTAAGAATAAACAAAGTGAGGATGGTGTTGTGGTTAGAAATAAGGCTAGATTTGTTGCTCAGGGGTTTGCTCATGTGGAGGGTCTGGATTTTCGTGAAACGTTTGCTCCTATTGCCAGATTAGAAGCTATTTGAATTCTCTTAGAATTTGTTGCATCTAAAGGTTTTAAATTGTATCAAATAGACGTTAAGAGTGCTTTTTAATGACTTTATTCAGGAGGAAGTTTATGTTTGCAACCACCTGGTTTCGAAAATCCAAAATTTCCTAATCATGTCTATAAATTGTGTAAATCCTTAATGGATTGAAACAAGCTCCTAGAGCATGGTTTGAAAGTCTCAAGTTATATTTGTTAAAAAATTATTTTCAAACAGGCAAGGTAGACAAACTCTTTTCACGCTTAGGCATGGTAATGATCTATTGCTTGTTCAGATTTATGTGGATGATATCATTTTTGGTGGCTCCTCTTATGCTTTGGTTTCAAGTTTTCAGATACTATGAGCATGGAGTTCGAGATGAGCATGATGGGAGAGTTAAATTAATTACCTCTTAGGTTTGTAAGTAAAACAGACTAAATAGACTAAACATGGGAACTTGCAAACCTATCTCCGCACCATTCTTGATCTAGATGAAGAAGGTGCAGATCAAAGGAATATAGAAGCATGATTGGGTCCCTACTTTACCTTTCTGCTTCGAGGCCGGATATACATTTTGCCGTGTGTTTGTACTCTCGATTTCAAGTTTCACCTTGTGCATCCCATTGTCAGGCTATGAAAAGAATTTTGAGGTACCTTCAATCAACTTTAGATTTTGGACACTTGTATTCTTCTTCATCCTGTCTTACCCTACGTGCATATTCAGATAGTGATTTTGTGGGTTGTAGGATTCATAGAATGAGTACTTCTGGTTCATGCCACATTTTAGGCACATCATTAGTTTCTTGGTCTTCTTGAAAACAATTATCTATTGCACAATCCACTTCTGAAGCTGAGTATATAGTTGCTGCTGCTAGTTGTTGTCAAAGTTTATGGATTTCTACTACAATTAGGGATTATGGGTTAAAATTGAGTAATATTTCACTTTACTGCAATAACATTAGTGCTATTAATATTACTAAAAACCTAGTGCAACATTCTAGGACTAAACATATTGATATCAGATTTCACTTTCTAAGAGACCATGTGGAAAAGGGTGATGCTGTTCTAAACTTTGTTGAGTCTGATTTTTAGATTGTTGATATTCTTACTAAGGCACTTGATACTTGGTTTGTTTGTTTGCGGAGTGAGTTGGGGGTATGCCATCTAATGAGATTGTTCTGAGGGGAGTTCTTTTTGTTTATCATTGTAAAGGTTTATTTTTATTTTTTATTTGAATTATTATTTAAGCCAATAATCACGAAACAAATCATGATGTGTATTTTGAGCTTTTTTATCATGATTTTACATGTGTATCTTAGTAAGGTCATTAGTAGCTTTTTATTAAATTTTGTCAACTTGAACAAACAACATGGCAAGGCTAAATTCTTTGGTTAAATTTTGATTAGAGTGATTACTTTTTGAGATATGTCATGTTTAAATACCTAATTAAATTCTGATTCTAGGTTAAGTCTGAGTCATTTTACTTCCTTCTCGATTCACTTTTAGCTTTTCTTCAAATACATGTGGCAAATTATGGTGAAATTAGTAATTATGTATGCATCTCAATAATTTTTTCTCATGAGACGGCTTATTATCGCACTAGGCATGAACTTGGGAGAGTTTTGTATGACCAAGATTATAAAACTTTAAGCTTTTTGACTTGGCATGATCGAAAAGTAAGGCTTGAGATGCTATAATTAATTAAATGTGATTTAAGTTGGTTCAAAAAGGTCATTATAAATGTGCTAAAATTAATCTGGGCTGAAGCTCCCAGTCTAGGACGTGCTTGACCGAGATAAGCCATAATCAAGTGTCAATAATAAAGTACTATTAAAACTTCCATTTCCAATCTGTTACTTCCTATTGCAAGTAAAAGTTCAATTTGTGCAAAATGTTAAACTAGATAGGCTTAACCTTTCAATTGTCATAACCTTGCATGTATATATACATTGAATTTAAAAGTCTTGTGGAGTACAAGTCTATACTCACAATTGCTTGTTGTACATATTTAGAAGATACGGAGGAAGACTCGTTGTATGGTTACTTTTACACAGTGGGTTTTGACGATGATGCCAATCTTTAAGGTTCAATCCCAATCAGTATGTGGTTGCGCTAAGGCATACTAACTAGCTTTTGTTGCCTCTTTATCTTTATTTTTGTCGTAACTTTATGTCAAGTGAACTATTAGGTCGGTCGACCATTTTGTTTTAAAACTAGTCGTGTATGACTTAATTTTGGTTGTTGATCATATTGTGCTACTCTATTCAATTATTCGTGTATGGATGTAATATGAATATTATTATATGTGTATTACCCACTAATCATAAGACTAGCACAATAAATATGTGTGAATTCGAAATGCAAATTCTGAGTTCGACACTCCGGTAAAAGAAATCTTCTGGTAACTGAAACCCTGCAAGCAAGTATATAGCAGAAATTCAGAACAACGTTGTGATGCACGTTGCACCCGCCACCAGCCGATTCTTACACTCGGTGTTTATATCGGTAACTAACAAATGAGACTTCTGCCTTACATTGCGTCTCACATCCAGCTACCAATCCTGCAAGATGTCCGCCGGCGTGAGCCTCTGAAGCTGCTGAATCTATCTGAATATTTGGTACCAGACATGCCGAGAAATAGCTACACTGAATGTGAATGTGGTTTATTATAAAACACTTGGTAAAAATAGATAAATAAGAGAGCAGCATATACAAATTTAACGTGAAAAATCCTTACGGGAAAAATCATATACGTATGAAGGCGGAATTCACTATATAAGGAGATATTTATAATAAGGTTCTTGCATTCAATACGGTCTATAAATGTATATTTACAATGATTATAAAAGAAATTTTAGATAGAAGTAGAATTCTATGTTGAAAATGAAAACAAACCAAATGGTCGATAGACTCATAGTCTTGGTGGCACAAAACGCAGAGCTGTTGGTTCGGTGAGCCGGTTCTCTGTAGGCGATCAGCAGTCCAGCAACCGACCGTCTTGCAACATCGCAAGCCTGCCAGACGATAAACCTGAACATAGGAAGCCCAGGCTTTCCAGAGCGAATCAGCGTGTGGGCATTCAAATGACATGGAGAAGAACGCCAAATAGGCTGCTGAGTGCTGTAATCTTTGTTGCTTCGCATATTGAACAAGGGAGTAAGTAGTACAGTTCGAACCAGGATAGTCTTATATCTTGCGACGCTGGGCGTGAACGTATCTGAACAGAAAGAGAGACCAACATCCATCCATATTTTTACAGCACAAAACCACTCGACTCTGTCCTACGACTCTGTCAGCCGAGGTTAATGATAGCGTAACCGAGAGAATGACAAAACTGGTCAATAGCGCGGGAGAAGTTCCTCACCCTCCTCCTCGTCGGACTCATCATCGTCGGAGTCGGACAAGTTGTCAGACTCCCATGCGTCCTCGTGGTCACCGTCCTCGTTGGATGCCCTGGCGGCGGAGGCCTCACAAACCACGAACACTTGTCCGTCGCCGCCGCAGACGACCTCGGCCGGGCCGGTGCCGCCGATGTAGGTGGCGAAGGTGCAGGTGGGCGCGGAGGCCGGGCGCGGTGGGAGGAGGGCGCGCCCCTCGTCGACCGGGGCTCCAGCTACCCCGCCGTGGATGTGGGAGGAGGCTAGCGCCGTGGGGAGTTCGAGGAGGCGGCGGCGGCCGGCCGCCCAAGCGAGAAAAATGCAGTTGGGGAAGGGCCGCGAGGCGGCCGGAGCGAGGAGACGGACCGCTCGAGGGCGAGAGGGGCAGAGCGGTGTGTGGGTGTTGGTGGTGTGCGGCAATGCGGGCGCGTGCTTGTCCACGGGCCGTGGTGGTGGAGAGGTCGATGTCGTCGTCGCCAGCGCGAAGGTAGGTGGGGTAGCTGCAGGAGGCGCCGGGGAGGTGGGATCGTGCTCGGGCTCCGGTGTAGCCAGCGGCTCTCGCCAAGCCCCGCGAGCGAGCTCCATGACAGATGCTGGGCGGCGGCCACGACGACGAGCGCGAGGCAGAGGAGGAGACAAGCCATGGCGTCGGGTGCTGGGCGAAATCGACGAGCAGCAAAAATAAATGGAAAGGGAGGAGAGGAGAGGAGGGGTGGGGGTGGGGTGATGGCTGTGATAATCACTTAGTTGCACATTTGACCAATAGTGTAAGTTAATTATCTTTTGTAGGTAAAGTTGTGGGAACCCTGGGCGGGGGTCGCCGCATATGTTCTGTACAAGTCCCATGATCAGTACATAGTACACACATTTACATCATTGAGATCATATCCATGCACATCACACATGAATAGTTTACAACAAACGGGGTGATATATAAGCGAGGCATAAAAGAGTACATACACATAAGGCCAACCGGCCAAAATAAACATCAGAGTCTTAAACAAACTGTAGCGAAAGTCTAATAACAAAAGTGTAAACTATTTACTAGTTGGCTTTTGTTGCCTCTTTATCTTTATTTCCATTGCAACTTTATGTCATGTAAACTATTTGGTTGGTCGCCCTTATTGTTGTAAAACTAGTCGTGTATGACTTAATTTCGGTTGTTAATTATATTGTGCTACTCTGTTCAATTAATCGTGTATAGATGTGACATGAGTACTATTGTATGTCTGTTACCCACTGATCATAAGACTAACACAATAAATATACGTGAATTCGAAATGCAAATTCTGAGTCCCGACACTCTGGTAAAAGAAATTTTCTGGTAACCGAAACCCTATAAGCAAGTATATAGCAGAAATTTAGAACAGTATTGTGATGCACGTTGCACCCGCCACTAGCTGATTCTTACACTCGATGTTTATATCGTTAACTAACAAATGAGACGTGTAGTAGGGGTGGCCCCCACCTGAGCCCATCCGGCCTGTTTGGGGATTGTAAGGCCCAATATGATATATGTAATGACATGTATACCCTTCAGGGAAGACGCACGACTGTAAGGGCAAGATTGTAACCGTGCTTCATATATATATGGCCTAAACATGGAGAAGGGACAGACATTGTTCATCCATCACAACTACTCCACCACTCTCCTAGTTTACTGTTTGGCCAGTAGCCATAACAGTTGGCACCGACCGTGGGGACGACAGAGAGCAAGTCGCGGAGTTCGAGAAGTGATGGCGCCAAAGAGAGCACTACGGCAGTGGTCGCGAACGCCAGGGCCTCGGTTGGTGGGGCGTCTACACCGACATTGGGGGTCGGTGCTGAGGGCGACGTCGGTATGGCGAACGTCGACGTTCGCGGGGGTACAGTCGTCCACCACGGGGATCACCGTGGCACGGTGGTCGGCTACGCCGAGGGTGCAGCGGCTGACCTCATCAGTGGTGCCTGGGTCAGTGGGAGCATCGACATTGACGTTCACGTCGGCATGCCCAATGATCCGGGATCCAGCGCGGGGGCGATGGGTGGTCCTGACAGTCATGTCGGTCTCGTTGTCGGCGTGGCCAGAAGACTTCAAGTTCCCTACTATCGAGCCGTACAAGGGCGATACGGACCCTAGGGAGTTCTTTCGCATATACGAGATGGCCATCAAGGCTGCCAGTGGGGATGACTCCACCAAAGCAAAGGGGCTGCCGCTCGTCCTGCAGGGAGTAGCGCTCTCCTAGTTCTGTACCATAGAGTCGAACTCCATTTACACATAGGAGCAGATCTGTGACCACCTGTACAAAAACTTTCAGGGCAACTGCATCGAGCAGGTCGACGCGGACCAACTCTTCGCCATCAAGCAAAAGACCTCGGAAAAACTTTGAGAGTACTTCAAACGCTTCGCCAAGATCTGCTGACAGGTCAAGGACGTTAATGAGACTATGATCATACGCAGTGATCTGAGGCCTTCCCCCGGGGCCGCTGGCTGAGTACAACGTGCGCAAGCCAATAAAGATGATTGCCAAGCTCTTCGACAAGATGGAGGAGTACGCAAGGGCAGAAGAAGACGCGAAACAATGCAGGGGCGACACCTCTGACACTAAGCAAGCATAGGACTCGCCGAAGCATACCTCCAGTCGCAAGCAACGCAAAGCCCAGAAGGCCAGGTATGTCTTCGACAACGAAGGCAGGCCACAGACGGGGTCACAGAGGTCGCGGGGACGGACGAGGCTGAGGCTGTGATGATGGAGCGCGCGGCGAAGGGGAGCGCCAACAACATGGGCTTTGGTGCGAAGTGCATAGCTGCGTCGACCATCTCACCCGAACATGCCCCACCATCGTGACGCTTCGCCAAAGCATCGCCAGGGATAGAGCCTTAGAAGCGGGGACCCTAGTGGTGACCCATGTGCAGCAGCCCCCGGAGGGCCATCTACGGATACAGGCTGCTAAAAGGGGCCAGCGGCGCATTATAAACGTCATATCCAGAGGTTTGTCGCTCGAATTTGCATCTGCGCTACAACAGAGGGCTTATGCTCGACGACTGCATCATGTGCCAGCGTACCCCGCCTAGGTGCCGCCGACCTGGGCACAAAACGACATCACCTTCATAGCCACCGATGTGGACAGAGTCGACATTCCTCACCAGGACCCTCTAGTGATCCAGGCTGCCATTGCAGGGTGTGACGTTAAGTGTGTCCTGGTCGACGGGGGTAGCTCGACTGACATTTTATTCATGGTAGCCTTCGACCAAAGGGAATCCCTCGAAGTAGGCTAGGGCATCTGGGTATCCTGCTCTAGGGTTTTGGGGATAGACCACTGAAAGCCTTGGGCCAAATACGACTACAAGTGGCCTTCGAGCAGTGTGATCACGCGAGAAGCGAGGACATCACCTTTGACGTCGTCGATCTCCCCTACCTATACAACGCTATCTTGGGATGCCCGACCCTCAATGCCTTCGGGCAGTCCTGCATTACATCTTCCTCTGCATGAAGCTTTCGGGTCCACCCGACATCATTACCATGTTCGGGGATCAAGACCTCGCTCGCCAGATAGAACTCAGTGCGTGAGGCCCCCTCCGAAAGGTACACGCTGTCACAGACACCCTTGGTGCAGGTACGTCCTCCGCGCTGGGGTGGACGCCCAACCCAAGCTGGATGGCAAAATCAAGAGAGTCTCCCTGCATACCGCCGACCGGCAAGTCTCCATGAATGAGGGCCTCTCTCCAAAAATTGAGCAGGACCTACTCTGCATCTTTCGTGACAACGTGGATGTCTTTGCGTGGTCGCCAGCCAACTTAAAGGGGGTGAACCGTGTCATCATCGAGTATAGCCTTGTGGTTTGCCCTGATGCTAAGCCAGTTAAACAAAGACTCCGGTGCATGTCCCTTGAGTGCCAACAGGTGGCCAAAGTGGAGCTCATGAAATTACTCCAATTTGGGGTCATTCACGAAGTACAGGACCCGGACTGGCTCACGAATCCGGTGCTTGTCAAAAAGGCCAATGGTGCATGGCGCATGTGCATTGATTTCACTGTGCTCAACAAGGCATGTCCAAAGGATAATTACCCACTTCCTCGCATAGACCAGTTGGTGGATACCACTGCCAGATGCGAACTCATGAGCTTCTGGGACGTATACTCCAGCTATCATTAGATCCATATGACCAAGGATGACGAAGTCAGGACAAGCTTCATAATGTCGGGAGGGACATACTGCTTCGTTAGAATGGCCTTCGGCCTCAAGAACCAGGAGCCATGTTCACACGCTTGGTGGCTCTGGCCCTCGCCTCCTAGCTCGGAAGGAACATCAAAGCCTACATTGACAACGTGGTCGTCAAGACCAGACAACTCGCCTCCCACGGTCAAGACCTACAAGAAACCTTCGACAACCTCCGGCGGGCGGGCATCAAGCTGAACCCAGACAAATGCAACTTCGGCATGCAAGCTGGAAAGCTACTTGGCTTCCTAGTGTCAGGGCGAGGGATACAGGCGAACCCTGACAAGGTCGATGCAATCCTCACCATGGAGCCACCCAAGACAATAAGAGAGGTCTAGAGGCTCACCGGTCGCATGGCCTCGCTGAGCTGTTTCCTATCCAGGGCGGCCGAGAGAGGCCTTCCATTCTTCAGAACCCTTTGTGGATGTGACGGGTTTCATTGGGGCGATGGCTACGCAAAGGCTTTCGACGAACTCAAAAAGCACCTTTCCAACCTTGCCACTCTAGTCGCCCCGACACCAGATGCTCCGTTGCTGCTGTATCTCGTAGTTACGGCAACAACAGTCAACGCAGTCCTCGTCCTTGAGGAGGGACTCCTTCAGCGACCTGTGTACTTCATCTCCGAAGCCCTTCAGGGTGCCAAGACACGGTACACCGAGCTAGAAAAATTGTCCTATGCCCTCGTCATGGCTTCAAGGAAGCTTCGCCATTACTTCCTGGCTCATCATATCACCATGCCTTCATCATTTATGCTACACAACAAGGCGTCCATGAGCCGTATCAGCAAATGGGTGGTCAAGCTCATGTCCTTCTCTTTGACATATGCCTTGCGCATGGCCATAAAGTCTTAGGTCCTCACGGACTTCCTTGTCGAGTGGAGACCACCAGCTCAGTTGTAGGCACAGCTACCAGTAAACCCAGTGTGGACCCTTCACATTGACGGAGCCTATGGCGCCCTTGGCACCAAGGTAGGTGCAGTCATCACCACACCAGAAGGCCATTGCCTACTATACTCGGCACGCCTCGGGTTCTCAGTGACAAATAACACAACTGAATACGAAGCACTGCTCTTCGGCCTCGCCAAGCTCAAGGCCCCCAGCGCGCGGAGGGTGCTCGTCCACACCGACTCGCGCTTGATTGCGGGGCACGTCGACAAGTCGTATCAGGCTAAAGAACCTAACCTAGCTAAGTATCTAGCCACGGTTAGGGCAAAGAAGCACCATTTCTTGGGCGTCACGGTCAAAGCCATTCCACAAGCAGATAATGAGCAGGCTGATGCGCTCGCCAAGGCCGCCAACTAGCAGATTCCTCCTCCTGCGAGGGCGTTCTCCGAGGTTCTAGCCACCGCAGCCATTGAGCATGACAAGTGTGACATAGCCCTCGTCCACCAAATCGGCCAGCAAGGCGATTGGCGGGAGCCCATCTTTAGCTTTCTTCAGGGTATAGCCGAACTAGATGATCCTCTTGAGCTATGACACCTACAGCATCGCGCCAGGTCCTTCGAGGTCTTGGACGGTGTCCTCTACAAACGCGGAGTTTGCGACCCGCTACTGCGATGCCTTTCACGTAGTGAGGGACAACAGCTCCTCGTCGAAATTCATGCAGGGCTTTGCGGCTCACACATTGCGCCAAGATCCCTCGCCTCGTTGGCAAGGCGTTCAGACAGGGCTTCTATTGGCCAATGGCCGTCGCAGACTCGCACGACCTTGTGCGCCGGTGATAGGGATGCCAGTGGATGGGAAGGGTCATTCATAGACCTCCCAATAATTTGTAGCCCATCCCATCGGTATGGCCATTAGCGCAGTGGGGCATCGACGTCGTTGGACCTCTCCCGCGCGCACCAGGGGACCTACGATTCGTCGTAGTCGCCCTTGAATGTTTTCCAGGTGGCCCAAGGCGGTTGCACTGGCCAAGGTAACCTTTGCAGTGATGCAGCGATTCCTCTAGCAAAACATCATCTGCCACTTCGGAGTGCCCAGGGAGATCACTGTTGACAATGGCCTGCAATTCAACTCTGCGCCCTTCAAGGTGTTCTGCAACCACATGGGCATCATGCTTCGATATGCCTCAATCGGATATCTATAGTCCAATGGGGTGGTTGAGAGGGCAAATGGTGCCATCTCCGCCGGAGTCAAGAAATGCCTCGTAGGTCTCCCGAAGGGCAAATGGCCGGAAGAGCTTCCCAGTGTGCTATGGTCCCTTCGCACAACGGTCACGTGCCTGACAGGGTTTACGCCGTTCAAGCTTCTCTTCGGTGATGAGGTGGTCACGCCTGAAGAAATCATGGCCGGTTCGAGGTGAGTCCTCGCCTGGGCTCCAATAAAAGAGTGTGCGCTGTCTCTAGACCTCCCCGATGGTGACAGAGTCAGCGCCACTGAACACGTCACGAAGTACGCGAGCCAAGCAGCGCGTGCGTACGATCGCACCGTTTACTTGCGAGAATTCTTGACGGGAAACCTCGTCCTCAAAATGGCACCGCATGCGACGACGGTGGGCAAGCTAGAATCCAAGTGCGAGGGCCCCTACATCATCATGGTGGCTTTACAACATGGGGCGTATCGTCTCGTGACCTTGGAGGGACGGACTCTCCGCCACACATGGAATGTAGATCGCTTGTGGCGATATTATGCATAGGAGGGAGAAGACGCTCAGCATACTGCTGACATCGCATCATGTGTAATTGCTCGCTCGCGCAAATGGGAAATAAATAAAGTGTACCATTCATGAAGACATTGTCCCACTCCATGTAAGACACGCGGAGGGAAGCCTCTGCGTGCACTCTTCGAAGTACAAATAAGACATGCGGAGGGGAGCCTCCGTATGCACTCTTCGGAGTATAAATAAGACAGCGCAGGGGAGACTCTGGTGCACTCTTCGGAGTATAAATAAACGTGGAGGGGAGCCTCTACGTGCATTCTTTGTAGTATAAATAAGACATGTGGAGAGGAGTCTCTGTGTGCACTCTTCGGAGTATAAGTAAGACAGACACGCGGAGGGGAGCCTCCACGTGCACTCTTCGGAGTATAAATAAGACAGACATGTGGAGGGGAGACTCCGCGTGCACTAAGTATAAATAAGACACGCGGAGGGGACCCTTCGCATGCACTCTTCGGAGTATAAATAAGACATGAGGAGAGGAGCCTCTGCGTGCACTCTTCGGAGTATAAATAAGACACGCGGGGGGAAGCCTCCGTGTGCACTCATTGGAGTATAAATAAGACACGTGGGGGAGCCTCCGCGTGTACTCTTCGGAGTAAAAATAAGACACGTGGGGTGGAGCCTCCGCGTGCACTCTTTGGAGTATAAATAAGACACGCGGAGGGGATCCTTCGCGTGCACTCTTTGGAGTATAAATATGTAACATCACAAAATTTGGATGTTCAAAAATATGGAACTTTTAAAACTTTATCTTGCATTTTGCTGGCATTCAAATTTCTTCTAAGTATTTATTTGAAATTTTCTGAGTTTCATGCTATGCAATTAATACACAAGAATAATCTCAAATGTAAATAATGATCATGTAAATAATAAAAATGGAAATTCACATTACAGATCATGAATTCAAAATACCAAAATCTTCAATTCAAATTCAAGTCAATAAATAAAACCAAAAGAATATTAGACTTTATCTCTAAAGGAATAAACCAAAAATTCCTTCTTTTAATTCAATTAGTAAACAAAACCCAAGGTTGGATATTCAAAATTTATATACAATTCAGAACAAAATAAACAATACAAGAATGTTAGTTTTTGTATCTAGATATTTGAACAAAGACTTGAATTGAAAATCCAAAAATTGAATACAAAATTTAAGTGAAAATTTAAATTTTGAACATCAGGCAAAACTGGAAATTAGTAAATCCTAATGTAAATGAAAATTTAAATTAAAAGTCCATATTCCAAAATTATGCTTAACCCTTTACTCTTTTTCCTTTCTTTCTTTTCCTTTATTTTCTTCCTTCTCTCTATTACATGTGGGCCCTCACCCCTTCTTGCTGCTGGGCCCTCTTCCTGCCCCTGCCTCCTCCTTTCTTTTTTCCCCTTCTTCTCCCTCCTCCCCTCTTCCTCTCGTGGACGAGCTCACTTCGCGTCGCCTGCTTTCTTTCTTTTCTTCTCCCCATTCTTTCTTCTTTCTCGCTCCTTCTTCGTGGTAGCCATACGCCTGCCTCGACTCTCGCGTGCCCAACCACCCCCTTGCTCTGGCATCAGCACATGCCCCATGCCCTGAGCTGGCGTCCCATCGCCTCGCGCCCATAGCTTTTTACCACTGTCGCCCATAGTTTCCCCGCCCTATTGTGTCGCCCTGGTCAGCCCTCGGGTTGAACTGTCGTCACCCACAGTAACCCTCCACCGCTATAAGTAGCAGCTTGGCTCTTTCCATCGTGCCTGCACTGCCAGTTCCTCCTCTCCGGCCACCACATCGCTTCTTACTTCACCGGCCGTCACCTCTCTTCTTCATTTGTCCCCTTTTGCTCTCCTCCCCCATCTCTTCCACCACCGGCCGGCAGCGAGGCCAGGTCGGCTCGTCACCGCACCATCCACAATACCTGCGCTGCCTCTTCCCTTCCTACTTTCTCCCTCTCCAATCCCCATCTCGTCGGTGTGCCACTAAGCACCGCCACAAAACATTGCTCCAGCAACTGCATCCATCGACGTAGCAACCTCATCACCGACATCACCAACGATGCCATCATGATGCCAACCTCGGCGACCGTGACCCGTCTTCTTCCACATTGCTGACCCTTGTTTCCTCTTGACTGACACCGACGTTGACCTCTTCTTCTACGTCCCAGGCCCTGCTTCATCTACTGCTACTCCTTCGGTTCCTCTGCTGCGTCGACACTGACGGTGACTTCAATCCTCTACTTCCACTTCACTGCCCTCGGCTACTACTTCTTGCTCTTCGGTTTATCTTCAACTCTTCTCCTTTACTCTTTTTACTGTCTTAATTATTGCTCAGTAATTGTGATCTTTGTGCAGCAATAGTGCTCTTTGTTAATTTGTCAATTCAGTGTCTGTTAGTACATGTGGGTTAGTGTTTTGTCTGTGATCAGTGTTCTTGTAGTGTGCTTGTGCAGTTGTCAATGTTTGTACCTGTGAATGTTTGTGTGCGCGATTTAGCTAGCCGGCGACCATTCCCTTCCCCTTGCTGTCTCAACCCCCTCCTTGCTTCTAGACTCCCTCTTTTCTCCATTCTATGGTCTGTCCATAGTTAGATTGTGCGAGTGTTCATCGTAGTTCTTTGTTGTATTGTCGTGTGCCACCGTAGTCTAGTTAGCCATCGACCATTTTCTTCCTCGTTCTCTCTTGACTCCCTCCATGCTTCTAGACTCCCCCAATGCTTCTTGACTTCCTCCTTCTGTCTCGCGGTCGGTAGTTAGTTAGGTCGTCAGTCGGTAGTTGTGTTTGTTCGTGTAGTCAGTCATCATTTAGTTTGTGCAATCGTACAACATCCATTTGTATTGTTTAGTTTGTTCGTCGTTTGGTCCGTGCGAATTAGAGTTCTTTCAGTAGTTCGTTCGTTCGGCTGATTTGGTAGTTGTTGTAGGTTTAGTTTTCCGTTCTCCCCCGTTTCAATTGACCTAGCTTTAGCCGAGCACCGGTAGCCTCAGTCTAGCCCCTGTGGAGACCATGATACTCGCCACTATTTCAGTGGCAACTTGTGCACTTGCGGGTGTGCTATTTTTGCACGATCAAGTATTTTGGCGCCATTGTCGGGGATTAGCTTAGAGTGACAGGGTTAGGCTATAGACTAGGTTGTTTGTTTTCTTTGCTTGTTTTGTGTTTGTGCTGACCAATCTTTCATATTGTCATTGTTCATATTTGTGATATATCGCTAACCCCTAACCTTTTTCCTAGCTATTTCTATTTCTTTTTGTGGTTTTTCTCATCTTGTCCCACAGGGTGATCATTATAGGTTTATATTGAGGATATGGCATTAGTTCATGATCTTTGGACTTCGAGTAGGCAAAGTGCTATGCTAGGGCCAGTTTTGCCAGCAATTGAGGCTGAGGAATTTGAGTTGAGACCTGGTCTGATTGCTTTGGTTCAGGAGACACAATCTGGAGGATTACCCATTAAGGACCCTTATGAGCACATTCGCATATTCTTGGAGTTTTGTGATACAGTCAAATACCATGGGGTTTCTCAGGACGCTATTAGATGCAGATTACTCATATTCTCTCTTCGAGATGGTGCTCGTACCTGGTTTTACTCTTTGCCATTGAGGTCATTCACTTGGGATCAGCTATCATGTGCTTTCTTGGAGAGATACTTCCACTATCCAGACAGTTTGAGATCCGTGATCAGATCTTCAGTTTTGCTCAGCTTGATGGAGAGAGTTTGTATGATTCTTGGGAGCGATACAAGGCTTTACTCAGGAGATGTCCACATCATGGTCTAGAGCGATGGCTCGTTTTGCAAATTTTCTATAGAGGCTTGACATGTGCCACACGATCTTTAGTTGATGCAGCAGCTGGAGGAGCAATCACAAACAAGACACTTGATGACGCATTCACTCTTATTGAGAACATGGCTTTCCATCAATTCCAGTGGTACAATGAGAAGCCTTGTTTGGATTCTTTGACAGCCAAAGTGCATGTGCCTGAGCATCATATGGATCAGTATAGTTTGAGCTCTAGTCAGCCACAACCTTCTGTGTCATCACACCAATAGAGTTCTCATTCCACTCCTACACTTCAGCAGAGTCAGCCTACAGCTTCAAGATACCATCCACGTCGTCACCATAAGAAGCCATCTACTCGGTCTCCTAGTCAGTGCTACAAGATAGATGAGGTTGATGAGCTTGTGCTAGAGACATCTCCAAGTACCATTGATGCACACCTCTTTGAGTCGGATTCTATGTGTGACAAGGTTGAGCTTCAGCGGATTATCTTTGATGACGATGATACCATTACTATGGTGCTTATGGTAGCTCACACTGACGCCAACCTCCCAGACTCAGTACTTCAGATTGATGACCTTTTCATGGATGAGCCTAAGTTAGAGACTGTTAGTTTTGATGTGGAGGACTCTCACTGCTTTGACATTGATCATGTACTTCTTGAGCTTGATATGGAGAAATTCACGTTTGATGATGTCGGCCACTTAGATGATTCTTTGATCTTTGAGCCTGAGATGGAGATATTCATGATTGATTATGAGGGGGCTATTTCTGATGTTGAGCAAGCTACTTCTATTCATCCACCAGCTACTTCCTTCGTCGACATCGCCCCTCTAGAGGTTTCTACTACCATATATTCCACTTCACCTACACTTCAGGTAGTTTGGAAACTCTTCCCCGACCACCTCAGGTTAGATTTCAATGGCCCTGATGAGACATATTCTATTTCTGGTTGTGCTCACCTTAGTTATAGTCCTCATGATGTACTTTATCGATATGCCTACGTGATTGGATATTCTATTGATGACTTAGAGGGCGTCAACCCTATCACACATACTTGCCATGTCTTTGAGTTTATTTGCAAACTTACACTTGTGCACCATCGACTACGAGCAGACATGGTTCGAGTCGATATTACATGGGATCAAGGTGGATTTTGAGGCATGTTGCTTCATAAGGAGGGCGGACATGTGCCTTTTCCATGTCCCGTCCTTGGCCCTCCACTCACTACATCCAATGAGCATTTCTTTATTTTTTATTTTTTATATTGAAAAATGTATTTATGACGTCAGCAGAAATTCAAAATTCAAATTTTCGGACAAGTGGGCCCGGTCTACCGTGGACGAGGTCCACGGACCGCAGCGGTGGCCGAGGTGGCACACCCGGCTGACATGGCGCCACGAAGCGCACACGCGGGCCAGCCGGCGTGGTACCGGCCGGGCGGCGCGACGGCCACCGCGCCGCCGGCACAGGCGGCCGGCGGGCGGCGAGCGGCGGCGGGTAGAGGAGGCAGCGCGGGCTCGGCGCTACCGGCGCCGGACGTGGGGCGGCCGGAGGCGGGATTAGAGGCGGCGGCGCTCGGTGAGGAGAGAGAGAGCGGCGGTGGGAGCTTCAGGTCGGCGGCCTTGGCGGTAGGGGGCGGCGGCCGAAGGGTGGAGGAGGGCGGTGGGGAGAGGGGATGCCGAAGGGGGGGGGAAGCCGGCGCATGGGGAGAGGATTTTATAGGCAGAGAGAGAAGAGGAGCGGTCGGCGGTTTTAGAGAGGATTAAAGAGCGAGAAACGGCCGGCGGTTAGTGGGGCGTGATTAGGGCATTCAAACACACACTTAAACGGGGTTTAATGAGGAAGGAACGGCCGGATTTAAGAGGTTTGGTGCGGCATCAATGGAGGAAGAGAGAGAGAGAGAGAGCTAGAGGAAGAAGAAGGAGAGGTAGAAGAAAAATATGATGGGTGGGGCCGCGTGTCGGTGAGAGAGGGAGAGATAAGGGGTATGGGCCGTCGGATTGATGACACGTGGCGAGGGAATAAATCCATGCCGTTGGATTTAAGTGAAGGGGTAAGTGGCTATGGATGACTAGGATTAGATCAAGAGAAGAGGTGGATTTAATCTGAGAGCGACACGTGCCAGCATGGAATTAAATTGATTTCTATTTTCTGATTGCTTTTTCAGAAAATACTAGAAACATTATAAATACTTAGAAAATAATAATTATTGTCTAAATATTCCAGAAAATTCATAGAATATTCCTGGAGCTATTTTAAACTTAGGAAAAATATTTTGAATTCCAAATTTGCCTTTAATAATTTTATAAAATACTTTTTAACTTTTAAAATTGATTTTTAATTTCGAACAATTCTCAAAAATTATTTAAAAATTCAGGGAAGGTTGGGAAAAATAAAATGAACTTTTTTTGGCTTTAATAAAATATTTAAAATACATTTTCTTGATTTAAATTTTGAAATAAAATTCAGATAAATCCAAATAAAGTTCAAAAACTTTAAATTAATTGTTTTGAAATTAAAGTTTTTAGAGAGCGAAATTTTGGGATGTTACAACCAGCCTCGATCATCTTCGGCATCTCTGACCGTCTGGACCTCAACACCTCCTGTGCCTAGTCCCGGTCCTCCTCGCCTCACCATGACCTAGCTCCGAAGTCCTGCAGTCACACAGACAAGCAAACCGTCACATAGCACCGCACGAAACAGCATAATTATCATTAGCATTAATGAAAGGTACTCAACCCTAGAATACCCAAAACAAACTCAATCTCTCTAATACAACCGTCAATTACTCATCACAAACATGGGGACACCTCCACATGGTCTCTCAATCTCCCCCTTGATGAGTATATTGACAAACACAGAAAAAGCACATAAAGTTAAGTTTGTTTGAAAGAAAAAGAGTCACACATGGTCCAAAAGAAAGACAAAGAAACTTATGACCATGTTGACAAAGGAGCAAAAGAAAGAGCAAGTTTTCCTCAGAAGCTCCCAAGACTCCCAAAAATTTGCTTTTTCTCTAATATTCTCCCCCTTTTGGCAATATAGGCCCCGTTTGGCACACCTCTAGCTCCGAGATCTATGCTGGATCTGTAATTTGTTGACTAAATTAAAGTGATTTAAATATTTTTATTTAATATATAATATAAATGAAATGAGTCATGTAAATGCACTTAACATGCCTGCAACTCTAGATCCAGGATTTCCTAGAGCTACAGATGACCAGCTCTAGGAAATCTACAGATTTCCTAGAGCTAGAGCTCTGCCAAACGGGGCCATAATCATCAAGATACTTGAAGGAAAATAAATCATGATATGGATGAAATGGCTGAATTTTATTCAATCTAAGTAAATAGAGCCATGAAGATTAGCCAAATTGACTTTTGAGTATTACACCAAGCCATAATACATAAGAATGCTATCTAGATCATGACAAGATATGCATAATCAAGTCAAGCCACATAAGTAACAATCTGAATATTAGATGAAATTGTTAGCATATCAAGCCATTCAAGAGTATAGTCTAGCTAAAGGTATCAAAGGATGATGCAAGCCATGTCGATAGTCTAAGTGGAACCAAGAAGCTAGAATTGAGTCAATTTAGAGTGCTACAAGTTCAAGAATGAATCATTTGTTCAAGCACTTGGTTCTTTTTGTAGTTAAGAAAATTTAGCACAATGGACATGTTTTTTTCTTTTGAAACTCATGGTCGTTTCCAACCAAAATTGTAGTCATGTGCTAAATCTCAAGCTTTATACAACCACTCCAAGCAAAAAGCTTAAGGAGATGATCTTGGTCATCCAAAACTCCCCCTGAGTTCATGTCTAGTGCAATGGCAAGCAGTCTCATGAGAAAGAATTGGTAAGATCAGTTCTTTCGCACAAAAGAGATCATTTTGCTTTTACTGAATTTAGTTCAAGAACAAAGAGTTATTAAGAACTAACATAGCTCGAACTAAAGCTCAACTTAAGATTCAAGACTCAACTCAGCCTATTTGACATGACATGAATCATAAAAGGATAACTAAAGACAGACTCGTCTCAAGAGCTAACATGACATGTCTTAATTCAAGTTGTGCAATTTTAATTAACTTATCAATGGCAAAGGCTTGACGACACATATGAAGACATGATAAATCTAGCAATTAAGCACGGATCATGGCAAGATGTAAAGCATTGCAAACATGTCATATAAGGATAATAGTGAAGGCTCCATGTAATTATATTACAATGCAGAATGCTGAAATGAAATGCAGGAAATCCAGCTCCCCCTCAACATGTGATGCACTTTTAGTTCAAGTTGAGTTATATCAAAATTAAGCTCCAGAAGCTCCCAAATGAACTCCCCCTGAACCAAAGCTAGAAACTGAGAAGCTGGCAAAGAAATCAGAAAAGGCAGTCCTTAAAGCATAGACAAGATATAGAAAATACTAAGGCTCAGACTAACTCTCATCTATCCCATATAACTCTAGGATTATCAACTGTTCTTCTAACACATTAAGGAGCAAACACGTTCCCTGTCTACCCAAGGGTGGCCCAACCCTTGCTAGAACCTATAAGAAGTGAGTGAGCTCAACCTAGTGTGAAGAGAGACAGCTAATAAGCAGCATTCTAGATCACAAGATGAGAGGAAGAAATCTAAGCAACTAGACGAGAGATATACTCTAATCTATGCTAGAAGGACTAACCCAATGCACCCAAATGCAATGCAACAAAATGAGAATAGGAGCATAATAAACAGGATAAAACAGTAAAGCACAAAGCTCCCCCTCACTACAATCCATAAGGACAAACCACCCCAAGCTCTCCCCGCAAGGCTGAAAACCTAGAGCTATCCAAAGGCTTGGTAAAGATATCAGCCAACTGGTGGTCACTCTCCACAAACTGGAACACTATGTCACCCTTCTCCACATGGTCTCTATGGAAGTGATATCTAGTATCAATGTGCTTGGTCCGAGAGTGTTGCACTGGGTTCTTAGCAATGTTAATAGCAGAAGTGTTACCACAAAAGAGTGGAACACTGTCTATAACTAACCCAAAGTCCCGTAGGGTCGAAGCCATCCAAAGTACCTAGTTGCAAGAATCGGCGGCGACAACGCTCGGCCTCTGCGGTGGAGTGTGCAACACCGGACTGCTTCCTAGAAGACCAAGAGACAAGAGAAGTGCCAATGAATTGGCAGGTGCCAGAAGTGCTCTTCCTATCTATCCTACAGCCAGCAAAGTCTGCGTCTGAGTAGGCTCTAAGGGAAAGACAGGAAGAGGAAGAGTACCAGATACCATAGTCAATGGTAGCTTGAAGGTATCGAAGAATGCGCTTAACCGCCTGGTGGTGAGATACGCGAGGAGAAGTCTGGAAATAAGCACATAGACACACAGAGAAGTGTACGTCCGGTCTCAAGGTAGTGAGGTACAAGAGAGAGCTAATCATGCTTCTGTACTCTTTTTGATCAACTGGCTCGCCATCCTCATCTTGGTCAAGTGAAGCTGTTGATGCCATTGGAGTTGACACTGGCTTGCCATCACTCATGTCGAAGCGTCTCAGGAGGTCTTGAGTGTACTTGCCTTGATGTAAGAAGGTACCCTCCCGAGTCTGTTTGATCTGGAAGCCAAGGAAGAAGGTCAACTCGCCCATCATGCTCATCTTAAACTCGGTGCTCATGACATCCGAGAACTGTGAAACAAGAGCATGAGAGGAGCCACCAAAGATGATGTCATCCACATAAATCTAGACGAGTAGAAGGTCATTGTCATGCCTGCGAATGAATAAGGTCTTGTCTACGTTACCCATCTCAAAACCATGAGTCAACAGATATGACTTAAGCCTCTCATACCAAGCTCTAGGGGCCTGCTTAAGTCCATACAAGGCTTTGGAAAGCTTGTAGACATGGTTTGGGTATTGGGGTTCTCGAAACCTGGAGGCTGTCTAACATAGACCTCTTCCTCAATAAACCCATTGAGGAAGGCACTCTTGACATCCATCTGGTAAAGCTTGAAACCCTTAGAAGCTACGAAAGCAAGCTGGATTCTAATGGCCTCAAGCCTGGCTACAGGTGCAAAGGTCTCCTAAAAATCTAGACCCTCAACTTGGGAGAAGCCTTGAGCTACCAGTCTAGCCTTGTTTCGAATGACTACCCCATCCTCACTCTGCTTGCTTTTGAACACCCACTTGGTACCTATGATATTATGACTTCTAGGGGGCTCAACAAGTGACCAGACCTTATTTCTCTCGAAGTTCTCATGCATGGCATTGACCCAAGACTCATCAGATAGGGCATGACTAACATATTTGGGCTCAAAGGTGGCAACAAAGGCAGAATGGAGACAGAAATGAGACATGCCAGACTTTGAGCGAGTGACACGCTCAAAGAGGTCTCCAATCATCTGCTCGGAAGGATGGTCTTTTTGGATGTTTCGGGGAGGTCCTGGATAAGATGAAGAAGTGGCCTCTACCTCATGAGCTGATGAGGAGGAACAAAGCCACTAGCTCCAGAAGAAGCAGAAGGCATGGGCTGATCTCCTCGAGGTGCAGTGATGGAAGCAGGCACCTCATGGGGAGGAGGAACTGGATCGGGTAGACAACCCTCATCTCCATCCTCCTCATCATCCACAAAGATGGTCTCGGAACTGCTCTAAAGAACCTGAGATATCGGGCCTATTCCCCGAACTGGCCTCATCGAAGGTCACCTCATAGGTCTCTACCATCTTACTAGACTCACAGTTCCAGACCCTATAAGCCCGCGAAGAAGTCGAGTAGCCTAGAAAGATGCCATCACAAAATCATGACTCGAACTTATCTAGGTTCTCGGAGTTCAGAATGAAACACTTGCAACCAAATACACGAAAATGCGAGACGCTAGGCTTTCGCCCATATCTCAACTCATAAGACGTGCGATGTAAGTGTGCCCTCAGAAAATCTCTGTTGGAAACATGGCACGCGGTGGCTATAGCCTCAGCCCAAAACTTTGTCAGTGTAGAGTACTCATCAAGCATCGTCCTGGCCATCTCGACCAAGGTACAGTTCTTCCTCCCCACCACGCCATTTTGTTGTGGGACGTATGGAGAAGAGAACTGGTGCTCTACACCTGTCTCACCGCAAAACCTCTCAAAGTAGCAATTCTTAAACTCCGTACTATTGTCACTACGGATCGCTCGTAAGGCACCCGGGAGCTCAACAGAAAGCCTACTAAACAAACCCCGAAAATGGGTAAATGTCTCATCCTTCGAGGCTAAGAAAAACACCCAAGAGTACCTCGAGAAATCATCGACCACAACAAGAACATACCACTTCCCTCCTGCTGACTGCACTCTAGCTGGTCCAACTGTGTCCATGTGGAGCAGCTGTCCTGGTGCATCGGTCATAGTCACTGTGACCGGAGGATGAGAAGCGGCAACCATCTTGCCATGCCGGCAAGGAGCACAAACTAGATCTTTGACCATCTTGAGTTTAGGCAGACCACGAATGAGATTATGGCCGCTAACTCGAGTCAAATGGTCAAATCCAATATGACCAAGTCTCCTATGCCAGAAAGTAAGGTCACGGGACTCAGAAGCAACTAAACACCTGAGAGGATCATCAGAAGACTCAACAAAATCAGCATGAAAGATCCTCCCATATCTAGAAATCCCGCAAACCAGACTCCCCAAAGAATCAAGAATTTTGCAAGCATTTTTCTTAAAGCTCATCTCGAAACCGTCATCGGTAAGCTGGGAAACAGAAAGCAAATTGTACTGCAGCTTACTCACTAAGGCAACATCTTTTAAAATGAATGAATCATCAACGTGTACAGTACCTTTAGCGATGACGCGCCTAGACGAAGGGTCTCCAAAGGTGATAGTCTCATTACCTGGAGCACGGGCTAGGGAAGAGAACCAATGGGAGTCTCCGGTCATGTGTCGAGAACAGCCAGAGTCAACAAGCCAAACCTCTCCCTTCCCAGCCTGGCGAACCTGAGTCAAACAGAGAGAGATGGCTCAATACTGGGATAAATCAAAAGAGAGTTTGGCACCCAATACTGAGTCACACGGCGAGCAGAAGAATTAGTTACACATGAGTGACCTCTAACTACCCTACGCTCTCTGTCACTCAAAGAGGCAGAAGGTCTATGTGCAGACCTGAAGCTGTTGCTGGGTCCGACTGTTATGGGAGAGTGAGTCGGAACACCAACAACACGCTGGACTCGCCGCGGGTAGCTATCTCGACAGGGAAAACGAGATCTACCCTCAGGACGGCAAATATCACGACCAGAGGCATATCGAGGACAAAAACCAGAAAACTCAGAAAATCCAAGTCCTCGATGCTGCCCAAACCTATCAACAGAAGCAACTCTAGACCTTGTGTTGGTCTTAGGTGCACTCAAGGTTTGGGGCTGTCCCTGAATACGCCTAAGAGCCTGAACACGGTCTCTCCGCGCGATTTTGGCGTGCCTGAAGCATCTCTCGACTAAGTGTCCATCCTTCTGACAGAAAGTGCAATGGTACTTCACGTTCTGAGAGGTAGAAGTAGCATGATGATGCTTCGCCTTCTGAGAGGTCAAAACAACAGGTGGAACCACCTTACTATCAAAGATCCCTTGGACAAAGCCCGCTGATTTGAATTAAACTTTTTTAGTTCTGGGCTCGACCTCGATCACACCTGCTGCTATGGGTCTAAGAACAGCAGGTGGATGCTTCCTAACATCCTCAGAAAAATCGTATCCTAGACCTTGATTGGATTTGCAAATCTTGGATTGGTCTAGAATAAGATTTAGCTTCTTCTTGCCTCCTACAAATCTCTCAAGAGTGTTCATAAGATACTGACACTCTCGAAAGAGAGAGGTGCAAGAAGAGCAGGGGGAAGAAGAGATAGTAGAATGTAAGGGAGTAGAAAAAGAACCAATAGCAGAAAAACGGATGGCATGTGCACGCACAGCCGCCTCAGGAGGGACAGTCCTACTGCTAGCCGTTTGGTTCACGTCGCTAAGCGTCTCTACCATACCCTCAGACTTCTTCCCAAAAGCACACATTACAAGCAGATGGTGACTTTTCTAGTAGGTCCTTAGTTAGCTTCATACATTTATCATCCAATGCAATCAAATTTGTTTTTAGTTTTTCACAGTTATTGCATGGTGAGCTAACAGGGCCCTTAGAAGCATATTGAGCCAATTTGTTATTGTGATCAATTAATTCTTGGAACTGTTTAGAGACAGATTCAAGCTCAGCAGTCAATTTGGGACAGTTCACACATGAAGCAATGGGCTCTAATAGAAACGCTTGTAGTTCGCAATTTTACGATTTGTCTTCTTTAGATTCATTTTCAAATTATTGCAACTTTCACAAGACTCAGGCATATCGAGAAACATGGTATAAAGACCTCTAAAAGCATTGTCCTTATCCTCACATGAGGTGCAAGATGTAGTCTCAACAACAGTAGATGAAAGAGCGGCTACCCTACTCATCTCTAGTTCAGCAAGCAGACTAACATTCTCCACCTTAAGCAAATCTAGCTCAGAAGACACACTATCATGAGAGGTCCTTAATTTCTCCATATCTCCAAGCAAAGCGGAACATACATCACAGTCGTCACGGGAGGAAGCAGATATAAATGAAGTAAACTCCCGTGACAATCTTTCTACTTCCTTCTCCAACTCACTACACCTAGCTCTAGATCTAGCATGAAATTTTTCTAGCTTAAGAAAAGCTTCATTTAGCTGGTCATAGGAGGGATACACCTCATCGGAGTCAGAGTAGAGGTCGCTGTTGCTGATGTCGCCCTCAAGGGCCATGAAGCACATGCCGCTGAAGTCCTTGCCATCCTTGGGATCTTGATCGTCCTTCCCATCGTCGTCGCTCCACCCCTCCACCTCGCTGAGGTCGAGATTGTTGAAGGCGGTGAGGACGCAGTGGAAGAGCTTCTTGGCTTTGTCAAGGTTGCGAAACTTCTTCTCTTTACTTGGAGGCTTCTTGTTGCGATTCTTGTTGGTGTAGTCGTTCTTGCTCGAACCGCCGTAGTCGTTCTTGCCCTCCATCTTGGGGCAGTTTGCTCGAATGTGATTGGGGCCACCATACTCAAAGCAAATCACACGCCTCCTCCTCTGTTTCTCTCCCTAACCCTCTTGTATGCATGGGAGAATTTTCTGGCTAAGAGAGCTAGTTGTTTTTTTGGAAACTGCTCTAGATGATCATGATCAATTTCACACAGAGCAGCAAGAGAAAAACCCGAAGCAATGTCAACAGAAGATCTAGAGGCAGGACTGGGATCGGTGACCAAAGCCATCGACTGTGACTTCGACTTGCGAGAGACAATGTCAATCTCGTGAGTCTTGAGGCGTGAGTACAACGCATCAAGAGACAAAGTCGAAAGATTTGTCGTGTCCTTGATGGTGGTCACTTTCATCTTCCAAACTCGCAAATCCAAGGCCAAAAGCATTTGGCGAGCGTTGTCCGAGTCGAGGTATGTGAGACCGACCGTTCGGAGGTTGCTCAAAATCTTATGAAACCTCGCAAAGCACTCATCAAGGGACTCTCCAGCAAGCATTTCAAACTTGTTGTAATCTCGCTTGAACTGGTCCTGTCGTACCGTCTTAATTTGGGTGGTGCCCTCATGGTAAGCATCGAGGGTCTCCCAAATGTCGAAGGTGGACGAAAGATGAGAAATGCGATCAAACTCGTTTCGGCTCAAACCTTGGATGATGATGTTTCTTACCTTAGCATTTGCCTCAACACCGGGCATGTTTGCCATATTGATGTTCTCATTGGTAGGAACAACAAAGCGAGTTTTGATTTTGCGCCAAATCGCGTAACCCTGAGCCTAAATATAGGTCTCCATCCGACTCTTCCAAAAGGGATAGTCAATCCCATCGAAGATCGAGGGCTTGGTGGAATACTTGTCCGTTGCCATGGCTCACAAACTGGTTAAGATCTATCGAGAAGAGCTAACCGGCTTTGATACCAATTGTAGGATCGGAAATGGCAACAGAGGGGGGGGGGTGAAGGTGCCCTTTTTAAAATTTGCCCCCAAAGTATTCACGCGCCATATCATCTGCAATAGCTATAGAAGCTATGAAGTAGATGATTCATGCTCTCTGGAAACACATGCTGATCAGACACGAGAAAGAAGCGAAGAAAGACAAAGCACAGAAAAGAAGCAGCAAATAACAGGCAGACTGCTAGGGGCCGGTCAGACCGCAGGCTTGAGACCGGTCAGACCGCACCCTAGCCGCAGGTCAGGCCGCCCTTATGCGGCCGGTCTGACCACTGGCCGGTCTGACCGCCCTTATGCGGCTGGTTTGACCGTCGGCCGGTCTGACCGCCCGTATAACCCCGATCTGACCGCCGGTCAGGGGCCGGTCAGACCGCCACTGGCACTCCGGTCTGACCGCCTGAGCCCGAGCGGTTGGACCACCAACCCTGGTGGTCTGAGCGCCATGGGAGGGGCGATCTGACCACCAATGAAGGGCCGGTCTGACCGGCTACTCTGAGCCAGAGCAGAAATCCGGCAGAGCCCGAAACTGAAAGAACTGAGAACTTCAGAAAACAAGGAAATTGATGAATCTCAGCTATTCGTCTCAGGCCTAAAGATCAAGATTACACACTTAATAGCTTTAAGACCTCTGGGAACAAAAGAACTCATAAAGAGAGCAAGAAATCTAGATTTGAGCAAAAATCTGACAAATGAGTTGAGAATGGACAGATTTCCTATTTACTCATCAATATTGAATCCTTTGCTCAAGAACTTTTGCAGTCAACTTAGCAATGATCTCAGGACTTGAGAACCCAAATCTCAAGCCATCTTTTGAAGGAAAACAGAAGATTCAAGCATGCTCTGCCATGAAACCCTAGTTTTCTCAGAGCAGAGGAAATTGAGCAAAGCACAAAGAAATTGTATAAATCATTGAATTCTCCATTTGCTCTTGGGAATGGAATGGCCAAATGGTCAAGAGTATTTTCCCATCACAGAGAATCTCGTTTTGCAACTACTTAACAAGAATCAATCAAGAGCCTCAAGAACAAAGGAGATCAACAGAGAAACACAAAGAAGCATAAATCAGTCCATCTCAAACAGAAAATATCTCAGATTGATACAAAGAGATGAATGATTACACAGGAATTACAACCAACTACGTCCCCATACGCAATTAGAAAGAAATAACACTCAACTCACTACATGCCTCTCACTAGAGAAAAACTCACGTAGGAGCGCAAGCCCTCAGCTCACTCCCCTTGCTTCTACTCAGCTCAAGCATGCACAGATATTGCTCCACTCATTTCATGCTTATGCCCTACTGCTGTCCACACCAACATATAGCAGGGCTTACTGTAGGATCGAAATGGCGACAGAGGGGGGGTGAATGTCGTTCGCTTCAAAATCGCCCCCGAGAATCCGTACACAGATTTTTCAAAGCAACTCAGAAAATTAATTTTACTGAAACCCGAAATGCATGCGAAAGAGCCAAAGCAAAACTACTCCCTAAAGCCTCTTTTGACTCTCTAAACCCTAGCTCTCTCACCAAAACCCTGAATGGCATGCAGCCACCAACCTCTATTTATAGCCTACGGCTAACGACTCTCTGCCCCGTTAAGCCCGCTAAATCCAACAGAGCCCGCTCCACCTATGCAGCCTTGCAAAAATCCCGTTTCGCCCCTCGTGCACCTTCCGGGAAGCTTCCGCGCTCCTTGTCTCGCACGCCTCGCAACCACCTCGAGTCCACGTCGTCTTCGACACATCCCGACCATTCTGACCTCAGCGCCACCTGCGCCTAGTCTGGTCCACCGTGTCTCGCCACGACTCCGCCCGATGTCCTACAGCCACACAGACAAGAAACACATCAAATAGCACCGCTCGATACATGAAAGCGTAAACACCATCATACTTACCATGACCAAGTCCAAACCTGTCAAATCATCAGAATATGCAACTTAATCCCATACGACCAAGTTTGACCAAAGTCCGACCGAGTCCATATGCGCCACGCAACGACTCGACTCCGAACCACTCAAACCAAACTCGACTATCATAAACCAATTGTCAATTACTCATCACTCACATGTGGTCACCTCCACATGGTCCATCAATCTCCCCCTTGATGAGTATATTGACAAACCCAGAAAAAGCACAAAGATGAGTTTGAGTTTGAAGAATCCAACATGGTCCAAAGAAAGAAAAATGGAGCTAATGACCATGTCAACAGAAGGAACAAAGATGATCCCGAACTAGCTTTTTCTTCTCTATTCTCCCCCTTTTGGCAATAAACACATCAAGAATGCAAAAGAGAGAATAAGATCACAAACATGGATGAAATGACTGAAGTTTGATTATTTCTAAGCATTTTGAGCCATGAGAATTATCCAGGATGACCATAATGAACTACACCAAGCCATAATTCAATAAAAGGCTATCTAGATCATGACAAGATATGTATATCCTAGCTAGAGCACATAGATGACGATCTAAAATGTAATGCATTTTATGAGTATGTCAAGTCATCAATAAGCAAAGTCTAACTAGAGATATCCAAGGATGATGCAGGCTATGTCAATAAGTTAAGCGGAACAAGGAAGCTAATATTGAGTCCAAATAGAGTGCTATAAGCTCAAGATTGAAACATTGGTTGAGTACATGGTTCTTTTTGTAGCTTAAGCAAATTGAACACATAAAACATTGTCTTTTTAAAGCTCATGGTCGTTTCCAACCCATTTTTTTGTGCTAGATCTCAAGCCTTATGCGACTACTCCAAGCGAGAAGCTTAAGAAGATAGTCTAGGTCATCCAAAACTCCCCCTGAGTTCATGCCTAGTGCAATGGCAAGCCGTCTCATGAGAAAGAATTGGTGAAATCAGTTTTTTCACACATAAAAAGAGATCCTTTTGCTTTTTAACAGATTGTGCTAACTCATGATGTATCAAGATGCTAAAATAGCTCAATCTAAGATTCAACCTAGATTCAAGACTCAACTCAGCCTATTTGACATGGCATGAATTATAAAAGGATAGCTCAAGAAAGACTAAACTCAAGTGCTAGCATGACAAGTTTTAATTCAAGTAGATCAATTTTAATTCACTTATCATGGCAAAAGCTAGTCTACACATATGAAGTCATGATAAATCTAGCAAATAAAGCACAAGCCATGGCAAGGTGTAGAGCATTGTACGCATGTCATAAAAGATAATAATCAGGGCTCAATGAAGTTATATTACAACGCAAAATGCTAAAAAGCAAGAAAATCCAGCTCCCCCTCAACATGAGATGCAACTTTTAGTTCAAGTTGAGTTATGTCAAAATTAAGCTCTAGAAGCTCCCAAATGAACTCCCCCTGAACCAAAGCAATAAAAATCGAGAAGCTGGCAAAGAAAATAGAAAGGGCAGTCCTTAGAGCACAGATAAGATATAGAGACAACTATGGCTCAGACAGACTCTCATCTACCCCATATGACTTCAGGACTATTAGCTTGACCGTAAAACACACACACTAGAGAGCAAACACGTACCCTGTCTACCCAAGGGTGGCCCAACCCTCGCTAGAACCTATAAGAAGTGAGTGAGCTCAATCTAGTGAGATAAGAAACAGCTAATAAGAAGCATCCTGGAAGCACAAGATAAGAGTAAGAAGTCTATGCAACTAGACAAGAGAAGCACTCTAACCTATGCTAGAAGGACTAAACCCAATGCATCCAAATGCAAAGCGACAGAAATGAGACAGAAGCATAATCAATATAGTAAAGCAGTAAAGCCCAAAACTCCCCCTCACTACAGTCCATAAGAACAAACCACCCCAAGCTCTCCCTGCAGAGCTGAAAACCTCGAACTATCCAATGGCTTGGTGAAAATGTCAGCCAACTGGTGGTCACTCTCCACAAACTGGAGCACTATATCGCCCTTCTCTACATGGTCTCTAAGGAAGTGATAACGGATATGAATGTGCTTGGTCCGGGAATGCTGCACTGGGTTCTTAGCAATGTTAATCGTAG
This sequence comes from Dendrocalamus sinicus, assembly GCA_036346575.1. Classification (NCBI taxonomy): domain Eukaryota; kingdom Viridiplantae; phylum Streptophyta; class Magnoliopsida; order Poales; family Poaceae; genus Dendrocalamus; species Dendrocalamus sinicus. Next base: position 6,254,610 of record CM070672.1, on the reverse strand, counting down.
AAGTGTTATCACAAAAGAGTGGAACACTGTCGATAACTAACCCAAAGTCCCGCAGGGTCGAAGCCATCCAGAGCACTTGGCTACAACAATTGGCTGCAGCAACGTACTCGGCCTCTGCGGTGGACTGTGCAACGCCGGACTGCTTCCTCGAAGACCAGAAAACGAGAGAAGTGTCAATAAATTGGCATGTGCCAGAAGTGCTCTTCCTATCTATCCTACAGCCAGCAAAGTCTGAGTCCAAAAAGGCTCTCAAGGAAAGACAGGATGAGGAAGAGTACCAGATACCATAGTCAATGGTAACTCGGAGGTACCGAAAGATGCGCTTCACCGCCTGGCGGTGAGATACACGAGGAGAGGCCTAAAAACGAGCACACAGACACACAGAGAAGTGTATGTCTGGTCTCGAGGCAGTGAGGTAAAGAAGGGAGCCGATCATACTTCTGTACTCTTTCTGATCAACTGGCTCGCCATCTTCATCTGGGTCAAGATAGGCTATAGAAGCCATCGGAGTTGACACCGGCTTACCATCACTCATGTCGAAGCGTCTTAGGAGGTCACGAGTGTACTTTCCCTGATGAAGAAATGTACCCACCCGAGTCTGCTTGATTTGGAAGCCAAGGAAGAAGGTCAACTCGCCCATCATACTCATCTCAAACTCGGTGCTCATGACATCCGAGAACTGTGAAACCAGAGTATGGGAAGAGCCGCCAAAGATGATGTCATCGACATAGATCTGGACGAGCAGAAGGTCATTGCCACGACGGCAGATGAACAAGGTCTTGTCTACTTTACCCATTTCAAACCCATGACTCAACAAGTAGGACTTAAGCCTCTCATACCAAGCTCTGGGGGCCTGCTTAAGTCCATACAACGCTTTGGAAAGCTTGAAGACATGGTGCGGGTATTTGGGGTTCTCGAAACCTGGAGACTGTCTGACGTAAACTTCTTCCTCAATGACTCCATTAAGGAAGGCACTCTTGATGTCCATCTGGTAGAGCTTGAAACCCTTAGAGGCTGCAAAGGCAAGCAGGATTCTAATGGCCTCAAGTCGAGCTACAGGGGCAAAGGTCTCCTCGAAGTCTAGACCCTCAACCTGGGAAAACCCCTGACCTACCAGTCTAGCCTTGTTTCGAATAACCACTCCATCCCCGCTCTGCTTGTTCTTGAACACCCACTTAGTTCCAATAATATTGTGACCTCGCGGGGGCTCGACAAGCGACCAGACCTTGTTCCTCTCAAAATTTTCTAGCTCCTCATGCATGGCATTGACCCAAGACTCATCAGAAAGAGCATGAGAAACATCCTTCGGCTCAAAGGAGGAAATGAAAGCAGAATGGAGACAGAATTGAGATAAGCCAGATTTTGGGCGGGTAACACGCTCGAACAGGTCTCCAATCATCTACTCAGAAGGATGCCTTTTCTGGATATGTCGGGGAGGTCCAGGATGAGATGAAGAAGTGGCCTCTACCTCGTGAGCTAACGAGGTAGGAACAGAGCCACTAGCTCCAGAGGAAGCAGAAGGCATGGGCTGATCACCTGGAGGTGCGGTGGAAGACGACACCTCAAGGGGTGGATAAGGGACTGGATCGGGTAGACAACCCTCATCTCCATCGTCCTCGTCATCCACGAAGATGGTCTCGGACTGCTCTAAAGAACATGAGATATCAGGCCTAGTTCTCGGACTGGCCTCGTCAAAGGTCACCTCACAGGTCTCTACCAATTTCCTAGACTCACAGTTCCAGACTCTATAAGCCCGCGAAGAAGGCGAGTAACCTAGAAAGATACCATCACAAGAACGTGACTCAAACTTGTCTAGGTTTCCGGACTTCAGAATAAAGCACTTGCAACCAAAAACACGAAAGTGGGAGACGCTGGGCTTTCGCCCGTATCTCAACTCATAAGAAGTGCGGTGCAAGTGTGCCCGAAGAAAAACTCGATTTGAGACATGGCACGCAGTGGCTATAGTCTCAGCCCAAAACTTCCGCGGTGTAGAGTACTCATCAAGCATCGTCCTGGCCATCTCGACCAAGGTACGGTTCTTTCTCTCCACAACGCCATTTTGCTGTGGGACGTGCGGAGAGGAGAACTGATGCTCTACACTTGTCTCACCACAGAAACTCTCGAAGTAGGAATTCTTGAACTCCGTGCCATTGTCACTGCGGATGGCTCGTAAGGCACCCGGGAGCTCAACAGAAAGCCTACTGAAAAGACCTCGAAAATGTGTAAACGTCTCATCCTTCGAGGCTAAGAAAAACACCCAAGAGTACCTCGAGAAGTCATCGACCACGACAAGTACGTACCACTTCCCTCCTGCTGACTGCACTCGAGCTGGTCCAACTGTGTCCATATGAAGCAGCTATCCTGGTGCATCAGTCATGGTAACCGTGACCGGAGGATGAGAAGTGGCAACCATCTTGCCATGCCGGCATGGAGTGCAAACAAGATCTTTGACCATTTTGAGTTTCGGCAAACCACGAATGAGATTGTGGCCGCTAACTCGGGTCAAATGGTCAAATCCAATATGACCAAGTCTCTTATGCTAGAAAGTCAAGTCACGGGACTCAGAAGCAACCAAACAACAGAGAGGATCACCAGAAGACTCAGAAAAATCAGCACGAAAGATCCTCCCAAAACGAAATCCGCGAGACTGGACTCACGAAGAATCAAGAATTTTGCAAGCGTTTTTCTTAAAGCTCACCTCGAAACCATCATCGGTAAGCTGAGAGACGGAAAGCAAATTATAGTACAGCTTACTAACCAAGGCAACATCTTTCAAAATGAAAGAATCATTAATGCGCACTGTACCTTTGGCGATGACGCGCCCAGATGAAGCGTCTCCGAAGGTGATCGTCTCATCACCTGGAGCACGGGCTAGAGAGGAGAACTAACGGGAGTCTCCGGTCATATGACGAGAACAACCGGAGTCTACAAGCCAAACCTTCTCCTTCCCTACCCGGCGAACCTGAGTCAAACAGAGAGTAAAGTCTCAGTACTGGGGTAAATCAAGAGTGATTTTGGCACCCAATACTAAACAACACGTCGAGCAAATGAAGTAGTCAAGCACGACTGACCTCTATCTATCCTATGCTCTCTGTGACTCAAAGAAGCAGGAGGTCCGTGAGCAGACCTGAAGCTGTTGTGAGGTCCGACTGCTACAGGAAAGCGAGTCGAAACACCGGCAACACGCTGATCACGCCGTGGGTAACTGTCTCGATGGGAGAAACAAGATGTACCCTCAGAATGGCGGAATTCACGACCAAGAGCAGCATGAGGACGAAAACCAGAAGACTCAGAAAAACCAAGTCCTCGATGCTGCCCAAACCCATCAGAAGCAAACCTGGACCTCGTGCTAGTCTTAGGTGCACTCAGGATCTGGGGCTGACCCTGAATACGCCTAAGTGCTTCTGCACGGTCTCTACGCGCAACCCTGGCGCGCCTAAAGCAACGATCGACTGTGTGTCCATCCTTCTGACAGAAGGTGCAGTGGTACTTCACCTTCTGAGAGGTAGAAGTAGCACTGGGAGGCTTCGCCTTCTGAGAGGCCGAAGCTGCAGGTGGACTCACCTTGCTGTCAGACATCCCTTGGACAAAGCCCGCTGATTTGAATTTGACCTCATCAGATCTGGGCTCGACCTCGATCACACCTCCTACTATGGGTCAGAGAATAGCAGGTGGATGCTTCCTCATATCCTCATAGAAATCATATCCTAGACCCTGATTAAATCTGCAAATCTTGGACTGGTCTAGAATAAAATTCAGCTTCTTCTTGCCTCCTACAAATCTCTCGAGAGTGTTCATAAGGTACTGACACTCCCGAAAGAGAGAGGTGCAAGAAGAGCAGGGGAAGAAGAGACAGCAGAAGGTAAGGGAGCAGAAGAACAACCAACAGTAGAGGAAAGAATGGCTTGTTCACGCACAGCCGACTCTGAGGGGATAGTCCTACTACTAGCAGGTTGGTTCACGTCACTAGGCGTCTCTACCTTACCACAGGGCTTCTCCCCTCACCAAAGAATCACAAAGACAATCGGTTGGTGCCTTCACTAGTTGATCCTTAGTTAGCTTCACGCACTTTTCATTCAAAGCAACGAGTTCAAGTTTTAGTTTTTCACAACTCATGCATGGTGAGCTAACAGGGTCCTTAGTCGCAAATTGAGCCAACTTGTTGTTATGATTAACCACTTCTTGGAATTGCTTGGAAATAGATTCAAGTTCAAGGGTTAATTTTGGACAATTGGTGCAAGACACAACAGGCTCAAGTAGAGAAGCACGCAACTCAGCAATTTTGTGATCTTCCCGTTTTAGGTTCATCTTCAAGTTATTGCAATTTTCACAAGACTCGGGCAGATCTAGAAGCATGGTATAAAGACCTCTAAAAGCATTGTCCTTATCCTCACATAAGGTGCATGCAGTAGTCCTACTCTACTCATCTCAAGCTCAGCAAGAAGGCTAACATTCTCCACCTTAACATTATCAAGCTCAGAGGACAGACTATCATGCGAGGTCCTTAGTTTCTCCAAATCAGCCAGCAAAGCAGAGCATGTATCACAATCATCACTAGAGGGACCAGATGTAAGAGCAATAATCTCTAGTGACAATCTGTCTACTTCCTTCTCTAACTCAGTACACCTAGCCCTAGCTCTAGCATGAAAACCACCTAACTTGAGAAAAGCATGATTGAGCTGGTCGAGGTGGGGCATACCTCGCCCAAGTTGGAGTACACTCATTGTCACGAGTTCGCCCTCGAGGCCATGAAGCACATGCCGGAGAAGTCGTCGCCGCTCTTGGGATCTTGGTCACCCGTCCCATCGTCGTCGCTCCATCCCTCCACCTCGCTGAGGTCGAGGTCGTCGAAGGCGGTGAGGACGCGGTGAAACAGCTTCTTGGCCTTCCCGAAGTCACGGAACTTCTTCTTGCCCGGCGTCTGATCTGGAGTCTTCTTGTTGCGGTTCTTGTCGGTGTAGTCGTTCTTGCCCGAACCACCGTAGTCGTTCTTGCCCTTCTCCAGCTTGGGGTAGTTTGCCCGAATGTGGTTGGGGCCACCACACTCGAAGCAAATGACTGGTCCGCCTCTCTTTCTATCCCTCCTCCTCTTGTAAGCATGGGAGAACTTTCGAGCTAGGAGGGCCAGCTGTTCATCCTCTAGCTGCTCTAACTGATCATCAGTTACGTCACAGAGAGCAGCTAGGGAGAACCCACAAAGCGAATCAGCGGAAAAACCAGAAGCCGAACTGGGATCGGTGACTAGAGCCATCGACTGCAACTTCGACTTACGAGAGACAATGTCGATCTCGTGCGTCTTGAGGCGCAAGTATAGCGCGTCAAGCGTCAAAGTCGAGAGGTCGGTGGTGTCCTTGATGGTAGTCACCTTCATCTCCCAAACACGAAGGTCGAGTGCAGCAAGCATTTGACGAGCGTTGTCCGAGTCGGAGTATGTGAGACCGACGGCTCGGAGATTGCTCAAGATCTTGTGGAAACGCGCAAAGCACTCATCAAGGGACTCGCCAGCGAGCATTTCAAACTTGTTGTAATCTCACTTGAACTGGTCCTGTCTCACCGTCTTAATCTGGGTGGTGCCCTCATGGTATGCATCGAGGGTCTCCCAGATATCGAAGGCGGACGAAAGATGAGAGATGCGGTCAAACTCGCTACGACTCAAACCCTGGATGATGATGTTCCTTGCCTTTGCATTCGCCTCAACATCAGCCATGTTCCCAGCATTGATGTTCTCATCGGCAGGAACAGCAAATCGTACCTTGACCTTCCACCAGATGGCATACCCCTGGGCCTGGATGTATGTCTCCATTCGGCTCTTCCAGAAGGGGTAATCGATGCCATCGAAAACGGGCGGCTTGGTCGAGTACTTGTCTGTCGCCATGGCTCTTGAGACCGGTTAAGATCTATTGATTAGAGCTAACCGGCTCTGATACCAATTGAAGGACCGAAATGGCGACAGAGGGGGGTGAATGTCGTTCGCTTCAAAATCGCCCCCGAGAATTCGTACACAGATTTTTCAAAGCAACTCAGAAAATTAATTTTACTGAAACCCGGAACGCATGTGATACTGAAAACTTCAGCATAAATAAGAGATTAACCAGTAAAAATTTCAGCTGAAAATAATGACGTTTGATCTGCATGCAAAAAGGTTGAAAATCAGCAAAAGAAAAAAATTCTCATGTACAATAGCTCCTGCTGGCTGCAAGCATTGAGAGGAATCAATTTTCTTCCTTTTACACTGCAGGGAACAATACGCTTGATGTAGCTTTAAATCCCAAAAGAGAGGAATCAGTCAAATAGGCTACAGACCATCGGCAAGGCATCAGAGGGAACTTTAATATCTGCAGAACCGAGAACCTGAGAGAGCTGCTAGCAGACTTGACAAAGAAGACCGAAAACACTCAGATCTTGGGAAAACAGAGAAAAGGATGAAATCCCTCCAATCTTTACAGAACACAAGCTCAAGAATAAGTTCCAAATAGCCTTGGGACAAGAGGATTGCAAAGATTTCAGCCAAACAACAAGAATTTCAGAATTTTCCCAAAACTGAAACTTTTTAGAGAGAGGCACAAAAACTCAAATTACTCCCCAACCTTTGATCTTATGGCCATGAAACTTTGAGGATATGTTAGCAATAGCCATGGGATAATCCAGATCAAATTTCATTCCATTTTCCAAAGGAATCAAGATTTCACTAAAACCCTAGAAGAGGAAATACATGAACAGAGGAGCTCCAAAGAGAAAAAGTGAAATTAAACTTAGTTTGCTCTTTGGATCAACTAGCCAAATGGCTTTTGAGCATCTCCCATGTCATAGCAACCCATTTTGGCACTCCCCAACACCAGACAACAAGAAATCAAGAAACTCTCAAATCAACCCAAAAGGAAAAACGAAGAACAGAGAGTCAGAGACTTGAACTAAATCAACCAAAGCATCTCATATTAATATCGAGGATCAAAGAGACGTCCCCATACGCATGTACATTAGAACAAGAGTTGATCACAAGAATTCTCTACTCAATCCCTCACCTCACCCTCTCCAATCTCAAGAACTCACTTCATACTTCCTGGAGAAAACACACAGAAGGAGTGAACGTGGGGGACAACTCTGTATTCAACACCAACTCTCACCCACTAAAGAGCCAAAGCAAAACTACTCCCTAAAGCCTCTTTTGACTCTCTAAACCCTAGCTCTCTCACCAAAACCCTGAGTGGCATGCAGCCACCAACCTCTATTTATAGCCTACGGCTAACAGGTCTCTGCCCCGTTAAGCCCGCTAAATCCAACGAAGCCCGCTCCACCTATGCAGCCTTGCGAAAATCCCGTTTCGCCCCTCGTGCACCTTCCGGGAAGCTTCCGCGCTCCTTGTCTCGCACGCCTCGCAACCACATCGAGTCCACGTCGTCTTCGACACATCCCGACCGTTCTGACCTCAGCACCACCTGCGCCTAGTCCGGTCCACCGTGTCTCGCCACGACTCCGCCCGATGTCCTACAGCCACACAGACAAGAAACACATCAAATAGAACCGCTCGATACATGAAAGCGTAAACACCATCATACTTACCATGACCAAGTCCAAACCTATCAAATCATCAGAATATGCAACTTAATCCCATACGACCAAGTTTGACCAAAGTCCGACCGAGTCCATATGCGCCACGCAACGACTCGACTCCGAACCACTCAAACCAAACTCGACTATCATAAACCAATTGTCAATTACTCATCACTCACATGTGGTCACCTCCACATGGTCCATCACTTACACCTCAAAGTGGAAAATCAAGAAGTGGCATACACTCTCCACTCCCTCACCTCACACCCACATGAGGCAATAGTCAAAGCTAACACAAGAAATGGAGGGAACCAGCCATTTCTCCCAAACTTGGGTCAATTATCCAAATTGCCCTCAAGCACCTTCGCGGAAGCTTCCCGCAACCGGTACCTCGACCGTTTGGACCTCGACTCCACCCTGAGTCTAGTCCTGGTCCGCTCCGCTGCACACGACCGCACCCGGCATCCTAACCGTCTGGACCTCAACTCCTCCCTGAGTCTAGTCCCGGTCCACCTCGCCGCTGCCCGTCATGTCCACCTGACTCCGACCGAGACCTCCGACTCCACCTGAGTCTAGTCCTGATCTGTTCCGTCGCACACGACCGCAACCGACATCCAACCATTTGGACCTCTGACTCCTTCCTGAGCCTAGTCCTGGTTCACTCGTCGTTGCCCGTCATGTCCTCCACCGGTAGCTCCAGCTCTAGTTCCTCGTCTCTCGACTCGCAACCACCTCACCAGCCTCAATCATCTTCGGCATCTCTGATCGTCTGAACCTCAACACCTCCTGTGCCTAGTCCCGGTCCTCCTCGCCTCACCATGACCTAGCTCCGAAGTCCTCCAGTCACACAGACAAGCAAACCGTCACATAGCACCGCACGAAACATCATAATCATCATTAGCATTAATGAAAGGTACTCAACCCTAGAATACCCAAAACAAACTCAAACTTTCTAATACAACCGTCAATTACTCATCGCAAACATGGGGACACCTCCACATGGTCTCTCAAAAGGAGTAGCGGAGGCTCCGAGGGGCTAGGCTGATGGACTAAAGTGGCTAACTATGTCACTCTTTTTTTCATGGGAGTTGGATTGAGATCTAGTGGCTAGGATCGACTGAGAGAGGATGTTGCCCTAGATGTAAATAAAAAAACACGTCCAGCCCCTCCACTCCCACTCAATGCCGCCGATTCCCCTCCCTTGTCTCCCCTCGCATCCCCCTGCCTATGTTCCACTGTCGCCGGGAGCCACCACTCCCCATGCCTCCTCCCCGCTGGTGGCTCCCGGTAGTGCTGCTGTCTCTTCACCTTCCCCCACCCGCGTGCCACTGTCACATCGCCTCCACTCCCCATGCATCCTCCCAGCCAGCGGCTCTGCTACATGCATCACCAGCCCTGTCGCCACTGGATCCATCATCCTCGAGGTCATCACTATTGGATGCACCATCTCCACCTACAGTATGCCTCTATCTCCACCTTCAGTACTCAATTAGGGTCATCATGCTCCTTGCCAGTGTCCCCAACCCCATAACTGCTTGATCTCGGGGTCATCATCCTTGACGTTGGCTTCTCCACCATGGCGTGGTAGATCCCACATCCCCAAGGTTAGCACCGTTGGATCTGGTCATCCTCGCCAGCATCGCCGTCTTGCCATGTTTGGATCCGACATCCCTGAGGTCACCACCACTGGATCCGATCATCCTTGCCACCACCGCCTCAGGTCATGTTGTCCTCGCAACAAGATAGTGGGGGCGGTGATGGATCAAGAACATGGAGTCATAGCTAGAACCGACTGACAATGTCGATGAAAAAAATAAGAAGTGGAAGATAGCAGCGCCAGCAGAGGAGAGTTGGAGAGAGGTCTACACCACCAAACATGGTCGTCCCTGCACCGTTGCCGCCGGACCCAACGGAGAAGCCAAAGTCTGATGTATCCACTAATCCCAGACCACTGCACGTTGGATCCCACCATCCTTGACCCTGAAGGCCCCAGATATGGCCATTGTTGATCCCGTGCCATCGTCTTACTCCTCCCCAGTGTCGCCCTCCTCGCTAGTCAGTTCATGCTGCCGCTGCCTGCTCCTCTCTCACCGATCCCAAACACCGTTTTGCAATGACCCCACTGCTCGTCGTGGGCATCGGTTACTAGCGCCACTCATCGAGCAAAACTGGCAAGGCGCTGATGCAAGGCATGGAAGAGGGAGAGAATTATCAGGGTGAGGAGACGGGGTGACGCTGATCAGGATGCGAGATAGCGAGAGTGGCTAGCAGTTTGGGCCTCATTGGTGTGACCGCATGAGGAAGGGAACAAGAGCAGTTGGGGTGCGAGGCCGCAAGTAGTTTGCGGAGGAAGCCAGCTAACGACATGGGCCCACATGTCGACAAGGAGATGCGAGGGTGCATTGCGGCAAGGAGAAGGAAGGGGAGGTGGTGAACAGACAAACTCCCCTTTTATATTAGTTGAGATTTTGTGAGGTCATGGATTTATCCTACCTCCATCCTTTTGGCATGTGTTAAGGAGGTGCACTCTTGTGTGTGCACGTGTGCATCTTTTGTGTAATTGAAACAACAAAAACTTGTTAAGTAAGAGCACCCGATCATAAAAAGAAATAAAACTCATCCAATCTATAGATTTTTTTGTGATACTTAAAAGTTATTTAGAACACGTACATATACAAGCCAATATTTCATGGTTATAAGTTGATTATCTCTTATGGACAAATTTGTACATCATTTGGCGAGTAAGATCTTAATCTATTCAAATAGTCATATTCCCAGTCATGAACTTTGCTTGATAATTCCACATATAGTTTCCATGGATAGTTTTGGGAAAATGGTTAATTAGTTCTCAAGGTTTTGAAATGATTTTGGAAAAATGGTATGGGTGGATGGAGGCTTTACTTCAAAAGCTTTGGCTCGATAGGACGGATAAAAGCCATGCCTGGGCTACCACTTGTTTATACTTGTTTACTTAATTACTTATTATATTTATATATTAGTTTTTATCACTATCAAATGATCTTACAAACTGCAGATTGAAAATTACTATATCTATTGCAAAAGAAAACTCATTTTATGCAAAATAAACTAGTTAGAGCAGTCACCTTTGAGTCAGTTTGCATACTATATAAACTTTATATTAAAGTCTTCCAGAGTGCAATTTTGTACTCAGAATTGTTTATTGAATACTATCAGATCAAGATAAAGAAGATCCCTAAGTTGGATATTTTTATTCTGTGGGATTTAATTTGGTGATAACGACGCTAATTACTAGGTGTTAACCTCAATCGGTTGCATATATTGATGGAGACAAATCACTTGGGCCGTTATCCTATATTTAACTTGTTTTACGTGTAATATAATTTTCAAACCGTAAGTGCTAAATACTGTTGGAACAAAAAATAAATATTCGGAAACATGTCTGAATATGAGTTGGCTAATTAAAGGGTACCGTTTGTGTTTCACGGACTAACGTTAGGAGGGATTGCTTGTGGGTTTTCAGTATGCGATCACATGACGTTTGGTTAATTAATGACTGTAAAATTAACTTGTTAAGTCGGAATCATCTCCAGTAGATGATAGAGTTGTGGGTATATGATTCCACACATCAGGGGTTAAATTCTAACATCCATATTTATACACATATGAGTGACTTTTAGTAAGAATTTTATAAGGTCATGAATTTATCCGGTATCCGTCTTTCTAGACATGCGCTAAGATGGTGCACTCTGTAATGGAAACAACAAAAACGTGTTAATTAAGTAAGATCACCCGATCACAAAAAGAAAAAAGAACTCATCCAAACGAAAATTTTTTTGTGCGATACTTCAAAATTATTCAGAACACGTACATTACATGCCGATATTTCGCTAGAGACACGTCCCGATTTAACACCAGCTAGAGTTCAGCTGTGGAGGCAGATTATCGTTGAGTCGGTCGGTGCATGCATTGCATGAGTTAGTATTGTAATTGCACATGGTAACCAACCGATAAAAGCGGCCGAGGAGACCGACCAACTGGTTCGATCGCGCGGCACGTACGTACGTACGTCGTCTCGAAAAGTCAGATTAGTCGCTTGGTCGCATCGCCTACTATCTAGCTCATGGAAAACGCCGGGCTGGTGGACGCCTGCGTCGCCGCCGCCGCCATCGCCGCCGTCGTGGTCTTCCGCTTTGCCGGGCATTGGTTGGTGGGCGACGGCTGGCGACGCCTGCTGGCCGTGCCGAGCGGCATGAGAGCCAAGCGCGTGGCGCTCGCCGTCGCTCTCGCCGTCCACGCTGCGGTGCTCCTGTCGGCCATCTACTCGTCCGTCACCACCAGCAAAGACCTCGCCTTCTACCTCGAGAAGACCGAGGCCAAGCTAACGCAGATGGAGCAAATCATCCGTAAGTATTACATGTACCAGAAGTACTTTTTCTGATCGATCTAAATTACCGTACTGATCTTGATTAATGCATTAACAATCAAATTACCACGCTAGATATTTACGCAATTCCCAAGTTATATAATTAGTGCAATTCATGTATAAGTGGTATTTGCAACATACTCCCTCCGTAGAAACTTGTAAGGCGCCCACATATTTCGAAATTCAAATGTTGAAAATTTTGACCACAACTATTCCAACATAGCGAAACGGACGGAGTATTAAGCTTGGATAGTTGCATGCATGATGCACCTATAAATTTTATAGCTACATTCTTTTGAAAAAATAAATCTTCTGAATTTCAAATTTGTGATAAATTGCGTGTGACAAGTTAGCTATTTTTTTATGTAGAGAACCAAGAAAAACGCAACGACGAGATGATGAGTAACTTAGGCCCTGTTTGTTTCCACTTAAGATTATTATAATCTAGCTTATAGGTGGGGATTATATAAGCTAGATTATAATAAGTTGGTGAAAAATAAGCTGTCAAGTGTTTGGCAGCCTGGATTATCAGAGTTATGGATTGTTGTATTCGAATGTTTAAAGACTACAATGTCCTTGAGAGAGAAGCAAGGGAGTTGGGGGATGGATGAATGGCAAAAGTGGGTAATATTCCTAAAGTTTTATGGTCCTTAAGATAAAAGGTGCATCTATAAGCTGAAATAAGCTCCTTTTTTGAGCTTATTAGATTACAATAATCTGGGCTATTGGATTATAATAAGCTACCTTATAATCTAGGCTGTTTGTTTCCACTTATGATTATAAGCTAGATTATAATAATCTTAAGTGGAAACAAACAGGGCCTTAATAAGTATGTTGTCCAAGAATCCTGGGAATATTAACCGGATGACTTACAAAGTCAACAACCCGGACGGCAGAGAGAGAGCTGAACTGGCTGTCACAATGAAAGACCATGTCCAGCCGCCGCGAGATGAAATTATGGTATGGATGCTAGTCCCTCTCCTTTCAAATAGGTGTTTTAGTCATGGATATAGTCTTTAATATACGCACTTTTGAGTTATATGTTACCAAGGATGCAGAATCTAGATCCGAGTCTTAAAGTCTAAAGATTCGACAATCCGTGATCCTAGGAAGAATCTTTATTTGGTAGGGTCTTATAATCATTAGAATTTGGATCTTGATCACAAGTTACAGATAACCCTACCAATCGATTAACATGATGAAAAATTACTCAATTAGTATATATCCTTTGAAACACAAGTTTTGCCTTCTATTCATAATTACTACTTTTCATAAACAGCAGATCATCTTTCATTTTCATGATATTTTTGTAAGTAAAATATGAATTATATAGCTTATCTGTGTTAATTGTTGAATAGTCAACCTATGCATCGCAGTAATTAGAGTAATTTGGTGTCGAATGTTCACCATTGAATGTCGTGGCAGGTTTTTTAAAAGTACTATTTGTGATTATGTAGGATATTATATTCTATGTTTTACTTTCTTTTATGATCCCAATTCTAGCAACCTTAGCTTGTATAACAGTAAACATTATTAAAAATATAAGACGCGGAAGTATTTTTCATGATACTATTATCGTCATAATGTGACAAGTCTAAATATAAGGATCTGGAAGTTCTGGAGAGAAGTGAGCATGCTGCACCAGTGCCTGAAACATCTCCGCATCCACAAGACGAAGCGACAAAAGCACACAAGCCATGGAGATTCTTCTCGATCCCTGAAGACCACGCCTTCGTGCTTGACTGCGTCGGCGACGAGGTCACGGTGTACATCCGGCCGCCCTCGTCCAGCTTCGAGCAGCGCGTCACCGTCAACGACCAGCTCCCTTGCACCTGCGGACAGCCGGAGGAGGAGGGAACGCTGTCCCTGTACGACGGCTGCTCGTACCGCGCACTGTTCTGGCCGCTGCCAGGGAAGGAAGGCGTCGTGCCGGTGGCGTGGCCGCGGCAGGAGGTGTGGGAGAGGATGACGGCGGCGGTGCTGGGGGGGAGTTGGGAGACGGACCCGCCGTCGGTAGACCAGAAGACAGCGCCTGAGTCCTTTGCGCTCTCCCCCGACGTGGTGGTGTTCTATCGGCCGGTAGAGGGGAGGGCAGATGTGCTTATCGCTTCAAGAGAGGAGGTGGAGCATCTACAAATCACGGATGAGCGCTCTCACGGCCGCACACCGTTCTCTCAACGTCTTTTACAGCTTAGTTTGGTCGGAGGATTAAGTCATTTTACGGCAGAGCTATACATACAGCTCTCCCTATGTAATACGAAATAATTACATTTTTTCGCTTTTTTCAGTCAAACTTGTTGGTGTATACGTTTCCTATACGTGCATAGCACTGTTGGTAACTACGCTCCCTACACGTACATGGCATTTTATACGTGCATAGCACTGTTGGCAACTACGCTCCCTACACGTATATGGCATTGTATCCCGCTAATCATGCCGCGTAATCCTGCTGATTTTCTTTCTGGTTCTAACTAACAGACTTGATTTGTTTCCGCTTTGGTTACAACTAACAGACTTGATTTGTTTCCGATTTGCTACAACCGCACTGTTCCTTTTTAGCTTTTGGCTTCAATTTTTGGTTTTTCTACAATAACTAACTTTTAAACGAAGTGTCTTTTCAAGATAAGATCTACTAGTTAATTGTCACTACTACAGAAAAGGTTATCACAGACGGTTCAAAAACGTCATCACAGACGGTTTTGTGAACCGTCTGAATTTATGGGTCAGTAATAATACGAGATCATCACAGACGGCTTTCAAACCGTCTGTGGTGCAAATATCACAGACAGTTTTTAACTAAAAACCGTCTATGATAGTTATAATCACAGACGGTTTTTAGTTAAAAATCGTCTGTAATTTATAAATATCGCAGGCGGTTCTAGTTTAGAACCGTTACATATCACAGACGGTTCTTAACTAAAAACCGTTTGTGATATTTATAAATCACAGACGGTTTTTAACAAAAACCGTTTGTGATTATAACTATCACAGACGGTTTTTAGTTAAAAAACCGTCTGTGATATTCCCTTCTACTCCTAAACCTATTTCTGTTTATTGGCTAGTCTCAAGAAACGCTAGCCATGCCCTCTGAAATAAGCAGATCAACATGTACATGTATACATCCAATTCACATCTCAATTAATTTCACAAACATAAAACATCCATTTTTATTAAGATTACATCCTACCATTACAATATCCCAAAACAACGAGCAGGTTACACAACAAGAATAGAGAAAAAGCAAAGATCCTCTATGCCTTCTCGCCCCTGATGCAACGCATGAGCTGGATGTCTTTGATGCCCACCATCGTCGGCGTTGATTGAGCGTCTGCACGGTTGGCACGAGCTAGTTGCTTCTGCAGTGTCTTGCCTCCCGTAGACTTGTGTGTCGTCTGCAATGAGGAGGACAGCAAGGAGGAGGAGAACAGCAAGGAGGAGAACAACAAGGAGTAAAACAGCAAGGAGGAGGACAGCAAGGAAGAGGAGACCAGCAAGGAGGCTGAGTTTTAGTTATATTTATAGGGGAGGGAGAGGGAGGGAGAGGCGGGAGTTCGAAATTTTTGGCGCGGGAACGGAGAGGCAGAGCTACGATCCGTGGGGTGAGGATTGGTGGATTTCTATTGGCTATGATTGAGTTGAGGAGGATCGACGGGCCCAGCGGTCAGATTATCACAGACGGTTCTATATATAGAACCGTCTATGATGAATGAATATCACAGACGGTTCTATATATAGAACCGTCTATGAATTATAGCACAAAATTTTATATACCGATTCAATATAAACAACTAGTCTGAAAAGATAAAATAGCAAAATTTTATATAGCTTATATATACTCATTTGAAAGGTTTCGATGAGATCTACAACTTTTTAGTTGAAGCAAAATCCAAATTTCGAAAGGAAGACCAAGAAAAAGGGCAAAAACAGAAACAAAAACTTTCGACGCAGGTTTAGGTCCAAAGATGGCTGATTTTCGGGGTCTTGGAGGGCGACTAGCATAAGCAGGTCATTGTTTTGGATCGGGCTCATCGTTAGCTTTCCAACGAGTACAAGAACGTCGAAAATGGACACCGTATGCAAAAGTTATGCCCGCTTTACTGAAGGTGTCTCAAAACTGAATCATACTCGGACTTAAGCGGAAAAATATGAAATTTTGAGGGATTGCAAGGCGGGAAACGTATCATAGACGGTTTTTATTATAAAACCGTCTGTGATACTAGAATATCACAGACGGTTTTTTATTATAAAACCGTCTGTGATATTCCAGTATCACAGATGGTTCAGCGGTAAGAACTGTCTGTGATACTCCTTTTTCCCGCCACAAATATCACAGACGGCCTCCAAATTAAAACCGTCTGTAATAGTGTACATCACAGAAGGTTTCACAAAACCGTCTGTGATTTGGCATCTAGTATTAGGCTTTCTATAGTAATGTGTACTACATACTATACCGACTTCATTTATATCGGCAAAAACCGCACGTGAGTTTCAGTTACTCTATAATCTCTTACACGAACAACCCAAAAGTTACAAGTCACAGCTAAAAAGAATAGGCTCATAAACTAGATGGGATGGCACGCTACGCTGCACCGTGTAGGCCCGTGGCCCATGTGAGACTGAAATTCTAAGAGAATATTGGTATGGACCAATATTTCTAGTGTAATGGTATTTGAATATGACAGGTGATATTAGTAAATGTACGTAACACACACAAATAGTATGTAATCTATTTGTATGGCTCCTAGTGGAGCATCAGATCTTGGCGAATGGATGGGAGTATTATATGAGCTAGAACACATAATAGATTATAGGCAAGGGACACACAGTTTCTGTGAAAAGCTAAAAATGCACAGGCAGACTGATACGCACCAATAACAAAATGGACTTGCTTAGTTGGGTTTGATTGCACTTTTTTTAGGTGATGCACATGATGCCGTAAACAAAGGTTCTTACTAATGTGTAGACTTGATGGAAGTAAGCTGATAACATGTAGATTTAATTGTTATTTTCATTATTTTGCAATTCCATAAACATAAACTGAGCACTCAATAGGAAAGTACTGTTGGGTCTTGAAGGACAAAGGCCTGGATAAAGCAAACAGTTGACAAATCACCTACAACCTTCGAAAATAGGACATATTTTATCTCGTATCTAAACAAGCTTGGATAGCACCTATAAACGACAGGCTTGGATAGCCAATTCCATTTCACAAAGTTAAGCTATTTATGCGAAGATTGGATGCAATCACCCTAAATTGGAATTTGGAGCATTTACGAATGAAACCAAAACCCCACAGAAAATAACTTGATATGTCCTTTTCATCATGGATGTGGAAATGTGAAGTGATAATGGTCTTTCAGGTTATAAGGATGGCAACAGCAACCTATAGTTTAACTTTCACAATTGATTACCAGAAGAGTCAGGAGCTACATTTGTAGGAGTTGATCACAGGCTTGCATTCTTACTAAGCCATCCAGTAATATTCATGCAGCAGATTTGGCCTTCAATCATCACTCACGACTTCCAACTCAAATAGTTTGACTTTTGTGATTTTAACATCTTTTCCGTAAACATACTTGAAGGAGCTCTTAAATATTGTCTTCCTGTCAGGTTGTCAATATCTGTCTGGACTAATCCAAGTTTTTAAGCAACAGCCAAACCATGTTTTTAAGCAACAGCCTTTTGTTCATTCTATTTAGAATACTACAATCATGTAGAACAAAACCTACAGCCAGGATGAGAACTGTTTTCTATTTTCTGAAGGAACTTAAACATGAATTTGGAATGGCTGGAAAAACTTTTATCTTGGCTAGCATGGCACTTACAAATGAAGCTATTAGAACAGTAGGAGGGAACGATGGCAAGATACCAAGAATGCATCTCATGTTTTAGCAAGTGGACAAATTTAGGTGCACACGAATATGACCTATGAACCAAATATTCTTCAAAGTGACGCTGATTGATTGCCAGTTTTCACATAAAGAACAGCAAGATACACCATTCTCCTTCCATACCTGTGATGAGCATGGCTTTGATAACTGAGATGGTGACTGCACGGCAAGATACTTCAAAATGTCAAAGAACGTAGTCTGTCCTAGAGCTGCAGCCGTCTGCCAGTAAACGACAAGCACATCACCGGCCCTTGCTCTCAACTCAAGAATATTACGGTCGATGTTATTCTCATGCTGTGAGATGTATGGCCTGAAGATCTCATAGACATAGGTGGTTCCCTGTATAAGAGCACACATTGTTGTTAGAGACAAGCGTATATGCAGCATAACAAAAGCTTAGTTCAGCGCCAAAAGCAAGTACCTTTGTCTTTCAATACCACAAGTATATAAAGAACAACTTTTCTTCTGAGTACAGTCGTAACCTTCAATGAGACCACATCCATGCAAACATTAGACACAGTTCGCACATATGACTTAAGAAAAGGGCAATACCACATAACCTTACCGGGATATCGTAAAATTCCCAAATCTTTCCAAAACCGTTAGTAGCGCAACTAAGATCCTATACACAAACAACAAATTGAATGGTATTTGTAGCTTCATTATGTAGGCAAAACTTGGAACTCAGAACATCTTTACCATATTGACACGAAAAAATGAGCAGCTCGATCTCCGGCTTGTTCAGCTCTATAGTTTTGTAGCATTCATAAGCAGGATAAGCATAGCCAAAGGCCAGCCTGCATCAAAGTTGGCACTGATTAATTAATTCAACATTTAATACTAAATTGTTATATACGTAATGTAGAATCGAAGCTGGATGTACATTAGGAACTATGTGAATGAAGAGTACATTAATGGCGTATATGCTTTTACAAGAACTGCCTAGGAGGATATGTTGAATAAGGGGGTGGAATATATGTACTGTCTATGTATTGACTGTGAGAATATAAAGATGTTTAAGAACCGAGCTTAGATTGAAGTGCACTTGGTTTGAAGGGGTTTCAAAAAGGGGCATGCACGTTGGACTAGTCATGATGAAGAGCAGATTTCACAGAAAAGTAGTAATAATGACATCGCCGACGAAGTCAATGATATGCCGCCAGATAATGTCGATTATTGTTCCAATTCGGATAGGCTGTATGATGGCAATCTGGATTAGATACTTCGTGATGCAGAAGGGAACTGTAATGAGAGAGAGTATGTTAAACTCTGGGGCTTAAAAGAGGACTCAGAGAAACCTTTGTCCACGTACTGTAAGTCAAAGTACATAAGGTTGTCAGCCATACTTGAACTGTTGAAATGAAGGCAAGCAACGGTTGGCCCGACAAGAGTTTCGTGGCACTGTTATGTCTTTTAGCGAACATGCTTCCGGAGGAAAACTAATTGCCCAAAACCACCTACAAAATCAAGAAGGTTCTTTGTCCATTGGGAATGGATGTAGAAAGAATACATGCATGTTTGAATGACTATATTCTCTACCGTAAAGAGTATGCAAACATGCATATATGTCCGGTGTGCAACACCTCCCGATACAAAGTGTAAGATTCAATCAGATGATAGCAAGAAAATAGAGGTGAAGAGAGGACCTCCTAGTAAGGTGGCATGGTATCTTCTTATAATTCCCCGTTTGAAGTGGTTTTTTACGAACCTAAAAGAGGCAAAACTGCTGCATTGGCACTCAGAGGAGTGTAAGAAGGATAGAATGCTAAGACACTTTGCTAATTTGACCCAGTGGAGAAATATCGATAGGAGGTTTGCAAATTTCAGTGTAGAACCAAGGAATATAAGGTTCAGATTGAGTATAGATGGAATAAATCCTTTCAGTAATATGAGCAGCCGACATAACACTTGGCATGTGACTCTCTGCATCTACAACCTTCCTCCTTAGTTGTGTATGAATCGAAAGTATATTTTATTGTCGATACTTATACAAGGACTGAAGCAACCTGGGAATGATATTGATGTGTACCTAGCACCATTGGTGGAAGATCTAAAAATATTGCGGATCGAAGGGATACAAGTATGGAATGCATACAAATGAGAGAACTTCATTTTACTCTCCATGTTATTCTACACCATAAATGATTATCCTATCCTTACTAACATGTTAGGCCAGAGTACAAAAGGGGCCAAAACTTGTACTCACTGCATAGATGATACCGAGAGTGTGTGGCTAAAGCATGCGCAAAACCATGTACATGCATCACTGTAGGTTCCTTTGGAGGGCTCACTCATACCTCAGGATGAAGAAACAATTCGACGGAGAGAAGGAAGACAGTTCAGCTCCAAGGCATTTAAGCAGAAAAGCGATCTATGGTATGGTTAACGATTTAGATGTTGTGCTCGGAAAGGGACGTAAATCAATAACCCGTGAGAAGAACATCTGGAAAAAGAGATCAATATTTTAGAACTTACCTTATTAGAAGTACCTACAAGTTCGCCACTGCATCAATGTTATGCACGTAGAGAAGAATGTATGTGACAGCTTGATTAGTCTCTTACTGAACATTCATGAGAAAACAGATGATGGTGTCAACGCACGGCTTGATATGATTGATATGGACATCAGGCCTGAGTTAGCACTGACAAAGACCAAAAAAGGATGAACTTACCTTCCCCCTGCTTGTTACACTCTATCTAATTCCGAGAGAACTGAATTATGCCAGTGCTTGCATGGTGTGAAAGATCCATCTGGTTACCCTGCCAATATGAAGAAACTTGTTTCGATGCAAGATTTGAAGTTAATTGGCATGAAGTCTCATGATTGTCATGTGCTGATGACACAGATGCTCCCTATTGCAATTAGAAGTATTTTACTGATCAAGGTCTAAGAGACAATCATGAGGCCATGTTATTTCTTTAACACAATTGTTTAGAAGGACATCAATCCCGAAGAACAAGATCCTCTACAGGACGAGGTGGTGATGACTCTATGTTATCTTAAGATGTATTTCCCTCCATCATTTTTTGATATTATGGTCTATCTCATTGTTCACATCGTGTGGGAAATAAAAATATGCGGGCTCGTGTTCATACGTAGCATGCACCCATTCAAGAGGTTCAATTCTCAAGTCCTATGTATAGAATCGATCTCGGTTGGAGGACACAATCGTCAAAGTGGAATGATGAATGATATGTTTGTGTCATATGTTCTGTATTTTCATTTGTATATGTTTACGAGAATATGTGATATATATGTGAATTTGCATATATGTATATAAGAATGTGTGATATATATGTGAATTTGCATTTATGTATATAAGAATGTGTGAAATATTTGTGAATTTGTATTTATGTATATAAGAATGTGTGATATATGTGTGTGTGTGTGTGTGTGTGTGAATTTGCATTTATGTATATGAGAATGTGTGATATTGTTTGATGAGTTTTTGTGCAAATATGTCAAGTCAAGGAAATAAGGAGATATATGTTTGGTAAGAGAACTTTGGTATAATTGAGTCATGAAATAGCATGTCAAACAAAACCGCAAAGTGGTTGACGCATCGCGCCTTGTGTGGATGTGCTCTACTAAACAATCGCTAAAGCGTATGCATCAAGATCTTCCCTTGGGTTCGTGGATCTTCGACCATGGCTATGTTGACCATGTGTTTTAACCACATTGTGACGTTGTGTCAACCGGGATGTCCTCGACCACGTTGTGTCGACTATGAGATTCTGACAACGTTGTTTCGACCATGCTGTTTCAGCCACGTTGCTACGATCTTGGCCTTTTGACCACGATGCTATGACCGGTTTGCCACGCTGTTTGACCCAAGGCCGCGCCTGTCTCCAAAGCCTTTGACTACTCACTGACTCCAAGGCCTTCGGCTCCTGCATGGTACTCAGACACACCGAGTACTCATCGCATGACCATGCATATGAATATTATCCATGAGAAGATTAATTCCAATAGTGGATGCATACGTAGCACTGCACACAGCCAACCAATGGCAGCCCATGCACCAAGAAGGAAAGAAGAGATTGGTTCCAGGTGTATCATCTTTGCAATGGAAAGATGATTGCACCAATCTCCATCTGATGGAAGTATTTCTTGATAATCTTTTCTAATATGGAAAGAACAGGTTTAGAAGGAAAGAATTGGCAATTGTATCGAGATCTCAATCCTAGAAATCAGAAGTTGATTCGCACCATGTGAGGGCCACGTACGTCACCTGTAGCCCTTGCTTGTGCCTATAAAGGAGAGACCCCACAGACAGAAGGGGCGGA
This sequence comes from Dendrocalamus sinicus, assembly GCA_036346575.1. Classification (NCBI taxonomy): domain Eukaryota; kingdom Viridiplantae; phylum Streptophyta; class Magnoliopsida; order Poales; family Poaceae; genus Dendrocalamus; species Dendrocalamus sinicus. Next base: position 6,232,476 of record CM070672.1, on the reverse strand, counting down.
CACCCGAAGGGAGCGAAGATACATGAAGAGACATGGACGAACACATGGAGACAAACAGAGAAAGAAGGTGCACACACCAACACACGCCAATGGTTAGGACTCTGACGAACTCAGGCAGCAAGAGGAGAAGGCGGAGGGATCCAAGGAAGCAATCTACTCGAACCGAGGCCATGGCATGCTATGCTCTGGATGGTAAAGAACTTCCCCTTTTCTCTACTATTTAGCCATCTTGCATGTCAATGGACAGCGATATGTTAGGAAGATTGCCAAACGCCATGGTCATGGCCGGCAATACTAGCATTTTGGTACCTTGGAGCTCGCCGTTGAGAAGTTCATGGCCATGGTGAAACGGCTATCAACATTGCTGATTGTTCTCCGATCCCATAATCTTAAAAGCACGAAGTCTTCTCACCCCCTTACATGTGACTCGCTCGCCTCGGTCGAGCTGCGCAACTGCGGCGATCCGTCATGTACCAGAATATGTCCCATTTGTACCTCTGGTCTGATGATAGCTCCATAAGGAAAGGTGGATGGCGCTACTTGTAAGTCTTTCCGATTGCCTTCTATACTTGTTCGCTTTCGACCGCTTTCAATACTCGGGCACCACCGACCACTTCTAATGATTGGTCCTCTACAACCTTCGATGCTTAGACGTCCTCAATCATCCGTTGAGCTCAGACACATCCGACCACTACTCAAACTCAGACGCCTCCGACCGCCACTCAAACTTGGACGCCTCCGACCATTGCTCAAACACGGATACCTCCGACTGCTTGTCGATGTTGATCGCCTTTGATCGCTTGACGAAGTTGAATGCCTTCAACTACTACTCAAATTGGGACGCCTTCGACTACTTATCGAAGTAGAGTGCCTCCGGCTGCTGGTCAAACTCAAATGCCTCCGACCGCTGCTCAAACTTAGACGCCTCCATTCGCTTATCGAAGTAGAGTGCCTCCGACTACTGGTCAAACTCGAACGCCTCCGACCGTTGCTCAAACTCGGATGCCTCTGACCACTTACCAAAGTTGGATGTCTCTAATTGCTTGCCAAAGTTGGATGTCTTTAATCACTGCTCAAACTCAGACGCCTCCGACTGCTACTCAAACTCGGATGCCTCTGATTGCTTGCTGAAGTTGGACACCTCCGATGCTTGCCGATGTTGGACAACTCTGATCGCTTGCTGAAGTTGGAAGCCTTCGACCGCTGCTCAAACTTGGACGCCTTCAACCACTGTTCAAACTCGGACGTCTCCAACCACTGCTCAAACTTGGACTTCTATGAACTCTTGTTGAAGTCGAGTGCCTCTGACCACGTGTCAAAGTCGAGTGCCTCCAACCGCTAATCAAAGTCGAGTGCCTCTAACTGCTTATCAAAGTCAAGTGTCTCCTACCACTTGTTGAAATCAAGTGCCTCTGACTGATTCATGAAGATGGATGCCTCTGACCCTTGTCGAAGTCGAGTGCCTTTGACCAATTCTCAAAGTCGAGCGCCTCCAACCGCTTCTCCAAGACGAGCATCTCTGACCCCCCCTTTGTACTTGAATGACTCCAATCCCTCATCATACTCAAGCGGCATCGACCGCCTTTGGTACTTGAGTGATTCCGATCACTCGTTGTACTCGTACATCTTCAACTACCGAAGTACCCATTAGACCCTCAATCACCCATCGTACCCAGGTTAGGCATGCTACAACAACCATCCTTGCTACAGTAATCGGTCGAGCGATGGTTGATGACTTTCGGCTTTCGACCACATTGGCTTTCTGAAGGAGAACGGGTAGGCTACGCTAGCTACAACATTTGATTTTTCTACCGCGTTCAACCAGAAAACATGCGTGTAAGGGAGTCATGGACAGTTACCACTAGATGCGCTGCGCAGCGGAAGAAGAGTTGGAGCAGCCCGATCCAACATAGATGCGCTGTAACACCTCACCCACCTGCCAGGGGGATGTGGCAGCCTCAGGCCTGTCCTAGGCGTGCATGCATGCCACCTGTGCCTTGCTTCCTGCAGAAGCCAACACCCCCCCCATTTTAGCACCTCTGCCACAGCTCAACCCACAACACTCTTCTCTTCTTCTCCACGGAACCGTCCCAGCAGCCACACCCTTTCGGCCAGCACCATGTGAGCACCCGCGCAAGAGAGAGAGAGGGGGGCTGCGCGAGGAGAAAGCGGGCGGCGGGCGCCGCCCGATCGGCGCACTGTGCGCCACCGCGTCGCCCTGGGAGGGGCGGCGCTCGGCCGCGCAAGGGAGGAGGTAGGAGGGGGCGACGGAGAAAGAGGGCCGGGCCGGCGAGCCGCAGCCGGCGAGCCTCCCGTCGCGCGCGCGCCGCGCGCCCAGGCGGAGAGTGAGGGGCGGAGGGGAGCCGAGGCGAGAGCCCGAGGACGGCGGTGGGAGCCGGGCAGCGACACGAAGTCGGGCCGCACGCCGCGCGCGCGCCGGTGCGCGCGCGCGCCAGCGTGAGGAGAGAGCGGGGTGGGAGAGGAGGAGGCAGGGGGCGGCGGGAGGGCCGCCGGTGACGTTGGGCCGGCCGTGCGCCGCCGCGCCGCCCCGGGCGGAGGAGGAGGCCGAGGCCGTTCGGCCGAGTGGAAAGAGAGAGAGAGAGGTGAGGATAAGGGAGAGAGAGGGGGGAGCCAGGAGAGGGGAAAAAAAAGAAAGGGAGGCCGGTTCGGCCGGCTGGGTAAGGAGGAGAGAGAGAAGGAAAGAAAAGAAAAGGGAAAGAAAGGAAGGGGAAAAAAAAGAGAAGAAGGGGTTTCGGGACCTGAGCAATAGACCCCTGAAAGCCGTGCATTTCTATGCCAGAAACGGGTTATGCGTATAACATCGTCGTCGCCCAGTTAATCTCTGGTCTCGTATGATGCGTTAAATCGGACTATTTGTTTGTCCAGGTGGAGGTCCCGAGCCGACGCCGTCCGCACGACGCTCCACTTCGTTTGGTTAACAGGCAAGTATATGGTAGAGCGGTAGACCAAGGGTTATGAATATGCGATGTTTATTTGGTATGATGATATCTATGTAGAAATGCGTTGATTACATGATATCTATGTGGAAATGTGATATTTACCTGACATAAGGTTGCATGGTAAATGATGGCAATGATGATGGAGGTAGGCAAAGATGCTTGTCTACTAGTAATGCTAGTGATGAGCGTGAATATGATCATGGGCATGGGCATTTGCATGAGGAGCACTCAAGAGTGAGGGCGGTGAGAAAGTCCCTAGCTATGAGTAAAGCTAGTGGACTAATCCGAGTGCTCTTGAGTAAGACCTACTTGGTGAGGCCTCCACGGGAGTGGAGGGGCCCGTGCCTATGAGGCGGGCCCACGATGGGTGAACATCGACGGGTGTTCACTCGGCAGTACCGGTACTTGCAAAGTGAAGAGCATATGAGCATGAAGAGTAATGAGACATGGCATTGATGGCATTGCATTGCTTGGCTATGAGAATGATGTTATGAACATGATGATATATGTGCATTATGGTTATATGCTTACTTATGTTGGTAGTGTCTATTGTTCTATTATGTACTTGTTGAGTCTTCAGACTCACCCTTGCTTTTTTAGGTGACCGTTGAGGATGTCTTGCTCGGGCGGGAGTAGCACATGAATAATCAACACGACCCAGCAGCACTTTTGTATCACTTTTGCCAGTTACTTTAGCTTTTACTAGGCTAGAGTAATTGTTAAGAATGCTATGTGGTATCTGAACGTAGCAATTTAAGTATCATTCAGAGTTGATTTAAATTCTTCTAGTGTTGATAATGGTATGAGTATGCAGTGGTGGTAGCATCCCGCCGGCAGAGGGCGGGTGTTACTGATTGGTATCAGAGCGGGCGTTAGGTCCGTGGTAAAGAAATGTGATAACTTAGTTTAAATATTCAACAAAATTTGACTTAGGCCAACAATTAAATTAAAATTTGACACACTGGTGCACCATAGGATGGGGAGTGGGTCTTGCATTGCTTATACGCTTTCGTTAGCATTGATGTTGATGTGTGTTGTTGAAATGGGTGCTTATGGGCTTGTTGAGTGATTGGCTATCTGTCCTGATCAGATATGCCGAGAGCGAGAGGACGCGGGCGTGGTCGTGGAGGTCGCGGCCGTGGTCGTGGCCGTGCCCAATCGGAGCCAGCGCTTGAGGTTCAGCAGAGGCACCGATGCGGTTGCTTTCACGAGCGATCCGTAGCCAGAGATCCGGCAAGGTCTTCAGCCTTGCTGCAGGAGTTCTTAGAGGAGGTCCGTGCGCTTCGCCGTCAAGGGCCGGCAGCCGCTGCTGCTGCCGTTCCCGCTGTTGCCCCTGTTGCTGTTCCGGCCGTACCAGAGGCAAGAATGGGCCTTCGTGAGTGGTTAGCCTTGCGGTTAGATACCTTTGATGGTTCGGGCACACCAGTCCAGGCTGCGGATTGGTTGCGCTACATGGAGAGGCAATTCGAAGCCCTTGAGATGAGCTCGCAGTTGAAAGCTCGTTTCGTGGCTTTTCAATTGAAGGGTCAGGCGGACATTTGGTGGGAAGGGGTTCTCTCAGCCAGGACTCCTGCCCAGGGTCCCGCTACCTGGGAAATCTTTGCCGAGCAGTTCAAGGCGAAGTATTACCCAGATTCATTTGTGGAGAGTATGGAGGTCATACGACGACCTTCGTGCGAGAAAGATGACCGTGGTGACGCGGCGGCATTCAATAATCTGGTCCGTTTCGTGCCATCGGTCGCGAACAATGACCTTGAGAAGGCCAAAAGGTTCCGCCGAGGGCTCAACTCTGAGTTCCGGCATGTCATGGGAGCTACTGCGCCACGTAACTTTCGATCTGTGGTAGAGCGGGCGGGGATGGAGATGGAGATGCAGCTCACTAAAGGGCTGCAACCCTCGGTGTTCGAGCGCTCGGTGGTGACCGTAAGAGAAGTTTCACCGAAGGGGTGGGTCATCTCGCCCGCTCTAAGAAGTCAAGTGGGGCAGCACCCCACAATCATCCAAGTCCAAAACTTCGAGGCCGTCGTCTTGGCGCCACGCACTTCATCGACGACCCCACCTTGCGTCTGTTCGGGCGGGGCATGATTTGTTTCAAGTGTGGAGGTGGGCACCGTGCGTGCCGAGTGCTCTGGACGGGAGTGTCGGCGCTGCGCCGATCGAGCCACATGGAGCGGGTTTGTCGCCGAACCCCTCCGGCATTATCAAGTGGAGCCGTTTCTTCAACTTCATCAACATCGCACCTCGGGGTCGATCCGGATGATGGCGGCGCGCTGCTCTACGACCTCCTCTCATGGGCTCCACTGCCGGCTATTTCGGCATCCTACACCGACTCCTTCATTCCAGCATGTTACGCCGCCTCCAATCCCTTTGCCGCCACAAGAGCGTCGGGGCTCGCCGCTCGACACCACCCGGAGTTTACTCATTGCACGTTCTTTGAGTCGCAGATTCGTCCGACGTGATGACAGTACCTTGTTAGTGGACTCATGTGAAGCCTTTGTTCTTTCGACTCTGGTGCTACTTATTCCTTTGTGTCCCGGAGTTTGTTAGAAAGGCCAAGTTGGGTGTCCAGCAAATTTCTCAATCGGTTGTTGTTAGTACTCCAAGGGTATCATTGCTAGCTCCGTAGTATGCCCCGCCGTGTGGTTGCAATAGATGGCGAGGAATTTGTTGCCAACCTTATGGTGATTCAGTTAGAGCCATTTGATGTTATCACGGCATGGATTGGTTGCATCGCTACAAGCCGTGATTTCTCGCTCGAGGACAGTCACTTTGCAAGCTCCTTCGGGGAAGGAGATAATCTTTCAGGGGAATGCACCCTCGTGTTCCCTCTTCGTGTTGGCCAGCCTGTTCCCTGGCCGACGTACAATGAAGTCTGGGCTACTTCTAGCCCTTATGGAGAAGCCAAGTGCGCCGTTGCACATTGAGGACATTCCTGTGGTGCGGAAGTATCCCGATGTGTTTCCTGAAGAGCTTCCGGGTATGCCACCCAAGCGGGATGTGGAGTTCAGAATTGATCTTGTTCCTGGCACAAGACCTATCTCCATGTCTCCCTACCGTTTGGCACGACCCTTGCAAGAGGAGCTGAAAAAGCAGTTGGACGAGTTGTTGTCCAAAGGCTTGATTCGTCGCAGTGTGTCACCTTGGGGAGCTCCTGTCCTATTCACTGAGAAAAAAAATGGGAGTTGGCGCATGTGTATAGATTACCGTGCTCTCAATCAGGTGACCATCAAGAATAAATACCCATTGCCTCGCATCGAGGACCTGTTTGATCAATTGAAAGGGGCCAAGGTGTTCTCCAAAATTGATCTGCGATGCAGGTATAATCAAATCCGAAAAGCGCGAGCAAGACATCGAAAGACAGCTTTCTCCACAAGATATGGGCACTATGAGTTTACAGTTATGTCCTTTGGACTGACGAATGCCCCTGCTGTCTTCATGGAGACGATGAACAGTATGCTATACAAGTATCTGGATGACTTTGTTGTGGTGTTCATCGATGATATCTTGATTTATTCCAAGACGGAGGAAGAGCATGAGTAGCATTTGAGGCTTGTGCTTGAGACTCTGAGGAAGAATCAATTCTTTGCCAAACTGAAGAAGTGCGAGTTTTGGATTTCTGAAGTGAGCTTCCTGGGACATGTGATTAACCAGGAAGGCGTTTCAGTTGATCCAAGCAAGATTTCCACTGTCGTGGAATGGAAGAGGCCATCTAGTGTTAAAGAAGTGAGAAGTTTTCTTGGCCTAGCTGGTTACTACCGGCGTTTCGTAAAAGACTTCTCACTCATTGCCAAGCCAATGTCTCAACTCACACGGAAGGGTGTGAAATTCCAGTGGACCGATGAATGTGAGCGCAGTTTCAACACTCTGAAGGAGAAGTTGGTAACCGCTCCTGTGCTTACACTTCCTGAGCCAGGGAAGCGTTACATGGTCTATTCAGATGCATCTCGAGTGGGTCTGGGTTGTGTGCTTATGCAAGATAATAAAGTGATCGCATATGCCTCGCGACAGTTGAAGAAGCATGAGCAGAACTACCCTACCCATGACTTAGAGCTTGCCGCAGTGGTTTTTGCTCTAAAGATTTGGAGGCATTACTTGTATGGAGAGACTTGTGATATTTTCACTGACCACAAAAGCCTCAAATATATTTTCACTCAGAAGGAGCTGAATTTAAGGCAGCGAAGGTGGTTGGAGTTGATTAAAGACTATGATCTCACTCTGCAGTACCATCCGGGCAAGGCAAATGTGGTTGCTGATGCCCTTAGTCGCAAGATGACACCACCCACTCTGGGATGTCTCGTTGCTGACTTTGAACGGATGAGAATTTCCTCTCTTGTTTACCGGTAGTAAAGCCACAGTGAGATCATTGTCGCTGGAATCAGCAATCCCAGAGCAAGTAAAGGAGGCGCAACAGCATGATCGGTTGCTTCAGAAAGTGAGGAAGCGACTTGATGAAGGTAAAATGGGGGATTTCAGTCTTGATGATTCAGGTGCTTTGCGATTTAAAGGCCGCCTTTGCGTGCCGCAAAAGGCTCAAGTCAAGGATGATATATTGAGGGAAGCTCATCGTACCCCCTACTCGGCGCATCCTGGTGAGACTAAGATGTACCGTGATCTCAAGAAGAGCTTCTGGTGGAAGAGGATGAAAGTGGATATCGCCAAGTATGTGGCATCTTGCGGGGTTTGCCAGCAAGTGAAGGCTGAGCACAAGCGTCCCGCTGGGCTATTGCAGCCTTTGGAGGTTCCTCAGTGGCCATGGGATGATATCACCATGGACTTCGTAGTCGGCTTACCTCGTACCCAGCGAGGTAAGGATGCGATTTGGGTAGTGGTGGACCGGTTAAGTAAGTCCGCGCACTTCATCCCCATTCGCACCACGAACTCAGCGAGTGAGTTGGCACCCATATATGTGCGAGAAATAGTAAGGTTGCATGGAGTGCCTCAGACCATAGTTTCGGACAGAGACGCCAAGTTTGTCTCCAAGTTTTGGGAGAGCTTGCGGGCGCCGGGCACGAAACTCAGCTCAAGATCTTGCTTTCCACCCTCAGACGGATGGACAGTCCGAACGCACCATTCAGACACTAGAGGACATGTTGAGATCCTGTGTTTTGTCCTGGAAGGGTAGCTGGGAGGATCATTTGGCACTTGCAGAGTTTGCTTATAACAACAGCTACCACTCCAGTGTTCGAGCAGCGCCATTCGAGGTTTTGTATGGGCGAAAATGTAGATCACCATTGTGTTGGGATGCAGTGGGCGAGAAGGCAGTGTTGGGACCAGATTGGGTCCAGCAAACAGTAGAACGAGTGGCGGAAATTAGACAGAACCTGCTAGCTGCCCAGAGTAGGCAGAAGAGCTACGCCGATGTTAGAAGGCGAGAGCTAGAGTTCGAAGTGGGGGATCGTGTGCTCCTGAGAGTATCTCCCACTAAAGGCATAGTGCGATTTGGTACCAAAGGGAAGCTTAGCCCAAGGTACATTGGGCCATTTCGAATTCTGGAACGGATTGGAAAGCTGGCGTACCGTTTGGAACTCCCTGACTCCATGCGAGGAGTGCATAATGTGTTCCATGTGTCAATGTTGAGAAAGTTCTTGCGAGACCCGAGCATGAGATTGTGTTAGAACCAGTGTCCTTAAAACAAGACCTCACCTTTGAGTCCCGCCGATTCAATTCGGAGGAATCAGAGAAGGTGTTGAGGAATAAAACGATAAAGTATATTAAAGTGCTTTGGTCGCATCAGACTGAGCGAGAAGCGACATGGGAGTTGGAGTCTCGCATGCGCGAGAAGTACCCAGAGTTGTTCTCTTCGGGTACGAGTTAATGTTATGTCAAGAGCAGTTATGTTTATTTTGTTCTTTCGTGCGGATTGCTGAATGCCAGAATTCGGGGTCGAATTCTGTTAAGGGGGGTAGAATGTAACACCTCACCCACCTGCCAGGGGGATGTGGCAGCCTCAGGCCTGTCCTAGGCGTGCATGCATGCCACTGTGCCTTGCTTCTGCAGAAGCCAACACCCCCATTTTAGCACCTCGCCACACTCAACCCACAACACTCTTCTCTTCTTCTCCACGGAACCGTCCCAAGCAGCCACACCCTTTCGGCCAGCACCGGTGAGCACCGCGCAGAGAGAGAGGGTGGGGCTGCGAGGAGAAGGCGGGCGGCGGCGGCCGGCGATCGGCGCACTGCGCGCGCCACCGTCGCCCGGGAGGGGGCGGCCGCTCGGCCGCGCAAGGGGAGGAGGTAGGAGGGGGCGACGGGGAAAGAGGGCCGGGCCGCGAGCCGCAGCCGGCGAGCCTCTGGCGGCGCGCCGCGCCGCCCCTGAGCGGGAGAGTGAGGGGCGGAGGGGAGCCGAGGCGGAGAGCCCGAGGACGGCGGTGGGGAGCCCGGGCGGCGACACCGAAGTCGGGGCCGCACGCCGCCGCGCCGCCGGGTGCGCGAGCGCCCAAGCGTGAGGGAGAGAGCGGGGTGGGAGAGGAGGAGGCAGGGGGCGGCGGGAGGGCCGTCGGTGACGTTGGGCCGGCCGTGCGCCGCCGCGCCGCCCCGGGCGGAGGAGGAGGCCGAGGCCGTTCGGCCGAGTGGAAAGAGAGAGAGAGAGGTGAGGATAAGGGAGAGAGAGGGGAGCCAGAGAGAAAAAAAAAAGAAAGGAGGCCGGTTCGCCGGCCGGGTAAGGAGGAGAGAGAGAAGGAAAGAAAAGAAAAGGGAAAGAAAGGAAGGGGAAAAAAAGAGAAGAAGGGGTTTCGGGACCTGAGCAATAGACCCCTGAAAGCCGTGCATTTCTATGCCAGAAACGGGTTATGCGTATAACATCGTCGTCGCCCAGTTAATCTCTGGTCTCGTATGATGCGTTAAATCGGACTATTTGTTTGTCCAGTGGAGGTCCCGAGCCGACGCCGTCGCGACGACGCTCCACTTCGTTTGGTTAACAGGCAAGTATATGGTAGAGCGGTAGACCAAGGGTTATGAATATGCGATGTTTATTTGGTATGATGATATCTATGTAGAAATGCGTTGATTACATGATATCTATGTGGAAATGTGATATTTACCTGACATAAGGTTGCATGGTAAATGATGGCAATGATGATGGAGGTAGGCAAAGATGCTTGTCTACTAGTAATGCTAGTGATGAGCGTGAATATGATCATGGGCATGGGCATTTGCATGAGGAGCACTCAAGAGTGAGGGCGGTGAGAAAGTCCCTAGCTATGAGTAAAGCTAGTGGACTAATCCGGAGTGCTCTTGAGTAAGACCTACTTCGGTAGGCCTCCACGGGAGTGGAGGGGCCCCGTGCCTATGAGGGCGGGCCCACGATGGGTGAACATCGACGGGTGTTCACTCGGCAGTACCGGTACTTGCAAAGTGAAGAGCATATGAGCATGAAGAGTAATGAGACATGGCATTGATGGCATTGCATTGCTTGGCTATGAGAATGATGTTATGAACATGATGATATATGTGCATTATGGTTATATGCTTACTTATGTTGGTAGTGTCTATTGTTCTATTATGTACTTGTTGAGTCTTCAGACTCACCCTTGCTTTTTTAGGTGACCGTTGAGGATGTCTTGCTCGGCGGGAGTAGCACATGAATAATCAACACGACCAAAGAAACACTTTTGTATCACTTTTGCCAGTTACTTTAGCTTTTACTAGGCTAGAGTAATTGTTAAGAATGCTATGTGGTATCTGAACGTAGCAATTTAAGTATCATTCAGAGTTGATTTAAATTCTTCTAGTGTTGATAATGGTATGAGTATGCAGTGGTGGTAGCATCCTGGCCCAGAGGGCGGGCGGGGTGTTACATGCGCGTTGATGAAGAAGAAGCAGTCGATCGTTTCACGAACTGAATGTCTCCTCCTCGCGTCCTAACAATAGCCTTGTGCTTCTCGCCGATCAGCACACAGAAGAATAAAGCAGTGGCGCTCCACGGAGTCCACACGTTCGGGATGGAACGCCGTGCGCTGGTGTGCTAGCACCGTGCGCCCGGCTAGGGTTTCAAGATACGGCCGAGGGGAGGTGGCGGCCAGGGTTTTCAGTATAGTAGTCTATTCTACCTGTAGCCCCGTCTCCACATATTTATAGAGCATGCTAATGGGCTTCCACGTTGTAGGCCCATTAGAACCCTAATCCCATATGGATCAACATCCCTTTTAGCCTATAAAACCGAATTGTTTATGATTGCCTCTTGGACACATCACTAACAGACAACCCATCCTACCTCCAACGCATCATCGACGATGAACTCATCATCTACCACTCAATCGCTAAAGTGGTGGTTCATAGTGGCCACTTTCGGCTTCATCCTCCATGATAATTGGTTCCCAATTGGTGCGCTCAACATTGTCTTGCCGGTGCTCTACTCACACATGGTACACCTCAACATCCTGTTGCTAAGCCCCTCAATGAAGGTTCGTAGCTTCCTTATGATCTATGAATGAATCTAACAAATTGTTTCTAAGATTTTACAAATCAATTATCCTTTGAACCTCTAGTTTGAATTGTTCGCTTCATGGATCAATATTATGAAGAATGCTATCATGGCATGATAGTTCCTGTCATTGCAACTTAGGGTCCTTTTCACCCCTAATGTTGGGAATAGTTCTTCATTCAATATTGAATTAGTGTTTATCTCTGTTGACACCCAAATTTGACTGAGTAGAGCAACGTCGGCTTTTCGAGGTTCTTTTGTAGATGGAGCATGATAAGCAAATGAAGGAGGTTGGTTCAATCTGGATAGGGTCCCTTGTATGCGGGATATGGAAACTGATGAAGATATAGAATGACTCGGTTTAAATGGAAAATGATGTGATTATGGATAGAATGCTGAATATGGTTCCAACTATTCAAGATTCAATTAGGATGCGACTTCGCGACTCAGAGAAGAAGGCAGAAAAGTTTTAAAAGGAGGAAGGACTCTTAAAGACTTTGCACATGCCAGTATCAATCTATTTTTATCCTTTTACATTATGTATCTACTTTTGTACCCTAGCAATAGCTTATAATTAGTAGATTAAACCCATCAACCTCTGTAATTCATCTTCGAGTAGTAGAGGAAACCATGATCGATGGTTTGTTCGGTCCTACTATCTACATTTGCTGGTTTGATTGGAAATCGACTGACATGCGTAGCCCTTTGTAGGGACACCATGTTGTGTGAAACTAGGACCTGTTCTTTTTGGCTACGGCTTATGACTTTTGACTGCGGCTTGTGACTTTTAGGCTGTTTGTACGAGAGATTACAGAGTAACAAAAACTCACATGCAGTTTTTGCCGATATAAATGAAATCAGTAAAGTATGTACTACAATTAACTAGTAGATCCTATCTTGAAAAAATACTCCGTTTAAAAGCTAGTTACTGTAGAAAAGCTAAAAAACAGCTTTTAAAAGCTGAAAAGAACAAGGTTATAGATTTCACCTGCAACACTTTCTTTCAAAAGATCTCCTATGGCTATTATGACTCCAAATATTTAATTATGGATGGAGATTCAAATATATTTCCAATTTACTAGGTGGCCAATGATGTAAGTTGAGGTGATGAGACCGATATATACACGACACATCGGCTTGATCAGATTTGTCCCTTGTAGGTTGCCAAAAAAAAAAAGGCCACACGGCCGTACATGCCTCGGTGACTACCGACTAGATATTCCTAGCATGGCTGAGGCGACCACATGGAGCGTAGCACAATGGTACGGTTCCCTCCTTCCACCATCGCACGCATCACAATTGAAAACTATGAGCTCCTAGGTGAAAGGTTTGAAAATTTCGGAGTTGAAAGTCAGAAATTTCAAATCGAAGGTTAAAAAATTTTGAGTTGAAAGTGTCAACTTAGGGCATGTTCTTTTTAGCTGCGGCTTATGGCTTTTAGCTGTGACTTGTGATTTTTGGACTGTTTGTATGAGACATTACAGAGTAATAGAAACTCACGTGTGGTTTTTGTTGATATAAATAAAGTCAGTAAAGTATGTATTACAATTAACTAGTAGACCCTATCTTTAAAAAAATACTCTGTTTAAAAACTAGTTAATATAAAAAAATTAAAAAGCAGCTTTTAGAAGCTAAAAAGAACAGACCTATTAACTTTTACAGTTGAGATGTGATGGACGGTGAGGCACCAGCAGCTTGTTGCCAAGTTGTGTTGGTATTGTAGGGGAAGGAGACCAGAGGGTTTGTGTGCTCGCCGACGACTTGGAAAAGTATCGGCCAGTGGCCGGAGGCCATGGGTTGGGTGGTTGAGATGCCGGAGGTGAGGAAGAATGGTGGCTGCAACTTGCCATTGTAGTATTCTTTCTTCATTCTAAGAAAATTGGGACCACGCCGAGAGATGCCGGAAATTTATGGTGGAAACCAGCCAAATTTTTTTGGATACAAATTTGAAAGAAATAAAACAATAAAATCCCTCACAAAAGCAAGCCCAATGCCTCGTTACCCCACGCACACATTTGTATTTCAGCTATGGTTAATATTTTTTTATACATATGTTTAAAATTCTTTTTGAGACCAATTTTTCGAGTAATTTTTTCCATCTCAGGATGGACCGATAAATCCGGTTACTGCCGGCCGGTAACCGAACCTAATGCTATTGCAGATAAATGAGAAAATTCCATTAACCCCTATATTTCACCGTTAATTAGTTTGGAAAAAGCGAAAAAAATATGATTATTTCGTATTACAGGGGAGCTATTTGTGTAGCTCTGCCGTAAAATCACTAGCTAATTCCCTCCCTCCAAACTAAGCTGTAAAAGACGTTGAGAGAACGGTGTGCAGCGTGAGAGCACCCACCGCCCGGCCGACCTGCTCATCAGTGATTTGTAGATACTCCACCTCCTCCCTTGAAGCGATAAGCACCTCCGTCCTCCCCTCCGTCCTCCCCTTTACCGGCCGATAGAACGCCACCACGTCGGGGGAGAGCGCAAAGGACTCAGGCGCTGTCTTCTCCTCTACCAACGGCGGGTCTATTTCCCATGTCCCCCCCAGCACCGCAGACGTCATCCTCTCCAACATCTCCTGCCCCGGCCACGCCACCGGCACGACGCCTTCCTCCCCTGGCAGCGGCCAGAACAGCGCGCGGTATGAGCAGCCGTCGTACACGGACGGCGTACCCTCCTCCTCCGGCTGTCCGCAGGTGCAAGGAAGCTGGTCGTTGCCGGTGACGCGCTGCACAACGCAGAACGAGGGCGGCCGGATGTGCACCGTGAGCTCGTCACCAACGCAGTCAAACATGAAGACGTGGTCTTCAGGGATCGAGAAGAATCTCCATGGCTTGTGTGCTTTCGTCGCTTCGTCTTGTGGAGGTGGTGTTTCAGGCACTGGCGCAGCTTGCTCGCTTCTCTCTAGAGCTTCCAGATCCTGTCAAGTGATCCAAAGCGAAGCAAACGAGTTATATATATTATAGTTATAGGCATATTCCTCGTCAAATTAATTACTAGTACTCCTTGCTGTCATAAAATTTTAAAGGGGAAAATATAGTCCTATTGTTTTATATATAACACGTGTAATCAAACTTTAAAAATATAATTTAATCATGTATCAATTACATAAAAGTATTTAGACTTGTCACATTGTAATGATAATAGTATATTTATCATGAAAAATACTTCCACATCCTTATATTTTTCATAATGTTTACTGTTATACAAGTTAAGGTTGCCAACATCGGATCATGAAAGAAAGGAAAAAACGTAGAATATAATGTCCTACGTAATCACAAATAGTACTTTTTAAAAACCAGCCACAACTTGCAATGGTGAACATTCAACACGTAATTACTCCAATTATTGCTATTCATAGGTTGACTATTCAACAATTAACACAGATTAGCTATATAATTCATATTTTTCGTGAACAATGTTATGCTTCAAATTATACTTTCAAAGCATTTACCTACAAAAATATCATGAAAATGAAAGATCATCTGCTGTTTATGAAAAGTAGTAATTATATACGAACGGTGAAACTTTGTGTTTGAAAGGATATACGCTAATTGAGTAATTTATCATCAGATTATCGATAGGTAGGGTTATCTGTAAATTGTGATCATGATCCTAATTGTAATGATTATAAGATCCTACCAAATTAAGATTCTTCCTAGGATGACGGATTGTCTATTCTTTAGAATTTAAGACTTGGATCTAGATTCTGCAACCTTGCTAACATATATATATAACTCAAAACTATGTATACCGGCCATATCCATAACTAAAACATCTATTTGAAAGCAGAGGGAGTAGCATGCATACCATAATTTCATCTCGCGGAGGCTGGACATCCTCTTTCATTGTGACAGTCAGTTCAGCTCTCTCTCTGCCGTCCGGGTTATTGACTTTGTAAGTCATCCAGTTAATGTTGTCTGGATTATTGGACAACATACTTACTAAGTTACTCATCATCTCGTCGTAGCGTTTTTCTTGGTTCTCTATATAAAAAAAATATAGCTAACTTGTCACATGTAATTTATCACAAATTTAAAATCCACAAGATTTATTTTTTCCAAAATAAAGTAGCTATAGAATTTCTAGGAGCATCATGCATGCAACTATACTAGCATAATACTCCATCCGTTTCTCTATGATTGTCCACAACCCTCCATACGGACAGACCAACCAAATAGTAAATCTAAAAAATAGTTAACGAAAAATGATCATGCATATCTCTATTAAATGTCATAATACAGCTAACTAATATCTTCCAAAGCATTTAAGTACAAGTAGTAAGTGAAAAAATTGCAATAGCTACACTCTAGATTCCCTCCGTAGACAAATATATTGAAACGGATACTTCCAAGACCATAAATAAATATCGCAAAATAGAGCGATTATGTAATATAGAAATAAGTATAACAATATTATTTTAGCGGTATATTCGATCGATATGGGATACGAACCACCCGGAGTACCAAACACACTTTCCTATGTCATATGTTATACTCCCTCCATAGAAAAATATAAGGTTCGGTTTGACTGGGTTCGCTCTAATTGAGCTTAGACCGTTAATTTTTTTTACAATATTTTGTTCATAGCTATATAATCATAATCATAAAAAATTTAAATACAAATCTAACGGTATCATTTTTGTGTGATATACACACACATACATACATATATCACCTAAACAAACTTGAAATAATATCTTTTACTCTCAGGAGTAATTAGTCCCACTTCTGATATACTACATAAACAAACTTGAAATACTCTTTTATCACTTTAGTATACTCGTGTACTAATTATAAGATAATTCAATATGAACTACACGAAAAATTACAAAGGAGTCCATAGTTTTTAGTGTATTTTGTAAATACCTTCATATACACACATAAAAAGGAGTATGTCTAAAAATATATACATACCACCTAGATGATCTTGAATACTCATATGCTACACGTACATACCTCCATTACACGAGATACTCCCTACATGTGAGATACGACATAGAGAGTAATTGCACCCGAGAGTAAAAAAGAGGCTATATATATATATATATATGTGTGTGTGTGTGTGTGTGTGTGTGTGTGTGTGTGAGTATATCAGTGCTAATGGCCATTTCAGTGCTAAGGTGCTAATGGCGATGTGGACCGTCCGATCTAGATTGTGTGGTTTGGATGGAGGTGGGTGGAAACTCCATCCCACTTAAACGCTTTTACAGAAAACCCCCAGCGCTTTTAACAAAAACTCATCAAGTCCACCATTGTTGTTGTATATTGTAGTGTTTCCACTTAAGTGCAAAGTGCAGAGGGTTTTCTGCAAAAGTGTTTAAGTGGGATGGAGTTCCCACCCACCTTCATCTGAGTCACGCAATCTAGATCGGACGGTCGTCTCTATTAGCACCTTAGCACTAGATATACACTATATACACTATATAATATATATATATATATATTCGAAACGCGTGGGTACCTTATAATTTTATATGGAGGGAGTATATTGCAAATACCGCTGATACACGAATTACACTAATTATATAACTTGGGACTTGCGTAAATATCTAGTGTGGTAAATGCTAATCAAGATCGGTACGGTAGTTTAGATCGATCAGAAAAAGGATTCTGGTACATGTAATACTTACGGATGATTTGCTCCATCTGCGTTAGCTTGGCCTCGGTCTTCTCGAGGTAGAAGGCGAGGTCTTTGCTGGTGGTGACGGACGAGTAGATGGCCGACAGGAGCACCGCAGCGTGGACGGCGAGA
Organism: Dendrocalamus sinicus; assembly: GCA_036346575.1. Taxonomy (NCBI): domain Eukaryota; kingdom Viridiplantae; phylum Streptophyta; class Magnoliopsida; order Poales; family Poaceae; genus Dendrocalamus; species Dendrocalamus sinicus. The sequence goes on along the minus strand of CM070672.1, from coordinate 6,215,339 downwards.
GCGACGGCGAGCGCCACGCGCTTGGCTTTCATGCCGCTCGGCACGGCCAGCAGGCGTCGCCAGCCGTCGCCCACCAACCAATGCCCGGCAAAGGGGAAGACCACGACGGCGGCGATGGCGGCGGCGGCGACGCAGGCGTCCATCAGCCCGGCGTTTTCCACGAGCTAGCTAGTAGGCGATGCGAACAAGCGACTAACCTGACGTTTCGAGACGACGTACGTACGTACGTGCCGCGCGATCGAACAAGTTGGCCGGTCTCCTCGGCCGCTTTTATTGGTTGGTTACCGGATGGGTTACGCACTTCATCACCATGTGCAATTACAATACTAACTCATGCACCGACCGACTCAACGATGATCTGCCCCCACGGCTGAAGTAAAGCTGGAGTTAAATCGGGACGTGTTTCTCTAGCGAAATATAGGGATTTATATGTACATGTTCTGATTTCTCTCAGCATGCAGAATAATTCTGAAGTGTCGCAAAAATCCGTTTGTTAGGATGAGTTTTTTTTTCCTTCTCTTTGCGGTCGGGTGCTCTTATTTAACAAGTTTTTTTTGTTTCAATTACACGGAAGACGCACACACATAAATACACTTACTTAGCCCTTAGCACACGTTCGAAGGACAGAGTTTGAGGGTAAATTCGTAATCTTATAAAATTTCAACTAAAAATATACTCGTATATATATAAAGGTGGGTATCAGTATTTAAACACTAATAGGTCATATCATATACTCACAACTCTACCACCCACCAAAAGGTGATTCTCACTTAATAAGTTCATTTTATAGTCATTAATTAACTGACAGGTATGTCATTGAATACTGAAAAACCACAAGCAAATTAAACCCTCCTAACCTTAGTCAGTGAAGCCCAACCGTGCCCTTTAATTAGCGAAGTCACATTCAGACATGTTTCCGAATATTTATTTTTGTTCCACCAGTATTTAGCACCTACGATTTGAAAATTATATTACATCTGAACTAAGTAAGGCAGTTAAAGGGTCAGCGACTATCATTACCATTACTATTAGAACGAGTTGGTGGTCGTACGTCCTTTCTCCTCCAAAAATGTTGCAATTATGATTATCCATGAACTGGAGAATGACGTTTGCAGGCGAAGGGTTCTCTAAACCGGGGTCGCGAGTATTGGTGCTGAGTCCATTCCGAAGCCTGACTGATGGCCTTGCTGGGAAAGCTTGAAAAGTTAATATAATTGATGGAGCTGGCCCTGCGATAAAGGTTGGTTGAAGGTGGCCTCATATGCCACGAAGTCTTGTGCAGTTGGCACTGAATCTGCTTGGATGATCCCCAGCTCGCGCATAAACACAACCTGAGCTTGCCGGAGTGGCCGAGGTGTGCCATGCATGCTGATGCTTTAATGCTAAGCGGGTGCTACGCCGAGGGCTTCTGGAATCCTCTGGCTGGCGCTCCCAGGATAGCCTTGGAGTATGGGGGGGCTGGATCGGGGTGCTCATTTTGGAGAGAAACCGGCGGACCGGCGAAGGAATTATCGGTAAATCATCATATGAAGTCGGGGCCTGGGATATCCTGGGAGTTCACCACCCGTAGCCTCTGCCTGCTGTAGATGACCAGCATGGAGCGGCTAGCCTGCTGGGAAAGTGAGAGCAGGAAACTCAAAGAAGCTGCAATCAGCGGGAAATCTGCTGTAGGTTGCGTGCCCTCTAAAGATAGCAGTATGGGGTTCCACTGCTTAGTCTCTTGGTGTATATGCTGAGGGAGGATTTCTTCGAGAGACGCCCAAGGCTTAGATGGATCATGGCTCACGAGGGAAGGCAAGGTCAGATTGCTAGAAATGGCAACCTAGAGCTGCGCTGGAGGGGCATTGAAATGCTCCTCTTTCCTGAGCTTGCTCCCCTTGAGCCGTGCGATGTGGGGATCTTGCTGCAGGCTGCAGCTCGGCGCATGGCACTGTACGAACTGACGAGGCAGGAGGAACCCCGTGATGGGAATAGTGAGGGCCACCGGAGAGGGAACGGAGCCCTTGGGAGCTGGCCGAGGAACACTGACAACCGTGGCTCCGCTGGCGAGAGAGTCCCGGGCATCAGCCGTGGCCAGAGTGAAACGAAACCTTTTTACCACCGAGCTTTGGCCGATGTGCTCGCCGTAGCTCCTACCTGACCGGCTGTAATGGCTGTCATCTATATCATCGGAGGTGGGTGAAGCTTCATCAGAGGATGGCGATCACAAGCAAAAATCAGCGACGCATACGACATGGATGAGGACTGTTGGATCAGGACGCCCAATCTGCAGATCAACACAATATCTGGACGCACACAGGAAGAAATGCAGAGTATCAGTAAAACAGCACACACACGTTTTCTTCAGAACTGAACTCTGTTTTTCTGAATTCTGGAAGTGCTACAGTTCAGTCCGAAAACAGCGGACTGAATACAATACCAAAGACACTCTTCAGGCTTCAACAGAAAACCCGAAAAACTAGCAACTTTCTCCTTCTAAACTGGATCATGATCCCAATTAATCGGACCACAATCTGACACTACTAACGTGACAGAATAAAAGTAAAAACTGAACTTTGGTACAGCTAACACAGCTGCCGAAGTCCAGAACTACTGCAGACCAAGAAAAACAGACAGACTGAAAACGAGCTGCTGAAGACAGACTGCATTTTTCAGACTGCAACAGGGAACCGAACTTCAATCAGTTAGCTTATTCAGACTCAACACAAACTGACTCTGACCAGACACGAGTAAAACAAGATTAGCACTAACAAGGACATTATGGAGCAGTCCTTCCTTCCCCCTGAGGTAAGAATCAACTCCGGCGAAGATGCTTCGAAGGCTTGGGTCGTCGTAAGTGGCCTAGAGCGATGGCTCAGCCACGAAAACCTTGAGGGTGTTTGGTAGAGTGCTCGGGTCGGAAGTCCAGGCTTGAACATGAAACATTCCAGCCGCACTTGGATCAACTCTGTCCTGCGGGGCTGGTCCGACACGCTTGATCCAGCAGGTGGAGAGAATGATCTCTGATATGCTTTTGTTCCAGGCATGGGCAGGCAGGCCTTCAATCCTGATGGAAACCCAGAAGAACAATCTGGTGAAGCTTGCATGAAGTTGCCTTGTCCATGGCCTGAACATGATCTTCCTGCCGTCGACAAAATGTTAGATTGATCTCACCCCGATTAGCCCAACGGCTAATCGGGACCTTGATCCGCGCCCTGATCGGGGGGCGCTCAGCCCAACTATTGGCTAATGGGCCCCCGTCGCGCTGCGCAATAAATAGAGGGTGGGAGCCGGCGGCTCGACTAACGAGGTTCGCCTGAGCCGCAACCCCCCACCGACAAACCCTAGACCGATCTAGAGAGGGACGCGCAGTCAGCGGCGGGAAGTTCCATCGCCGTCCCCGTCGCCGGATCTCCGCCGCCGTCACCGACCTCCTCTTCCCCGACCGTCGCTGCGTGCGCGCAGACTTCACCGAGCGACGGCGGCGATGGCCAGCTCCTCCTCCAATGCGTCGGACGGTCGGTACCCCTAACCCTAATCCTCTCTCCCTCTACCCTTCTCTCTCGAATCCGAACAAGAACCCCACTGATCTAGACCTAGAAGATCCCACGGGGCTAACAATGGTATCAGAGCGGAATCTAGGCGTAGATCTAGATGGGGAAAGATGAACGACCGCCGTCGGTTGACCGGCATGCGGAAAAGAAAAGAAAAGAAAAGTGAATCCCCAACCCTAGAAAATGGAGAAAGAAAGAAACGGAGAAGGGGATCGGGCCTTACCGGTTGCGCCGCCCGAGCGCCGCCGACCTCGCGCCGCTCCGCTGTCGCCGACGTTCGTGCCGCCTTGCTCCTTGTGGGCGTCGCCGCCGAGCGACCGCGTACCGCGCGCGCCCGCGCGCGCGCGTGCGGCGAGCCGTCGCTCGCGCCGTTCGGGCTGCCCTCCCATGGCGCCGCCGCTCGCGCGCGCCGCGTTGCCGCGCCGCCCGCCGTGCCGCTCCTCTCGGCGCGCGCGCCGCGCTCTGCGAGCACGCGCGCGCTGCCCGTCCGCGCGGGAGGATGAGGGGAATGGTTAGGGTTTTTGGGGGGGCGGGTTTTGTCCTGGCGAGAATCCCTCCCGGCCGTCCGATGAAGATCAACGGCCAAGGCTGCAGGGGGCCAGTTGGGCCGGCTGAGACAGATGGGCCGCGCGCGTGCGGCGCCGGCTGAGCGGGCCGCCGTGGGCCGCGGCTGCGTAGAGCAGGCCGAAATGGCCGTTTGAACAGTAAATCCCGAAAAAAATGATTTTAATTATTTTCAGAAGCATTTTTTGAGTGAATTTCAATGAAATTTGATTTAAAATCTCTGTAAATTTTTGCACCAACGTGTTATTTTTTCCAGAGATTAGATGAGTACAGTAATAATGCTTCTGAGAATGAATTATTTTTGAATAATTTCATGTTTCCGCTGCAAAAGTTAATGTTGATTACTCTTTCAATTAAATTCGAACCAACGGGAGAATTTAATTTTTGAGAATTGTTGTGAATTATGATATTGTTATTTTCTGACCAACGTTGATAATAACAGTATTATAATTTTAATTGATATTTTTATGCATTATTTCTATTTCTGCCCAACGGTGATGTAGATTTAATGTATAGATAAAATTGTATGTCGTATTTTGACCAACGTTGGAAATAAGGCATATAATTTTGCTGTTAACAATATTATAATTTTAATTGATGATTTTATGCATTATTTCTATTTCAGCCCAACGGTGATGTAGATTTAATGTGTAAACAATTGTATGTTTTAATTTTAACCAACGTTGAAACCAAGGCATGCAGTTGTTGTTATTATGTTTAAATGTTCTCACTGTATATGAATTGTGTTTTCAGGAGGATACTCTTTGATGGGCTACATCAGGGATATCCCGGTTCTCAAAGGAGACAACTACGGTGAATGGAAGAAAAAGATTGACCTGGCCTTCATCTTGGCCGAGGTGGGTGGTAGTCACCACACCGTGTCCCACGAGCCTGTGGCACCGGTGAGAGATGAAAATGAGGTCTTGCTTGGCGCACTGCATGAGGGACTATGCTCCCATAAAAATGTCATATGATCTTGATCATAAAAAGTGGATCACTGCCAACAAGAAATGTTTGGCTGTGATAAAGAACACGATTGAGCCTGCAATTGTGGGCTCAATCGCAGAGTGTGACACTATCACAGAGTACCTTAAGAAAATAAAGAGTCAGTTTACTGGCTCTTCAAAGACTTATGCTACACAGCTGATTAAGCAGCTTGTGACAGAAAGGTACTCTGGTGGTGGTAGTGGCATAAGAGAGCACATACTAAGGATGAGCAACTTGGCATCCAAGCTTAAACCAATGGATTTGGCTCTCAAGGATGAGTTCCTTATTCATTTGATTTTTTCTTCCTTGCCGAAAGAGTTTGACACCTTTGTTGTCAACTACAACATGCAGCCCGAGAAATGGGACTTAGAAAAGTGCATAGCTATGTGTGTGCAAGAGGAGGAAAGAATTAAATCCTCACATGGTGGTTCTATCAACTATGTGAAGGACTAAAAGAAAAAGAACTTTAATAATTCCTCCTCAAAGACAGGAAAGCCTCAGCATAAGCCTCAGCAACAAAATTTCACAGTGGAGAAAGATCAGTGCCTTCATTGCAAGAAAAAGGGACATTACAAGAAAGATTGTCCCGATTTCTTGAAAATGATTATGTCAAAGAAAGGTGACGACATCATTACGTTCATAAATGAGTCCCTGTATGTACAATATTCAAAATCTACTTGGTGGATTGATTCAGGTGCAACTGTTCATGTTGCCAATAAATTGCAGGGATTCCGTTCGACGAGGAATACGTAAAGAAAAGAAAGATGCGTTAAAGTCGCAAATGGAGTCCAAGCTGAAGTTGAAGCTGTTGGCGATCTTTCATTAGAGCTAGCTGATGGTTTCACTCTTTTACTTAGAGATGTTCTTTACGTTCCCTCTTTACAGAGGAATTTGATTAGTGTTTCATGTTTGGACAATGATGGTTATGATTGTCATTTTGGAAATGGCAAGTGTGAAATAATGTTTAATAAAGAATGTGTTGGTCTTGCCATCTTACAAAATGAGTTTTATTTATTATCATTACGTAATGATGTGAATGTCGTATGCGATAATGGGAACGTCGCGTGCGAGAAAGTGATTGAATCCTCGTCTACGAATGTAAACAGGAAACGAAAGAGAACTCCAGATGCGTCGTCGAAATTATGACACTGTCGTTTAGGCCATATTTCAAGGGGGAGAATAGAAAGACTAGTTAAGAATGATATTCTTCCTCCATTAGAGTTCTCAGACTTAGAACAATGCAGAGAATGCATTAAAGGAAAATATGTAAAGAAAATTAAGAAAGACGCTAAAAGAAGCACAGGAGTTCTACAAATTATTCACACAGACATTTGTGGTCTTTTTCCTGTGAAAAGTGTGGATGGATATGACTCGTTCATAACATTCACGGATGATTACTCCCGTTATGGATATATTTATCCAATCAAAGAAAGAAATGAAGTCTTGGATAAATTCAAGATATTTAAGGCTGAAATTGAAAACCAACACGATTTAAAGATTAAGATAGTCCGATCTGACCGTGGGGGGGGAGTACTACGGTCGACATACCCCATATGGACAAGTTCTGGACCTTTGCAAGGTTTTTACAGAAAATGGCATAGTGGCCCAAAGATTCTACACCGGACGAACCTCGGCAAAATGGAGTAGCTGAAAGACGCAAACTGCACTCGATGGATATGGTGCGAAGCATGATGAGCTATTCCACACTGCCATTGAGTTTATGGATGGAGGCGTTAAAAACCGCCATTCATATTCTCAACAGAGTGCCTAGTAAGTCGGTGCCCAAAACACCGTACGAGTTGTGGACAAGAAGAGTTCCCTCACTAAATCACTTACGTGTGTGGGGGAGTCCTGCTGAGGCTAAAGTATTTAACCCAAACCTTGGGAAGTTTGATCCCAAAACAGTAATTTGCCATTTCATTGGCTACTCTGAAAAGTCAAAAGGTTTTCGTTTCTACTGTCCAGACAGATATACAAAGTTTGTAGAAACGAGACACGCTGTCTTCTTAGAGGATGAATTGATGAGGGGAAGCATGGTAGCTCGAGAGATTGACCTTGAAGAGAAGCGGGTGTATGCGCCCACTCCGATGATTCAAGAGCCATTCTTCACACTACCTGCTGTCGCTGCACCGACGGTGCAAGACACTGTGGTGCCAGCACCTGTTATTGTTCCTCCTGTGGCAACAATGAATGAGAATGATGAACCTATTCTTCAGGATCCTATAAAACCCATTGCCACATATGAGGGGGAGCAACAACAGCCTCAAATAGAAGATGTACCAAATGAGGAGGCCCCGAGGAGGTCTCAAAGAGTAAGAAGATCAGTTATTTCTGATGATTATCAGATTTATCATACAGAGGAATTTCAAATGGAGGATGATCCCACCTCATTTGAAGAAGCCATGAGAAGCGAAAATTCTTCAAAATGGCTTGAGGCTATGGAAGAGGAAATGACGTCTATGAAGGCTAATAAAGTCTGGGACTTGAAAATTATTCCTAAAGGAGCCAAAACAGTAGGCTGTAAATGGGTCTACAAGACAAAGCTTGACTCCCAAGGGAATGTAGAAAGATACAAAGCGCGACTTGTGGCAAAAGGCTTTACGCAAAGAGAAGGGATTGATTACAATGAGACCTTTTCTCCAGTCTCATGTAAAGATTTCTTCAGAATCATAATGGCATTAGTAGCACATTACGATTTAGAGTTACATCAGATGGATGTAAAGACGGCATTTCTTAATGGGGATTTGGAGGAAAGTGTTTACATGGCACAACCGAAAGGCTTTGTCGTGGAAGCAAATGAAAGAATGGGATGCCGCCTAAAGAAATCAATTTATGGGTTAAAGTAAGCTTCAAGACAGTGGTACTTGAAGTTTGACAGTACAATAAGAAAATTTGGGTTTAAAGAGAATGTAGAGGACAACTGTGTTTATGCAAAGTTTAAAGATGGGAAGTTTTTCTTCCTAATCCTGTATGTGGATGATATCCTACTGGCTAGTAGTGATGTCAGTTTGCTACTGGAGACAAAGAAGTTTTTGTCCTCAAACTTTGATATGAAAGATCTTGGTGAAGCTTCGTTTGTTCTAGGGATCGAAATTCACCGGGATAGAAACAAAGGGATATTGGGACTGCCACAAAAGGCATACATAGAAAAAGTCTTAAAGAAATTTGGTATGCATAAATGTAGTCCTTCACCTGCACCTATAGTCAAGGGCGACAGATATGGGGATTTTCAATGCCCCAGGAACCAGTACGAGCTCGAACAAATGAAATCGGTTCCATATGGTTCAGCTGTCGGAAGCTTGCAGTATGCTCAAGTGTGTACGCGCCCTAACTTAGCGTTTGTTACCGGGTTACTTGGCAGATTCCAGAGCAATCCTAGAATAGAACATTGGAAATTGGTAAAGAAAGTCTTGCGTTATTTGCAAGGAACAAAAGGCCTCATGATGACATACAGAAGATCAGATTCACTCCATATAGTGGGGTATCTGGACTGATTATGCGGGAGATGATAGAAAGTCAACATCCGGATATGTGTTCACTCTCGCTGGAGGAGCTATATCGTGGAAAAGCTCAAAGCAAACCGCCACTACATCGTCCACAATGTATGCCGAGTTTGTAGCATGTTATGAGGCTACGGGGCAGGTGAATTGGCTAAAGAAGTTCATACCCGGTTTAAAAGTGGTTGACGACATCAATAGACCACTTAAGTTGTATCTGCGATAATGAACCCATGATAATGTATGCCCACAACAATAAGTCAAGTGGTGCTGCCAAACACATTGACATAAAGTACTATGTTGTGAAAGACAAAGTTCGGGATCAAATTATAAGTCTTGAGCATATAAGTACCGCAAAGATGTTAGCGGATCCGCTTACAAAAGGCTTACCACCCAACGTGTTCAGAGAACATGTAGCCGGCATGGGTTTAAGGGAAAGCCTATGATTCCTGGACTATAAAGGGCCTAAAATTAAAGAATCTGTTTCAGAACAGAGATATGTATTGTAGCTGTTAAATCTATCGGCGATTGACCGTGACGATGAAGCATGCTCTATGCACTAATCTGTGATGAAATGGTAAAAGAAGAAAAGGTATGATATGAGAGGAGATCAAGGGGGAGAATGTTAGATTGATCTCACCCCGATTAGCCCAACGGCTAATCGGGACCTTGATCTGCGCCCCGATCGGGGGCGCTCAGCCCAACTATTGGCTAATGGGCCCCTGTCGCGCTGCGCAATAAATAGAGGGTGGGGGCGGCGGCTCGACTAACGAGGTTCGCCTGAGCCACAACTCCCCCCCCCACTGACAAACCTTAGACCGATCTAGAGAGGGACACGCAGTCAGCGGCGGGAAGTTCCATCGCCGTCCCCGTCGCCGGATCTCCGCCGCCGTCACCGACCTCCTCTTCCCCGACCGTCGCTGCCCGTGCGCAGACTTCACCGACGAAGCAGCAATGACCAGCTCCTCCTCCAATGCGTCGGACGGTCGGTACCCCTAACCCTAATCCTCTCTCCCTCTACCCTTCTCTCTCGAATCCGAACAAGAACCCCACTGATCTAGACCTAGAAGATCCCACGGGGCTAACACAAAGATGTCATTGTAGTGGAGGATCCGGTCCCTATTGACACTGGAGCGGAAAGAGAGTAGCAAGGCACCTCCGTCAAAATAGCGCGCTTCGAAGGTTTGAAGCGGACACTGGAGTTCATGCTGAACGGCTTCAATGGCCTGCCCCAGATTGATAGGGCATTCCGAGCTAGCCTAGAAAGCCACTAAGGCGTGAGAGAGAGTGAGAGACGCTACTCCTAGGACGCGGTCTCGGCAGACCAAGGGATGTGGCAGGTTCGCACGACTGGGCTGCGGATGAGTCCACACCCGGTGCCCTTGTGACCTGAGGTTCCGGCAGTGACGAACGCCGCGGGGAGAAAGGCGGTGCCTCCGAACTGAGGCTTGGTCGGCTTGGAAGCCGCACAGAGGGGCCTCTTGGTAGGGGTGGCCGGCCGAGGCTCCAGCTGTTGGGGAACGCCAAGAAGGCGCCACAGGGGACGAAGAAGGAGGTTCCCTAATCCCTACGCAGTGGAGGGCTTGTGCGGGGCGTCCCGGAGGACGAAGACGACGAACATGGCTGCTTGCAGTCTTTGGCCAGGTGGTTGAGTTCTTTGCAGCGAAAGCAACGTGGAGGTAGGCGACAGTCCAAGTGCCGATGGGAGGTGGACATTCAGTTGAAGCATCTATCCAGCAGAAACCTTGATGGACGAGCGCGCTGCAGCCTGGGATGCGCACTCCACGGAGGGGCCTCCTCTCGATCGGGGCAGACGACCGGCGCGCCTCCTGGGCCGGCGACGCCCGACTTGCTGCCAACCCACCTCGGCCGCCGGCTGGGGGGTTGCCGGCTGACGACCAGATGACCCGACATCGAAGAAGGGGCAGGGCACAAAGGCGGGGCACATTAGCTCACGCCTTGCAGCTCCGGCAAGAGAACCTCTCTCTGAGAGACGGACTCCAGCCGCGTCGGCGGAAGCTCCCGGCGGACAACCTCAGCGTACGACTCGTGCTGCAAGGACAGGGGGGAGCTTGATGACGAAGACGGGCTTTTGTCGCGCACTCGCGCTAGCGTAGCTCACGCGCTATAGGGCGAGGGGCGGATTCTGGGTTGAAGACGATGACCGAACGGAGACGGGCTGGCCTGCGAGCTATTGACAAGGTGGCTCGGGCAAGGGAAAAGGGTGACGAGCCTGGGACGCGGCTGGAGGTGGCCGTCAGGCCCGGAGCGGGCGCTGACGGGAAAGGCGCCAGCGCTGGAGGTCTCCGCTACTAAGATACTAGAACAACCACCACCATAGCCACTGAATTAGCCGCCCAGCGCGCCCTCCCTCGGCCCAAACCACGCCGTCACCTCACCACCGACTGAATGGATTGTGGATTAGTGATTCCCATGGACATCAAATGGATTACCTAAAAAATGTGCATAATCGCATTTATGTATAGGGAGTGTCTAGGTATCGTCAGATATTTTCTTTCTAACTAATATTTAAATTTATAATTCTTGGATTAGAGATCAAGAGCCCCTTATTTTTAAAAAGAAAATATTTTTTTCGGGGTGGGGAGAATTCATGATCATTGGATCTCTAATCTAACAGTAATAAATCTAGATGATAATTAGAAAAAAAATATTCGGATGATGTTTAATAAAACCTTTATGCATATTGTGCGTGAGGGCACGTTTGGAATGCTGGAATTTCTCTGAGATTTTGCATGTCTAACAAAAAAAATCTCAATGTACAGCACATGCATGACATGCGTACGTGAACTTAAGTGGAAATTGTAATCGAAGATGTACTTGCATTTCGAACAGTTAATGCGTTGCTAGCTGAGTAGCTAGCATGTTCTTCGATGGAATATCTAAAAGGAAAGTTCAGTTTAGGTCAGTGGTGATCGGTTCGGCTGAAAAGCTCATAGCTTATGGCTGAAAACATCAGAATCGGTGAAAAAGCATCAGAGTTGTGAGGCTTATTTAGCATAATTAAATTTAAAAATTTAAAAATATAAAAATATGTTAGCCCATTACGTATAATACAAACAAATACGGGAAAAAAAGAACCGGCAAAAAAGCTCAACAAAAAGCCAAAAGTTCAAAAAAGACGAAACTTATAAATAGTGAAAAATAAGTCAGAAGCCGAAGCCGAGTTGATCGGGGCTGCCATCTCGCTAGCTCTTTCTTCTCTTGGTCGCTGCCATTAAAAGCGATGGGAGTGACCCTTTTGCTTGGGCGAAAGAACAGTAACTAGATGTTACTTTTGCATTCTCTTATCTTGAACAATTACAGCTAAAATGACGTGTTGTGCTAATTCACTAAGTTTTTTTAAAGAAAAATAATTCACTAAGTTGTACACATGTATTTCACTGTTTATCCATTCTATTATTTCAATCGACTATTAAAGAAAGGAATCAATTCCACTTAATGCATTCCTTTCATGGCCATGACATGGAAACATGGAGTAGTAGGTTAACAGTTTTTTCCAAGACTAATCTTAAAGATGGACGGCCAAGATTTATTTTTGGCTCTTACCACCAAAGGGGTTAGGGGTGTACCTTAAAAGTGTTCTAAAGCCAAACTGATATTATGAGGAACAGTACCGAGTTTAATTTACAGTTAAATCTAGCCGGTCAGGGGCGGAGCCAGCTGAGGCCCAGGTCTCAGGCCCAGCCCACTGGAGAGCGCAAGGCCCAGTCCAATATCTTGTTAGCTACAGTAAAGATTAGTAGAAAACTTTGATCTGGGCCTCAGGCAGTTGCTCCGGTGGCCCGAGGCCCAACTACGCCCCTGCAGTCGGTGATACGATTTTAGACGGTCGTTTATAAGTTTTATAAGGCTCGGAATGTGGGAATTTCGGAGAAATTCACTTGGGAATCATATTGTTTCACGTAGAATCCTTATGTCCCGAACTAAACATGTGCAGCAATATTGTTTCACGTAGAATCATATTGCATGCATGTTGAAGTCATTCCTGGTATTTGAATGAGCTAGAAACTACTTGCATTACCATGGTTGGTCTGTGTAAATCCAGTCACTTCTCACTTGCACACACACACACTACAGCTATAGCTAGGGACAGGAGAAGTTAAGGCAGTGCATGATGCCCACACCCAACACATCGCACAATGCATGCATCTCCTCAAGGTCTCTCTTTGGCTCCTACTGTACCACTACAGCTACTGGTCACCCCATGGCCATGCATGCATGCATGCAACGAGAACAATAGCCTGTAGATGCATATACATACATACATACATACATACATACATACATACATACATACATACATACATACATACATACATATATTATATGTATATACATATATACACACACATACATACATATATACACACAGACACATATATATACACATATACACATACACACACACACGCATACATACATACATACATATGTATGTATGTATATGTATATATGTATGTATGCATATATGTATATGTATACGTGTATGTACACATGTATGTATATGTATGTGTATATAATATGTATACATGTATGATACGTGTATGTATATGTATGTGTATATATGTCTGTATATATGTATGTATGTATATATGTATATGTATGTATATATGTATGTGTATGTGTATGTGTATATGTATATGTATATGTATATGTATATGTATGTGTATATGTGTATGTGTATGTGTATGTGTATGTGTATGTATGTGTGTATATATATATACATATACATATATACATATACATACATACATATATATACACATATATATTATATGTATATACATATATATATATACACACACACACACACATACATACATACATACATATGTATATGTATATGTATATGTATATGTATATGTATATGTATATGTATATGTATATATATATATATGTGTGTGTGTGTGTATAGTAAAAATAACTAGTGCTCCTCAATGTCTGGGTACCATAGTCTAAAATAGGTATGTATCGTGTGTGAAAAAAATTAAAATTTCTTTGATGTCAAGTTTAATTAGTTTACTAACTAGTTCAAACAAGTTTGAACTAAATTTCAAATTGTAGTTGTCTTTTTTTACGATAGTTTGATTGTAGGTATATGCTATTTATATATAGCAAAGTATGTTATGTGTATATATGTGTGTGTAGGACGCTGAAATTGAGCACCATAGTACCTAGGCACCAAGCCTCCCTGCCTTTGGATTGTTTTTAGATGTGTGCAAGTGCAATGATATATAATATATCAAGATGGAAAGTTTTAATTATAGATGAAAAGTCTCAATCATGGAAAGTCTTAATCATAGATGGAAAGTCTCAATTATGGAATCTGAGCATAGTGATGTCTCTATTATTTATACTATATATATATATATATATATATATATATATATATATATATATATATATATATATATATATATATATATATATATATATATATATATATATATATATATATATATATATATATATATATATATATATATATATATATATATATATAGGAAAATTACATAAGGCACCATGGTGCCTAGGCACCAACATCCGATACACGTGTATGATTGATAATTTTTTTGAGTTTGGGTATGAAAATGTTTTATACCCTTGATATATTTATGGTAAGTAAGTTTTGAACTCAGTTCAAATTAGTTTGAACTACTTTTGAGTTCAATGCAACTACAGTGAGTATATACCATAAAAATAGTTCAAACTAATTAAACTGAAGTTGAATTTAATTTTTTTGAGTTTGACATCTCAAATATACTTTTTATGGGTATATGAAGATACCCACATCAAACGTTATGAATCTCAAGCAAATCAACGGTATTGATATTGGTGCCTAGGCACCATGGTGCATGAAACACGTCATATATATATATATATATATATATATATATATATATATATATATATATATATATATATATATATATATATATATATATATATATATATATATATATATATATATATATATATATATATATATATATATATATATATATATATATATATATATATATATATATATATATATATATATATATATATGGGGAATGTTTACGCATAGCATAGCTCTATGTACATACATGTATCCTGAAGATAAAAGCACGTAGCATATACATGTGCGCTCTCACTATCTTCTCTCTCCGAAGCTCTTCTGTTACTACTGCATGTCACATGAACATGGCTGCCACACCCTTTATTATGTTGGTACGTAGCATGGACCACTCAACTACGTACACACAACACATGGCATTGTAACAGTAGAATTCCCTTCCCGAAAATTAGTACCAATATAAATAGTGGTTGAAATAAATACGGCATGACTACAGTCAAATCAACCATGGGGTATACTTTATTTTTCGTTTTGTACTTGAGAATCATGGCAGATTCAATTTTAGAACCACTTTAAATGTCATTGTTATGTTAATTTTGTCTTTTCTCTAAACCATGGTTTTCATTCCTCTAAAATTCAATTTTAGAACCACTTTAAATGTCATTGTTATGTTAATTTTGTCATTTCTCTAAACCCTGGTTTTCATTGGTTTTTATCTAAACCATGGTTTTCATTGTGAAATGTCGACCGTAGTTTTTTCAAAAGGAGAAGTGATATTTTCAATGGTTATCTAACAGGCAACGCATAGTCTCAGTTCTTTAATGCTTCATATATGGCCCTGATCAACTTGGCTTCGGCTTCTGACTTCTGGCTTATTTTTCACTATTCATAAGTTTCGTCTTTTTCTGAATTTTTGGCTTTTTGTTGAGCTTTTTTGCCGGTTCTTTTTTTTTCCCGTATTTGTTTGTATTATACGTAATGGGCTAACATATTTTTTTATATTTTTAAATTTTTTTAAATTTAATTATGCTAAATAAGCCTCTGTCAGCTATAGTGTTTTTTTCAGCCAGCTATAGTATTTTCAGCCATAAGCCATGAGCTTTTCAGCCGAACCGATCACCATATATCTAAATGTAGAAAAGAGGCAGGTACAAATGCCTAGAAATTGAGTCTAACAACAAGCAGCATGTGTAGGAGGTAAACTTGATACATGTAGATAGATCTTAGGTAACTCGGATACACGTGATTATCAGGAATAAAATTGATGCATGTAGGGTGGTTTTCATATAAAATGTGTACGAACTATGGTTGACTGTAGGATAGTCCACACTAGGCCCACCTGTCGCCTCAATTTGGACACATTTTGCATGCATGCAATATTTATATGAACTTTACTTGTACACACATAAATAACAAAAAAATTTGCTGAAATGATGTCCACTCGAACTATAGAGACTATACAAGGTGAACTGATGAGGCCGGTATATTCCTCTCCAACATAGCCGTTGCTACTTGCTAGTAGCTAGCTTCAGCCAGTCAAGTAGCTCCAGAAACAGACACCTTAACTGCTACCTGATGGTGTGAATAGCAGAAGCCAAACGCAAAGATACGACGGGGCTGTTCTTTTTTTGCTGCGGTTTATGACTATTGGCTATAGTTTGTAGCTTTTGGGCTGTTTGTATAAGAGATTATAAAGTAACAGAAACTCACATACGATTTTTGCCAATATAAATGAAGTCAGTAAAGTATATACTACAATTAACTAGTAGACCCTATCTTAAAAAATACTCCATTTAAAAGTTAGTTACTGTAAAAAAACCCGAAAAGCAGCTTTTAGAAGCTGAAAAGAACAGGATGACCACTGTTCTGGCTAGTGCTTTGCATCTCTCCCCCTCTACAACAACAACGGCAACAACAACAAACCAGCTAGAGCAAGGAGCAACCAGCACTCCAGCAGTAGTAGCGAAAATATGGTAATTATCAGAGATGGAATAACTTATTACCACAATGCATATAGTGCATGCATGCACATCGACTAGGTACATACCTACACGAAGTTAATCAAGCAGCATTGCATGTACACACACAGCGCCCGTGCCTGCTTGACACAGCTACAGTTCTGCAGATCTATCTACAGGTGATGCGTTAAAAAAAAAGTATCTATCTACAGGGACATTAGTTGCTAACGAATCTAGGAGTACCAAAATTGAAGTGTCATACATGTTTTTCATGAAGGCTGGTCTTCTTAATCAGTGGCGAAGCCATAATTTTTGTGGAGCCCTGACGTACACCTCACGCGCCCACGCGATACCCGGCTCTCTGCCCACGCAACATCGGGCTCTCCGGCTCACACCCACATGAAATCCACGGCTCGTCGCCGGCGAGCCTCGGCAGTCGCCCAACGGGTGGTGGCCCCTTCCCTGTTCTTAATCATAAAATGAACGGTGTATAAATTGTGTGTAAATAGCAAGTGCAATGATCTCGCAGAAGGAAAACAAATTTACCGGAATAAGGGCAATACATTGTGATAGTTTTAGCTTCCTTTTTTGCACTAGAGAAATATAAGCAAGTCCAAGAACACAATACAACGTCTTACTTTTTTCCCCAAAAAAAAATCGTGATATACCATTGGCTGTGAAATAACCAGAAGCTAAGCGCTACACAACCTAGATTTGATCCTATTCTTTACAAATCTTTACGAGAATTAGGTCGGCCAGTGCAACATTAATAAAGTAACACTGTTGAGATATTTATAATAAGGAGGTTTAGAAATATATTTATAAGCTTATTTAGTGTATGCAATGAAAATTTTATTTCCGGGACATAACAAAAATTATTGATACAACTGTCAGCAATTGCATACCTACATAAAGGAAATGAAAGAAGGAATTAGATTGTATGCATTATTAAGAGAATATTTCCTCCCTTGTCCAGCTAGCTAAATATATCCCAAGGAAAACCTAGACTATACCATGCTCCGGAAAAATCCAACTTGTTGGCAAATGTTCAAGAGGGTAGTTTTTTAACTTTAATAGTTGGATGGCTTTGGTATATCGAACAAGATCTACACAACCTAGGCATGTTCTTTTCCTCTGAAACTGATGGCTTTTGGCTTTTGCTATAGTATCTAACTTTCAAACGGAGTATTTTCTCAAGACAGGGTCTACAAGTTAAACGATCTACATGTTAAAAGCCCAACATCTGTACCAGCCAAAATCGCAAGTGAGTATCTGTCTCTCCGTAATTTGTACCGTAAACATCCAAATTTTTGATGTACCGTAAACATCCAAAATTCAAAAATTTCAGCCAAAATTCATAAGTCGTAGCCGTTGCCAAATAGGCCCCTAGATTTATCCCGAGTGTTTTTTTTTCCGACAGCCGACCTTCCTGAAAGATGGTGGTTTATGTGTTTTCCCCAAGTGTTTCCGGCACTGGGTAACTTAAATAGATCCTGGTAGTGCAAGATCTACTACGGTGACCTCGATCGAATTGCACCTAGTAGCTAAATATGCGACAAGGCATCAAGTTTATGGTATCCCAATGTACATTGATCCAAAGAAAATCCAATGAACATACTATACTTGAAACAACAATACTGTTACCCATGTTCTAGCTAGTACTTCCCTTGCACTAATCAAGTGCTTAACAGCCGACCAGCTGCCTCCCCTAGCTATATATAAGAGCAACTCTATCCCATTAGTCATTTCTCCCTCTCTATTTCCTAGGATGAAGAGGCTAGCTATTATTTTCAGCTCTCTATTTGAGTTAGCATTACAATGGCCTAGCTATTTGAGAAGCGAGTGAGGAGGCGCTCGCCAAATCTAGCTAGCGGCCGGGAGAAAATAGCGACTCGATAAAAATGAAGAGGAGGATAAAGAATCGGTTGGAGTCTATTTCTTGTGTCATATTAGGTAAATATACAATGAAGAGCAGGATAAAGAATCGGTTGGAGTTGCTCTAACGCGGTATAAGATTCACAAAATAACAATTAGAAACAAAAATAGAGAAATAAAAAAAAATGGAGGTGATGGGTATAAAAGTAACTTCACTTCTCCAGTTTGTAAGTTGTAACCGTCTTCATTTCTTCCATGGCTAGCTTTCGTACGTACCTGCAGCTGTGGAAGTCTGGAAGACAAAAGCTGCATGGGTAACAGTTTCGCATGAAACGGCCGGACATTACAGAAACTGAGGTTGGAGAGGATACCCATGCCGACCACTTTAATTATTTCAGCCAAATGTGAAAAGTTCAGTCGTGCAAACTAGATTAAGAAATATATGCGTTACTAACCACAAGCAGAAACTATTACGTTTGAAAAGGTTTTTTTTTCCTCTCACTGTGATCTGAACTCTGAAGCACACAGTTTTTAGCCATTTAATTTGGCCACTCATGAGCAGTAACCATCCAGAGAAACACCAGTGTGTATACTCTAAAATTGTAACTTCCTTCCTGTTTTGCTGTATCCCTGCTGATTTAAGTTAATGTTAGAATATTACAAAATGTAGGTCATTGTATATATGTATGCAATAGGGATCTTCCCTCTTGTTCACGTTAGAAAAACTTGAATTGGAAAGAGAAACAAGGTTTAGAAGAAAACTTTCACCAGAGTATCGTATGCGGTACTTAACACCCCGACACTTAATTAATCCCTTTTTTTTAGCTGATCCTTTTATTGCCAGTTTACGGTGAATTATACTAGTGCGCGTAATGTATGTTGGCCCAAATGTACGTAGCATTCTGGTTTAACCATTTTGTGCTAAGCAAAAATGAATGGCCGAATGAGCTGCTAGGAGCGTCCCTAAGTGCAAGGCGCTAGACTGTAAGCGAATATTGGGCCCATGGTGTTACTCCCTAACATGTAAAAAAAAATGTTACGAGACTTATGCAAATGACCTCATTAGGCAAACATACAGAGAAATGCAAATAATCTCATTAGGCAAACATACAGAGAAATGCAAATAATCTCATTAGGCAAACATACAGAGAAATGCAAATAATCTCATTAGGCAAACATACAGAGAAATATGTGGCAGTCATCCGTTACCTTATATTGAACTACTGGAGTCCATAATTTTGCGAATTGTGAATTCCCTTATATTGAACTACTGCACTGCATAATTTTGCGAATTGTGAATTCCCTTGTATTGAAATACTGCACTCCATACAATGCTCATTTGGCACAATTTACTTAGTAACAATTAAGAAGTCCCCTGCACAAAACATAGTAAGAAGTAGGCAAGAAGATCAGACGAGAGTGCCCAAAGAAATGGATTTACATGGTCTTGCAAATTTCAAATGCCAAACAGTATGTTTGTACATCAAAAAAATCTACTTGTGGAAATAACAGAGTACACAAACTATTTAATAGAAAATGGATTTTATTAACACCATCTACTTGTCGAAATTACAAAGTAGGCAAAAAATGATATAAAAAAGTGACGTTCCCGAAACACACACAAGAAAACCACCTTAGAAGTGACAGTTTTTGAATGATGGACATTTTTTGGAACACATGATGCGTCTATTATGACGCATCATTTTTCTCATCGCTTTACTTCAATTATCATCATTAATTGGTCGGCTAATCCTCTAATTAATTGCTGATTGTGCAGAAAATTTGCAGATGGTCTATTTATGCAGGTAACGGAAGAATCTCGCAATTTCAGGAGCACATATGGAAAGATGACGCCGAAATAAACGAAACCATCTTTGGATCATTGCTAACGTATATATATGGAGTTCAGTTGTACCGAGCAAAATCGCATGCGACTATTTCTCTTTACGTACTGCCTTCCATAAATAAGTCAGAATTCAAAAACCACAGTTATAAATCATAAATCTCAGTCTAATAGAACTTATCCTTAATTTGTATTAAAGTGGGTTAGATTGCATCTACAGAGAAGAGGGAGGAGACCATCACCACCATGTCAAGAACACCTTCTCCGCCATATTTCTTTCCTACTTTGCATCCATTGTTGCATCTCCACTTTGTATTCATTCATCGAAGTCTGCAAAACAGCTTATACTTTATTTTCGTATCATTGTCATCATGTTTTCTGGGATATAATTCTCTGTGTTTGATCACCTAGATGATGCGTGAGTAATCCCTAAAGGGCAATGGGTCATAGGTGACCTTGTAGAGGGTGGGTGCGGCTCAGGTGCTAGGGCACAACACTTAGCGCGTGCGGGGGTGCCCCCAGCACTCACCACGTGCCCCAAAGGCCCAAAAAAATTCGGAAAAATTCGAAACAAATACTTACAAAATCTGAAAATTTGTAAAAAGTACTTCTTAAGTATAAAAAGTATTTTTTTGGTAAGTACTTAAATTTTTTTTTATTTATACTTTTATTAAAAAGTATTTTTTAAGTACTTAAAAATACTTTTTAATAAAAAATATCTATACTTAAAAAGTACTTTTTACAAATTTTCGAATTTGTAAGTATTTTTTTCGAATTTTTCTGAATTTTTTTGGGCCTTATGGGACACGTGGTGGGTGCTGAGAAGATGCATGGGGATTTGTGTGTCTCTATTAGGTAACGTTGAGATATCGTGTTCCTTTGGTCCATTGGGTTTGATATTAAATTGCTCCCATACCATTATGTAGTATGCTACTTGCTAATAATGCCACCTGTCCGTCTGTCCTCGCCAAAAATACCACTGAATTTGTTTTCTGTTACCCAAATTAAAATGAAGAACTTTTGCCGACATGAATGAATAGAAACCGGGTACTTGTTACGATTGTACCAACAACAATCGGGAAGCCTGGGTTTCATTGCACAGAAGATTATGCAAAGGAGAGGGCGGCTCGGATGTACGGTGTAGAAGGCAAGGTAATAAAGATAACTTTTTGGCTAATTTAAACATGTATTTACACAAATGTTAGCAAAAATATTGATTTTGCCGCTTGGTCACTGAGCGACGAAGTTGTGGAGTGGGCACCTGGCCGACGAAGCCTCGTGGCCAGGCGGGTGGCCGTCTAGCAGCGGCCTGTCGCCCGGCCACTAGGCTCCAGGTAATTAGCATTTATAATTAATTATTTTCATTGCATGATTAGAAAATTTAACACGCACTGCTCATATAATTTTTTAGATATAGCAAATGAGCACAAAAACTTATGAAAATTTGTGTGGAGCTTCACGACGTAGTGTAGTTCATTGTGTAATTTACTTGTAGTCTTTTTGTTTTGAATTTTACTCAAAAATTCATTTACATAAACTATTTGTAGCAATTTTTAAATATAGGAAATAAGATCAAAAAATTATAGCAGTGGACTTAATGGTGTAATATTTTATTCAATTATGCAAAGAGTACATACAGTAGTACAAAAAGCGCACTGCACGGGATGCGATATGGCTCACTTATCTGAGCCACTACTATCTCCTCACCACGTCTGCCTCCATGTGCGTGGCCTTGTCTTCCGTTGAGCATGTCCCGTGGGGTACGACAGCCAGTTAGGAGCGTGCGTGTCGGATAGGAGGAGGTATGGAGATTGTTTCGTCTATTGAGTGGCCGGTGGTGATCCAATAGGCTGAGGTATAGTAAATAGTGTCTGGTGGTAAGCATCGATGTGCTCCCAACTAAGACATACAGAATTGGGGGCTGCTAGAGACGAAGTCGTGAACAATGGAGTCTAGAAATCCCTGTTGTGCGGAGGAGCTGTAGCCTTCACCATACGGTGTGCCAGTGATGTCGGAGGAGCTCTGCCCACCGAAGTCTCCAATCCCTATGTATGGTGTGAACGATGAGTTCTGCCTTTCGTATGCTACAAACCCTGGCGCCATGTATCGTTCCCTGGAAGCACCCGAGAGGTCCGTATCATCATCAATGGACTGATCGTCACCCCCCTCATTGAATTGAAAGCTGCAAGATGGAATTGTTAGTTACAATAACTATTCTGTATGTAGAATGTGAATCTCGTACATCCCAGATGTGCAGCGAAGATGACCGACGGGGAGCAGTAGTCTGTGTAGGGTGTGCGGAGGGGTAAAAGTGATGCATCTCGACAATGGACTTACGGCGAGAGAACGCCATGATATTAGCAGAATGTAAAGCATAACATGAAAACAAAATGTATGTTTGTACATAAGTTATCTCCTTGTCAATCTGGTCCGTGGATGATCGACAGGTAGTACTATGACGCCGGCCAGACTCGGTAGGTCGTGATGGCCGGCCGGACTTGCTAGGTTGCGATGACTGGCGAGAGAGCACAGTGCCCCCACTGGGTGCTCGATGCGCACGGCGTGGTCCGTCCATCGGCCGCAGCTCAGGTTGTCCATTATTTTTTTGACTTGTGATGTGATGTACTTGAAAGTTTTCTGTAGTGCCAGTGGTGTGTCTAGGCTGCTCGTGGCGGTTCCAGACACACTTGCGATGTGCTGCGCCCGCTCCAACAGAAGTGGCATACCAAATAGGTTCAGTAACGAGTAGTATGAATTTCATAAATAAAACAATTAGACATTGCAATTGTCTTACGGTGTAATGGCACCGCGAAGCGCTGTGGCAATCGAACGAGCGTTATAGACTATCGTCACGCATGACCTCCTTCGGGCGATTTGGTGGAGGAACGGTGAGTCTACCATGCGACCAGGGTACGTCTGAAAGTCATACGGACACTACTCCATTACGACATCCAATAGCGCCCTGTCTGTCCATGCTGTCGTCCACTCCTTCTACAGTGTCTACCAGTTCGTACCATGCCAACCCCCCTCGATTGCTTGCTTTTCCGAAATCATCGATATTACAAAAAGAACATACGAAGTGTAAACATTACTCGGATGGAGTTTGGCTCACAGGTGTACGGCTCATGGCAGGAACCTGTTGTCCGAAGGGGGCACGACCTGGTACAAATCAAATTGTTGTATTACGTGCTGTGAGGGAGACTAGGGTAAACTGGTGTCCGATGGAGACCAGCCTCGCAAAGGACAATAAGCTCATGGCCCGCAGGATTGAGATGTAGGGATCGTCCAGCTCCCAATCATCTCTCACTGTAGCTTGAAAAGGCGAGGGCCATCCGTGTCACCTGTGATCCACACTGGTACAATGGTGCTCATCGTAGAACTCTTCAAGAAGTTTCGGTAAAGATATACCTTCTAATAAATAGGATAGACGAAATATTAGCCGATATACCGGTCATATTGGTATCAGTGCCCTGCCGCTACTGATGTCGCGTTGTGTTCTTAAATATCATTTTTGAAATTCAGCGGCCGATAGTTTGACAACTAATATGTCGATCCGATAATAGTTGAAGTAGTTTTATCATGGTGTCATGCATGTGTCACTATCACTGCTAATTCTTTTTATCATTTTGGAAGCTGCATGTACAATATTGAAATATTTATAGTTGCTATGTACGTAAAATGATACATACATACATACATGTATTAGAATTAGCTCGACACTAGTGTACGTAAAATGATACATACATGTATTAGAATTAGCTCAACACTAGAAAGGCATTTTCATGGAGAAGGATGGTAGAGTCATTTGGATAACGGAAGATAAATGGCGTGGTATTTTAGTGAAAGTAGATGATTCGATGGTATTTTTATCAAGGCCATGTTGATACTATCTTATAAAAGCTGTTTTTTAAGTAAATGGTTTTTCTATAATATCTAACTTTTAAACATAATATCTTTCTATGTTAGGATCACACTGTAATGACTTCATTTATATTATTAATATTACATATGATTTTTTTTCTCTGTATATTTTTCTATAAATCTATAAGCTAAAGATAAAAATTATCAGTAAAAACTAATATAAACAGTTGTTAAGTTGCACATTGCACAGCGGTATAGGAGCCCGTCGTTTTGGGAGGGCATTTTCGAAACACGCAAAAGAAAATCCCCTCACAAGACAAATCTTTAGAGGATGGGCACACAGACGCGAAAGAAAACCGCCGCAGAAACAACTTTGGAAGGATGGTAGTTTTGGGTGGGCATTGTGGTAATTTGACCTCTCTCTCTCTCTCCTCAGTGGCCAGCCAGCCAGCCAGCCGCCAGCACTTACCTTCCATACATGTATGTACACTGCGCTACCAGAGAGCACAGAGACCTGTGCTCTCCTCTGCTCTCATCTGTTGTTCTGCTCTGCCATCTGTGCCTCCTCCCAGCTCCTCCTCCGGCCATTACCACACCGAGAAAGCAAAGAAGCTTCACGCCGCGCAGCCGTTGCCGCGGCCATGCTCTCGCGGTTCAACAATCCGCTATGGATGCAGGAAGACGGTGGCCAAGAACAGGGCCACGGCCACGAGCAGCCGCCGGCGATGGGGATGCTGCCGGCGCCGGGGCAGGAGGCTGGGCACCACCACGACCAGCACCTCCTGGCCATGGCCGCTGGGGGAGGCGGGGAGTTCCGCTCGCCGGGGCTGCTTGATGAGGACTGGTACTTTGACGCGGTGGCCGCGGGCGCGGGCGCGGGCGGCGTCGCCGGCGCGCACGGGTCCATCCTCCTGGCGCCGTCGGCCCAGGCGGGGTTGGCGTCCGGCTCCGGCTCGCAGCAGTTCCCGCTTTTCAACATGGGTGGGGCTGCTGCGTTCGACGTCTCCGGGTTCGACCTCGGCGTCTCTGGCGGCGGCGACTTGGCGGCGTTTCTTGGCGCCGGGAACGCGTCGAACACCGCGCCGAATTCCTTGCTTCCGGCTGGGAACGCTGGGTTCCTTGGCGCGTTCGCCGGCTTCGGCACCGCTCCGGCGCAAATGCCGGAGTTCTGTGGCCTCGCTGGGTTCGACATGTTCGACACCGGTGCCGGAGGTGGAGGCAGCTCCTCCTCAGCGGCGCCCGCTGCTTCGGCGTCCGTGACTGGCACCCCGTTCTCCGGGCGCGGCAAGGCAGCGGTGCTGCGGCCGCTGGAGATCTTCCCGCTGGTGGGCGCTCAGCCGACACTGTTCCAGAAGCGCGCTCTCCGCCGCAACGCCGGCGAAGAGGACGACGACAAGAAGCGGAAGGCGGCGGCGGCGAGCGCCTTGTCCGCGGGCGGCGACATGGTACTCGACGACGCCGACGACGACGTTGTGAGCATTGACGCGTCCGGTCTGAACTACGACTCGGAGGATGCGAGGGGCGTCGAGGAGAGCGGCAAGAAGGACGGCAAGGAGTCGAACGCGAACAGCACGGTGACCAGCGGCGGCGCGGGCGACGGGAAGGGGAAGAAGAAGGGGATGCCGGCCAAGAACCTCATGGCGGAGCGCCGTCGCCGGAAGAAGCTCAATGACCGGCTCTACATGCTCCGGTCCGTCGTGCCCAAGATCAGCAAGGTGAGAATTCTTCTCCTATCAGAGTTGTGCAAGTAGTCAAGCACAGATAGAATTGAGCAGTAGTTCTTGCTTGTGCTTCGGTTGTGTAGGAGATTTTGATGCATCTATGTTTAGGCAGTTAATGATGACTTACAGCGCGTAATTTTGATGAATTATGTCTGTTTTTGTTGCGATGAAAGCAGGAAAGGTGGGAATTCTGTGGTTAGCATCTAGCATTGCTACCAATGTTTATGTTATGTTTCCCGTTCATTATGGCTTTAGTTTTCTGGCCTCAGAATGAACATATTGACTTCTTAATTTCAGTTTTTTGATTTTTTTTGCCTTTTGTTTCCTTATTTTTCTTTGCATTGTTCGTTGAGATGTATGGTATTTTTTATTTTTTCTTATTTTCTTTATTTTTCTTTAATTGAATAACTCAGAAAAACTAATGGTTGCTATAGTGTAATTTCAAATAAAAGCCAACAGCCGGAGCCAAAAGCATTCAGAATAAGCGAAAATGAACAGCACCTAATGCTTCACTGCATTTGACTTAGTGAACTCCGAGTACATGGTTTGATGAATTGTTTGTCATAGACTCATAGTCGAACCGTGCAATTGTTCGTGTAGAATTGTGGAGGCACACAGGCTTTGGGGATTTCTATATCATCTGCAGAAATTTTAGCTTCTAGTTTGTTGTTGGCCTTACCACTCCTTAGCCTGACAAGTTCGTGGTTTTGCATCCCCAGTTCTTCTGTTTAGCTTCTACCGATGTCATCTCTATATTAGCTTAGTTTTAGTTTCTAGTTGTTGCTAGTTTGGTGAATTAAATGTGATCTCTGCGCATTAGTTGTACTACAAGAAAATTACTGGCTAGTCTTACTGTCATGATCTGTTTCTGCTGCCTCTTGTTCAGTTTCCAGTCAGTTATCATAGAGTTGTAGGCAGATTGCAGAAATATAATAAAAGACATGCCCTACATCACTAGTGCTGTAGTTTTGTTTTAAAAAGGAGAATCTTTTAATCTTTCGTTGTATAAAAAGGAGCATGAGTTATGGTGTAAATTGCATCATCTATTTCAGTTACCTTTTCCTGAATTTAGTATTTCACCTTTATTCTTATTGGTATTACTCAACTATGTGCATGTAATTCGCCAGTTACCGTTTCTCTTTGCGACTGTCCAATGAACTGATTTATGTGGTTGCAATCGGTAGATGGACAGGGCTTCTATTCTTGGTGATGCAATCGAGTACCTGAAGGATCTTCTTCAAAAAATCAATGATCTTCAGAACGAGCTCGAGTCATCCCCTTCCACATCCTCACTGCCTCCAACACCTACAAGCTTCCACCCTCTGACTCCAACACTGCCCACATTGCCATCTTGTGTGAAGGAAGAGCTTTGTCCAAGTGCATTGCCAAGCCCTACTGGTCAGCAACCAAGGGTTAGTATATGTTCTCTCTGAATTTCACTAAACCAGTATTTTTCTTCAGATCAGCTAACCTGTATATATCAAAGAAACTTGTCCTTGACATGATATGACATTACTTTTGCTAATGTTTAACTAGTAATAGACAGAATTCAGCTAAAGCTGTAATGTGATTGATGTATGCATCAGTTTGTGCAATTATTGTCAAGCCTGATAAAACATTGGACTCACTTAAAACATTTTTCTGCTCTTGCAAAAGGTTGAGGTTAGGATGAGGGAAGGTCGGGCCGTCAACATCCACATGTTCTGCCCTCGCAGGCCTGGTCTTCTTCTTTCTGCCATGAGGGCAATCGAAGGCCTTGGTCTCGATGTCCAGCAAGCTGTTGTCAGTTGCTTCAACGGCTTTGCCTTGGATGTCTTCAAGGCTGAGGTAATGTACAAACTTTCTCCCTATTTTCAGAAAGAGTAAAAAAAATGACTTGTTGCCACATAAAACTCAATTATAACTAACGATTGATCACTCATTTTCTTCACATCAGCAACGCAAGGATGGGCCTGGCCTTCGACCTGATGAAATCAAGGCCATTCTCTTGCAATCTGCCGGGTTCCATGCCGTGATGTAGGACAAGAGAGCTAAATCAACTGCAAAGGACAGTGTAGCTAAGGAAATTACAAGTACCGGTGTTTCCGGTTCTGGGGTGTTTTCTACAGAAGCAACTTCATCTTTTCTAGTCTGAGACCTGCTCTGGGTTTCCTGAACCAATTTATCTACCAGAGTTTAGAGTCAAAAATAATGTCAGTAGCCCCTTACTACTTAACATTGTGTTATAAGCTTATGCCTGTTGTTACTTCTCGGTACATGCTTTCATCTTGTGTAATCTGAAGAATAATTATGTCGATTAACAAGCGTCGAAACGGTCCGAAAACAGCGTGAATCCGCTCTATGATCTGTCCTTTTCCTTGTATGATTTTTGCCATATGGTTACTGTGGCTTTGCCTGTTTGTTGGGTTCGTAAAGGCCTAAAGCATGTACTGTACAATGCCCAGTAACGGATTGAGAGATTCAGGTCAGTAATTGGAAGCAGGCAAAGTGGTCCTTGTACTGGACCAAACACGTCTTCGCTGCAGCCTGTCGTTAGGAGGCCTGGATTCGGTTGGTTTCCAATAAAAGGTCGGTAGAAAATTGGTGAGATTTTCATCATCGAAGTTAAAAACATTTCTTACAGTCTGTTTAAATGCACTGCAATGCAAAATAAGACCAGTGATAAGTTGTTTCCTGCCCTAGATTTCTGAGATTTTGTACGCTAGTAATAAAGTAGTTTTATCCACTGATCCGGGATTGGGGCCAAAATGAAGTTTCTCTCGATGGAGCTGTAACATCATGCGGTGACACCTCCACGAGAGTGATAAGTATTTAACGTTGCTTATATTTGGCTTTTATCATTTGAGTTTGATTTTTGTGGTTTTTGTGGTGTCACTTGTGCTGTTTGGAAGCACAAAATGAAGTTTCTTTTGATGGAGCTGTAAGACCATGCGGTGATAATTTTACAAGAGTGATGAGTATTTAACATTGCTTATACTTTGTTTTTGTTATTTGAGTTTGATTTTTGCAGTTTTTGCGGTGTCACTTGTGCTGTTTGGAAGCACCGGTCAGGCCGCCTTGGCATGGCAGTCTGATCGCTGATGGGGTGCGGTTAGACTGGCCTGGAATGGCAATCTGACCATTGGGGTGCGGTTAGACCAGCTAGACTAGGGTGGTCAGACCGGTTTGCTAGCCGCGGTCGAACCGTCCCTTTCTGAGCAGAGTTGAGTAGAGGTTGTTCTATTGTTGTGAGTCATGATGGTGTCTATGCAGTGTTAGTCATGTTGTGTCCATGCAAGTGTTAGTCATGGGGAGTCCATACATGTTGGCATGTCCATGCATACGTTTACTAATTGAGAGTTAATTGTATGTCATTTGTGTTCGGATTGATTGCTTTGTGTTTTGGTGTGTAGTTGTTTTGATGATTGTTACAATTAGTAGCAAGACCGAGGCTACAGAAGGGGTTTTGAAGCCATGGCGTATCGCGTAAGTCTGGGTGGAGTAACATCTCAAGCCGAGAAGCATGGGGGAAAGACAATGGTCATGAAGAGTCAAGCATGCATGTGATGTGCCAATTGAACTTGTACATTTCAAGTGGTAACTTTCCTCAAAGCAGGCATATGATCTCGGCGGCAAGGCGTTGGGTATTACGAACTATAGAGTGATGTTGGTGTACCATGGAACTTGGATGTTTCAAGTGGTGGCGGACTCAGCGTAGGTGTACGATCTTAGTGACAAGTCATGGGCATCACATCGTCATGAAGACCGGCAAGTGGCAATTGAGTAAATTATCCAAAATCGGGTGAAGTGACGGTTTG
Source organism: Dendrocalamus sinicus (assembly GCA_036346575.1). Taxonomy (NCBI): domain Eukaryota; kingdom Viridiplantae; phylum Streptophyta; class Magnoliopsida; order Poales; family Poaceae; genus Dendrocalamus; species Dendrocalamus sinicus. Next base: position 6,185,843 of record CM070672.1, on the reverse strand, counting down.
TAAAACCACAGCACTAGCCTAAGTAATTTAGGTTACGTCTTTATAGGTGAAATATATTATCGGGCTTGTGGAGCCTTGTGAAAGTATGTAAGAGTGTAGAAACTGTTTGTGTGTGGGCTACCGGGTTTCTCCATATGTAAAAGATATGATCCACTAAGGAGTGACTAATTGTTAGAGTTAAGTGAGAGGTAAGGAGCCTCCACTATATAAGCCTTGTGTTAAGTTAAGTCTTATAAGGACTTGAGAGATAGGGTTAGGGTTTCCTTATGTTGAAGCCTTCTCTGTGTGCATGCTTTAGGCTTAGAGCTCTGCTGTACTAAGGGATTGGCTGTAAAATATTTCTCTCTAAGTGAAATAAATATCTAAAGTTTGCCCAAATGAGTTGTGCCATGGATCCCCTCTTGTGCTTTTAATTTGTTTGGCTTTCTTGCTTAGATTTATCCTCTCTTGAGCCTTTATGGTGCCAAGGATGTGTAAGAGGTAGAGATATCACATGGAGACAAAATCTCATCCATCTAGAAATGATCTAAAGGAAGTTCTTGAATTTGCTCAGTTTTCTCAAGAGAGATGTGATTTTTTTGTGTTTTGCCCTTGTGGGTGATTTGGATCGAATTCATGTTATGATCTAACTTGCTATGATATATGAGAATCCATGCAAAGTTACCTAAATCATCTAGAACTCATGAGCAAGAGCAGATTGAAATTTCTCTCTTTTGCCCGGTTTTGGTGGACCCTTCACTCAAGTAGAAAAAGGTCATAATTTTGGCAACGATTCTCTCAATCGTTGATTGGAATAGGTTGTGACATCCTAGAGAAGGTGCATGCTAAGTTTTAAGTGATTTGGATCATCAGATCAAAAGTTACAAGGTTTTTTTTGGATTTGAAACAGTGCTGATTTTATTGTTCATTCTGGTCTGATCGCCAAAATTCTAGAGGTTTGACCGGTGTTATTGTTTATTCCGGTCTGACTGCTCCCATGTAAAGGTCTGACCACTTTTGGATAGAGGTCTGACCGGCTTTGGGTTGAGGTCTGATCGGTGAGGGTTTGAATTTATGAGATTTTCCCTTCCTTCGCTCAAGGCTTTGTTGAATCTTTGAATTTGTGTTTCCGTTGCTTATTGTTGTTGGTATTTGGGGGAAGATTTTGAAATAATCATTCACCCCCTCTGAATTGCCATACTAGATCCTACAGGAGCTGACTTGCAGACTCTAGTTCTTTCTTGGAAGCTCCTTCAGTAAAATGCTTAGAATAACAAAATTCTACTTCAATATTTATTCCCCCGCTTTTAGCTTATGATCCTGCTTATAATTTCTAACGTGACCTGCATGAACAATCTTTTTCCCCTAGAATATGCAAGAGTGCTGCACATCATTTCACAAAGAAGAGAAACAATTTTGTCATCAATACGAGACCAAACAGTAAGTTTATAAGCACCCCCGGATAGATTCATAGACATCGAGGACGTGAAGGGAATCAGTGAGAAGCACATGAATGACCAAGTGTATTTAATATGAGTGTCTAGGGTTACAAAATAGCCTACCCTCTCCCTTTACAAGGGGTCTTATTTATAGAGGCGGCGAGGGAGGCAAGTGAAGTTACAAGTTTGCCCTTAAGGCCTAACTTACTCCTAAGGGTATCTTCATCCTTTGCCCCACATAGGTCCACCATGTTTGAGAGACTCCAAGGGTCGGTCATGGCCCGCAACTCCCAATAACCTGTGAGAAGTCATGGAATGTTATGGTACCTTGGTCTTGGGGTGGACACTAGGTGATAGACCATGTGGAGTCCGACCTTCGCTTGGAACACCCTAGGTCTGGGGATTGCACGTAGTATGAGGAGGCGCCTTCACCCCGTTGGAACCTCCTTGGGGGAAATGGTGTAGACTTGGTGCACTGTAGATCGGAACCACCCGAGTAGTCTTAGTCCACCGCGTATCGAACTTCGGAGCAGTGCTGAGCAGACCCAGTCCACCATGGATCGGCCTTGCCCTACAAATACCCCCTCCCTTTCTTCATTTCCTCCCTTCAATTATTCTCCTCCATTCCTCTCCCCACTCCCTCAACTCACCCATCCGACTTCATTCCCAGACAGTCTCCTCGCCTCGACCTCGGGAGATGATGCCGATGTTGGGGTTTCTCTTCAGTGGCCTAAGGCTCCTTTGGGGGCCCCAACTCCGGTGCTTGGACTCTCTCCAAGGATCCCCCTCCGTCGGCGCCCAGACCCCCTAGGGGTCTCCTTCTTTCATGTTCGGACCCCCTCCATGGGACTCTTGCATTTTCCCTCGGACCTTCTCTAGGGGTTGCCTTCATCCACGCCTAGACCCCCACTAGGTGTTGCATTCACTTGTGCCTAGAGCACCTCTGCCTCGGCCATCCTAGCACACCGTGCATCGTTCAAACCTCTGCGATCCATCCTGACCATCCCTAGATCCACCGCCTTGACGCTCGGACCCCATCCTCCAGGAGTTGGCTTCACTTGCACTTGGACCCCCTCCGAGGGTGGCCTCGACGGTCCGTTGCCTCAGCCATCCTAACCTCTGGCAGCCCGGACCCCACTCGAAGCTCTATCCCTTGGCCACTTGTACCCTGTCCAGGGCTTTGCCACCCATCACTCGTAGCCTATTCGGGGCTTTGAACCACTTGATGTTGCCCTGAACTTTGCTTTCTTGAGGTGGCTCCTTCCACCATGATTTCGAAGAAGTCGACAACGTCCACCGGTCCCTCCGCCAAGAAAGGCGGGAAGGAGAGGGGGTGGCTGAGGAGGAGGAAACTCCCAAGAAGGCCATCTAGTTTTCTCATTACTGGGCTCTTCGAATATGAACAGGGGCTTTCTATAGCAATTGGAGAAGGAGGGCAAGATCAAGAGCACCAACTTGGTCATCTTACCCAAGCCCAATAAGGTTCACCTTAACCCGAGGGCCAGGGATGCTCGTTGTCTTCACTTCTCAATTCAAAGCTGCTCATCACATTCCCCTGATCGGGCTACTTAAGGACGTGCTCGATACATTCAACCTTGTGGTCTCCCATCTCAATCTGGGTTCCTTTGTACACCCCTCGATGTATGAGTGGGTGATGCGGAGCTTAGGGGTGATAGCCTTTCGGCTCCAGGGCAGCCGTCAAGATTCTGAGCCTGTCGATCATGGATGTGAACATGATGTTCACAGAGCTTCTCCCGTCTATGAACACATGCCTTACTTTGCACAGACAATGGAAGCAGAGATCACTAGGGCGTCATGATGTTGGAGGCTAACTCCAACTGCGTCTTCGGAGCCAAACATGATTGCTGTGTTGACCCATTACAGGAGCTTGGTTGGGGGCTGTGTTAATGTGGTTTACTTGATGGGCATAGGCCACATCGTTGCTTTGACGTGAATGTGTGTGTGTGTTTCCGCCGGTGATTGCATGCACCACGTGATGGGTGTGGGAGAGGGGGTTGTATCGCGGCACGCCAGCCATGGCTTGGACTTGTTGCCAGTGGAGTTACCGAGCGAAGGCAGTGAACTCAAACCCTAAAGTGTCATGATAAGTCTATCCATGAATGTTGCAGAAGTGACAGTTGTTGCTGTGATCAAGGCGTTGCTCTTCTCGCCTTTGGCTGCTTTCGTGCTTGCTCCTGCGATGGTGGCCCTAGCGTCGTTGTGGTGGTCATAATGGTATGTTTGTGCGGCTTCGGATTTTATATGGTACAAGGGGCGATGGTGGCATTGCCACCTTTCGGGGCACGAGGTCTGTAGTGGCTAAGGTCTACGCCTCCCTACAAGCCTGCCCCTCCTCAAACTTAGAGTATTTCTTCATGATGGAAAGTAGCTCCACCATCATCTTTGGCTCCTTCTGTTCTAACTTGTTAGCCCACTCCCCCTTATGAAGAGCCCAACGAACGGCCTTGACGGCGCTTATGTCAAAGATGCCTTGGACCTGGCAGTGGATGTGGATGAAGGGGCACATGAAGTCTTTGATGGACTCGCCCGTCATTTGTTTGATAGCGTGTAGGTAGGAGGACGTCACCCGCTTGTTCTGGCTTCCTTGGAAGTGCTTACTCAATTTCTCTTGAAGATGTTCCCACAAGTATATTGAGCATGATGGGAGGGAGAGGTACCACGGTTGAGCGACCCCTGAGAGAGCCAAGGGCAATCTTTTTGCTATAATGGCTTCGTTCGCTCCCCCTACCACTATGGCAGTTTCGTACACATGGACAAACTCCATGGGGTCATAGCCCCTGAGTACTTCATAACTTTTGGCATCTGAAAATGCATTGGCCATGGCATGGCTTGTAAGACTAGGCTCAACGGGTTGGAATGGTCAACGAGACTAGCAACCTCATGGGCAGGAATCGGGGGCACAAGGGTAGTCCGATGTGGAGTCAAGCGTGGGATCTTGCGCTTGGTCGACCTGGGGCAGCCCATCCCCCAGGTGTCCGCGGCTCGCCCTCACGCCCTTGGCCAAAGCCAGGGCCCCCCTTCGCTCTTGGTCGAGTTGCGTTCAGAGATTGTTGGCTTCTTGGAATCCAGACGAAGGTGGCAAGTTTGCCCGAGCATAGACTTCGGCCAGCTAGGCCCGAAGGGCTTCGACCTCGGGCACCTCAGGATGTGTTGTCTCCTGTGCCAACACCCATGCTTCCTCCAGCTGGCTCCTTAGCTTTTTAGCTTCTTGGGCTTCCGTAGGCGATGGGGTCTTACCTCGGCTCGCGCCCTCTCGTGTTATGCCAGGAGTTCTCCTGCTTGGTGAGCCTCAGCCGTGGACCACAAAGCCTCGGTTTGTGATTCACTCAATTGCCTTTAGAGGTCCTCCACCTCCTCATGAGCACTCGAAGGATCGGCCTTCCAGGGAGCTACAATCTTGTTGGTAACCTGGACCTCCATGGAGAGGTCTGGTTGCACCTCTAGGCCCAGAGCGTCACTTGCTGCGGTGTGGCTTGGCTTCGGCCTTGGAGGGGGTTCGCACCTCCCATCTCGGCAATCTTTCGTGCCTTCTTCTTAGGCGATATGACTTGTCACTCGATAATTATTGTCGATACGAGATCGGACAGTAAATTATAAGCACCCTCGTTCGGATTTGAAGATCGCGAAGAACGCAAAGGGACTTAGTGAAAAGTACACAAATGGCCAAGTGTATCCAATATAGTTATCTAATGTTACAAAATGGCCTCCTCTGTCCCCTTCAAGGGGTCCTATTTATAGAGGGGGAAAGAGAGACAAGTGAAATTACAAGTTGGCCTTCAAGGCCTAGCTTATTGCTATGGGTATCTTTGTCATTTACCCCCACACAGGTCTCACCATGTTCAAGAGACTCCAGGGTCGGTCCGTGGCCAATTCCGTATCTCGTCGGGGTTGGCTCGCGATCTCACTGAGGTTGGCTAGCGGACTCCACCAAGGTTGGTTCATGGATCTCGCTGAGTTTGACTTGTGAACTTGGCTCCAAACCCTGCTCGGGTAGACCTCCCGATGGATGCCATTGTTCTGAGATCGTCGTGGGCCCGAGGTGACATGGGGACCATCCGTCAACAAATTTCAACCAGTATGCTCATGAGAGCTGCACGAATGATTTCCGCAAAAGATACTTCTGCAATTGTTCTCGTGTTCAAGACCTACAAATGCCGCATCCTATCAGAGGAGCTTGTAGGATCATGGTTCCATCTGATCATGCCATTTCATGCACAGGCACCCTTCTTAGTGAAGTACATCCAACAAAGGAGAGGATCTGACAAATGATTATTAGCAGGGTTTAATCTTTCGGAAGCAAAAAAAATTCGGCTGCCGGTGAAAGAAACGTAAGAACGAAATTTCGTTCAAATGTCGGACGAAAAAAATCAATTTTTTTTATGAAATTTAACCAAAATTTAAATAAAATTTGAATAAATTTCAAATAGAGCCAAATTCAGCCAAATTTTAGCTGAATGAAATCTCTTTCACTGGGCACCGAAAGGGATGAAATTTTGTCAATTTCGCGAAATTTCGGACGAAATTTGTAACACTTATTATTACTCCCCATTACAAGTAAAAAAATGCTTTTCATCTCCATTTCATCCACCCATTCTCTCTAGAATTCTACTCAGAACCCCGAGTTCTATCACCGGGAACTCTGGCAGAGCTGAAAAGAACTGCTGGTCTATCTAACTACTCCGAAGTCCTACCATGGTGGTGGAGCATACGAGTACGTAGAAACACGAACCGCACGGTGTCCTTAATCGATCCAGAGTTCATTTTCACCGAATAAATGCCTGCAGATCGATCGATCCGGCGTGCGTACGTACGTACGAGCCGAGCACCGCTGGGACGCCGTTATGGAGGCCAGAACGGCCACTGCCACCGGGCTGCGGCTGCCGGATTCCTGAATTCCAATCATGATCCTGTGCCTGTGGTCGTGCATGGCAATTGCAGCAACGCAATGCAATGCGACACACGCATTGAATACGGTTCACTCCCTTCCTGTGCTCCTCTCTCTCTCTCTCTCTCTCTCTCTCTCTCTCTCAAATGCGCTTGGCATCTTAACTTTAGTTAGTTAGATTCCGGAGCTATTGCACCCTGTGCTGCTTGCAGTTGCCGGTAGAGAAGAGAAGAGAAGAGAAGAGAAGAGAAGGGGATGGGATCGGAGAGGAGCAGAGAAGGAGGAATTACTCGGCGCGCGCGAGCGACTTGTCAGTTTCTGTGACACTGTCAGGGCACAATCACTCGCATGCATGTGCCACTGGATCTACCGCTGCTGCCCGCCGTCGACGTCGGCCTCCAACCGCGTTGCACGCGGTAAAAAAAACCCTTCGGACACGGTTTGGCCCGAGGCTGCAAGGGCTCCCGTTTAGAATTCGGATTTTTCCACCTCGTGGAATACTGGGAATTGAACTCCGTTGGTAGTACTCCAAACTAGTTTCTAGCTTATAGCTTCTGGCTTAAAATACACTGTAGCGATTAAAAATATATTATAACAGCTAACAAGAAATTGAGAAAAAGTATAAAAAATTGAGAATAAAAGAAAAACACGTTACATCTTAACAAACAATGTAGAGGAATAAGGGCAAAAAAGAAAAGGCTAAAAAACCAAAAAGCCGAAATTAAACAAGCTGACGTATTCTAGAAGCCAGAAGAAAAAGTTGTTTGGAGTAGAGCCATAAACAGCTTATGTCTGCGGGAAAAGCCATTTGAAACACGTTTGCTTTCTAACATGGTATTTTTTTTTCTTTTTTACTTTTTCTTTGTATTATTTATAGAGATATAATGATGTTTTTTATTTTTTATTTACCTCAAAAAAGTAAACAGTCGTTATAGTGCCAATTCAACCAAAACCTAAAAAACATAACACTTTTGAATGCTGCCTTAAACTTCAGTGTTTCGTAGGCAATATGTTGAGCTGCAGAGCCTTGATCCTTCTCTGGACCGTCCCATTGGGTGATCTAGCGGTTCAGGATTTTGAGTTTGAGTGTGTAGGATTGTATGGCAAAATTAGAGGGGGTTGAATGATTGCCTCTGTTTTCTGAAATCTTCAAGTAGTCAATGAAGGTTTCGACAGCTCAATTGACTACTTGATGCCCAGTTGCTCGCCAAATCGCTTAGCTTTAATCTTCGACCATATTGAGCGTACTTGAAAACGTCAATCCAGAAGTAGAGCCTCTTGATCACCTTTGCACGTAGTCATACGCTTTGTCCTAACAGCAATCACCAGAAATTTTCAACAAATCATGAAACAGATTAATTCAAGATGTTCTTTATTGCTGGATTTATGTGGATATACAAAGCGCCCCTCACAAGCACCCTTAAAAACCTTCCCAACGAAAGCCCTAAAACAAGTCTCTCAAAACCTGCACAAAACTCTCAAAACCACACATCAACCCATACCCTCTCCCTGCTTTTATAGGTTAACGCTACAAACCATGTCTACCTCAAACACGGACTCACAACCTTATCTCTTCTGAAATCAAGGAACCTAAAATCCTCCCGAATGCGGGTTTTAATCAATCTCTCAGTCTTCTCAGTTATGGACTTCATTCACAACTTCTAACTAAACACGTGATGAAGCCTCTAGGAACGCACCTCTCGTAGCTTCATCTCGCATCATCCATCCCATGTGTCAAACCCTCTAGGACCACACCATCCATAGCTTCTCTATGAATCACCATCTTTGATCTCCATGTTCTCCAGTGTTAACCCGACCACCTTGTGTGACATCCTCAACTGTCTGGACCTTAGATTTCCTCATCCTAGTCCGGGTCCTCCTCGTCACCGACCATGATCGTCTCCATGCCCACCTGTACATGCAAAGACCAAAGAACATTTTACACCACATAAGTTCTTCACAACTTGACCATTATAAGTCTACACACACAAACTACACCGTTAACCATCCATCAAGATCAATCAGATCAGCCATGACCACAATATCCAACGCTTTCCAAAACACCAGCCTCAGATTTCCATTACGATTGCTACGCACGAACCAGTCGCTAGCTCATTGAGTATTCGAAACCACAAGTACTCGGGAAAAAATATCTCTCTGAACACTCAAGAAAACATATGCATCACTACCGGCCACAGAACTATCGGGTACTGACTACCGAGTATCGATCGCTATGACTATCGATCACCAACCAATCACTGCATCATCGATCACTGAGTACCGAGTATCACCGACAACCGCTACGACCAGATCAGTCAACCACTGACCCAACATGAGTACTCGAGGTACTCGAAGATCACAAGAATTAAAGCACTCATACTGACCATGAAATCTACAAGTATAGACTGTGAAGTCTATGACAACCGATCACAAAGTCTTCGACAACCGATCGTGAGGTCTACGATAATTGATCGAAAAGTCTAAGACAACGATAGTAGACCACAAAGTCTACGAGTATCGAGTATTGACCAGTAAAGTCTACGACTATCGAGTACTATCCAGTAAAGTCTACGACTATCGAGTACCGATGAGGTACCGTAACTATGACTATGGGAAAGTATTGTAGCTATGACCATCGACCATTTACTGTAGCAGATAACCTTACGACCTTCGACCGGTTCACTGTAGTTAAGACTGGTTCACTATCGCTTACGACCGGTTAAATGTTGCTTACGATCGGTACACTATTTAAGGTCAAAATCTACAATTACCTACTATGGTCATTCTGCCGTGGTCAAAATACCGTGGTTGATTTGTTGTAGTCGAAGCCAGACGTGGTTAAAGTCTGACGTGGTCGATGTCTGCCATGATCAAAATCTACCGTGGTCAAAGTCTGTCGTGGTTGAAGTCTGCCATTTAGACCTGCTAATCAAACCATCCATCACAGGCTGATCGGACCAGCCATCACAAGATTAATCGGATTACCAGACGTGGTCATTTTGCCATACTAAAAACTCAATCATAGAAGCACATTGATCAGAACTTTCACGAATGCAAATTCCAATAGAACCAAGTGTCAATTATTTGTCATCAACAAAATGCACGACTATCACATGGTCTAATAGAGTGAAATTTGTCCCGTGTTGTACGGATGGGAGCCAGTGAGCAGGGACCGATAGTGCAACATGTAGGTGTTGTTTGGCCAAGCTTCGGAGCTGGACACTCTGGGACATATTTTTTTAGCTTCGGCTTATGGCATTTGGGTGCGGATTATTGATTTTGAATTATTCGTGAGAGAGACTACAGAGTAACAGAAACTTGCGTACGGTTTTGGCAGACATAAATGAAGTCACTACAATATGTACTACAATCAACTTGTAGACTCCACTTTGAAAAGGCACTCTGTTTTAAAGTTAGTTAATGTAGAAAATCAAAAAGTAACTTTTAGAAGCTGAAAAGAATAGACCTATATCTCCGGAGCCTGGCTACGCAGGAGCCCAGCTCCAGAGGAGCCTAATTTGCACTAGAAGAAAGAAGCAAGGGAGGAAAGGTGGCTTCACCGGCTCCAAATGATTTTGGGAGGAGAACCCTCATTGGATATGAGGAAGATACAATTGTGGAGGCAATTTTGTCAAGTGGAGAAATTTGAAGCCACGGTTAACATTTGTGCCAAACACCCTTTTTTTCATCTTGCGCCCAAAATCTTGAGGCGGAGCTTGGGCAAAAGGTGCCGTCTAAAACCCGTCAATTGGTTTTAGAGACCCTGACAGCGAGCGTTGATTTCTAGCCAAGTAGGTACAGTGAGAGCATGAGTCAAAACGGATTGGATATGAACAGGTAAATATCTTTGCCATATCTAAACCATTTTTATACGAATACCCTGCATATGAATATGAACAGTGATAGTAAGCTGAATAAGAATTGAATGCGGATATGGTCACAAATTTCACCTGGATCATGGAAAATCTCTTAAAAAGCATGTATAGCAGCAACAAAAACAAAGAATTAGTTTATTTAGTCAACATGATTATCAACTCATCACACTGTCATGAATCAAACAATATATACTAGCAATCAACTACTTGCAACTTCAATCTTCAACGATATAGATAGTTTATCAATCAATCCAATATGCATTAGGCTGAATCTGGATAATTTCCACTGCCCCATTTAGCCTAATCGCGGTGACACCTAAAGTGGAAATTGACAGCTTTGGTAGCCACAGACTGAACGTTTTGCAGCCCTAAGGCCTCCCTAGTTTCACGGGTTCACATCCTTTTTCCCCTGTGTATAACCATCTTCAATCCAAAATATGTCTTGGTTTACGATTCCTTCCGTTTTAGCTTACGCAGGCGACATTTCCCACCGTACGCACCGATTGCCTATTGATAGCCATGTCAGCGAGATGATATGTCAAGGTTCTATTTCAAACAGCTTTTAGTTTCTACTTTCACAAGCCAAAAGTAACACACAATCAGCACCCAACCGGTGTGACCGCTCTCCTGTTATCAAAATAAAAAATCAGCCCAACTCAAAACTACTTTTGGTGCAAACATCAAAATCCATGATAAAATGAATTCAAACTTTGCACATGTCTTATTGAAGATCTTAGGAACCTATTCTATCTAAAGATATCATAGATCTTAATCAAAGTTTTAACCTTTGCTCAAAACATGCAATGTTGCAAAACTCAAAAATTTGAGAAACAACTTGCTCGTGGGATAACAATAGCCAAGATGGCTCTAAATGTGTTCCTATATGTCACAGCAAGTAAAATTAACCAGCGAAACGAAACCAAAACCCTCATATCAAGATTTCTCAAGAAGGGCTCCAAATCAATCAATAATCGAACAAATTCAAAATCTTGCAAACCACAATACCTAAATGGATGAGATTTGATCTACATAAGTCATCTCCATTATTTACACATCCTTGGCACGTAGCAAAATCAAAAATAGGAGAGAAGAAGAACAAACAAGAGCAAGAGCAAATCAACAGAACAACAATAATTCATGAAAGATGAACAAACTTGATTATATTATTACATAAGGAAGAAGGTTTTATAGCCACTCCATAATGAGGATAAGAGAGCACACAATAGTACTCACTCTTTTCTTTCAAATTATAACCCTAACTCAAGAATTAAATTGTTGAGGATACTATGAATGGTTTGCTTGCAAGCCTACATCTCTTGCAAGCAATCGTCATACTTACTACATATAGGTATACCAATGGCTTACTACGCATCGGTAAGTCTCTCACTCTAGTTCCACCAGACCATGTCTTACTTGGACCGATCAAGCTACTTAGTATAACCCATCGCTTGAACCTTCCCTTCAATATTCCTTACCTTCCTTGTGCCACGCTTGAGCTAAACTATCTCACCCAGTATCCTTGACTGTTCTGGATCTCGACTCCTCCATTAGCGTAGTCCTGATCCTTGCCATTGACCATAGTTGACTACAATCTTATTTGTATATCCAAAGATCAAGAAATCATTTTCGAGTATAAGTTCTTCACAACTTGACCAATGTTAGCTCAAACATGCTTCATACAACATGAATGCACTGACCCATGACCAATTGACTCAAATCTCAATCAAATTACTAAATTTCTGTACACATTGCCAAAGCTACAGAGGCAGTCGGTCTGACCACTATCCATGAGACCGCTGTGCACAGCTGGTCTGATCACTAGAAGCTGAACCACAAATTGAAACTCCAAATCTTTGGTAAATTTGAATTTTAACTCCACATACATTGACAATGGTTCATGATAAAAAAAATCCTGGACCTTCTCACATGATCTCTCAATCCCCCCTTAATTAACGCATTTGTAATCACTCCAAAAAATGCAAATTTAAGTTGATTTTGGAAATAGAAGGGAAATTTTGCGAAGGAAAACTCAAAATGGTCGAAATGGATTGCAGAAATTGAAACTAACCATATGAGCAAGAAATTGAGATAAGCAACTAGATAGAATAAGTTTTCTAAAAAAGCTTTAATTCCACTAAAGAAATTTAGAAATCTCACTCTAGATTCATAAGAAAGAGCAATTGTTCTATTTGACTTTAGTCATGGTGAGAGGAGATAAAAAAGATAAAGAAAATCAAAGTAAAACACACAAGCTTCAACAAGAATTCACACAAAAACTTTAATTTTAGCTCTAGATATGCATTTTTATCAATCTTATCCCCTTTGACAATGGATTCGTGAGGATATATGAAAGAAGAAAGAGCCTAAAATGAATTGAAATGGTTGTATTTTATTCATATTTAGCTTGATAAGGATCTATAAAAATTATCCAAAATGACTTCCCAAGTATTACACCAACCGCATTATGTGAAGTAGATATCTAGGTCATGACCGTCCATATGTACCAAGACTAAGCCAATTGAGCAAGAATCTGAAATTAAATAAATTTATTAGCATATCAAGTTCTCAAATTCTTAGTTTAGCCAAAGGTATCAAAAATGAGTCAAACTATATCAACGAGCTAAATAGAACCAAAAAATTATAATCGAATCATTTTAGAATGCTATAAGTTCAATGTTGAATCATGCGCGAGCGTCACAGCACCTCCGTACGCGTGCGCGCGGCGCCGTCCAGCGCTTGAGCGCATCCGATGAGCTGCATCGCCTTCGTTTGTTACGATCCAACTACAGGATACATGGTACAAGAAGAAGTTGGGACTGGGAACGGAGAAATCAGACGGGGATTAGAGCATCTCAGAAGAGCTTGGAGAGGATCAGAGAGTGAGAGGATACATTGGGGAGGAGCAGATGGGAACCAAGAGAGGAAGGGCCAATCCGTTTCTACTCTGATCAAGTCAACCATCTCCTTGTTTACCTCAAAAAAAAAAAGCTCCTTGCCAGAACTTCAGTATTTGGATTGGGATAAATTCCTTATATGCCGCTGGAATTTTGGAGTGAATCTCACTTACCTGTGGGATCTGAGACAGTAGTGGCGTATATGGGATGAGGCAAACTTCTAGCGGGGTTGCTTGAGATCCTCGGCCTGTGACTTTGGCCCAGCTGAATTAGCGGGACATGATTTGTCAGTTCGACAGTAATGCTCGGCGGCGCACAGCTCTAGCCGTGCGTTTTTTTAAATGTAGCTTATGACTTCTCCCTTATGGTTTTGAATTCTGACTATTCACCAGAAAGTACGAAAAAGATAGTCATATGTAATTTTGACTAATATATTTGAAGTCGGTATAATATCTACTACGACCCTGTTCTTTTCAGCTTTCAAAAGCTGTTTTTTGGCTTTTCTACAGTAACTAGCTTTTAAAGATAGTATCTTTTTAAAATAGGGTCTACTAGTTAATTGTAGTATATACTGTACCGACTTCATTTATATCTACAAAAACCACACGTAAGTTTTTGTTACTCTGTAATCTCTCGCACGAACAGCCCAAAAGTCACAAGCCGCAGCCAAAAGCCATAAGCCGCAGCTAAAAAGAACAAGTCCTATAATCAATTAATAGACCTGTCTTGAAAAGGCTCTTGTTTAAAACCTAGTTACTGAAATATAAGTTATAATAAGTCTAAAAAGAATGGGGCCTGCGGTCTGATCTATTCCTTGACGGATAACCCATTCACTATGGCCCTCTTCATCCCCTTTGGCGTTGACGTTCACTATGAGCTTCGCAAGGGCATCCCTCGGCTGGCTTTGACGTCGTGTTATTTTGATCTACGCCGAGTGCAGGCACGTCGTTACGGCCTGTTGGTCTAGGTCTATAATTTTTTGACTTATAGTTTAAAACTAACTTTTTAGTTTAAGCAGTTTAAGATCCTGTTCAAAAGTGGTATACCTTTTAATTGATTATGAGAGGATTAAGAGAGTAAAAGACACTCATATTGAGAAGCCACTTTGTTTAAAGCGGCTCTTACAGTAACTCCTACAAACGGTTTATAGAAGCCACCTTGAGAAATTACTTCGTTCAAAAATCGGATTCTAAAAGCTAAAAGGTAGATGCTGATTAGAATAGGGCCTAAAAACACTCCACTTTTATACATGATAGAGGTGGATAATTTACCCTAATTCCGATGGCATTGGTCTGAAAAAACCCTCACTAAGCCATGATTTTACCCTAATTCCGATGGCATTGGTCTGAAAAAACCCTCACTAAGCCAAAAAAACATCTCTCCAATGGCTGTTGGCTTTTAGTTACCTGGAGTCCTATGGTTTTTGAAAAAGCTCAGTTAAAGACTACCTTATTTAGGCTTTGCCTTTTGTCTTTTAAGTTGGAGGAAAAAAATCCAGACAAACTACGGAGCGACCATGTGGATTAGCTGGTGCCGAACGAGGAAGCGAGGTGGAATTCTGAACAAAAGATGATCATCTCTAAAACCACCCTTTTTTTAGACGACATCTAGAACCACCTGGTTCAGGTGTACAACAGCTTTTGGGTTGAAAGGTTGGGCAGTAGGATTGCGAACTAGTCTATTATGACATTTTAGCTAAAACTTGTTTCGTGAAAATAAAACATGACACCTCTCATTTGGAATCAGCCTTGCACGAAATAATATTGCATTCCAGTGTAATGGCTTGTTGAGTATACTCTAGGTCCACTCGTTATGGCTACGTTCGTTTTGACTTCTAAAAACCACTTTTCTATAGTAAATAGTTTCTTTTATAATACCTAACTTTTAAACGGAATATCTTTTTAAAACGAGGTCTACTAGTCGATTTTAGTACACACTGTAATGACTTTATTTGTATTGGCCAAAATAATATAAAATCAAAAGCTATCAATAAAAACCAATATAAACCCGACACACTTGAGGACGAGGGATGACGGATACGATGACAGATTCTATGCCCAGTCTGTTGGGGCGTTTGAGTTAGCCTACTCTTTTTCTTCTGTAGCAAGACTATGTCCTGTTTAAAAGTGATATAGAAATGACAATATAACGGGCTGCTAATATTCAATTAAACGAAAATAAATAAAGGATAGGAAAAATAAAAAATACAATTATATCCCTATAATAATGCAAAGAAAATAAATAAATAAATAAAGAGGGAAAAACTATGTTAAAAAACCAATACCTTCCAGACGGCTTTTGTCTTTTAAAGCAAAAATCAAAAGCTGTTTCAAACAAGGCATTTAACCCAATGACCCTATCTGTAAGATTTGGTCACAAGATCTATTTATGTTAGTGTACCATTTATCGGTACCGATAATATTTAGTGAATCATCACAGCTGATCCGGAGACAAATACGGTCTGGGATGGTAAAGGTAATTTGGGGCAAGGCGCACAGCTTGGTAAAACACGAATGAGTTTCCAAATAAATATAATATATACATACATCACGCCATTCTTTTATTGAATTCCTATCAACAAAATTTAGTACACAAACTCTACTGATCATTGATTACATATGAGCTCTACATCTTCTTACTCTAGTGACAAGGGGGCGGAGAAATTTAAAGGTGAGAACATATCGTGATAATTGGACTTGGGAGCAGGCTTGAACTCGTAAGGGCCAGCCTCGCTTCCCCAAACCTGAGAATAAGTGGGTAAATTGTCAAAAGAATAGTCTTTTCACAAGCATTGCAAGTCAACCAGAACCATGGTGTGAATAATGTACAACCTACCTGATTTCCGTCGTCGTCAAAACACTTGTCCCAAATATGTAATTCACCATTCTTGTGAATGGACAGATCCGATGTACAATATGCTGCACCACTCTGTTAAAATATTGATCTTGCGATGAGAAGAATTTCCAAAAATTGCACAAAAAAAGAAGAAGAAGAAGAAGAAGGTTATCCAGGTGGGTTCTAACGATATTAAATTAGAACAACAGACTTGAAACTATTGTTAGTCAGAAAGAGGACTAAAAATGTTGATTGGGAAGGGAGAATAAGTAGCTCACCCAATTGTTGGGAAAACCTCCAGGTGGGGTTGATCCTTCGTATAAGCAGCGTTTTCCACGCTCACATCGTGATAAGTGTATGGTGGTCAGATGCTCTGCAATGTCCTGAGCACCAAATATAAACTTGAGTGTTAGGACCGTTGTATATGTCAGAAACTAGGATGTTTTAGTGTAAACCACTTTCTTGGGAGGATAAGTGAAAATTTTGCCTATTTTGTTTGTCCTACCAACTATATAAGTAGGGGTTGAAGCTTTATATGGTAACAAATCACTGTAGTGCCTTTTTTATACATTGACAAGCCGTTTCAGACCAGATAGTATTTCTCTGTACACAAGCATTGTAATCCACAGCTTAGATATTCACCCAAAATCTTTTAAAAGGAGGATTGATCACCATCAACAACAGAAATAGGAACGAAGCATAACTTCCAAACAATCGAGACATTGATATTTACTGTCGCAAAAAAGCTCCAAGAATGAACATTTTACATCAGCATATTCTGTTCTAGCCCACCACAGCTGCAGCTGCACTGAGCTATCAAGATTCCATTCTGGCAGCATGGCTACCAGCCTACCACCCAACTGAAGGTCATATTAAGCTAACATTAAACGGTACTTTGTGTGATCAAAATCAGCATCAAGATCTATATGCATTATATAGCGAGGACTGCACTGTACGAAGCTAACTACCTGCCAACACATAATTCCATGTGGAGATGCACAGGGTTGACGTGACCATACAGTCCAGTAGTCCACCTACTATGCAATGTATTCAGTATTTACAAATGTAGTACATAGCATCAAAACGCATCACATGATTATGCCATGGGAGTATAGCTTCAAAATGCATCACATGATTATGCCATGGGAGTAAGCATCTTAATCCACGCAGAAACTAAGTTCTGGCCCTAGTAGTGCACTAAGTGAAGCACATAATGACCCAAATTTAGGTCAGCAGCAGAACCAATAACAGCATTCGATACCATGATCTTTAAATGATCAAAAGGCTGCACATGAATTGGTTCAATCAAACATATGATCAGTTCGCAGGTTGTACATAACTCTCATAATTGCAGCCCATTGAAATCCCCTGTATCATCTTTGATACTAAATTTGTCAGAATTGAGAGTATGGGATTTCTGCCCTTGAAAACCCAAACAAGGACGTGGCTATTCCAGTGGATTTATTTGTTAACAGCTCCACCTAGTACCTAAATTAAGATGTGTGGCGCAACTAAGGACAATTCTTAAGTATTATGTTAATAGACTCTCTAATTGTTGGATCATTTCGCTTCATTTATTTTGAAGCAGGCCAGGAAAAAGTCATGCTACCAACAGTCCTCAGTAACTAAGTAAATGGGGTTTGTTCCTCAGTAACCAAATTTAAGCATATCATCCTTGAAAACCTGTCCCCTCTGTGGTTGCCTTCCACTTTATTGGCACTGTCACCTTCACTCAATGTTCTATCTCATGACTCACTGCGTTTCCATTTCAATGTATCATCGCCAAGATATAGCTATAGTATGTTTTAGTCATGGTACATTTGAGTAAACCATTCTTCAAATCATAATTACCAAGGCAATTATGAAGTTCATTAGAAATTAAATTCGGAACTTCACTTTCTTCTTATCATTAATTTGAATTCCTCTGCTAATTTCTACAAAACATTTTGCTCAAGGTAGACAATGGAGCAACACCTACAGGACTGTGACACTACAAATTAGGTAGATGAACTGAAATAGGAAAAGAATCTGGCAGTCCCAACCTGGGAAACAAATCTGACAGTCCATAAGGACATCTGTACGTGAGATAAATAGAGGCAAAGGCAATTCCAAGGGTGCCAATGTGTGTTAAAGATTCTAGTATTTGGATCATACAAACACCAAGCTAATTAACTAATGATGTCACTACATTAGAACCCACCATGAGGAAAAGTATCTCATGGAGTCATGGGCAACATGAAAGAAAATATCACACCCAAAATTATAGCAGCAATGGGGGAAAATGGCCTCAAGTATGCGCTTTGAAAATTGTGATTTTGATTGAACAGGACATACCGCAATTACTTCTTCTGGCTGCGGCCTCTGATCCTTTGGTCGGTCACAGAAATTCTTGTACTCTTCGACATCTCTAATTGCATATGAACTCAACTGTCCATTGGAAATAATTCAAAATATTATCTAATCTAGTCCCAAAAAAGTTATATAATCAGCTTTGCCTGCAGAATTATTTTAAGTTGCAATATCCTTCAATCAGCTTCTTTAAGAGCCGATACATGGTTGAATTAAAGGTTCATCGCCCCAAAAACCATTATAGTGCCTTTGTTAATGCCAAATGTTAAAATTCATTGGGCTAAATATTAACCTAAGTTCATGCTATGGTTATTAAATGGCCAAAAGCAAGAAGCTAATGGTTGGGCACAGTCAAATTATGAAGTAGCAGATTTATGCAATTCTAATCAGACCATTTTATGCTTCCTCCACTCTGGACATGCTGCATCATGCCAAGCTTTCTAGTTGATCAAACCAAAATCTTGAAACAGATAGGTAAGCCAAGTTACTCATGTTTTAAACATGGTAATGAAAAGGCAGAAATGAGCTCATGTGATGTCACATGTGGATATTCATGAATCAGATGCATCTTTTATAACTAAATATGAGATTCCATTTGCTCATATGATCCCATTTTAATAGCACCACAGCTTAAAAGTCAAACTGGGGGAAGACGAACTGAATGCTTCTAGTAACTTTATGGAATTTCAGTGTGGCTGTATTAATTGGTTTAGTACTTTAATTTCACCACAACATTGCAAGCGGATCTCAGACGAAGACAAGGGAAAAATATTCTGTACATGTCTGTAAATTAAAACAAGTATGCTAAATTTGAGCTCACCTCAACATCACACTTCATCTCCTTTGGACAAGGCTTTACCATGTAGAATCTCTGTGTGGACCACGAGTTTATTAGTGTTTGTACATTGATATATGTAAAGCACATGAGACTAAAAATATAGAATTTTTTTTTTAGTCTCATGTGCTTTAAAAAATATATATAGAATAGTGAAAGGGCCTCTAGCCGAGTGGTTAGAGCGCCTCAGTAGCACCCCCCAGGTTCTGGGTTCGACTCCCAGTGGGAGCGAATTTCAGGCTTGGGGGAAAAAAATCCCCTCGCCTGCTACCACACCAAAGCACAGGTCTAAGGACCCGCCAGGGCGTTGATCCAAAGGATCCGCCGGTCGTCTCACAAAGGTCGGGCGTGGTGCCGCTATGTAAGGGTGGAGCAGAGATTCGGGGGTTTTCTCGGTCTGCGTGAGAAGACCTTCTTCTTAAGCATGATGCCCGGGGGGTTTCCTCCCCCCGCAGGTCGAGTTTTTTTTTTAATATAGAATGAACAAACAAAATAGCTGTCAATTTTTTATTGTTAAATCATCTAAATAATATGCTGTAAATGGGCATATAAAGTTCTACTATCTGTCTGAAACAGCCTTGTTAAAAACAATTGTTCAGTTCAAGTTAAATATCGTTATGTGCAATGAATTAAACATCTTAGTTTCAGAAGTATCCTGTTTGCAGATTAATGCAACTTTTTTTCATAGTCTCCAATAACAGCATCATCTACAGTGTCCAGACAAAAGAAATGCAGATATATCAAGAACATAGTATGCAAAATGGCTTGTAAGTTGTTAATATGGTTAGAGCTATCAAAAGGAAGGATTCAACAGAAACATGACATAGATAAACATGTGTACAGTCAGATGGTATAATATAAGCAAATTAACTATATATATTAGCATACAATGAACTTAATTTGGTAAACACTTCAAGAATTGAACATAACCAAATAGGAAATATATTCATATATGAATTGAAAAGCTGAGACTTGCACGAGTGACCTCTACAGTTTAGAAGTTACCATACTTGCCGGAAAGGTTTTTCTGGAGTTCTCCAAAATGCCTGCAAAGGAAAGTATGATATCCAAGTTCCCAAAAGGGCACTATGAAATAGAGAACATATAAAAATAATGGACATACTTGCTCAAAGTAAAGCACCCTGGAACCATCCACCATCTCAGTTGCAGGGCATGTGAGCATTCTAAAATAAAAGGAAGACCATGTTATAACACAAGATGTTTATATGACCAAAGCAGATTAGCACATAGTTAACACAATATTTGACCTTATGCTGAAAAAAGTTAAAAACCTGAAAGAATTCCGTAACGACAAAAAATCAAAAACACATAATTCTGAGTGTGTAAATGAAAGATTTGCATCATAAGTGCACAAAAGGTACATTCACACCGTTGCAAGTCAAAAGTTACATCACTTCTACCATGTTACATTCAATCAGGTATGAATTATATTAAAAAATGGTGATTTGCAATCACATAAAAGAAGTTGTATTTCCATCCAAAGTATCTGGAACGACTTGTAACAGTAAAACAAAGTATCATCATAAAGACAAGTACCCTGACATCCTCCTATTGTTTGACAAAGTGCCAAACTAAAGGCAACAAACAAAGGGACGCTCTCACCAGAAAAGCAAATGACCAACATCTGTAAGTACCGCAGAAGATCAGTAACAACAGAAGCATGTGATGGATATAGTGTAAAATAATGCTTGAATAGGTCGCTGTAACCATTCAGTCGTTAATTCCTGAAGGTCCACTAAAAAAATATATTATTTCATCTGTTCATTTGCTTTTAAAGGATCAGAAACATCACATCAAATTTATGAATTTAATAAATAGAAATTCTTTCATAAACAATTTGCTCCAGGTGATAGTATAGGAGGAGACAAAATTTTCATCTATGCATCCTCACAGTCCTGAAGGGCAGGCAGCACCCCACAAGACCAAAGCAAATGAATCATCAATGACGCTTTTAATAAGGCCAATTATTCGCGTTCACGCAGTTGCAACTGCAAGTTTGTTACTAGAAGATTCAGCATGGTTCTTCAATTGTAAATTTGATTTATGTGGACAGCAGCCAGAAGTACAAAAGTTAAATCATTTGCAGAAGTTGGTCACTCAACCAACTATTATATCACTAAGTTCATACTACCGATGATCCCAATGTGCATTTATATTCAAAACTCAACAAAGAAATAATCCCATAAAAAAATCTTTGCAGTGATCAGACTAGCTATGCTATCCAAGTATTATTATGACAAAATTGCACCCCAATCATTTTAGCACTGCCTAACAACTTGTAAAAAATCAGGCAATTGTCACCACCAAAGCTAAAATATATTAAAAAAAAAACCTAAAATAATCCTCAAAACAAGGATGTACGCATATCAACAATGTGAATTGCACCGGTAAAAGAATTAAGAAGACTACTTAACAGGAAGCAATCAGTTCGCGTGCATATTCTAATGATTAGCGAAGCACAATTTTACCAAATTCCTAACAAATCGACAGCCCAAAACACTACAAAGGAGCGCTACAAGCTGCTGCCACCACTCATTCAGTTCACCATTGCACAAAAACTCAAAAGAAGGCCAGTTCTTATCAATCGCAAATACTACCCCGTCTGAAGACAAGAACCCTAATCAAATCGACAGCGCAAATGCTATTGTGAAGAAAAAATTCTACTATTTAACATAATTCCTCACCTCAAGTTGAAGTAGTTATCAGGATCCTTTATCGCCTGCTCCCTCGAGAACTGCAAGAAAACCAATAAACAAACGAACGAACTAGTCAAGTGCCAATACACACCAAGAAACGCATCAAGCCACAAAGTTTTCGTTTCCTCCGTTTAAAATTGAGAAAATTTTCGCACAACTTCTCAGTGCGGTCGCATCTAAATTCTCGGGAAACCGAAGATAAATTTTTCGGGAGAGACTCACCTTCTCGCCGGAGAGGGCGCCGGCGACAGAGCGGGCGTGGTCCCACCGGGTGGTGGAGCGGCGCAGCCGTCGGAGCAGCAGGACGCCGCCGACGACCACGAGCGCCTTCAGCACCGCACCCCGCACTACCCTGCCGACGTCTCCGCCGGTATCCTCGCCGGAGCCCATCGGGTGTTCCACGGGGAACTCGCGAGGGCCGAGACGAGGTGCTCCGGGAAAGAGGAGGACTGAGAGAGAAACATTACATTTTTGGAAGGGGTCACGTGGAAAACGGATCTTCTTTTCTGTGGACTGCGGTGCCGGGTCTATCTATTGGCGTAGAATATAGGTGGCCAAATTGCCTGGCGAACCGTGTCAGTTTTAAGTCACGTTAGAGCAAGTTTAATAAGGTTGATTATGCTAGCTACAAGGAAATTTATATCAGCATAGTCCTATGTGGAGGGGAGAGAAAAGGAGAGAGAGAGCCAAGCCGACTCCCATGCAAGAATCAGGCTATAGCACAGGAAAAGATGCATTATTCATACATGTACCCATAGAACTAATTGTTATACCTATGCATGTATTAAATTATCAATACCCATGTATGTATTAAATGATTGAGAGTTCTTGTGGAGACAACTTATAGCCAGTTTATTGTATAAGTTGACTGCATCATTATCTTTTGATGATATGGAAATGTATTGGAGGTAGCAGCTATCTGTACTATTAAACTTGCTCTTAGTGTTGTCTAAATCAGACACGGTACAGTACGAATAGTGAATAGGTTGTACTCATTTGATTTGATCAGATATGTTGTGTTTGGATTAGCATCTTGGTACAGCAGATCAGTCCGGCACGGCACGTTTAATATTGTGCAGTAAAATTATTTACAGATGATAGTAAAATTACTTATATTAGAATTATTACACTCTTTTGAACTTGGATAAGTGACTTAGCAGTAAAATTATTTGCAATTAACAGTAAAATTACTTATGACTTCTTGTACAAATACTTGCAACTGACAGTAAAAGTAGTTATGTTAGAGTTATTGTACTCTTTTAAGTGCAGATAAGTGACTTACCCATCCTCATACACGCCACCTCGCAGTGAACAAAAGTAGATGGCTATTATCCTACAGAGATCAAACATCAATAGCTTCTATGTTGCATGAGTGTAGGGAGGAGACACCGTGAGCATACTTGCAAACAAGAGAGATTTCTTAGCTTGTATGCGAATATCAGCAGCTCACAAAGGACTAGGCTAAGTCATGCATCTACAAATCTAGAAGTCAAAACTTATTCCACCAATCTATTAGCAACGCATTGCACAGGTAACTACTACATTTGTCCACCTAAAAGCCAAAAACTGAAAACAAAGGTACCTGTTGACAACCATCATCTCATAGGCAATGCAGCCATAGGCAATGCCGACAAATGCATTTACTGAACCAAAAAATACAACCTTCCAAAACCAAAGATCACACAGAAAGCAGATAACAGGAATTCTAAATAGACCATTTTTCATATCGGTGTAGTTAGGTTTATTTGCTCAATCTGGAGACAACCCATTTTTCATTAAAGAAAACTGACAACAGCTTCTACAACCATACTGCCAGCCAACCCAGAAGAGGAGGCATCACAACCATAACGTTCAGAATTGCAGCAACCAAAACTATACTTGCACTCGAAATTGTAGACGTGTACAAAAGTTCTAAGCAACTGGACTTTGCACTTCTTTTTTTAGGGGTACAAGGCAGACACACACAATTCATGCATACCCACTCACACCACATGTACACACGTGCGCATCCTCTACACACGCTAGAAATTAAATAGAGGCTCAATAACCTCTGGAGCGTAGGAACACGCTGTTCCACTGAACACGTACACTTGTGTACCCTTTAGAGGATATTGTTCACTGAATAGTATCCCAAGAATGAGAAACACTTAGTTTGATCCCAAGGATGAAACCCAAGCCGGAGTGGCGAAAACCCTCGGCTCCTCCCACTGAGCTAAGGCCTCGTACAACCATCAAAACCAAATCACAAAACTAAGATGGGGAACAATTAGAAGAACAGCTCTTGTTGCAGTCGCCGGCCCACGATCAAATGTCCAGAGGAATCGTCCTGCCCATGAGATCAGTGGTACGTGCCCTGGCCTCCTCCACCCACTGCCAGAATTGCGACCCTCGTCTCTTCAGATTACCTGATGCTGGTTGTCACCGGCGGCCTGCCTCACGAGGTCCAATGCCAAGATGGAGGCGAGGGTGGCCTTCGCGAGCAGAGAGGGGGGAGAGCACGGAAGCAAGCCTCCGGCTGCTTCCAGCACAGCATGAAAGCGGCCGGGGATCCGTGATAGGGAGGCCCTTCACTATCGCGACGAAATCAACCATCCGGTCTAGAGTCTCCAGCCGGGCGAAGAAGTCGGTCGTGGCTTCGATCGCCTCCATCGTGCCCGCCTCGACGTGCCACTGCAGAGTGTTCACCTGGTCATGGAGGAGATCGAGTAGTGTCTCTTGCCGTCTTGCGTGTGGCTGAGGTGGACACCGGAGACCACCGCACGGAGCCCCACCACGGGGAACCTCGCGATCGCCTCCTGGAGCTCATCGAGCGTTCTGACCTGACATCCATGGCGTCGACGTCACTGCAGCGGCGGAGTGGTCGGAGGCGGTGGTCGGTGGAAAGGGAGATGGGGACTGGGGATGAGCCGGCCGTTGCGGGTTTTGCGTTCTTTTATATGGGAGCAAATCTAGGGGTATCAACGGATGGAATACGAAATGAAGGGGTATTAATTAGACAACTAACTAAATCAATTACAAGAGAATTATTTCCTTTAAATATACAATAGACCAAATTAATATAATCATTCCCAAAGGACAAGTCCAGTTAATAATATAAGCCACCTCATAAATTACAAGTTACAGATATGAATACACCTCAACGCAATTACAAGGATCGCATGTTAAGTTAAAATTTTTGCAGTCCAGGTTACAACAATCACATTAGTCAAGCTACAATCGAATGTATTCTTCAAATCAAATAAAAATATAGCAGTCTATATTATATCAGTTAATCAATTACAATTCGATTATATCAATTTACATTTTCCGATCTCAATCAAGGCAATTGTCTCTAGAATATAATACATCACGATTGAAATACACTAATACTTGCTAATAATACAAGCCACCTTTCTACAGGAAAACACCTGTTTATCAAAAAGAGAAAACCCAAGAAAACAAATAAGAAAAGATTACCATCAGAACCCATCTGGTTTCAATTTCTGAAACTTAGCACTCATCGAGATACCATGACTGTCTAGGGCCGGCCGGCACCTCCCACTGTAGTGGGCTTCATCATCCGACGAAAACCATACCATCGCCCACTTCAAATTTCATCGCCCTTACCTTAACCAGAGGAGAACCGAGCCACATTGCAAAAATCACCCCAGGACCTTCGGTCCATAAGGGTAACCCTCACTCTCATAGCGCATAGGGGATTGTGAGAGGGGAGAGATAAGAAGGAAGCTAGCTTAGAAAGTGAGAGAGAGAGCACTCATTCTATCACTCCCCAAAGTCACCAGAGTGAAGAAGAGAGGAAGAATTCACCTCACTTCCCATCCCCATTCCATCTCCCCTCACAGATCTCATCCCACCGGCGGCGAGAGCAAAAGAGAGAGCTAAGGGTCGGTGCCACCAGAGAGGTGTTAGGGGAGGAGGAGGGAATGCTTAAAAGGAGTTGGGGAAGAACCGAAGCGGAGGGAACCACATTCTCGGTGGCCCTGGAGTATGGAAACCAAGCCAAGACTAGGAGCAGCCAAGAAGAAGGCAAACCAAAACCCTAGAGGGCCTATGAAGGAACCACAACCATCAACACCAACATCATCATCCTCACCAGATCACCCAAGCAAGGTGATCCTACATACTTTCTATTTGTATCACTCCTACCCAAACCCACACCACCATGGTAAGATCACCAGCATAGGCCCTCTAGGAGTTTTTACATATATTAAACAAGCTCTAAAAATTACAAAATTTTTATGGAAAGCTTCCTGACACAATCGACCTAATTGTGTAATTTTTTAGAAATTTTATATGCTCTGAATTTGCCTTATTAATGCATGTTAGTTTAATTATGAAATTAGCAATGCTCAAGCATCTCTCAGGCATCTTTTTGCAATGCATGACCTCTATTTTTTTTTGTGAATTTCATACATTATAAATATTTATAGAAGTACATGTAATAGTACGAAAAACACATCGCACAGGATATGATATGGCTCACCCATTTGAGTCACTACTATCTCTTTGCCATGTCCACCTCCCTATGCGTGGCCTTATCTCCCCGTGTGTGGCCTTAGCTTCTTCACGCATCATCACCTTTGATCTCCACATGCTCCAGCGTGAGCTCGACCGCCTCGTGACATCCTCGACTGCCTAGATCTCATATTTCCC
The DNA here is from genome assembly GCA_036346575.1 of Dendrocalamus sinicus. Classification (NCBI taxonomy): domain Eukaryota; kingdom Viridiplantae; phylum Streptophyta; class Magnoliopsida; order Poales; family Poaceae; genus Dendrocalamus; species Dendrocalamus sinicus. The sequence continues at coordinate 6,159,361 of CM070672.1, read as the reverse complement.
CATCCTAGTCCCGATCCTCATCACCGACCATGATTATCTCCACGTCCAATCTGCACATGCAAAGATCAAATAACGTATTCCCTGGCACATGCTCTTCACAACTTGACTGACATTAGTCTACAAATGCAAACCACACACTTAACTATCCATCAACACCAACTAGGTCATCCATAACCACAATTTTCATGCTCTCGAAAATCAACTTTCGACCACTTAACACGACCAATATGACCGCCAAGCACAGGCTGGTCAGATCACTATCTCAATGACCACTTAGCATGATGTAAGATCGAGGTGGCCGACTAGAGGGGGGTGAATAGGCGGTCTAAAAAATTCTCTACGAATTAATACTAACAATTCAAGACCTATTCAATTTGCCTAAACCAAGAATATAATGCGGAAGCTAATATCAAATTGGTTTAGCACAAATAGCTCCTAGAACAATAAATTCGCCTAAGTGCACCAACAATTCTAGACTAGGTCAAGGTTTGCAATTCTAGGTTGACAAGCAATCAAATTAATTCTAAGTAGGTAAATTGCTTGAATGTAAAAAGAGCACAAGAAAACAAACCACAAATGACACGTTCTCTTTTTACCGTGGTGTTCGGAGACTTGCCGGTCTCCCCTAATCCACGGTGAGATTAGCCCAAACGAATTGGACCGGCTCCACGAATTAAGCCTTCTACCTCAAATCCACTAGTGGTAGCTCTTCCCCGCTCCGGGTAGGTGAGCTCCAACCATCACATACGCCGGGCCTTCTCATAAGCTTCTTTGAGAAGATCACCGGGCACGACGCCTCCAACGTCGTCTAGGAGTCGGCAAACTCCAAGAGTAATAAGTCAAGTCCCTCACTTGACTCTCACCACGTGCAACGAATGCACAAGCTCAATCCGGACACAAAGTCCTTCTCTAAATGCAACACATGCACTCTAGATCACCTCTCCTCTCTCACAAAGTGCAACACATGCACAATTGAGTGGAGAGCCTCACACTAGCTCAAAAGAGTGAAATGGAGTCTCAAAAACCTTATCCCAACCGGCCACAAGAGAGTATTTATAACTCACACCTCAAAACTAGCCGTTGGAGTCAAAAACAGGATTCTGCGGTACTACCGCAGTTATAAAATGCGGTACTACCGCTCTCGGTTTTTCATCACAGACAACACTCAGAAAAACGGTCATAACTTTTGACTCTGAAGTCGGAATTGAGTGATCTTAGACTCTATGGAAAGCTTATTCAAAGGGCTACAAAACCCATCTATTTGCATGATCTCAAACACATTAGATCAATGCAGAAATCAAAAGATATCCAAAGAGTCACTACCATGGTCTAATGTCAAAGGAGATATCAATAAACAATTTTAGACCATGCCAAGGGATAATGCATGATCTTCAACTTTTGCAAAACACATTTGCAAACTTAGATCATACCACAAGGAGTAGGTACATGGACTTCAACATTTTGCAAAATATATTTGCAAAGTATAGTCACATGTTACAAGGATTCGCCACATGAGCTTCAACCATTTGCAAAACACATTCGCAAATGCAAGCCTCATGCCAAGATGAGCTAGAGCAAGTGAGGTTGAGCTATCAACACATGATGAGACTCAAACTACTAGACATGATCCTCTTAATAGTACGGCAACCTATACTAGCAATCCGGTCTTTCAACCAACCACTGAGACCGGTAAAAGACTAGGAACACATCCTTAGCCCTAGCTAGTCATACCTTTGCCTTGGGTCATCATCTCGATATGCATCAACTCATGATGCATCCCTTTCATCAACTCCATCAACACATGATGGTCTTCTTTGACTTGATCAACACATGATCATCATGCATCAACTCATGACACATCTCTTCTTCATTGATAGCCTTCAACTCATGAAGCTATCTTCATCTCAATCTTGACTTGATGATCTTCAACACACGAAGTCATCCAAGCCATCTTCATTTGTGGAACCTAACCTATTCATTCCACTCATGGAAACAGTTAGTCCACAAAACAATTGCCATCAATTACCAAACTTCACCATTAACACATAATGGGGGGACTAGATTCAATAATCTTCTCTTTTTGGTAATTCATGACAATCTCAACAAATAATAAGATAATAAATTGAATATAAAATCATTTGAATTCAAAGTGCGGTACTACCGCCGTTGTAACTTCTGGTACTACCGCTCTACGGTAGTTCCGCGAAGTCGGCGCGGTAGTTCCGCTTGAGCCGGAACCAAACTTGGCGCTCTCTGGAAAAAAGGCTCCGCTCTACCTCCGGAGCTTCCGGGTTCCGGAAGTACCACTCCAAATTGCGGAACTACCGCACCCTGCGGTAGTTCCGGCGTTGAAACCGCCGGTACTTCCGATCCCGCGAAATCTCAAAAACGTCCGGAGGGTGCTCTCTGGAAAAAAGGATCCGCTCGAAAACCGGATCTTCCGCTCCCCGGTACTACCGCTTCTGGGCGCGGAACTACCGCTCTCCGGTAGTTCCGACGTTCAAAACTGCGGTACTACCGCTCTTCCAGACAGAGCACAATTTTGGTTTTAAAACAGGTTTTCAATGAATGCATGCTCCTAGTTTGATCCCAATGTATGTATAAAAGAAAACATGGATCAATACTAGTGAAACTCCAAAACATAGAGAGAGAGCTCCCCCTAAATGTGTGCATACAAATCTATATGAAGAAAAACATAAGCACATATTCCTTTGAACTATTTGAGGAGTTCAATCTATATTTTGGATCTAAGGAATGCATTAGCATATGAGAAAGTGATTTTGAATGCATACCTCTTTGATTTCACCTTTCCATCCAAATGAGACTAAATATAGATAAACTTAAACAAGCATATTAGTCTCATATATACATTTGTCATTATCACCAAAACATTATAAAAGTATTTGTCATTTATATCAAAATCTCATAATGGCATTTGTCATTAACACCAAAACCAACTTAAACGGAGCTTGATCTTTCACATGACCAATATGACCGTCAACCACAAGTACTCAAGAATTACTACTAATCAGAACACTCACAAATCTCAAGCATCTTGGTGCTCCCACTCTACGACTACCGACCATCAACCAGTCAATGTACCATCGACTACCAAATACTGAGCAGGTACTGTAGCATAGGCTGCCATCAAAAAGTACTGTAGCACCGACCACCGATTACCGACTAGGTACTATAACAACAATCATCGAGTACCTACCTAGTACTAAAGCAACGTCCCCCGACCAGTTACTGTCACTTCCTACCAGTTCACTGAAGCTCACGACCCCAACCATCCTAGTCGAAGCCACTGACTCCTAACCGTAGTCCATTGTATCTTGTTCATTATGTCATACGACTAATTCGTTATATAGTACAACCAGTTTCCTGTAGCATTCGACCGATTCACTACAGCTATGACCAGTTACATTGTAGCATACAACCAGTTCCTCTTAGCTTACTACCATCGACTCCTTCGACTCCTCAAAAAACTCTGAATCGAGGTTGTTTTGTCATGGTCGTTCACCTGTGGTCATTCTGCTATGATCGAAATGACATGGTCGAAATGTTGTGATTGATCTACCGTGGTCGCTCGAAACTTTCACAAATACAAGTTTCAATAAAGTCCAAATGTCAATTATTCATCATCACTCATTTCACGACCACCACATAGTTTAACAATCTTCTCCTCAATAAATACATTGACAACACCTAAAAACTCTTGAATGAGAAAATCTGCGAAAGGAAAAATTCAAAGTTGCAGACCACAGCAGAAAGAGCTAGTAGACCACAGCACAGTAAGAAAAAATTATAGACCACAGTAGAAAGCCGAAAGGCTCAGAAAAGAATGAGCCACAGACCATAGCAGAAAGCCGAAAGGCTTAGAAAACTCCCCGTTAGACCACACAGAATGCTTAGAAAACTCTCTTTCAACACAAGAGAGCAACATTTCTCCCCAATTTCTCCAAACTCTCCCCATTTGGCAATGAAATCATCAAGAACTCCCAAGATTTTAAAAAGAAGCAATGAGAGGAAAGATCCAGAAGTTTTGTAGATTATCTAAGTCACTTTGTATTTATTTAAAAATATAACCAAGCCATCTTGTTTAGTAGAACTCCCTAGATTATATAAAGTCATATACCATATAGCAAGTCAAAACAAGTCTTTAGCATGATTAAACAAATTGGATTAATGATAGGCATCCTGACCATGACCAAACTAATCTATAAAGAGCACCAAGGGATATCACACTGAAAAGAGTAAACCTAAAAGTGAAGCAAACTTTAAATCTAGGTGAATTAGCAGTCTCATATGACAAGCTATTGCTCCACACTCACTATTTTAAGTATGTGACATACTTGTAGCATAATTCTTTTTATGATGCCATCTTTGTAGTAATCTTGTTTTAAACAGTGGCATGCTTGAAGCATACTTCTTTTCATTCGAGCACGCTTTGTGCATTTTCTTTTATTTAACCATGGTATGCTTGAAGCATACGTCTTTTCAATCTTCTCTTTCTTATTTTTTATTTATTATAACATGCCAACTTGAGTGAACATAAAAGATGCAATATGAATCATTCATAGCTAAGATTTAAAAGAAGACTCATGACCAAGCTAATTCTATCTGATAAACATCACAAAGTACTGTCTACAACCAATCTAGTCAAAATCTTCCACCATGTCATGTTTTAGTTCAAATATAGCAAAATGTTTACAACATGTTATGACCACGACAGTATAGTAGATGAGTAAATATAAGACAGCTCTACTACACATGTGTTTTCAATGACTTGGACTTGATGTATTATTTGACACGTATAATAAACATAGCTTCTGTAGCATTTAAACACCAAGCTCCCCTTAGAATAATCCTATAAGACGCAACACACCCAACTCACTTCATAATTGAGCAAAATTAGAAGAGTCAAGCAGTTCGGTGAAAATATCAGCATCTTGAGAATCATAATTAATGAAATACAAGACAATATCTCCCTTTTCCACATGGTCTCTAAGAAAATGATAGCGAATATCAATGTGTTTGGTTCTTGAATGTTGCATAGGATTTTTAGCAATTACAGAAAAGTGGAACACTATCCAATTCTAAGCTAAAATCCTTAAAGTGTAGCTGTCATGTAAAGCAATAGTGAGCAACAAGAAGCAACATCTATATATTCAGCCTCAGTAATAGAAAATGTAATAGACAACTATCTCCTAGAAGTCCATGAAACAAGATATGTACCTAAGAAGTCATATGTGCCAGAAGTACTCTTTCTATCAATTCTACAACCCCCAAAATTGGCATCTGAATAAGCTCTAAGGGCAAGGCATGAGGAAAAAGAGTATCATAAGCCAAATTCTAAAGTTGAGTAAAGATATTTGAAAATTCGCTTTACCGCTTGACAATGTGAAGCACGTGGAAAAGCCTGAAAGTGAGCACACAAACATATAACAAAGTGTATGCCTGGCCTCGCAGCAGTGAGATACAAAAGTGAGCCAATTATACTTCTGTATTCCTTTTGATCAATAGGCTTTCCATCTTCGTCAGGATCAAACATAGCCGTAGACCCCATGGGTGCGAAAATTGGTTTGAGTGTCCCCATATCGAAGCGACGAAGTAGATCCTTGGTGTACTTAGTTTAATGAACAAAATTACCCACTTTGATTGCCTGATCTGAAAGCCTAGGAAGAATGTGAGCTCTCCCATCATGCTCATATCGAATTCCCTACTCATAGTATCTGAAAACTTCGAAATAAGAGCATGAGAAGAACCACTAAAGATGATATCATCTTCATAGATTTGTACGAGTAAAAGATCATTGCCATGCTTCAGAGTAAGCAAAGTCTTATCTACCTTACCCATTTGGAAGTTATTTTTTTAGCAAATATGATTAAACCTATTGTACCATGCTCTGGGTGCTTGTTTTAGACCATATAAACCTTTGAACAATTTGTAGATATGATCTGGAAACTTAGGATTTTTTAAAACCAGGTGGTTGTCTGACATAAACTTCCTCCTCAATATAGCCATTATGAAAATCACTTTTCATATCCATTTGATAAAGTCTAAAACCCTTTGATGCAGCAAATGTTAATGGAATTCTAATGGCTTCTAATTGAGCAACAGGTGCAAATGTTTCACCAAAGTTAAGACCTTATTTTGAATCCTTGAGCCACAAGTCTAGCCTTATTTTGAACAACAACATTAGTCCACACACGTAAACCACACTCTTAACCATCCATCAACACCAACCAGGTCATCCATTATCACAATATCCACGCTCTCTAGAAAGTCAACTTCTGACCACTTAATACGATCAATATGACCACCAAGCATAGGTCGATCATATCACTATCTTAATGAGTACTCAAAAACCACAAGTACTCGGGAATTACCACCAATCAGAATACTTGCAAATCACAAGCATCATAGCATTTCCACTCTACTACTACCGGCCATTAACCAGTCACTGTACCATCGACTATCGAGTACCAACTAGGCACTGTAGTGTAGACTACCATCAATAAGTAGTGTAACACCGATCATCGAGTACCTACTTGGTACCCCACAGGACATGCCCGTGCTTAACAGAAGATAAGGTCACGCACGGGGAGGTAGACACGGTGAAGAGATAGTAGTGACTCAAACGGGTGAGCCATATCATATCCTATGCGATATGTTTTTTGTACTATTACATGTACTTCTATAAATATTTATAATGTATGAAATTCACAAAAAAAATAGAGGTCACGCGCTGCAAAAAGATGCTTGAGCATCGCTAATTTTATAATTAAACTAACATGCATTAACAAGGCAAATTCAGAGCATATAAAATTTCTAAAAAATTACACAATTAGGTCGATTGTGTCGGGAAGCTTTCCATAAAAATTTTGTAATTTTTAAAGCTTGTTTAATATATGCAACAACTCCTACAAATATCAAAATTATATGAATTTTTTAGCAACATTTAGAGTGGATAAAATTGTCAAAAAATTACACAGTCAAGTTCATTTTGTCAGGAGGCTGTACATAAAATTTTGTAATTTTTAAGCTCATTTGCTATATTTAAAAATTCAAACAAATAGTATGCAAAAAAATTAGGATAGGTAATTAAGCAATTAATTAGCCAGCTTAATTACATGTCGTATTGCCACTAGACGGCTAGCCACCTGCTATTTGGTGGCCAGACGGCAGGCGCCCGCCGCCGGCGGTTAGGCCACGTGTCACCTGCTCAGTGATCGAACGATAGAAGCACCATTTTTGTTAATACTATACTCATGCGGCTATTTTGCAAATACGAGTGCAAAACATACTATATATACTAAAAATTCTATTTATTTATTAGAAGCTATAGATATAAGCCGAAAAGAATAGAACTCTATTCCTCTATCATTCTTAACACTTAAGCGTGGTCATTACGTGTCATTGCTCTCGCACATTTGGATTGAATTGGATGTTGCAAGCAAAATAGCACTGCATTTTGGTACTACAGCAAATCGGTGATATCGAATGGCTGGAAAATTGTACGATACCATTCCTAGGGAGAGGGTATACCACTTCGCATTTCATTTTCTCGTCATAGTGTAAACAAAGAAGACACCAATACAGTGCTGCAAGTTGAGAAAATTTTGTAATGTTCCAACTCGTAGTACTTGAGGAAATTTTTTAGTGCTTTGTTGAATCAAGTTGTCACATATGGAAGTAAGATAAAAACATACATGTTTATGCCCTTTTGGAGGGTTGTTCACGTAGAGGGATATTTTCTTTGGAAAAGAAAAGAACATGGAGCGACATTTTTAGAGTTAGCTCCATGTAGAAAAAGAAATGATATTTGCATTGAGATGTCCTTACCATTGACATCACATGCACGGAACTATTGGTGCATTAACAAGGACAAACCGTTACAACTTACGAGTAAGGATGAATAAAATCTAAATGAATTTAATATCAAATGAGATTATGAAAACTGCATAAAATTCTATGTTTAGACCTTCTTGTGTTCATCAAGAAAACAAATTGTTTTGGTGAAGTAGGTTCTTGTTTCCAAGCTGAGTTTTATTAATCTGGGCCTAACTTTTGGAAATTCAAAAAGAACCAAATTATGCTCCGTTGGTGCACAATCGCTGGAGCTCAGCTCGATTATCACCCCATGTTGCTTAAATATCTCGAGCTCATGCCGCGAATGCGTACGAAATAGCATCTGCAGGTGGGTCCTACCTGTCATGCACAATCTCATACGCAACTCATACATGCAACTTCCCCCTAGCACAGGTTGAGAAAAGGGTTCAGAAGCAAGTGGAGATCAACAGTTCCATTCAAATCGAGCTCGATGTGAAACCAGATTCTCAGTTACAAGCTCGAAGTAGGGCTTGGTGGCTGGATGCAATCTAAGTGCATTTCTATTCACAGAAGCCGATGCTTTAGTCCACCATGGCCGCATTATTTCTTATTACTAATCACAAGAGGGCACGGGTTCACAATACATTGGCCATCATTGATATGCCGCTTCTCGCAGAAGCTCAGAACAGCTGTTTACCGAATTGGTGGTCGAAGTTGATGATGAATGTGCGGATCTCCATGGGTCCCAGCTCGACGACGAGCTTGGAAAGATCCACGGGGCCTCCCCGGACCACATTTTCATCGGCAGGAGGCCCTTCCACCTTCCATTTCAGCCTCTTCTTCTCCATGGCAGCGCGTTCTTGGTTCGCTGATAGGCTTGTTTCGATGATCTTGCCAATCTGGAGCAGTAGGATTGGAAAGACAATGAGAATAGTCATGAATTTAAATAAATGTAAATCAAAAGAAGTGTGATGAAGTCAACCTTTTTTTGTGGGAATACCCTCTTAAGGTCGACACTTGCGAGAGCTGAAAGAACCTTATGCTCTCCAGCCTATATGCACAGGATGAGACTTAGTAAATAAAATAGGATCTAGCTGGAGCGAGAGAAAGTAAGGATGATTGTATGAGACCTCATATAGGTGTGCCAACCGAAGAAGAACACTTCCATCTTCAAGTTCCTGTACAATGCGCAAGCATTTGACACACAACTTTGAAGCGATATGCAGTAATGATTACCACCAGGCAGCAGAAACAAATCTATAGCATATTCGTCAATTTGCTGTGATATACACCTATATAAGCACACGGATGCATTTTGTTGCAGCTAACTGGCTGGTTATTGCTTGTAACCAATCAAACCAGGAAGGACTGGGGCCGGATGAGAAGTACCAGATCAGCAATATTTTGGCTAGTCCATAACAAAAACTGGGCAAGGTTCTGGTTCCCTCAAACTCTCATTCTTAATTTAGCAAGTACTATACCGTCCGGCTAGAAAAGAGAAAGTGAGAAAGCTTTCAGTGTATTTGTATGTCCATGATTATGATACTAGCGTAATGGCTATGAACATCTTTACTTTTTAAGCACTATGACAACAGTGGTCCATAGAAGGGAGATACCTGAAGGGTAAGCAATGCAACATTATCAGGTAAGCTGTAAGTTGGATCCATTGCAGAGAATTTCGGAACATGTGAGTTCACCCAATTGCTTCCATCCTGAGTAAACAAGTAGGGGAATGTTTAATAATAGAATAACCATTTGATCATTCATGATGGCAACAAGTTCCATTTTATACCTGCTCTGAGAAAGTAAGAAGAAGAGGGGAGTATATTTCCTGGCCAAATGTCCGACGCCACCTAGCTCCTTCTCCTTGTGGATCAATTTTCAGATAGTATTTTCCTTCAATCTGTGAATATCGTAATAAGATGCTTTACATAATATTTCTGCACAACATCGCATGTTTGCAAATGTAATATAATAAATTGGTTTGTAGTGACACAGCAAATATTTCTTCAATTTATATGACAATAGGACTTGGTTATAGATAAGTAAATTGCTACCTCAAATCCTTAATGACATGAATTGACCAAATCAATAAGGCATAAATATCAATATTACTTTCACGGCACTGGCTTATTCTCCTTATCAAGCTATGAATTTAACTATCCTCTTCAACAATGTATTTGCTTCAGAAACAATTGAAGGCATTTTTTGTTTGCTGATAGGATTTCAGTAGCTAACAACTGATTTTGACTGCTATCCAAAGCAGGAGGTCAGGAACAAATTTCCTTTTACTTACAACTAGTCCTTCACATTGTTTATCGAAACAGACTGTTTCATTTAATGCCTCCGCAACACCCCGACCATCATCATAGAGTAGCCTCCTACACAAGAAGGATTTAACCAAGATGTAAATACTAAAGTACGAAAGAAGCAACAATGCTGTACAACTGTGCTGCTTGATTATGTACCTGTGTAACATTAACTCTATTTGTCCATCCTGTATGCTGGAGCCTCCAACAGACCTGTCTACCAGTACAGACAACTCTTTGTTGCCATCTTCAACATAAATGCCAAGATTAACCTGAAAATAAATACAGAATCATCAACATGTGTATAAATCTGTTCTATTATGAACTTTAGTTCATATGGGGTAAACACCGCCGAGAGGATGGCCGGACAGCGTCGACATAAAGAGAGAGATTATAGATGAGAATGACTTTTTTATTTCTTTGCTTGGTTCCAATAGCATACGACAGTCCCTTTATATAGATAGGCTCCCCCTAACAAATAGAATCTAATCTCAATCATATCTCTAACAAATAGAAACTAATATCATATCTCTATAGATAAAAACTAATCGCTAACTTCCTAATAATAAACCAACTAGGCCTAGGACCCAGGCCCACGCCCATGACATTACACCCCTCCCGGACTTGCAGCTCGTTCTCAAGCTGCTAGGCGGTGGTCATGGTTACAGTCCCAGGCGATCCTTGTTGATGACAGGGCTCGCACCGAATTTATTTTGATGTGCCATCTTGTTGACTGGATCGCCACGCTTCCATCTGATCCAACCTAATGTCAGCTTTTTGATGAATCCCTGGTATATAGCTGAGCGACCAGGTCACGACTCTCCCCCTTGACCACCTCCTCCAGCTTCACGTTGTACAGCAGCAGCACGGGGGAAGAAGTGATCCTCGACGTGATTGCCGACGACGGGGAGGCCGGCGTCGTCGCAGCATGCGTTGGCGTGGTAGTATTCGATGACAGTGAGGCTGTGCGCTACAAAGTGGTCCTCGACGATGATGAGCGCAAGCTCCATCCCCAGCGGAAGGTGGTGCGGGTGGTGGGACAACGGCACCGTGTCGGCGACGGAGACGACGGCGGGGAAGGAGGTCACGTCAAGGAGGCCCCTGGAGGTGGGAGCGGGAGCGGTGGAGGAGTCGCCGGAGCAGTCAAGGCAGCTCCAGTTGGCGGCGGCGGACAGGCTGCCTCTGAGCAGTGCCTGGCGGCGGCGCGCCTTCTCCTAGTCGGAGGAGAAGTGGCGCAAACGGTGGCGGTGCGTGCGGAGCTCATCCGGCATTAAGGTCATCGGGATCTAGCGATGGAAGATGATGCGGTTGCGGTTTGGGAGGAAGAACCCTTCCTCGTTGGCGGTGGACGGGCCACCTCCAAGCAACACCTAGCGACGGATGAAGTCGTCGTAGCAGATGGTGCCGTCGGGGATGACGTCGACCCTATGGATCCACTCGTTGAACTCGTGCGACTCAAGCTTCTCGCCGATGGAGGTGAGGACGTGGAGGAGGTCAACGACGGAGACAGTCCCGAAGGCATCCTTGTCAAGGACGCGGAAGGCGTCGCGGAGCAGGCGGTCGAAGGGCTTCGAGCGGAGTTGGGCGCGCATGAGTTCGAGGAAGTGTGGGAAGTCGAAGGACGAGGTGAGCTTCTCCTCCGCGGCGATACGTCTCCTACGCGGCGATGTCGTGGAGGTTGCCCCTTGGGAGCGCATGAGGACGCCAAGCTCGGAGGGCACAATGCGGCCGTCGCCGTCGATGTCAAAGAGGGAGAAGGCCTCCCGCATGGAGGCCACCTGCTCCTCGCTGAGCTCCTTGCCGCCCATTGCCACTGGTAAGGCCAGTCGCGTCAGATCGGGGAGAGGTAGATATCGTGGTGCGTGTGGTTCCTGCGCATTTGGTTTTGAGGGTGGAGGCTGGTGGCAGGTGTGGTGGCAGCTGGGGTAGGGAAGGGGGCCAAGAAAGCCAAGCCGTCTTTTCAAGCAGTGCCGTCATAGTCACGGGGTGTAGCTTGTAGCCAATGCGTCCACCTTGGAAGATGACAGTCAGCGTCGCATGAAGACGCACCGCTACCCGTGCTGGATGAAGGAGAGTAGTAGCAATGCCGTTGCCATGGCACGGCCACCCTTGCTTCGGCCCCATGTGCCGCCGCAGATCGGGCAGCCACAACTGCTTGTGCCTTCTTTTTTGCCGCCATCATCTTCAACGTACTCTCTATATTCTTGAGTCCTGCAATGATTTCTTCATAGCCAGCGATGATCTTGTCACCTGTTAACTTGACAGCAGAAGCCATGGTGTTAAGTTCTGATGCCAAATTATTATGAACCTTAGTTCATAGAGGGTAAATACCGCCGAGAGGATGGTTGGGCGGTGTCGGCGTAGAGGGAGAGAGAGACTATAGATGAGAATGACTTTATTATTTTTTTGCTTGGTTCCAATAGCATGCAGCAGCCCCTTTTTATATAGATGGGCTCCCCCTAACAGATAGAATCTAATCTCACTCATATCTCTAACAAATAGAAACTAATATCATATCTTTAATAGATAGAAACTAATCTCTAACTTCCTAATAATAAACCGACTGGACCCAGGCCCACGCCCATGACAAAATCAGCCTCCATACAAACTACATGTGAAACCACAAAGTAATTTGCGACTGTGGATCCTCCTCAATTCAACATAACATCACACAATTAGTAAGAAGTAAGAACATTGTCCTCGTTCTTCAAATGTTGAGAACTTTAAAATAACTTGGTTCTGCACATACTACGCTTTCATCCTTTTCATAATCATCAACAACCCGTTGAGTAGCAAATTTTTCCAAAGATCACTAAATGTTATTTTCTTATGCCACCAGATGCAGACAACTGATTTAGCTAGCATTAAGTTATAGCATAGATCCATCAATGAACAGTTGGAAAAGAAATTTCAAGCATGACTTTGCCATGGTTATACATAGAGCAAAAGGAAAGTATCTTCCGGCTATTCAGGTTTGGCTAGATAGTCTCTTGTAAGTTCCATATCGAGTCCAAAATAACCCCAAAAAATCCTCTCAGAAAAATAACAAAAAAAGAATCAAGACAAAAGTGAATCAGCTGAGTGAAAACTGAACTCCTGACCACTTTCAGATATTGACTCCATGAAAGAAAAAAGGATGAAAGAAACCATTTTCTTACTGCTACTAAATTTCCTTATTTAAAATACGAACAGAGCAAACAAAATCTCACAGGATAATAATTTCCAGCGATAGGCTGGTGCACTTCGATCTTCCACTCTGAGCGATAATCCCGTATCTGCAAAAAAAAAAGGTACCTTAACATCAAGCTTAACTCAACTGTACACTACATCATCTATTTTCTGTTGCAGTCATCCTGTATGCCATTCTTTAGTTCCTTCCCCCATTTAAAAACTAGCACAGGAATCAGTAACACAATTATTTCTGAACTATTCTTATGTTCATGATAGATTTATGGGAAGGACAATAAATATGCTTTGCTGGGAAAAGGGGTGAAGTGCTAGTGCATCATACCCTTTTGATGAAATCACGTCCACTGGAATCAGTATAAAATGTTTTGTTTGTCGCCATGTTTGTAACAATTTCAGTCGATACTTCTTTTCCATTTCCGTCATCTACTGGTATTGGTCCAATCTAAGCATAAGAAAAATTATTCAGTATGATGCTAGAAATCTCATGTAAGGATAGAAAAGAAACAAGATATAAACAAATTATCATGCAAAATGTGAAATCCTCAGAGAAACCATCTTTAGCAATGCAAGGTGCATCTTATTGACAGAGCACTCACTATGAATTCAGTTTCCACATAGTCCCTTCCCTTGTAAACTCTGGTGATCTGTGCAAAGAAAAGAAAAACTAGTAGCAACTATCAAGAATATCAAAAATAATTACTAGTCGATTAACAAGCATTTAAAAACAGAATAAATTCCATATTTTAGTACTACTCATCTCATATTTGTTTCGCATATACCAATTCACCAATAGCCTTCTTTATGACTAATTCTCTGATCTAATGACAGGTGAATCTTACATACTATTCAAACGATGTTGACTGAATAATAGTAAGCATATGAGGCCAAATTGTGTTATTAATTGAAAAGGAACAGCCTTAAAAAATAAGAGATCATTCTGACTGTTGCTGCAGCGAAAGAAATGTGGACAAAAAATTCACTGAAAACCACAAGATGTGGAGCAAAAAGGAAACAAGTAAAAGGTACATGAGTGATGATTCAGACTAGCAATTCTCATAGGATTAACCTGATATATCCATGAATTAATCTGCTGATGCACTTCATCCAATATGGGCCCACGCAGAACTGTGAGAGGAACCTTGAAGTGGGCAACATAAATTCAAGTAAGATTGACTATGTCTCTTTTTAAAATCTCTTAACAGATGCTGAAATGTCTCTGTTATTATAGAGAACTTGATCCCTTCTTCATACCTGACCGTCAGTCTTGATAGGAACTGTGCCATTAGGGCGGAATATGTATGCCCCAGAAGCCTACAGTCCAGGAAAACGCAAATAAATGCCAATACTAGTAATTGCTAACTTTGGGGTAAAATGGATTACTTATAGAATTTGTAGTGCACCTGCGGATCACTTCCATTTCCATCCTGTCCTATGTAATATTTGTACTTCTGCTTGAAATTTGCTTCGACCTTGAAATGTATTAATTGTGTTTTGAGTATGGGTGATTTTAGATCACACGCAAAACTCAAAATAAGAATCAAAATCTAATACTAAGCAAAACACATATGAGCTGCTACGGAAAATAATTATGGATAATGTTATGAGTATGCAACTTTATTTCTTTAAGATGAAAGCAAAGCTAAGAGATAAAAATGGCTCTGGGTTGCACATAATGATTAGCCTTTGGCATATTACCAGAGTCTTACTATCTGCGTACAGTGATAATGCTCCAGCTGCATCATATTGAAGTTTTAAATGCCCTTGCCCAACTTGCAGATTACTATTTTTACTTCCTTGAGATGAGTACAGAGTGGACGCCGAAGAGACAGATGCTGGAATAGGCAGAAAATTTACGAAACTTTTGAGTAATCCTTTCTAAAGTTAGTGCATATGAAGAAGACATAAATTTACCTGATTTCTTCCCGCTTGAGATAAAATAAGTATTGAAACCAAGAGGTGGTACAGAAACAGGAAAAGCAAGCCAAAACTTGGGTTTTGAAGCAGGTGATGTGCCTAAGTAAGCCTTGACATGGTTGTCCCGTATGTACAATGAGGCATTAGCTATAGGCAGAAGTTGTGATTCAATTTCTCTCCCCTCAGAATCATGAACAACAATTGAGTCACTGATAACCTGTTGATTCCATAAATTGGCACATTTAGTTTCATTCTAACGTGAAGCAGTTTCATGGTAGTGGCATGATGCACTACACATCTTATGCATAAGTAGAAAAAACTGACGGATGCGTGAATGAGAAACTAAAAACCAACAAAATATCTCGTTTTCCAGGGAATAAACATTGCATACTGGTATGCGAAGGACATCCTCTCGTTTCCACCCAAGAGAGTTGTACACAAGAACCACCTGTAACAGAAAAGTTGAAAACAAAATGATTATTGTATATGGGTTTTTCTAAAAAAAAGTATCATGCATGAATTGAAAACCTATACAAGTTTTATCTTTAAAAAAAGTGAGGCATGAGTTGAGAACAGAACTCACCAAGCTTTTGCCTTGAGAAAAGTCCATCTCGGAAGGGGGGCAATATGTAATGTTTAGGAGAGGACACTGAAAAAGGAGATATATAGTAAAAACTAAGTCATTTCTAAATTACAAGGGAAATTGAGAAAGCAGTCCATATCCATTATTGTTTCTATTTTTTTAAGTTATGCATCACTGCAGTTCATTGTAAACTAACGCTAATCAAATTTATTTCGCATAACAATATAAGGGGAAGGGAGCTGCCTCCAACCGATGTGGAAAGTGGTTCTACTTTTCGCGCACACAAGAAAAAACTGCAAATCAACCTGTCCAAAATTTGTTGTTGGGGACGAACAACGTGATTTTGAGCCTGACTCACTCAAGCAAGCGAGAGAAGTCGAAACCAGCTCCTCGGCCTATAAAAAGAATTAAACCAAATGAAGCGATAAAATCCCAAAAGAAAACATCAAATACGAATTAGAACAATTCTCTCTGGAAGCTCACTTGTGTATAACCAATAGATAATCTCTTTGCATAATCATTTGCGACATGTTGCTTCTCTGTTCCTGTAACAGCATCATGGTGCTGAGCAAGAGCTAGAGCATCGCCTAAACTATCTGTTGTGCGACCTGAGTTGCTTCTCCCTTTCAAGAATTCCAGCTGCCTAGCTGCCTGCAACGTAAAAACAAATTGACCTTTAAGCATATGAACTCTACCAAGTGACCAAGAGAGCATATCATATTGATGTTGGAAATCTGAAGGCCAGCATAATGAAAAAGGACGGTAAAAATACCAAGTAATATCCACTCATCACACGGACATATCGTTTTAAGGCAGGTCTGCTTGTGAAGTAGCCTGTCCAGTATGCATTCGGATCATCTGCATAGCTGGTCGAACAAATACAATCATACGCATGTGAAAGGAACAAAAGCAAAGTTGATCGTACCAATTATGAGTACAAAATAAAACATACGGGAAGAAATCATTGGTCTTGAGAGGCCATGGTTCATTTGCAGCATATTTTGCATCAGTGTAAATGGAAGGTGTGGAATACAGCGCATTGACACGGCCATCCTGAGGTATGGTCCAAAGGAACAAGCATGGTGAGTTCTAAGTTCTAACAATGGCAACAGCATTAGTAGGGTATTTAGATAAAACTTCAGCACTATTTACTTATTACTAAGGTTTAAAATGCTCAGAAGAAATGAAGTTGCATCAATAACAAGAAAAAAGGTATGGTAAACTTGCTTAAGCATTTATGTTCTTATCTGACTAAATGACACATGGAAAAAAAATCAAATGTGTCTCATGATACGCAGTGTGAGAAGATTGAAACATTTCAAATGTATTTCATGAACCATAACTGAAAAATCACCAAGGCGAGACCTCAAGAGATATGCATTAAGTAATGGCATGATTACAACTTCATGATGGAACTAAAAATTACAAAAGAAATGATCAACTTATGTAACATCCATGCTCATCCTTAACCTTGTTCACATAGTGAATTAATTTGTCCATCTGTCTGAACCAACTTTCTGCGTATTGATATTTGAAGTCTGTTCCCATTGTAAACATGATATGGTTTGTCCTTGTGATATTTGCCTACAGAAAAGAAAGAAACAAATATGACTTAGGATGAATAGCTGTACTGCTGAATGGAACAATAATTTTAAGTATGAAATGTTGTGGTCCAAATAATAATTCTTGAGCATGAAATGCAGATGGGTCAAAGTAACATAGAACACCAAAGCTGCATTCTCAATTTCTGACAGAAACTTATCATTGTAACACCCAGATGGCCAATCCAAATTAAAGAAGTTTGCAGTAGCATCAATCAGCATGAGACTAATGGGTTTTTATGCAATAAATATAGCCAAAAGAGAGAGTACATCAACATGAAAAAAGTGTGAACATATTGAGACCCCAATGTACCTGTGCTAGAGCTGCAGCAACAAAATCATTCACCCGTTGTTCAACATTATAATCAAAAAGAAGGGGATCATCCTGCATAGAGGAAAGCAATGAAGAATTGGTTCATGCTGATGTTGAATGAATGTAATAACTGAAGTTCTCGTTAATTTACCTGGACAACAGGGGAATCATCATCAACTTCAAAATAAAACCCACCAGGAGGTGGTTCATAGTTTTTTGGGAAGATGCCAGCAAAGATCTGAAACAAAATGTACAGATTTCCAGCATTACATAGGAAATATGTTTTGCCAAAATTTTAGAACATCAAATTGAGGTGTAACATTTAATGTGGGAAAAGAAAACGCCACTTACATCAGCTGATGAGCCAAAGGTCTTGGAGCCCCTCCATACAACTTCAAGTTCTTTTGTTCCCTTTCGCGTGTCGCGGTCTTGGTAATCAATGCGGAAAAAATAAAAAGCATCAAATCCTACCTGAAAGGTAACAACACATTTACTGGTAAGCCTGGTATGTTTCTCAAAACACTCAGGCACAACAGTAAATTAAACTAAACGATTGAGTTGTGTAAATTCTAGTTCTGTTGGGTGGTCCAGAAGTGTTGTCAATCAGGTATTCAGGTCACTCTTGATGGCAGTAGCAATCAAATGGTAATTAGCTCTTGGAATTCTTGTTACGCATGCTCTATGTAAGAACATATAGTAATAGTACTATATCTCAGCTTTTAGGTACATTTGTATTAAGGAAATTCGTAACTAGCTATGATGAGTGATGACTGATTACTAAGTTATCATTTAGAGTGCAAAATTCATCTTATCATGCAAATGGGAAGTATGGGAAAGTAGAGGTGCACCATATAGGAAATTTGACTTAGTTTCTGCCCGTCAAAGCATTAAAGTCACATGAAATCCGAAAGCATGACATAAATGGACACAATGAATTACTTCTGCACCAAGGAGATAAGCCTGAACCGCAGAGTGCCCAAATGGATCAATCTGCCAACCAATCCTTGGAATCTGACCAAACTCCTCCTTGATGAACTTGTGCCCAAGTGTAGTCTGATCTATCATGTCAATGTAGTGTACAGCCGCCTCATCATGCATGCACATGCCCCCATTTCTTCAGCATCACAAGCAGCAATATGTCATCCACTATAGAACAGAGACATGATTGCCAATGCAACCTACAAAGTGACAAATTTTGGAACACGAAAGGGCATACATTAATTCCAACCGTCCAGAGCTGATGAGCACCTTCACCGTATCCTTAATCATGTCGTTCTGCTGCCTCCACCATCTCTGGAAGAACGCCTGCAACCATACACAAACGATTGGTAAAGAAAAATCCCACCATCGAACCAAAAACGAACCCACATTATAACACCATCCATTTGGATGTAGAATTACTGATCTAATTTTCAATTCTTGGAATTAACAGCAAGGCACAGAATTCCTACACTACTTTGACAAACATGGAATGGCTGTAGCAACAACAAAATGACTACAGGTAAATTATTCATTGCTTCCTGCCCCCAATTTTGCAATTTTTGACGCTTGCGTAGATGAAAATTTCCTTACCTGCTCGACATAGATGAACTTGCGGTTCTCGTCCTTGAGCAGCGCCAGCACAAGCGAATCCAGCACGTTCTGCACGCACGCACCCTAGAGACAAAAAGACCCACCAAAAGTAGAATCAAACAGCGGACAGCTGACGGAAACTAGTTTAACTTGAAAAATTAGCGGAAAAAATCAGGAAATTCACCAGGTTAATTTAACACGAAATCATGCCAAAGCTAGCACAAATAAATCGTAGGATTTCCCAAAAAAAATATCAGGGGTACAGTCAGCAGCAGCGCACACCTGGATGGAGTTGTTGGATCCGACGTAGTACTGGTCGACGGTCTTGAGCCAGCCGACGTCGTCGTGGGTGTGGGGCACCACGTGCACGTTGAGCTTCCCCTTGACCACTCCCGCCGACGTGTTGTAGGGGATGTACACCGCCTCGACGCCGCCGGAGCCGAGCAAGACGGCCGCGGCGGCGAGGAGGTGGGCGAGGAGGACGGGGCCCATGGCGGCGCCTCGCCTCCGGGAGCTTCTGGAAGAGAGCACGGGGACGGAGGGGAGGGGAGGGGAGGGGAGGGGAGGGGAAGGGTCGCGGTGGTGGTCGTCGGGTAGTGTGGCTGCGGCCGGCGAAGTCGGGTAGCTAAGAGCAGCGGGAGTGGGGGCCCACCTGGCGACGTGATGGCTCGCGGAGCGCGGGCCGGGTAGCTGCGCGCACGCCGTGTGCCACGTCAGCTTCTGCGGGGGTGCGCTTGCATTATTGGCATATTCGCCAGAGTAAAATTTCGGTGTGGTCCTCGCATCTTTAG
This sequence comes from Dendrocalamus sinicus, assembly GCA_036346575.1. NCBI lineage: Eukaryota > Viridiplantae > Streptophyta > Magnoliopsida > Poales > Poaceae > Dendrocalamus > Dendrocalamus sinicus. The sequence goes on along the minus strand of CM070672.1, from coordinate 6,139,253 downwards.
TCAAATTTCAGCCGTGTTATCTGCGCTCTCATTCTTTTTTTTTACTCGACGATTTTACTTTTTACAGACTTTAGGATACGGTTTTGATCACTATTTTATATAACTCTACACTAAAATATACTAATAATATTATAAAATTATAACTTTTGTATAGCTAAATAATTTTAAATTTATTGATGGTTAAACTTTTAACAGCATTGATTCTGGAAAATCAAGTAAAAAGGAATAAAATGAGTACGAAATTTCAAATTTGGCATTGTTTCCATTGGATACCATATCCGTCTGTGTTTGATTGGTAGGATGGGATTAAATGCCTAAATAGCTTTGGTCCTTGGCCCTGTTTGGTTACGCTTAAAATCCGATTCTGGGTAGAATTAAGCGAGAATCCCACCCAAACGCTTTGATTATTTTTCGATTCTTTCAACCGCCGCGGTGGGAAAAATCAGCATTTGCACTGAGAATCCAAAATCCTGTATCGCAAGCCCCATCAGGATTATTCAGATTATTCAGATCGCAGATTCTTCAAATCGCGACTTATCAGAAAATCTTGATCAAATTAAAATCAATTCTCAGATAAACGTATCCAAACAGGGCCCTTGTACCGTACCGAACAGCGAGCGCGGCGCCTTCACCCTTGAGGGTCTGAGAAAAGAATACAAACACGAGTAAACGCCCAAACGGGCGGCACATGATGAGATCAATCACCGGTTGCTTTCGTCACCATCACCGCTAGAGGATCACGCAACAAATGGTTTGTTTTTGACCTCGTTTGGAGCCGTTTTATGTAGAGAAAAATGATTCGTGAGGAATCTGCACTTTGTTTGAGACGTTTTCTTTTTTTTTTTTTTTGTTGTCGTGCTTATTAGCTTGGGACTTGTTCTGTCCGGACAGCTCAAACAACCTGCATATATAGGGTAAGATCTTTCGAGCTGTGGATTTCGCTTTTTGGTTTATAAATTTTAAATTTTGATTGTTTATGAGAGACACTACGAAAAGAAAAATAGTCGTATATAGTTTTGGCTGGTATATCTAACCTTGGTATAGTGTCTACTACAATCTTTATATAGACCCCATCTTAAAAAAACATACCTTGGTAGAAATCAAAGCCAAAGTTTAAGTATAAGTGAAAAAAAGACCCATCCGTATTATAGTCACGCAAAGTACTACCATACACGATACAGCCAAGGGATGTATGCAAGCTTGTCGAGGTCACAGTCATGAAGGCAAGGGATGAGATACCTTGGTAGTACGGAAAGGAAAATAGTCGTATATAGTTTTGGCCGATATATCTAACCTTGGTACAGTATCTACTACAATCTTTATATATACCTCGTCTTAAAAAACATACCTTGGTAGAAATCAAAGCCAAAATTTAAGTATAAGTGAAAAAAAACTCATCCGTATTTTAGTCACGCAAAGTATTACCATACACGATACAGCCAAGGGATGTATGCAAGCTTGTCGAGGTCGCAGTCATGAAGGTCCTCGTGGCGGGGATAGGCAAGGAATAGAGAAGCCAGCAACTCAGAGCAACTCCAGCAGTAGCCCTCAAAACAGGGCCCCTACTTTTTATTTGAGGGATCTCCCTACTTTTGAGGGCTCTGTTTTTTGGGATACACTCCAGCAGAAGCCCTCAAAACAGGACCCTCAAATTCATTCTTAGAGGGGATGACACATAGGACTCACTCTCATCCTCATCCTACTTTTGAGGCCGAGGCAAAAACTCACTCCAAACAGGCCCCTACTTGAGCCCTCAAAGTAGGGGCTCCTCTGCACCCCAGGAATGAGGGCTCGAGGGGAGATTTGAGGGCCCCTACTTTGAGGGCTCAAGTAGGGGCCCTGCTGGAGTGAGTTTTTTGCCCCTCGGCCCTTAAAAGTAGGATGAGGGCTCAAGTAGGGGCCCTGCTGAAGTTGCTCTCAGAGAATCAATTTACTAAAAAAAATTGCAGGGAATTCAATTATTCAAGTCTCAACAACAAGATAACGAAAAACAAATGGAAAATAACCTCCGAGTAGGGGGGCATTCCGAGAATCATACCACTGGACCAAGGCTGTCTTCGGAGGGTTTAAGCTTAAATTTTGATTTTCGTCTTTTAAATAGTATGTTTTTATGATGGAGTCTATAGGTATATTATAATAGACGCTGTGATAAATTCAGTTATACCGTCTAAAATCACATACAACTATTTCTCTTTGTGTACTGCCTCTTGCGGACAGTCAAAGTTTAAAAACTATAAGCTAAAAGACAAAACTATAGCCTGAAAGAACACATCCCCACTAGCAGGAGTTGAGGTTTGACTTCAAGCTATTTCCATATCAAACAAAACCAATGTCTCATGGACGGTGCCAAATAGCATCACATGGATGGATGGACGGACCAAAACAATGTTGATCCGAGCGAACACGATTGATACGGATCTACTAACGGGATTCGCTAATTGATGGATGAATTGTCCGATTTTTTATAGTACCACTCACAAAAACCTCGTAAACCGATCTAAAATTGACCGAATTGTGAGATCAGCACCTTCTGCATAATCTGAGAACAAAGATTCCCATCTTGCGCACAAGACTCCCGCTCTTTATCACTTGCTGCAGATCACGATCTCTCTCTCTCTCTCTCTCAACCCTTTTTCACGCACAAGATATGATCCCAACTATGGCTTTTCTGGCTTTATTCATAATGTAAAATATATTATAGTATTCTAACTTCTAACCTCTAAGGGATATGTATACGGACTTATATAACCTTCGTAAGACTTAAAACAAAATTAGACTCCACTATGAACTAAAAAGGAAATATCTAAACTACAACCGTTGGTTTGTTTTTGAATTTGCGATGTGACCATAAGGTTTCAAAGGCTGACACCACATCCATTGTGTAGGGCTTGAGTTAGCTTTCCAATGAGTTAAGAACAATCAAATCGGATTCTATTTGTAAAAGTTATAGACGTTTTAATGTTGATCTTGTTGGTTGTCCAGAACCATGTCCGAATTAACTTTAAATCTTCATATCTTTACTTTTCTTGTTTGGGGGCTTCCAAACCCATCTAAAACGTGAAAAGGAAACACTCTCAACCTTTAGAAAGTCATGGTGTAGGCAGATACTACCCACACTTGCCTTATAATACACAAACTCCTTATGTTTGGCAACTCTTGCACATCTCTCCAGACAGTCTATGTAGCATCCAATAAACTTGCTATAATTTTGTGTAGGAAGATTCAAATCAAGCCTCGTTTGATCTGTTAGAAAGTAGACTTCATAAGCTTTTGAAATATGCATTTTGTATGCATTGGAAACATCAAAATTGGCATCAAAAGTTTCATGTACTTCATGAACAAAACTGCGAGCACCAAAACTTGATTAATTTTGTTTTCTCCTCTTGAGTCGAACAAGCTTTCTCTCTTCGCTGTCTACACCTTGCGTTGCTATCTTGTTCGCAATGCATAAAGGAGGAATCATGTAAGTAGCCGTACGAATTAGGGTTTTCTCTCCTTGGCCAACCACACCTCCCTCCCCATGGCCTTCTCCTTTTTATGCAAAATAGCATCAACAGGACATGTACCTTTGGTTCTCACCTTAAAAATATAAACTGTAGTATGGTATGGTGCAATCAAACTGTAGTACTTGCATACTTGTGCTTTTCAAGCTCTGCTATGTCCTATTTCATGTTAGTTTTGGTGAAATGATGTCAAACCCTAATAGAAATGACAGATGGAACCATACACTCAGACATTGTACAATATTATAACATTCTTCCATATTTTCTTCTGTACAACTGTTGCCAACATACTTCATTATTTCTGAGGTAATAGTGCATGCCTCCCTCCAGTGCTCAATTTGAGCTAGAGGCTTGATTGCAGAAATATGTAAAGGGGTCTACTCTCTACTGCGATTCTGCCTTTTTTTTAATAAAATGGTCCTACTATTCTCAGCATGCAGTGGTTAAGTTCATTCCCATGCTTGCTTAAACAATTATCTTTGATACCTTGACAGAAGTATGATGTAGCAATTGGCGACATCACAATTTGGCACAACAGAACTTTGTACGTTGGAGCTCACTCTGCCATACACAGAATCAGGGGTAGCAATGGTGGTTCCAGTAAGGTAAGCATGCACAAGAATACATGGATTATGTTGAAGCCATTAACGCCTGGTATGTGGTTTGCAACCATCATACTCTTTATTTACACAGGAATTGTCATATATTTGTTGGAGCTTCTAGGCAACAATAAGAATGTCCATGGTAGTGGAGGGAAAAGCATATATGGCCACACCTTTAAGGATGATAACTTCAAATGTATGTGCTGCATTGAACTAGTATGGATCTTGCTATCTGTGCTTAAAATCACATACTAATTACTGATGATATGTTTTTTCAATGTTTTTAGCGGTTCATGCTGGACCTGGAGTGCTCAGCATGGCTAATGCTGAATGCAAATATTTCCACAGAAAAATTTTCTTCAGACACTGCCTACATGCCCAGAGTACTTACACAGCTGCGCATTTGTCTCTATACTCTCTACAGAATTGCTAATGTTTCCTAAACAAAACCATTTTGAGATACTCTGACGCCATGAAACTAAAAGCCCCGTGCATATACTTCCAGATTTTGTGCCAACTACCAAATAAAACATCCACCACACTTGAGAAGGATTGGTACAAGTAGTGGGGTCTGGGTGTTGATAAACTAGATAATTTCAAGTCAAAGTTTCTGACAGAAGTGCGCTTGAACTTGGATACTCAGAGGTTATTGAAGTTCTTTCAGAATGTTCAGCAGGATGATCCTGTAAGGGCCTATTGATCTTGCGTCAATAATGGAGATCTAAATATTAGGCAACCATATTGACATTGTTACTTATCATGACTTCAGCTAACAAATTAGCTTCCAACAAAACTGTTGTGGAAGGTAGGAGTCAACATAATACCTTGAGACAATGTAATACGAATGATGGGATGGACCATGGAGCAGGGAACTTCTCTCTCTCTTGCCCTTCCAAATTTCATTTCTTGACTTGGTGAGAGTTGGTAGAAAAGAAAAAAATTGTAGGTGGAGAGGAAAACTTGCATAAAGTCAAAGAATTTTGATAGAAACAAATCAAGACGAAAATTTAACCGATGGTCTCATCAGTTCTTGTCCTCTTGGCCAAACAGTATGCATGGTTGATAGCCTCATATCATCAAATTGGCAAGGACAGTATCACACCGAACCACATCTATCTACATGATTCGCAAATCAGCATATCCCACTACAGGACAAGTATATCAAAACTCAGTTATCCGGTCTAACAAACCAAATGTGTGCCACATCGACCTCTATGCAGCAAACTCAACTGGGTTGTCGGCCCTGACAGTCCTGATCATCTTGTTGAGCCTGGCGGCGAGCTCGCGCAACTTGAATGCATCAACTTGCGGGGAGCGAGCGAGGTGAACGGTCTCGAGCACCAGACCAGGAATAGAGAGCACGGACTGTTCCATCAGGAGGTTGGACTTCAAGGCGAAGCCGTTCAATCCCTTGGCCAGATGATCACAACGCTCGAATGGCTCCGTGTCCACGACGACAACGTCAGAAAGCACCCTCCGGCTAAACACCCTCGTCACCGTGAACCCCTGGCAAATCAAGAGAAAATCGATGACTCTTGCTTGATCAAGATTTTTCATACCGATGACATTCCAACCGTACGCCACCAACTTCAAAAGCTCCAGTCGAATCTTTGCGGCCTCACAGGGGCGTACGTCGCCCACGACCACCACTTCGCACTTCCCCCCGCCATATTGCGACTGCAGCTTCACGACGGCGAGGTGCGCCGCAGCGTCCTCAAGAGTCCACAGGGATGCACGCTTCGAGGATGCGGCTCTTCAAGTAGTATCCACGATGTGCTCCTCGCCGATTGAAGAGCTTGGCTCCACAGGGAAACCAGGTGAGTATCCACGAGTCCGGCTTGAATCACCTTGTCCTTACCAGCAACTTTCCATTCGAGTAGTTCCAGCCTCTCAAGCGCAGACCGCATGTAAACCGCATCCTCAAAGCGCACATCCCCGACGATCACCACACCACGCGTGCCCTAGACATCATATGGCTGCGGCCTTGCCCTTTTGAGGAGGGTCCCGACGTACTCAACCGACGACACGAGTATTGGGTCTGACCCGACGTCATGGAAGAGCTCCACGAGGTGCGCTCTCACTGCCCACGCCTTGATGAGGCCCTCTCGACCAGGTTGAGGAGAGTGTCGACAATGGCGGATTTACAATTTTATGAATGGGTGTTCGCTAATTACATTGTATTACAATTTTTTAATATATACTTATATTGGTTTATAAAAACTGAAGATAAAAGTCACATTTCTAAGTCTATTAAAAGTCAATAACACTAAAATTTTTGAAATAATAAACTAATACTAACACTTTATTTGGTGCCAGCACAATTACAACTTTTTAGGGTAAAATTATTATAACTTTAGTTGACAACACATGTGTGCACTTTGTTTTTAAATAGATATTAACTTTAACCAATTTCTCTTTTCTTATTTTCTGTGTTAGCATATTAAATAGTGTTTTTTCACACACATAGAAAAAGAAGTAGTATACATTTTTGTTTTTAACATATGTTGTCTCTATTTATGATTTACTTCTCTCTAAGAAAAACAATTAACACGGGCATTTTGACGAACATATTGCTTCCAAAAAATAAAATATGAATATTTATAAAACCAAAACTAACTCTCCCAAGTGATGCATATTTTGGACTGAAAGGATTATATAAATTCTTATGACCACTAGATTTATGACAATTGGCACCATCAAATTCCTTCGAATAAAACATCTAAAATATCTAGATATTTCTACGAAACTATCTAGATTTTAGAAAGATATTCAGATATTTTAATTGGACCCGTTTGAGGAAAAATATCTCTATCATGTATCATAAAGTAGTTGGGTGCATGTGCTTGATAAAGTAAGCTAGTATTGCACTTTGATAATCTCATTTTTTAATTGAGTATTAACTAAATAAATAATTCCTTTGTAGGCAAACTTTCGAAACTATAACTATCGATATATTTTTTTATAAATTTACATTGAATACAAGAAAATCATATGTATAGATTTATCTTGAAATATACTTTCATAATATTATAATTTTATAGGGTTTTACAAAAATATTAGAATATAAATTAGTGGTCAAAGTTACATTTTGGAGGCCGTATCAATGTCCACTTGGCCCCAAAGTCGCTGCCCGGCCCTGCACGGCCGCTGACCGCGACGCCTCGATTTTCTCACATAACCGCGACCTCGAACGGCTGCCAGCCGCCGCTGCCCGAGGAGGAGGCCGCTCATTCGGCTTCCGTGCCCGGCCCCGCACAGCAGCCACTCGTGCCGGCTGGTCCCACTGATCGCTTGGCCCACAGCTGCCCGCGCCGACCGGCCCGTCGTCGAGCTCCCGCCCGAGCCGCCTGCTCGGCCTACCGTCGCCACTGGCAAAGCATGGGAAGGGGATAACCTAACCCGGTTTCTTAAGCTAGCAGCGTGGGCCAGTCGACCGAAGAAGGAAAAGCAGGCTGGAGGCCTGGCCTGGAGGAGGTGTCAGCTATTTTGCAAAAGGACCCTCGTAATTACGAAAATTAAGGAAAGGCCCTTCGATTTTATAGACAGGTCCTAAATTTTGCGGAAAGGCCCTCGGAAAATCATAAAATTACGCGAAAATTTTATTTAAACTGAAAATTTGCGTATAGGCCCTCAGAAATTGCAGATTCACTGAAAAATCATATTTCGGCATAAAAGGGCATTGGGAATTCAAATTTTGAGTTATTTTTTAGCATTTGAAGCATGTTTATTTCTGTCATTATTATTTTCTATGTTTTCTGTATTTATTTACTGTTTTGACTAATCGTAATTATTTTAAATTGCCTTTAATCACCGAAATTAGCAGTAAAATTTATAGAAAATGCATAGAAAATTTTGGAACATTACGAGAATCTTTTGCACCATTTATTTACTTGAAGTAAATCTATTCCATGCATGTTTACCGGTAGTAAACTTATTTATTCCTTTTATACACATGTAGATGACTGGCATCACGAACCGAGAGTTCGAGGAGCTAGCCTAGTATGGCTAAAACTATCTGGCTTGGGCTTCTGATGTCGAGATAGTACTTGGTGCCAAGAAGCTCCGTGCTGCTATAGGGATTGGCGCACCACAGGACGTCCAACCCACTCCTGAGGAAAATGATCAGGCACTTCACTTCCTCAGGCACCATCTGTGTCTCACTCTCAAGAATAAGTATATGATAGAGAAGAGCGCACTAGCACTCTGGACTGCACTCAAGAAGCGGTTTGAGAGGCTAAAGTACACTATTCTTCCTCAGGCATAGCAAGAATGGATTCGACTGAGGTTTGCCGATTTCAAGACGGTCGGGGAGTACAATTCTACTCTGCACAGAATTTGTACCAATCTTCAATTTTGTGGCAAGCAGATCACAGATGAGCAGAAGATTGAGAAAAACCTATCCACCTTCCACCCCAATGCAATGCAATCCACACGTAATTATCGTCAAGACGGCTACAAGGAGTATGCCAAATTGATTGATATGATGCAGGTTGTAGAGGCTCAGGATGAGGTTCTTTGCAAAAACTACATCACACAGCCACCTGGGAGCTCCACTTGCCATGAAGCCAACGCTGGGAGCTACAAGGTGCAAAAGCCCTTGATGAAGAGAAGGGGAAGAAAGGGTAAGGCCGTAGCCCAGAAAGGCAAGTCAGATACTCCACGTGAGAATAAGGCAAGCAAGCCAAAGTGGGATGGCAAGGCCTATGGCCAGCAGGACCATTCCTGCTTCAAGTGTGGTAAGTAGGGGCATTGGTCGCGGATCTGTAAAGAGCCGCAATATGTCATTGATGCCTTCCAAGCCCAGAAGAAGAAGGATGGCAAAGGGCATCCTAAAGCCCACTTTGCATCTGTTGAGGGAGAGAGTTCTGAGCAGCTGCCTGCGCTGATGGAGGTTGAGACCATCCCGGCAACAGCATCCCCTTTTAACCTAGCAGCAACCATCGCCATGACTTCTCTCGAAGAGCATATCGCCCCTGAGAAAATAGCAGACGAAGTATTTGATTTTCTAGCAGATTCAGTCTAATGCACAGAAAGCATTTAGACTTTAGTTGTCATTTATTTTTGTGTGAAAGGACAAGTTAGAACTTGCATGGATGGTACTTTAGCAACTTTATTTTCTCATGATGGTTGGATGATATTTGAATAATTCATTCATTTATTCAGTTTATAATGGTACGATATGTTCTGATATCGAAGTATTTTATTTATGTGTTGATTTCCTTCTAATGCATATTAATAAAATATCTTATATTTGAACACGTGTGGCGCCTAATGGAGGAAGTGTGCTTAGCCGACAGCGGCACAATGAATACCATATTAAGAAAGACAAATGCTGGCAGCCTTATAACAATCGCCGGTAGCGATGCTTGTATAATAGGTTCAGGAAGAGCCACAATTATACTCCCAGTGGGCACAACTTTGGTCATTCAAGAAGCTTTATTGTACCCATAATCGACTAAAACTCTCTTAAGTTTTAAGGATATTCGCGCTAACAGTTTCCACGTTGAGACTGAAGAAGAGTACAGTAAGGAATATCTCCTCATTACGAAGCGCGAAGAAAATGAAAAAAGGGTATTAGAAAAACTTCATTAAAAACTGGGCTATACTACACCAACATCAAGGCACCTGTAGCCTATACTGCCTGAAGACAGTATTTAGAAGCTCTGAACTTTTCTGTCTCTAGCATGACAAATTAGGCCACCTAGGTTTTAGGATGATGAGAAATATAATCAACAATTCTCAAGGGCATAATATTAATGTAAAGAATTTCCTGAATCACGAAGATTTTGTGTGCCCTGCATGTGCCACCGGGAAATTAATTACTAGACCCACCACTTTAAAGGTGAAGGATAAAGTCTCTACATTCTTGGAACGCATCCAAGGAGACATTTGCGGCCCCATTCAGCCACTTTCAAGGCCATTCAAATATTTCATGGTGCTCATCGATGCTTCCTCGAAATGGTTGCACGTAGGCTTATTGTCCACGAGAAACCATGCTTTCTCAAAACTGATCTCATAGATAATTTGCATCAGAAATATTTTCCATGATCATCACATAAAGTCCATCAGAATGAACAATGCTGGAGAATTTACTTCAAAGGCATTTGATGATTATTGCATGGCGATGGGAATTACAGTTGAGCATTCTGTACCGCATGTCTATACCCAGAATGGCTTGGCAGAGGCATTAATCAAGAGAATTAAATTTATTGCCTAACCTCTTTTGCAGAATTGTAATTTACCAGCTACATGTTGGGGACACGCAATCCTACATGCAGCAAATCCCATCAACTTTCGACCATCGGCCTAGAACATCCATTCACCTATGCAACTAGCGCAAGGGTCAGCACCAAAAATTTCTCATCTCAAGAGGTTTGGATGCAAGGTTTATGTCCCCCTCCCCAGCGTACTGCAATGGGTCCTCTCCGAAAAACTAAGATATACGTTGGTTATGAGACTGCATCCATAATCAGGTATTTAGACCCATAATAGGAGATTTGCATACCGCCCGCTTCGCTGATTGCATATTTGATGAGGATAATTTCCCAACATTAGGGGGAGAAAATCAAATCCTTGATGGAAAATATCGGGAAATTATGTGGCAAGTCATAGGAATCCGTGCACATGACCTGCGCACTAGTGAAGCAAATAGAGAAGTCCAGAAGATCATTGATTTGCAAGCATTAGCAAATCAACTATCCGATCACTTTAGTGATTTGAAGATCGTGACTAAATCGCATGTGCCTGTACGCAATGCATCGAAGAGGGTTGAAATACCAAAGAAAGTAAAAGGTATCCCTAATCCTGTCCAGAGGCCTCAGAATAAAAGGACAAGAACTCTGGCCCCTCGAATCTCAAGTAACTAAAGACGTCCAGTGAAGAAGGATAAGAAGGACTTGTCATAGCCGATCACTGAAGTTCCCCAGAACTAGAAGGGGAGCCAGTTGAGACCTGGCACCAGTATGGCACCCTCAAGAAAGAGCATACCGGATTTGAACATTCCCCTAGAGGGAGAAATCAACATGGATGTGTGCGTACACATCGGAGCTAAACAACTAAAGGGACTTGCCACTGCAATTGGAAGAAGTGATGAGCAAGGAGAAGCTCCAGAAGAAGCAACTCATGAGGGGGAGCTGGATTTTTTTTTTGAGATTTGCTAGAACTTAATGTTGACATAACTCAACTTGAACTAAAAAGTACGTCACATACTGAGGGGGAGCTGGATTTTCTTGCATTTCATGTCATTCTGCATTGTAATATAACTACATGGAGTCTTGATTATTATCCTTTTATGACATAAAACAACTGCTTTACATCTTGTCATAATATGTGCTAAATTGCTAGATTTATCATGACTTTATATGTGTAGTCTAGTCTTTGCCATGATAGGTTCATTAAAAATTCACAACTTGAATTAAATCATGTCATGTTTACGATTCATGCCATGTCAAAAAGGTTGAGTTGAGTCTTGAAACCTTTATTGAGTTTTAGATTGAGCTATGCTAGTTCCTTTATGAAGCATGAGTTATTATTAACTCCTTGTTCTTGAACTAAATTCAGCAAAAGCAAAAAGATCTCTTTTGCGCGAAAAAACTGATCTCACCAATTTTTTCTCATGAGACTGCTTGCCATTGCACTAGGCATGAACTCAGGGGGAGGTTTGGTTGACCAAGATCATTTTCTTGAACTTCTAGCTTGGAATGGTTAAGGCTTGAGATCTAGCACATTACTAAACAAAAATTTTAGTTGGAAACAACCATGAGTTTCTAAAAGGAAAAATGTGTCAATTGTGCTAAATTTGCTTAATTACACAAAGACCAAGCACTTGAACAAATGATTCATTCTTGAGCTTGTAGCACTCTAAATTGACTCAATATTAGTTTCTTGGTTCCACTTAGAATATTGACATGGCTTGCATCATCTTTGGATATCTTTAGCTAGACTATAATCTTGGATGATTTGACATGCTAAGAAATTCGACTAATTCTCAGATTATGACTTATTTGGTTTAACTTGTCTATACATGCATTGTCATGATCTAGATAGCATTTTATTGTGTTATGGCTTGGTGTAATACTCAAAGAATCATTTTGGATAATCTTCATGGCTCCTAATGCTCAAAATAAATAAGATACAGTCATTTCAATCACATCATGCTCCATTTCCTTCCTTGCATCTTGATGATTTTATTGCCAAAAGGGGGAGAATAATAGAGAAAAATCCAACCATTTCAAGCGAACTTTTTGGAGCTTTGGAGAAAAATTTGCTCTTTCTGTTTTTGCTCTAGTGTTATCTTCTGTCAACATGGTCTTGATTCTCTCTGCCCTTCTTTTAGACCATGTGTGACTCTCTTTCAAATCAAAAAGGTAAATCAAACAAACTAAACTTTATGCTTTTTCTGTGTTTGTCAATATACTCATCAAGGGGGAGATTGAGAGACCGTGTGGAGGTGACCCCATGTTTGTGATGAGTAATTGACACTTGTTCTGGAAAGTTTGAGTTTGATTTGTGAGTTTTGTGCCAAGTCGGAGCGTAGCGTAGTCGGCTGCGGTCGTACCTGGTCGAACGCGGTCGGACGTGCTCGGGACGCTTGTTCTACTATTTCGACCGGTCGTAGGGTTATTTCGTGCTTGAGTACTTTTTACTGATGCAAATGTATGATTATAGTGTTTCGAGCGGTACTATGTGATATTTCCTTGTCTGTGAAGGTTGCAGGACGTTGAGGCTAAGTCGTGGCGAGGCATAGGATGGCTGGACTAAACACAGGCGGTGCTGAGGTCAAAGCGGTCAGGAGATGCCGAAAACGGCGAGGGATCAAGGTGCTCACAAGGCTTGGACAGCAAGGCAAGAGGAGGAAGCTTCCAGGAAGAAGCGTGAGGGGCAATTTGGTAAAATTGACTCAGGCTTGAGGAAGCGGATTCTATGCAAGAAAGGCTACATGAACAATGAAGATTGTCCCTGTGTATTTATACAATGATCCCAGGATGGATTTTGTATAATCTCAGTATATGTAGATGATCTGAATATCATCGGACAATAGAAGACATAAAAGAAGCAAGTTCTTACCTGGAGTCAGAATTTGATATGAAAGATTTGGGTAAAACCAAATACTGCTTAGGCCTGCAGCTTGAGCGTGTCCCTGAAGGAATATTAGTGCATTAATCAGCCTACGCCCAAAAGGTGTTAGAAAGGTTTGGCTTTGAGAAGGCATACTCATTGAAAGTACCGATGATCGGGAGGTCTTTACAGCAAGAAAAAAGGTCTATACCAACATAGGGAAGAGGGGGAGGAAGTCCTGGGACCGGAATTCCCGTACTTAAGTGCAGCAGGAGCACTTATGTATTTAGCAAACTGCACTAGACCGGACATCGCATATGCCATAAACTTGTTAGCAAGACATAGTGCAGAACCTACCAAAAGACATTGGCAGGGAATAAAGGACATCTTTCGATACCTCCAAGGAAGCAAAGACCTTGGATTGTTCTACAGAAAGAATCAAGATCTGAACTTGATTGGCTATGAAGATGCTGAGTACCTATCGGACCCGCATACCGCAAGTTCACAAACAGGTTATGTATTCTTGTGTGGTGGAACTGCAATTTTCTGGAAATCATCTAAGCAAAGTCTTGTAGCAACTTCAACGAACCACTTAGAAATTATAGCACTGTATGAAGCCGCACGAGAATGTGCTTGGCTCCGACGAATGATTCACCACATCCAGCAGTCATGTGAGATAAATATTGTGCAAGGTCCCACAATTATCTATGAAGATAATGCATCTTGTGTTGCACAAGTCCAGACGGGCTACGTGAAGAGTCACCTCACAAAGCATATCAACCCCCAAGTTCTTCTATGCTCATGAATTGCAAAAGATGGACGAGATTAAGGTACTGCATACTAAGTCATGTGAGAATCTGACAGATTTATTTACAAAGTCATTCCCTGCATCTAGCTTTGAAAGATGCGTATGAGGAATTGGAATGATGAGACTTAGAGAAGTGCATACTTCAGGGGGAGAATTTTCTCAAACCCGCTATTAAACCTTGATCATGAAGATCGAGTACCCAAAGAATAACTCCTGAAGATTGAATGAAATTGGGTGGATTGTACCCTTTTTTCTCTTGATGAGTTTTTCTGAAGTTTCTCGTCCAAGGTTTTTAATGAGGCAATTCGTGCAACACAGCGTAACATGTATCATGTACTCTTTCTCCAAATTTTTCCCACTGGGTTTTTATGGAGTTTTGATAAGGCATAAACGTGTCAGATGAGTGAGCAAGGGGGAGTGTTAGGAAATCTGGGCCTGGCCGTGAAGCCTTGGCCCATGGTGGGTATCTCACAATTGGACTATAAATAGGGAGCATTATTGGCAATTTTGTATACGGAATTAGAAAGAAAGCAATAAAGAAAGACCAGAAGTTCTCTCTACCTCTCTGTGTTTCTGAGAGACCGTGTGGAAGTGACCCCATGTTTGTGATGAGTAATTGACACTTGTTCTGGAAAGTTTGAGTTTGATTTGTGAGTTTCGTGCCAAGTCGGAGCATAGCGCAGTCGGCTGCGGTCGTACCTGGTTGAACGCGGTCGGACGTGCTTGGGACGCTTGTTCTACTATTTCAACCAGTCGTAGGGGTTATTTCATGCTTGAGTTCTTTTTACTGATGCAAATGTATGATTACAGTGTTTCGAGCAGTGCTATGTGATGCTTTCTTATCTGTGAAGGTTGCAGGACTTTGAGCTAAGTCGTGGCGAGGCACGGGATGGCCAGACTAAGCACAGGCGGTGCTGAGGTCAAAGCAGTCAGGAGATACCGAAGACGGCGAGGGATCAAGGTGCTTGCAAGGCTTGGACAACAAGGCAAGAGGAGGAAGCTTCCAGGAAGAAGCGTGAGGGGCAATTTGGTAAAATTGACTCAGGCTTGAGGAAGCGAATTCGGTTGGAGTTAATGGGTAAAGTGCTGAGTTGTTGAAGCTAATGGGTAAAGCAAATTGTAAACCCGGTAACTTGAGACTATAAATAGGAGGGTTGTTCCCTAGTGGAGGTGTGAGTTTTGCTTTTGTCTCATTTCTGCAGGAGAGGTGTTCGGCAGTATTTGTTTTTCGTTTGTGTGTGTTTTCTCATAATGTGAGAATGGGTATGAGATGGCTGTAGAAAAATTTCTATGTAATCATTCATGTCTGTCCTCAATCTTTGAGCTATTCTTTCTATGTTGTGATGATCGCATTTCCATTGTTATGTCTCGTTTCCTTCGGTTTTTCGGTTGACGTTTGTTTTCTGGTTCTCTGGTTCTCTCGATCTGCCTGAGACTTGATTCTGCACTGAACTGGGAATCTCCTCAAAGCCCCTTGGCTAGCTTATTCCCGAGAGAAAAGATTTCAATCATTGTTTCTTCCCGAGTGACCATCTGCTGCAAGACTTCCCCTGTTTCTAGGGTTTACTGTTTCCGTTGGCAGAGGGATCCAGTGTTCTTGATGTCTCAGCGAAAATTTGTTTCATCTTTGTGTTTTCTCGATCTGAGGTCATTTCCCGGCCGGTTGAGATCAAGAGTCTCATAATCAAAAGATTTGAGTATCACGAGCTATTTGGAATTTGGTCTCATCTTTGGCTTTCATTTCGGCAATATAGTAGTTACTGTTGTCTGGTTTCTGTTGCTCTGCAGCTTGCTCTCATCCAAGCATTTCGATCTATCACAAGTTGGAAATCGAGTCCTTTGTCTCAATCTAATTTGTCTCTCAAATTATCTTGGTCTCTGGAGAGGATTTCCAACCAAACAATTCTGGATTGCACTTGCCCGAATGTCTGAATTTTGGCTTTCTTGTTCAATCTTCAGAGGTTCAGTTCTTGCAGTCGAACGTTTTCTTCACTGTCTGTTTTTCAGCCGAGCTGTCCTTTTGATATGAGTCTTCTCTCCATGAGGTCGGTCAGATGTTTAGGTTGAAGTCTTGATTATTTGATCTGAGAAGCACAGCGATCGTTCGATCATTTCTCTGTTTTTCGCTACTTCTTCAGTATTCTCTGTGTTGTCAGTTTTCAGTCAGCTTCTCTCTGTTTTCCTGTTCACTTCTGTTTCTTTCGCTGAATCTGTTCCCGGTCAGACCGAGAACTCTACGGCGGTCAGACCACTCGTCCTCTTGTGATCAGATCGGCTGTGCGTTTGCTGTCAGACCGATAGGGCTTCGGCGGTCAGACCGGCAAGGCTTCGGCGGTCAGACCGCTATCACACTTGCTGTTAGACCAGCCTTAATTCTTGCTTTTGGTTGCTGCTCTCTGTTCTTCTTCATTTTTCTTGTCTCGTTTTTCCTTTCTGTTTGTGCTCTTTTTCAGTTTCCAGTGAGCATTTATCCTCTTGCTTCATAGCTATTATAGCTATCGGAGAAGAAGTGTGTGTGAATACTTGGGGCGGTTTTGAAGGCACCATTCACCCCCCTCTGTTGCCATTTCGGACCTACAGTTTCAATCTACTATTTCATGCCTTTTGTGATTGATCTTGTTTTGTATAAGCAGATAAATGGATCGGATTGGTCACTAGTGATGGTTCCTCAACACAACTGAACCCCCATGTCCCACGTGAGGTCCGCCCCTGAGTGTCGAGGTCGAGGGGCAGCAACGAACGGGCTTGGCGGATGACCCGTAGCGAGGAGTCGGCGAGGATGAATGCGGCGTTCTGCGTGCCCAGGAATGTCCGCTCTGCGAACCGCATGGCAGAGGTGTAGAGCTTGTCCACCATCTCCATGTCTCCCGATCCCGACCGAATCGCCTCTAGAGACGTCCCCATGTCCAACAGGAATTAATCCACCTCCGCTGCCGCTTCCAATGGACGCAGGTTGTGCACCTCCCATTGGAAAGCCTCAATCTGGTGCTTCAAGTGGCCGAACATGGCCTTATCATCGCTTAGGTGAGCCATCGCCCACACTTCGACCCACCGTCCATGAGTGTCGAGATAGAAGGGGTCGGCCTGGTCATCTAAGGATCGTATGATGGCCCTAAGGGTCATCATCTCGGCGGTGGCAGCGATGAGGATTAGGATTGAGCAGTGACCGGAGAGGAAGCAAACAACTCGAGCGGTGGGTTTGGGTGCGACGAACTGGGATAAAGTGAGCTTGGGGCGGTTGTTATATAGAAAAGTGTCATTGCCTTAGTTCGCAACCAACCAGAACATGACAACTGTCTTTCAGAAGCGACGTATTTGAATTTTGTACTCGATCAACCTAGGTCAAAGAGGGGCGAATCTTGCAGGGGAAGCAAAAGGAGCCGCTCTCCAGTTGCTTGGTGAAATGCCTAGGTAGATGCTAAGCCTCTAGATCTCAGCAACATCATTGTTTTCTTGTGCTTACCGTCACCGTAGTGCTGTTCTCGATGGTGGAGACGGGCGCTCACCGGCAAGCTACTACTCACCGTCGCTGGGCTAGCTGCACGCGCTGTCGTGTCGTAAAAGGCTGATGCTACCGACGGGAGTGCGCTCGTACAGATGGTACACGGTGGGTTCTTTTCGATAGCGGTTTAGGATTTTTTGATTCTAACATGAACGTTGATGTGAACGAACCAAATATTGATAAGCCGCTTTAAAAAAATTGTATTGGTAAGCCGCTTCGAAATGACGACAGAAAAACCGTCATATTCATTTGTTTGAAAGAAGTTATAACCCGAAAAGAACTCGATAACACAAGAGTAAGATCAGGGCCGACTCAACGTTTTTAAGGGCCCTAGGGCGAATTCGGCTCTATGGACCCTTTACTATAAATTTTTTTTCTACTTATAAAATATGCAGTTTAAACTTTATATTGTCTAAAGTAACACAAATTAATAGTACTAATATGATAAACTAATTAAGTACTAACTAGTTCATAAACTAAATATAACTAGTAAGAATTAATTTACCTCAAATAGGAGCGACACTACTTGAAACTAAAAAGAACTTATGTATAGCTCCCTTTTGCGATTCAATAAACCGTTCTTCTCGTTTTCTTTTGTTTCTTTTTTGAGCACCCGACATATACTTCTTAGGCAACATTTTAAAACCTGTAATTTACAAAGTAAAGTAAACAACAAGAACATAAAATCCTAATCTAATTTTTGAAGTAGATGTAGATAAGTAGATCACTAGATGTAAATTGTTGCCTACTTGCCTTACCTCGCGATGCGGGTGTGGCGGATTTGGGAATGCAGATGGAATCGAGAGAGTCGCCTCGGGATGCGAATGCGTTGAACTTGGCGGATGGCTTTGGCGGATGCGGCGGATGCCGCGGACGGAGTCGCCTCGGGAGTTCATGTTCGGTTGGGCGTTCGGCGCCGGCGGCGTTGAGGACTTGAGGGCTTGATGCGGTTGTGCGGTCGATCACGGACTCACGTCGGCGCCGGCCGCGGACGGAGTCACCTCGCCTCGGGAAGTCAAGTCGGGAGTTGATTGATTCACGGTAATCACGTTCGGTTTGGGTTGAGAACGGCGTTGGCGCTGCGTCGCGTTCTTCTAACTTCTAGCGGACCGAGTGCAGAGTCTCGGCGTCGCACGAGCATGGGCCGTGGGCGCGCGGGGTGGGCCCTCGGCACAGGGCCTAGGCCGTCGCCCCGGCCTACCCCCAGAGCCGGCGCTGAGTAAGATGAATCAGTGCGCCGAGGGCAAGCGCTAGATGAACACCTGCAGAGGGACGTGTCCTTGCACGACAACAGCGCAGCTCGAACGAGCTAGGTGGGCTATAGCTCGAGACTTAGGATCAAAAGCCCTATTAAAATTCTTTTGATAAGGCTTAGGACTAGTGGTAGATATAGTTCAAAAATAGCCAGCCCAGCCGGAGGCTTGAGGCAGGACTAGCTCTGCCCCTGTTTGTCGACCAGAAGCTCGTTGGCGCGGCGGCGCGGTTGCACTCCAAGTGGCATCGATCCAAGGGCACGCCCGTTAGACAGACGCGCACTGGGAAATTTGGACACTGTTGGACCCATAGCCCACCGAAATTCCATTTTTGGCCCCCCAAAGCAAAAAATTCCAAAAATGGACCCCATTTGAGCGCGTTCACGGAGGCGCCGCGTGGACCTCTGTTCATCGATCGTGCGGTCAGCGACCGCACGACCGGCCGGGCGCTGCGCGCCGGCGCGCGATCACTTGCCGCGCGCGACCGCCTCGCGCCGCGCGCGCGCCGCCCGCCAGCGCGCGTCGCGCAGCGCGCGCGTCGCGTCGCCTCGCCCCGCGCGGCCGCCCGGCCGGCGCGCGACCGCCCGCCAGTAGCGTGTCTTGGCGCCCGACCGCGCGAATCTTTGCCATTCGCGTCCGTCCTTTCGGCCAAAATGAAAAACATCGAATTTTCTTGTACCCGGTCGCACGCGTCGGGAGCCCAAAGCGGCCCCCTCGGGAGCACACGCGCATGCGGACTTAAAAGAGCAAGGAGAGGAAGAAATACTTGGCGGCCAGAAGCTCAAGCACGGTGAAAGCGAAGCGAGCGAGAGAGTGAGGAAGCGAAGGAAAGTGGCGAGTGAAACCCGTAGATTTGAGTTGTGTTTGTTGAAATCTGCGGTTTTGCAAATACAAAAGTTGTAGATCGTCCGTGTGCTTCAAGAAGAGGTAAGTCTTGTGCCCCGAAACTAAAATTTTATGTATGTGATTAGTCCATAATTAGTCGATTAGCACAAACCATCGTTTGGTAATGTTATTTTATGTGAATGTGTGATACGCGATGTCAATATTTGATACGTTATGTATTTGTAGGTAATCTTTATGTGAACATATGTGTTATAAGTCAATGTATCATACGATGTGTGTATGTGTAGGTAAAAATCCACATATGATGCATGCTTTATTGTAGTGTAGATAATGTTGTATTTTATGTTGAAGTTACGTATTGTAATGTAGTTAGTTTTCTTTGAAGAAAGAGAGGAGCGAAAGCCGGAAGAGTTGAATTGTTTTCGTTTGGAATCAGTGGACTTGGCAAGTAGAAAAGTTGTAGATCGTCTCGTGAGCATCAACAAGAGGTAAGTTTTGTGCCCATGCAACTATAATTTTATGTATGTCATTAGGCCTGAATTAACGAAACCATCTTGTGTTCTTGTTATTTTATGTCAATATTTTATACGCTATGTATGTATAGCAAATCTTGCATATGTTTAGCATGATGTATTGTAGTGTATATAGGGTTTCATTTTTTGTGAACATACGTACTGTAAAGTAGTTTCAGTTAGGTGGAAAATATGAAGTTGTAGTGTGTAGGCGTTGAGAAAACACATATTTATGTTAGATTAAAATAAATTTGGTAGATTAGAAATAATGGAGGGTGAAAGGTGCAGTAGTGGTAATCGAGCAAAGTAATGGTATGGTGTGGGGAGGAGCGGTGAGGACTATGCGATAAGTTTGCAAGTGGGAAGATCTTGGTGCGTGCTAGTGCACTTGTTGGCTGTCTTGTATCGTATAGAATCGAGGTGGTGGAAGGAGAAAGAAATCAGAAATGGCATGGCACCGCCACCACCTCTACTCTACTCTAGGCCAGCATCTTTTCGCTTTGAACTTATCCCAAAATAAAAATAAGCGGATACCTTTTGAAGTGAATTTTGAATGGTTTCTGAGACTTCAAATCTATATACGCTGTTTATGTCGTTTCTCTGCGTCTCGAAAAATGTTGACCGTAGTTATTTGTAGTGTTTATGTCGTTTTCTATCTATATAGCACTAGAAATTTACATAGACATTTACTTTTCGAAATATTTGTCTGCGTCAAATGTCGTTTGCTACATAGACTATTTATGTCCATAGTTAGAAAAGATTGTAGTTTAAATAATGTGTATGTGTTGAAAAAGTAAATATTTATGTTGGAGCATTTGTAGGTGGTAAATTTGTAGTAGTTAGATTAGAGACAATTTGTATAATTAGTATGCTTAGTGAATGACCAGTAGTATGAAGGTCATTTGATGGAAAAAATGATAAGTATATTTAATTTGATGTATGGTACAATTAGAAAGTGAAATAGTTACAAAAAATCGTAGATTTAGAAATACAAAACATATAATAATCAAGCTATTAATTACATGATACGATTGTTACATGCCGTGTACTAAAATGGTTGATTATGCACTTATGTTAGGTACGCAATGGCGGCATTGAACAATTGATGGTGTTTTATGGGAGTGGTCTCAAATGCGTGATGGGCGTATGGGGCGGACTGTCAAAGTGCGAGCGGACCGTGATCGGGCACCCGCCCGAGCGCCATGAGCTTATGCGAGCTACGGAGGTGTGTCCGTTCAGCGTTCGATCGGCGCACCGCAAGGAAGAAGTTACGGATCGAGGCGATCTATGCCTCAATGGTGGGCGGCGAAGGGGAGCATATGGCAACCGAAGGTGACCAATGGCGCCTCATGGGCGAACTACATGGAGGTCGTGCGCAACCACGATCTTTGCGATATGGGAGGCCAATGGTGTATGTCGAGTTCGTGGAGAGGGCGAATCATCGGGCATGGTTGGTTCGAGACGCGCGTGGTGGAGATGAAGTGGCGGCGGTCATGAAGACCCTTCTGCGGGAGAACATGTGGGCGAGAAGTGGGTGATGAAGACGGCGGAGGCGTGCGCAGAATTTCCAGCCCAACGAAGGTGTGCACGACAGGTGGTGGGCGCCGTATTGGTATCATGAGTATCTTGGGGACCGGGTGGAAGAAGAGGACAGCGAGGAGGATGAGGAGGTTGACACGAGCAGCTCTGGAGAGGCGAGGATGGCGAAGGTGCAAGCTGGAGGGTGGTAGGTCGTGTTGTGACCACGGGCGGTGCGTATGTGTCGCCCGCATCGGCGACATCGCAGCGGCAGCCTAGTTCGCCACGAGCGGAGGAGGAGAATGGGGTTCAGCGAGGCGCACTCTTTTCGAGGCGTGCTTCCGTAATAAAGTCTTGTCCAGCGAGCTATTGCTAGACATGCCGTCAACATAAGCCGGACGATCGGGTCCACAAGTCAAAGCGGACACGACGTTGTGAAGTGTGTGGGCGGGTCATGTGGTGGCAAAGTCCGTGCACAGCGGTACAAAGGCGTTGGCACGGAGTTCGGATAACGGTGCTGCAAGATCACGATTGCGAGCTTGCGGGGCGATACATAGACACCGCAACATGACATCACGTTATGTTGCGGAGGTGGTCACGCACCTCGTCGGCGGATGTGTCAATTACCGAAGGTTCGATGGCGGCGATGGCGAGCGAGGCGGGCTACAGTGAGCTACAAGAAGGTGTGGCGGCGGCGAAAGGTCTTTGCACGGTATGTATGGGACGACGAGGAGGCGTATGACTGGTCCCAAGAATGCTGGATCAAATTGCACAATCAAACCCGAGCACTTACATAAGCAGGCGGGAGAGGGTCCATCCTACGGAGGGCGGCTGTTTCATTCTTGACAGAGTGTTTCGGGCCTTCCATCGAGCGATACAAGGGTTGGTGGTGCCGTCCGGTGCTAACCGTAGATGGGGCGTTCCTATCCGGCAAGTACAAGGGCACTATCCTTACGCGATTGCAGCCGATGCAAATGACCGGCTACTCGATGGCATTTGCAATTGTGGAGAGCGAGAATACGAGATAGTGGCTTTGGTTTCTTTGCAATTTGAAGAATGCCGTAGTGCAAGACAGGCCCGAAGTGTGCCTTATCTCCGACCGCAATGCAGGCTTGATGTCTGCGTTGCGAGCGTTGCGAGATGGGGACGCAGCCCCGTCCGTGGTGATGTGAAGAACGGCTGGTGCATGAGGCATATTGCGCGAACTTCCACGAAGGTTCCGTAGCAAGGACCTCATGAAGATGTTCAAGAAGCTATGCATGCAGAACCAGAGGTGGAAGTTCGGCGCCTTGCGGGCGGCTCGTCGGGAGGCTCGAAGCATGTGCATGCAGCGGCAGGGGCCGTGGAGGGCTCCACAAGAGTCGGGTATTCTCACAATGGGTTCATCCAATGCACGACTTGGAAATGTGGTCTTTGTTGCACGACACCGGTGGGGCAAGGTATGGGATCATGACAACCAACATGTCCGAGGTTTACAATGGTGTATTGAAGGCGTCGGATCCTGCCGATCACGGCAATTGTGGCGAGACACAACCGCACCGTCGGGTACTTTGTGAATAGAGCCGAGGATGGCGCGAAGCACGTTGAGGAAAACAAGCAATACTACGAGGTCATGCAGCCTTCATGGGCGGGAAGATGGAGAAGGCTCGAACCCACATTGCTCGGCCCATTGATGGCTTAAGGAGGAAGTTTGAGGTCCGCCTAAAGCGAAGTATGTCATGGGTCAAATTAGAGGGGAGCGCAAGCGGTATGCACGATTGGTGATGAAGCATCTTGCGGTGCAACAAGCGCGCTTCTGCACAAGCCATGCTCCCATGTGTGCGCGGCATGCGCTGTATGGAACGGCGTCGACACAAGTACATCTCCAAGTACTACGACATGCAGCACTTGTATGCAACACAGAGTGCGAGTTCCATTCCTACGGGGTAGACATGCACTACAGGAATTATGGCGGGGAGATAAAGTGGGTGCCCAACGATGCATGAAGCATGTCGGGCGTGGAAGGCGACAAAGCCGTCGCATCCGCAGCGACATGGATGAGAGCCCGCGAGGATCGTGTTCGGCGCCGAAGTGTAGGCTATGCAAGACCTTTGGCCACTCCCTCGATCGGTGCCCAAGCAGTAGGCATCAAGCAACGCTCCGTAGTACCAACCACAATCCATATGTAATGTGTTATTCAGAGGTGTACGCTAATTGTTGGCTCGATGGTGTAGCTATGTATTGCACATTACCATGTTATGTATATTTTCGCACATTCCATATGTTTCCTTGTCGTGTGGGTCATATTGGTGTGCACATTTTACGTATGTTTTTGTACATTCCGTCACGTTTCCTGTCATAACATTTGTTGTGAGTTATGTTGTTATTTGTTGCACATTTTGTTGTAATGTACACTAACTTGTTATCCTTCTTTGGCGAGACATGGCGTCGAGTGCTAGAGCCCCGTTGGGACGAGCACCACCGATGCCATGTGTGGTTGTCGGCACCGCACGAGGCCTCCTTGCCGTCCTTAGGGGCCCCGAGAGAAGCGGCGTCTCGACCCTCGGTACATCCACTCTGCGGGACACCGTCTGCGCCCATTGCCCGCATGTTGGATCTACCGCATGGGTTCCGAAGACGATGCGCCATCGTTGTCGACTCGTTGATCGATGGAGGCGGAGACTCACACCTTCCACTTCGGTGGGGAGATGGCGATTCTGTGCAGGCGCCACGATGATTACAGGTCTACCCCTCCGTGGTGCTGCTTTGGTGCCACCCGAAGGCGGCAGATTGGAAGGTCCGTCTGGGTGACCGGTTCGGTCATGCGATCCGAGACAACGCAGCTGGGTGCCACATGGATGGCTTCGCTTCATGACACATCCCGCAGACGCAGATGAGGTCGCGGTGCGGGCGCGCCGTTGCATACCGCTATATCTGTTTAGTGCGTCTTGTTCCCTAGCACGACCGAGACTCCGTGCGGCCTAGCTACATACCGCTAGCGAGTCCTTGGCGGATGGTCGCCCGGTCGGCAGCCACACAGTATAGCCGGGATCAGCGGTCCTTAGCTCCACATACCGAGGCTTGTGTGGCGCCTCGCGCGCATCGCGCCGGCGAGCCGATCCTAGCCGCTGCTACCTTCTCCTTGATTGTGGTCATGGGAACACTTACCGTTGGCGAGCCCGACTTTGGTCGTCATGTGCACCCTTATGACCTCATCCGCGATTGTATGGTGGTAGCGACCCCATTGATCGCCCACAATGGGTACACGTTGGGCGCATGGTCGGTTGAGGTGGGCGAGGAGAGACCGAGGCGTGCGTGCTCGGATTTCCACCGAGGTTCGAGCTTCGGCGTTTGCCGGCGTAGGCGGTGGCCATGGTCTCCACGATTAATTGCGAACACGGCCCCCACGGGTTGTCATACGATCTGGCGAGATCGAGGTGCTGGATGACGACACGCCACTTGGTGTTCGCGCGCCTCGCGCGTCGAGCCGCATGACCCACACCGAGTCATGAGGCGATTCGGGCTGTACCGGCATGTCCCTCCCATGCCGGGCGCCCTCTTGCGGAGGAGTACCACCGGTATGTCGATACACCCCAAATTTAATTCTGCATTAGTGTCAATGTCGATGCCGTGCGATTGTGTAATGTCTCAATGGACTTGCGAGCAATCGAGAGAGGCGGCGGCCAAGGCGGAGAGCCACACGGCGGGCGTGGGCGGACATGTGGTCCGACCATGCGCATACGATGGTTGTGGATGAGACACGCCGCGTCGACCACGAGGACCCGCGCCGCATGGCATACCTTGGCCCAGTGCGCTGCACGCACCCGCTGTAGGCTTACTACGAGGAGCCCCCAGACCTCCACCTCATGCTGTTCACGGGCGGCTATACAGAAGGTCGCACCGTCATCTAGCGGCACGGTCGGCGAGGCGATGCGAGAGTCTTGTGTCATTACGCAATGCGAGATTACATTTGAACCGATCGTTTGTTTCACTGCAGTGGACGGATACATCGTATCGACATCGAGGCTAATGAGGCTATCGACATAGGAAGTCCAATACCGAATCTCGGTGGGTAAGCTATATCGCGCGCATCGGCGAAATGGCAAGGGGTGCGATACGGGGCTTGAGTTGTGGTCGCCGAGATGGCGTTGTTGCTACACGCGGTGGCGGGCGTGGGCGAGGACCACCACCTCCTCGCGCCTCCGTCGGCACCGGGATCAGCACGGCCATCCTCGGCCTCCACGCGCTTCGGCCGGCCGGTTCGACAATTGGCAACT
This sequence comes from Dendrocalamus sinicus, assembly GCA_036346575.1. Lineage (NCBI taxonomy): Eukaryota > Viridiplantae > Streptophyta > Magnoliopsida > Poales > Poaceae > Dendrocalamus > Dendrocalamus sinicus. The sequence goes on along the minus strand of CM070672.1, from coordinate 6,113,396 downwards.
ATTTGTTTGTGCACCGAGTGGCATTTATGTCTAACCACATCTTCGTCTTGCAGCAATTGCGCCAGATAGCACGCCGCTACGGAGGGCGGCGTCATCACGGAGGTCGACATCGCCGCACGAACGAGAGAGGCCGTCGAGAGTCGGCAAAGCTACGGTCGCTCGGCCTCCACGCGCCGCCCGGCGGTTCGACAATTCGCAACTATTTGTTCCTGCACTCATTTACCATTTATGTCACGCACATGTTCGACTTGCAGCAATTGCAACAGATAGCACGCAGCTACGGAGGGCGGCGTCATCACGGAGTCGTCGCCATCGCCGCACGAACGGAGGGCTGTCCGAAGTCGCCAAGCTACGATCGCTCGACCTCCACGCGCTTCGGCGGCGGTTCGACAATTCGCAACTATCTGTTCATGCACTCATTTACCATTTATGTCTAACGACATGTTCGTCTTGCAGCAATTGCGGCGGATAGCACGTCGCAACGGGCATCGTCATCACGGAGGCGACGGACGGCGACCGCGCTCTCGGGGCGGCGAGGCCCACTCGCACGGCGGCGGTGACTCGCCGGACGAACGAGGGGCAGATGCCCTCGTATCTCCGGGGCAGTGCGAGACCAACCTATATGACCCGGACAGTGGGTTGTGCCGACCTATCAAGGCATGACATCGCACGAGTACATGGGGACTTCCGTCGACATCCTCATTTCACGACCACATACCCGGTATGCACTAAGCGTGTGTATTTCATTATGAACAATTTTCATACTTTCCATTGTCTAATTCAGTTGTACCATCTAAGTAGGACGTAGGCACCTCCTCCGATTGGGTGAGCTCTATGCTTTATGACCAGCCGTCATGAATCGTCTCTGAGTTGTACCCACCGCCGCCTCGGCCACACCCCTCGCACTACGATCTTCGCGATGCACCCGCTCCCTAGTAGGTTCACCTTCTCGGAGGATCATATGCGCCGTCTGGAGGCGGCAGCGAGATGATGAATGAATTTTTAAATTGTGCTTTTGTAATATTTGTGATGTTTTTCAAGTGCTTCATGGTTTGATGTTCAAAGATGGTTTCAGATATAAAGGGTTGCTCTAAGTTCTTTGATTTAGTACGGCATACAACCAAGCGAGAGATGACAACACGGGGTAGCGGGAGAAGACATAGCTTGACGACAAATTTTTTTGCCTTCTGATAACAACTCCACGTACATAACAACCAATTCATCACATGCTTAACAACGTTGCACAAAATATGAAGGTCACAGAATTTATGGAAAGTTCTACACCCAAAACATCAACACAACAGTCCTACTGGCACAGCATCAACACATTCGGTACCCTCGTGGCCTACATGCCAAACGAGCCTCGTGGCACCCACATGGAGAACTGCTGAGGGGCCGCCTCGGACGGGGCTGGCCATCGTGGTAGTGGCACGCACATATGCAGCTCGGGTTCGCGCAGCAACATGTGGGATCATAAGAGCTTCCTATGTTGACAACCTCCTCGTTTCCCCTCTCGCGTTGCATCTGTTGGCGGAGCTCATTGTTCTCCTCATTGAGAGTCTCCATTCGGTACTCCAAGTCCATTATTCGGTCCCATAAAGTACCCACATAACGGTCAATATACCGTTCATGAGGAGGGTCGATCCAGCGGGAGAAGTCGCATTTCGCCATCTGCGAAAAATGACAGTTAACATGGAGGGTCCATAAGCAATAAAAAAAGTACTATTAGTAATTTGTACCGGGCGTGGGCATCGGAAGAAGCGGCGCCGCCATCGTTCGGCCCTTCGGGACTGCACGACCACGTACTCATTGTGTATGCGCATTTCGCCACGCTGGTTGCGCACGCCGGCTTGGTAGCAAGCGATGCGTGGTCGAACATCTCCCTCCTTTCCAAGGAAGGTCTTCCTTGGTGACCCATATCCGATCGCCCCTCATCTTCCGCCATGGTATGTTCTTTGTTCGATTCTGAGGTTTTCGGCTACAACTTCATGGGACCTCTACCGTGCTATTTATATCGAATGGCGGGACAAAAGATGATTGCTTTGCCGAGAGACAAGACAAAAGCGCTCAGCTTTACTCGGTGCGATGACAACACATGCCGACTTTACGCGATGATATGACAAATCGGGCAGCTTTGCTCGGTGAGATGACAACACATGCCAGCTAAACTGCCTACATAAAGACTACGATCTGAAAAGCCTTCATACGAACATTTGTTGCTACTCTGAAAAGCCTACATAGGAACATTTATTGCTACTCTGAAAAGCCTATCGCTACAGAAACCAACAAAATGGGGGCGTAGGCTGTGGCCTTTACAGTGAGTGTTCACGTCATAGGCATGTATCCTTTCCAGTGAGTTTTCATGTCACCTTTCCTTGTTGTTCACAAAATGTTACGAGCGATTGGGTGGGTTAGTCGCATATCATGCTATATGTTATGCATGTAATAAAATTATGCACGACATGTTATGAAGTTTATTTCTATTCACATAAGGTTATTATCTCGTGTGTTCGCATTGAATGATTCAGATAGCAAGTCATTTAACAATATTAACATACTCTTGGTAGCAACACGAACAACTCATACATTTCACGTACATGACATGTAGCAAGTAGTACAACCACCAACACACCAACGAACACAAGAACTAAAATACAACACAACCGTACATAAAACATTATCAAAAGAGCTTGACGACAAGATAGCATAAAACATTGCGAACATACACGAGGATAACCTCCGGCACTACAACTTGAGGATAACAATAAACACAAGAAACAAAATAGCACACAACATTAAATTTATCTTCCACTCTAGTGCAGCCGAAGCGATGTCGCATCCCGGCGGGTCGCAACCCCACGACAACTCTCTCACGGCGAACACTTGTCATTCCTATTTCCCATTTCATCCTCCACACCCGAATCGGCAACCACCATGAGCTTCTGCGATTCCATGACAAGAAGATTTTTAAACATACCACCACGATTTGAATGAACCGAAACAATATGACTCACCGAGTGATTGGGGCACTTGTAGTAGTGTCGCGGGATTCTTGGCCGTCTGTGATGTCCTCGTCTAACCACCAAGTTGCAATTTGGGCACATCACCGTGGGTGCCCATGAAGACGTCTTTGGTGACTCATTGCCTAGTCTTGGGAGTGAGCACGAAATAAAACTACAGTTGTGAACAACTTACTCGGGAGGTGGTGATAACATGGCGGGAGTATGTGAGGATGGCTCCGTTTATAGGTGTGTGGGGGTAGCCTCACGCACAAAGACCACAGACAACACAAATCTTGACCCCACACCATGCTCGGTGAGGAGACAAAACATGCGGCTTTGCTCGGTGACATGACAAAGAGGTCGACTTTTGCTCGGTGACATGACAAAAGAGGTCAGCTTTGCTCGGTGACATGACAAAAGAGGTCAGCTTTGCTCGGTGACTAGACAAAACAAGTCGACTTTTGCTCGGTGACTAGACAAAGCGGGCTCTTTGTTGAGCTACCGCCTCTGAGCTGCTTGATGACTCGCCTAGGCCATTCGACATATACATATTAGGCTAATACTTTAACTTGGCGAATGACGTGTGGTACAATTTTCTACGTTACACGTAAGAGAGTGAATGCACAAATTCCTGCAGTCTTTAGGGAGGAGCCTATCTCATCAAATGCATACGAGGACAGATGTACCTAATATTGACAATGAAATAAATTTTAATATTGGATCAAATAACACCTCTTACCGAATGAGGCCATCATCTTGGTTCCCGTGGCTTGAATAAGGAGAACATCATTTCTAGCTTAGGTATTGGGTGTGCACCGATGCTCTGTATTTAGAGATAAGAGGCCATTGGCGAGAGCTAAACACCTAAACAATGCCAAAAGGCATGAGTATAGCCAATTCGTGATTACTAAAGAGAGCGATTGTCCTCGGTGGGATGCCAAAAGATGCGGCTTTGGCGGTGACATTACTAAACAGAGCGATTGTCCTCGGTCAAATGACAAAAGAGTCGGCTTTGCTCGGTGAGATGACAAAACATGGCATTGTGCTCAGAGACATGACAAAGCGGGCCAGCTTTGCTCGGTGAGATGACAACACATGCCGACTTTGCGCGATGACATGATAAAGCGGGCGGCTTTCCTCGAGAGACATGACAAAGCGAGGCGGCTTTGCTCGGTGAGATGACAACGGATGCGGCTTTGCGCGATGACATGATAAAGCGGGCAGCTTTGCTCGGTGATATGACATAACAGTCAGCTTTGCTCGGTGGGATGACAAAGATGCCGGCTTTGGCGGGGGCGGTACTAAAGAGGGCGGTGTGCTCGGTGACATGACAACAAGAGGTCGGCTTTGCTCGGTGGGATGACAAAGATGCCGGCTTTGGCGGTGCCATAACTCCCATCTTTACTCACTACTACGACCACGCGGACCAACTTTACACGTCACGAGTAGAGACAAACGGCCCCTATAAATTGGTATGCATTCCATTTCCAGCGAACATTGCACATCCAAACCCCATACTCCATCGCGCTTCCCTCACCCAACCGGGATGGACAAAGGCAAGAAGAAGCAATGGGACAAGATGGTGAAGGATTGGGAGGAGACCCGTGACATAGCACGGTCATTTGCAGCCCGCGATGCCGCCCGCGATGAGAAAATAAAGGCGTCTGGCCGGGTAGAACAAGCCCATCGTGCTACGATGAAAGGTCCCCAGGCGCCGCGTAGCAACAACCCCATCCGGACGTCCCCACCGGCGTTCGCCACAACTACCACGAGGGGAGACACCTCCCTTTGTTGGTGCGGGGCGTGTGCAAGTTCTTCAAGTCTAAGCACCGCATCGGTCTAGGTATGCGATGCGGGGTTGCGCAAACTACTCGGTGACTATCCCAACCGCCGTTTGACACGCAACCTATCGGCGGCGTGCGACCACATGCACCATTTTCCCTACCTTTTCTCCTTCACAACACGCACTAACAATATCTCTCTTTATTTACGGTCTCGGAGCCCCTATGTGCCTACCGCAAATGGATCGATCTTGAGATCCACCACGAGGACCAATGGACCTCGACTTCGAGGAGTGGAATGTCACAAAGGAGAAGGAGTTCTTTGGAGGAGGAGCGCCAAGCACGAGCACACACCTGCGTATCTGCGCGAGACGCAAGCTCATCTTGAAGCGTGCACGCGTAGGGATCGGGAGGCTCGCGAGATGGGCGCGAGAGAAAGAGGAAGTGCGGCTAAGGCAAAAGAGGCGCGGAGGAGTTCAACGCCGAGCGGGCAAGGAAGGAAAGTGGCCCGGTCCACACAGTGAGGTCGTCTGAGCGATTGGGTGGGTTAGTCGCATATCATGCTATATGTTATGCATGTAATAAAAATCTACGCGGCATATTATTCCCAACTGTATTATGAAATTTAATATCTAGTATTTTCGCATTCCATGATTCACGTAGCACCTCATTTAACAATATTAAATGTACCGAAATTTATGTATCGCATTCCATGTTACTCACCTTCAAAATATCACTTACCACTTTATGTATCGACCGTTCTACGGTCAATCTTTCCTACAAAAAATTTACCAAAATTTTTTATGCATCTACAACTTACAATGAACATAATCTTTTATTACAACTTTATCTGATTTTTATCCAGTTTATAACTACAAAATTGCCAAAACTGAAAACAATCACGGAGATTGCAAACCCTAAAAACACAGCAAACCTTAAAAGTCACTTACCACTATTTGTATCGATCATTCTACGGTCAATTGTTCCTAAAAAAAATTTACCAAAATTTTATTGGCATCTACAAGTTATAATGAATATAAACTTTTATTACTACTTGGTCAGATTCTTTCCGAATTTACATTTACAAAATTGACAAAACATACAAATAACATGGTCATTGCAAACCTAAAAACCATACGAAACCCTAAATATCACTTACCACTTTACGAAACGATCGTTCTATGATTAATCGTTTTTAAAAATATTTATCCAAATTTTTTTACATCTGCAACTAACAATGAACAAAAATTATTATTGCAATTTTATCTATTTTTTTCTCAGTTTATAACTACAAAATTGCGAAATCATACAAATATTCACGAGTATTGCAGTCGGGGACATGCGGTCGGAGGAGCAAACGCGCTCGTGCGACCGCGGGACCGGGACGCTTGCTGTGCGGGCGGGGGACGCGCTGGCTGGGCGGGACGCCTTGGCGGGCGCCTGCCTTGATCGGCGCGGGGGCCTTGCGGCGCTGCGCGCGAGGCGATCGCTGCCTTCGACGCGCGCCAGGCCGGTCGTGCGGTCGCTGAATCAATGTTCTAGGATTCAGCACATTCGTTGGTGGTACTCTACGCAGGATCAGCCTCTGACAAGGAAATGTAAGTCACTCAACAACAAGTTCATCTTTACAATTTTTGACAGCACGTTTTATTTTCTGATAACAGCAAAGTCTTAAATAAATCAATCACCCTAGGACCCACAATTATCTTAAAACCAGAGAATGCTTAGAATACAATTTGTTTGGGCATTTGAATTTCTCTACAATAAAAATTGCATCTCTTTTTGTTTATTCGAAGTGTACAAAATACCAGACAACATTACTTGAAACTTCATTTGAACCTTCCATTCAATCTTCTCCGTTGTCCCCCACTCATTAACAGGAAAATTGTTTTATGTCAACTGTTTTTTTTCAATGTTCGAAGTTGAACAATTTCTAGAACATTTGAAGTTTTTAGAGAAACTAGAATTGCGAGGCTAGACCTGTTATTTTCCTTTAGAGCTATTGGACTTTCGTTTCAATATAATTTCTAATATACCCATGTAAGAAACTACTAAGATTAAAGACACCTCCCGTGCTAGAAGGTAGATGTCATGTAAATATATTGCTAGTCTTTTTTTGTATGCGTAGTCCGATTGAGACAGTATTCTTATTTCTTAATACGTATACTTCTCTCTTGCTTAACTCCCTACGTAGCTCTATCTCATGCTTTGCCCCTCAAAAGTTTAACATACATTTGTTAGTTAATGTTTCCTTTTATTATTGTATAAAGTCCTTAATCTCATTTACTAATAGGACCGATATGTTGTACATCTACAACTATGTATTAATCCCCTTTCAAAAAAAAACAATTATGGATTAATCTCATTTACTAATAGGACTGATATGTTGTACATCTACAACTATGTATTGCTCTGAATTCTGATAGTTCATTGAATTAGTGCTAATTAAGCCCCCTTCAACCTGTCATAAGCCCTATGTTAATTACACTGAAAATCTTTAAAATTTAATCTCTAACTCTCAAAATAATTATATCTAAAATGTGTTGTCCTTTCTTTTTAAACCTTTGCATATTTATCTTTTTTCCTTAGCAATTGTAAATAGGGGTGAAAATGGATAGGATAGTTTTTAACCGATCCGGATAAAAATGAATACGGATTGTGTCGGATCGGATTTTCTTGGTAGATTAAAATTTGTACAAGTTAAATTGATGTACTACCATTTAAATCATTCTGATGCAAAATTAAATTCTTAATTAATTTATTAGTCACATGTAAATGGTAGAAATCCATTAAGAATTATTTAGGACTTTAGAAAAAATTAACTGCTATTTGAAGATTTAAAATCTGTACAATGGTATGACTATTGTGGATAAAAATACTTATGCTTGTTTAGATTTCATTAATATTTTGCAAGATAAACTATTTATGTGTTTTTATTGATCTTGGATGTATAGTTTAAGGGGTTTGTATGTTCCGATAAATATTCGTGATTGTATTCGTTTCGATTCGTACTCGCTTCGTATCTGTATTCGATATTATTCGTATCCGAGGTATCCATATTTGTATACGCATCCGAAAAAAATATGAAAACAAATATGATAAAGGCATTATCCATCCGTATTCAATCCGTTTGCATCCCTAATCATAAAGCACCTATCATGAGCTTTAAATAAATAATTTTTGATATTGGTAATATTCTAATTACTTTTGTCTAAACACATATGAAACCAAAAATCTTTACCATGTAGCTACATATATATTTGGCAAATTTAAAGCCATTAAACCTGTAATGTTCTCAAGGCTTTCTTACAGTGAATAACAATATGTTGTCCAGTCGTAGTATTCGTATATCCAAATTAACTTTTGATTAAACACATACTCCCTCCGTTCTATTTTAAGTGATGTTTTTGACTTTTTACGGTTTCTGATATGTGACTTTGACCTTTACTTTTTATAACTTTATCTTTATTATATACTAATAAAAATTATAATATTATAAAAGTATTTTTAACGACAAATATAATGATATAGTTTTCATGTAGCTAATCTAGATAATTTGAAACATATTAGTGATAAAAAAGTTTCACTGCATAGAATCTAGGGCATCACTTAAAAAAGAACGGATATAGTACAAAATAAAGAAACTTTACCTTGTAGAAGTATTTTTAACGATAAATATAATGATATAGTTTTTATGTAGCTAATCTTAATAGTTTTAAATATATTAGTGATAAAAAGGTTTGAATGCATAGAATCTAGAACATCACTTGAAAAAGAACGGATGTAGTACAAAATAAAGACGCTTTACCTTGTAGAAGTGCAGATAGTTCGTGGATGAATAAGGGACGAGGGAGGGGCAGGCCAAAGGGGAGCATGGGACGGGGAGGATGGCGCGCAGCGGCGCGGTAGACAGGCCTGCGCTGGGCCGGTGGCGGCTAAGACGTCAGCCAACTTGTCGAAATCGGGAGGATGAGCGGTGGGGAGTAGGCCAGGGCACGACAGCACGGTAGACGGGCCTGCGGTGGCGGCCAAGACCTCAACGTTGACGGCGCAAGAGATAGGAGGATGTGACTAGGCCATTGCACTTGCACCTCGAGGCAGACACTCGCCATAGTACCAGCCACACATCTACTCTGGAAGAAACAAAGGCTCACCTAGAAAGACTACTAAAAGTCAAAAGAGGACTTCACTGGTCAAAATTACCCCATATCTCACAATTAGGGTCCATCTCCTTATCTGACCCGTATGACAGCAACAACCAAACTTTGGTGCGAATGTTTGCCCTAGATGCACCAGGCATCTAAGGCCATTTCATCCGAACTCTGATGTCAACTTTTTTTTAAATGATGTCTATATTCTCCATCAATTTATGGTAATATTTTTTTGACCATGATTGATAACTTTTAATAATGTTTTTGTTTGTATTTTTTGATATGACAACGGATGACGGAAATACTGACGCTAACGGCGCACATAGGCCTTGTTCTTTTTGGCTGAAGTTTGTAACTTTTGGCTGCGACTTGTGACTTTTGGGTTATTTGTGCGAGATATTACAGAGTAACAGAAACTCACTTGCGATTTTTGCCGATATAAATGAAGTCAGTACAGTACGTACTACAATTAACTAATAGACCACATCTTGAAAAGATACTTCGTTTAAAAGTTAGTTACTATAGAAAAGCCAAAAAACAGCTTTCAGAAGCTGAAAAGAACATAGCCATAGTTTCAAACTCGGAATCTATTTTAAAAGACCGTTCTATTTATTTTAATTTTTAAAGAAGTCAAAAACAAAAAAGAATGGAGACTATATAATGCTTGCTGCTCCTGACGAGTTGTTTAATTCGCACCTTATAAGTTAGGCGAGCACTCCTAGGTGCAAGGATGGTCACCTAGCCTTTGGAGTTTTTTTAGTTGAGATCTTAATTAACAAAGGGGCAGACAAAATGTAAAACAAAACTAACACTAGTACTGCACACCAAATCCAAGCCCAGGAGGCCAGGACAGCATGGCGATATACTTGACCTTCTTGACACATACGATATATATGATGAGCTAAAGCAGTATCAGGAGCAGAGGTGGATCTACAATAATTTATGGGTATTTAATTGAATACCTAATTTTTTTTACAAAAAATCTGTTATATATTAGATATAGTATGTGTGTGTATATATATATATATTAGTAATTAGAGCACTCTCAACCCATAGTTTCTATGGACAGTTTCCAAGGGGGAGAGAGAGAGCAATTAATGTCCCTTAGAAATTATCCTTCTCAACCCATGATTTCTAGAGCAGGTACAATAAGGCTTAGTCAGCAGGCTATAGCAAATATAATATCAACCAAATCTTACGTGGCAGAGAGAGAAAGGAAGAGAGAGAAAGAAGTTGGCTACTAAATTACAGCTAGCTATAGCACGTAAAAATATGCATTTCACTCTCTTACATGTGGGGCCAAATAGTTATTGTAATAGCTACCTTATTGTATGAACTATTTTTTTGAAGGCTATAGATGAAATGGACAAATGTTATAGCTACTAGTTGGCTATACTATTGTACTTGCTCTAACAGTTTCTATATAGAGGAGAACTTAAATGCACCACAAAAAGAGATGGATCAGCTGTGGTAAGCAACAAAGTAGCCTTGGATAACTACCATCATGTCTGGCCTAAACAAACAAAATCTTCCGACTCGAAGATGACCATTTGTACATCCATGATCAACTATCACGAAGCCTACGCGTGATCGATTAAGAATCCTTCTAATCCGTTCTCCAAGCAATAGCAAACAAGCGTGTTTCTTCATCTCATCCTCGCATTTTGCTGAAGAAATACATTATTTCCTGTTAGCATACAAAGAGCGATAAAACATGCAAATATAAGACATGTGACACTCATCATCTTAATAGTCGAAACAATGGGCACACAAAAATGTAAAGCCAATGTTGCGGTGTGTAGAAGAACTGCACTTCCAATATCTCAGAGCGTCGAATAGCATCTAGTATGTAGTTGGTATCTACCAAGTCGTAAATCTCCTCATCTACGAAAGAACACAAGAAAGTTCGGTGAATAGAATCATTACAAGAACATCTGGATCATTATATATATAGTAATATACATGTAACGCCCCATTTCGGTAGCGACGGTTCTGACATTCGCAACTATTCACGCATGAACAGTTATGGAACGTCGCGCAAGAGTATACCATTGCATGCTTACAACAAAAGTCCAGCATATACTTAACATATGGATTAACATCCATTTTCGACAGCGGGGCGTGCAAGCCCAAAGAATACTTACATTACAAAAATTCCAAGATCCGCTCGAGCGCGGCCAAGACCTAAAGCCACGGGTCCTCGTCGAAGAAGCGATCCTCAGGGGCGTCCTTGACGGGGAAACCTTCACCTTTGTCTTGATCCTCTAAAGAGTAGATTAAGCAAGCCGTGAGCCAAACAACCGGCTCAGCAAGTCCCAAAGGGACTCTATCTTACTACATGCACGGAACATCAAAGGAAGGGAGTATATTTGGTTTATTACTTTGAGTAGATGCAGTTTTATTTGCAAACATTTTGATAAAACGGACCCAAAACTTCTCACTTCAGTCACGGTCTTGGGTTGTTTCCATTCCATAACTGCTGAAATCTTTTCTGGATCAACTTTGACTCCATCTTCTGATATAATGTGACCCCAAGAAAGCAATTTCTTTTAACCAAAAACTGCACTTGTCAAACTTTGCTTATAGCTGATGCTCTCTTAGTCTTGTCAGTACCATGTGCAAATGTTGTTTGTGCCCTTCTTCACTCTTGGAATAGATCAGAATATCATCAATGAAGACAATCACAAATCGATCCAATTGGTCCATATGCACCAGGTTCATAAGGTTCATGAAATAAGCTGGCGCATTGGTTAAACCAAAGGGGATGATCGTGAACTCATATAATCCATATCTGGTGATGAAGGCTGTCTTCTCTCGATCTTGCTCTCGGATCTTCCGTTGATGGTAGCCCGAGCGCAAGTCGATCTTGGAGAATACTCTGGCATCTTTGAGCTGATCAAACAGGTCATCAATTCGGGGCAATGGGTACTTGTTTTTTGATCGTAACAGTATTCAAACCTCTGTAATCAACACACATTCTCAGCTCTCCATTCCTCTTCTTCACAAACAGGACTGGGGCTGACCAAGGTGAAACACTTGGTCGTATAAATTCTTTCTCTTGCAGTTCATCCAACTATCTCTTGAGCTCTTTCAATTCACTAGCTGACATTCTGTACTGGTGTTTGGCGATTGGTTTTGTGCGAGGAATCAACTCTATGGTAAGTTCTACTTGTTTGTCAGGGTCTGTCCGGTAGTTCTTCCGAAAACACATCTGGATATTCTTATACTACCGGTACTTGATCAACTGTAACCGCTAGCATGTTGATCATGCGCTTTCTCGCATCCTTCAATACTCCTCGGTTTGTCTTGTTTTGTTTGTTTGTTTGTTGTGTTTTTTTTTCTACCACTTTCTGACCTTTAGGGTGTACCAATGATACTATTTTGATCTCACAATCTAACTTGCCTTTGTTCTTGGCTAGCCAGTTCATGCCCAAATGGCATCCAACCCTTGCTTATCTGGCTGCAGCAAATCTGCTTTAACCTCCGCTGGATTGACTTTGACTCCTTTTCACTTGTACCTGCATATCATCATTGGATATATGCTACAGGTTCACACTTAGCTGGATTATGCAGTACCAGGGCTACATATATATCTGGGTCTGTTAGGATTAATTTCATTGCAACATAAACTGCTCATTCCTTATGCTTTACACAGACAGTCTTCATACACTTTCATAGTCTTGCCACAAGCCTTAGTTAAAGTAATTTACATACAAGCCATTCAGTTCTTCCCACTAGCTTACAAAAGGATAACCAAAAGTACATCATCTCATTTCTTAGTTTACATAGCTTATATCTTCCTGACCGTCTGCTTTGCTTTTCTTCTTTATGTCATTCCTCCAGGTGGACTTGTTTCTTCTTCCATTCCGGACCTCTTAGGGTGAAATTTATCTTCTTCCATCGGTGGCAGGTCGTGATGTTGAGGTCTGCATCTTTGCTTGCTTCCTTGCTTCTTCTTCGGGTAAGGACTTCAGTGGGCATTTGTCACGATAATGCCCATCCTGTTTGCAGTGAAAACAAGCCGTTGGTGATGGAGGCGAAGCCTTTTTTTGTTTCATGACTTTCATGTATCCTGGTCTTTCTTCTATCTGTAGAGCTCGATCAACCAGGCTCAATAGGCTTGAAAACTTCATGGCCTGAAGGCGTTGCCTCATATTGGGACGTAGACCTTTCATAAAGTACTACATCCTTTTAGCTTCGGTGTTAGTTTCCTCTTGAGTATACTGGGATAACTGATGAACTTGTTCTAGATATGCTGTGATGGAGTTCTCTCCTTGTTGAAGATTAAGAAAGTCTTGATATTTTTCAGTGATAACTCTAGGAGAGATGTAGGCTTTACGGAATCTCTTCACAAAGTCTTCCCATGTAATATTTTTCTCCTTAGGGTGCATCCACTGGATAGCATTCCACCAAGTAATTACGGGCTTGGACAACTGATAGGTGGCGAAAAGAATCTTCTCCTTATTTGTACACTGGATGGTATTCATTCTTCTCTCAATATCTTGTAACCAGTTATCTGCATTCAGTGACTCTGTGGTTGAAGGGAATTTTGGGGGTTGAGTTTGCAGAAATGCTGTAAACTTCAATGCAGTTTGCGCTTGATGCTGACACTGACTCTTCGGGTGTCATCTTGACAATGAATTGTGGCAGTGATTCTCCTGGCTTCTCTGACATCTGGACTTGATCTGCGGCAGGTGCACCCTGCCCGTTGGTCTGACCACTCTGCTGCGCTGGATCCATCTGCCAATTGGGAATTTGAGATCAGCTTTGCAGCGGCTTTGGAGAATAAGAGGGGATAAGTAAGACTTTGAATTTCAAGGTAAGTATAGGGCGAATAAGGTAAGGACGAGAGCGAAAGGGGATAGGAGAAAGCTTTGAACGCAGGGGGATTACTGATAATTAAGCAAACAACATACAAGGGGATAGCAAACATAATTTACAATATGCAAGTGGTACACAAACCACTTAGGGTTCATGATTACACCTGCTTTACATTACAAAAGTACTGCTACTACTCAGGGTCAGTCTAGTCTAGCGAACAACAGCTACACCTCCAGCTGCCGAGAAACAAAATTTTGAAGTTAGACAAGAGAAGCAGTAAATATTTTGCAAAGGCAAAACTTAAGCAGAAGTAAATTTAAGACAGGTAAGGTAGCAACAAGAGAGGAAAAAAAGACAGCAATAAACCTTATATTTTTTGTAAACCCTTTTTATGGCTTAAATTAAGTTTTGCGATAAAATCGTTTCCTAGTTTGCCTTAGGTACAACTCTTATGCTTCGCAGCTGGAATCACCCAAGTGACACAGCTCCAATAACCGGGAGCACGGCGTATTCGAATACCATTTATTTGACTCTGCAGAGTTTGCTCAGCTTTACCCACACGATCTCTTAACTCCCGCTAAAGAGTTAAGAAAGCCAGGTTGTTTCACTGCTCAACTCTTTATATAGGCTCTACCCGGTAGAATTCCACTCGGGTCTGCCTCACACACTCACACCCACACGCACGCACACAAGCGTCCGCTTCGAGTGAATTCTACCGTTGTTAGGCACCCGCAGCACGGCCTGCCTAACCACGTTACCCAAACACCTACTTCTCACCACCTGTAGAGTTTCAATCGAGTTGAGCAGCTACTAAACCAGTGTTGACAAGTCAACTCCTGTGGTTGAGCGGTTACCATGTCATTTGCTCAGCGTAAGGCCTGATCCTTACATTTTCCCCCAGGAGTCCGCAACCCTTGCCAAGTCCGCGACCTGCAACCTAGGGTAAGAGGCGGGCGAAAACTGTCTTGCGGCGCACCACATCCCCCCTTACCCTATCCTGCGCATCGACATACTCCGCCCTAGGGCACGGTATCCCATACTACCCTGCCCTAGAGTCGGGTTTTTCAAAGTCTATTGGCCCGCGGCCACATCCTTATTAGTGTAAGGACTTGCATGATAATAATAACCTACAGTTATCTAGATTAACAGATAATTATTTCTAGGGTTTCAATGGCATGGCTACAAGTTTAGCATGGCATTTGTCGGTGGTAGGTTTATCTACATAACATGTCATTCTAAACATTTTATTTTACTTTAAATTAACATTTCACAATTAGCATAATGCAAATAGCATAATAACATAATTAAATGGCATGGGTTGCAACATGATCAAAGGATTTCGAACTTGCCGTAAAGTTGGACGAACTCGGCTAGCTCGAACGTAGAAGCACCTTGGTCCTGCGACTGTACTTGAACTTCCGGGAACTTCGAAACTAGCGCAAACATACAAGAATAAATAAGTCCAGCTTGAGACTAATCAAGCGAGGGAAAATAAACTAATTAAAAAGGAGTAAAATGCATAAATCCTTCAAATGGAATTTTAGGAATTTATCTGGGATGAATCTGTGGAAGTGCAGGCCAAAAATGGGTCCAAGATATTATTTGGAGCAAAGTGGTGAAGTTTGAGAATTTTTGGGATTTTCTGTGATTTTCTAGGATTTATTTGGATTTTTCTGGATTTTAGAAATTGATAAATTATCTGGAAAATCGGTGAGCAAGGTTTCGGGCGGCCCGGCGCTACAGCATACGCTCGGCACTTTGCGGCCCGCGGCGGCGAAGGCAGCATGCCACCACGGCGGCGCGGCGCGGCGCGGCTCTGCGCTTCGGCGGCGACGGCAGCCGACTCGGCCCACACCCGCGCGCGCTCACGCGGCTCGGATGAGCGACGCGTGGCTCGGGTGGACGGTCGGATGCGGAGAAGCGAAGCGGTACGGGGAGGAGATCCGACGGACGAGGGGCGGTGCGGTTACGATCATCGGACGGTGGCGAGGAAGGCGACATCCGACGACTGGCGTTAGAAGGCACGGGAGGAGGTGGACGGCAGAGAAGCGGCCACGCCATCGTCTTCTTCCTCCAGCCGGGCACGCGCAGCAGAGGAACGGAGACGGCGGTGCCTTCGCTCTCCAGCCACGGCGAAGGCTCCCGACGGCAAAGGAGGGTACCACCGGGTAGGGCTTGACTTGGGGAGCCCATTTTGGGCAGTGGGGAGGCGAGGTGTAGAGACCCGAATATGCAAATCCGGACTCTCCTGTGTATTCTGCACTAGTTCAGGATCATGCTAGTGCACACAGTATAAACAAAGATGAATTATCGAACATATCACGATTTACTAAGAAAAGACTCAAATATTATTAATAATTATCAGAGTGCGACCTTATGGCCAAGCTTACAATTAATAGCCTGAAAGGCTTAAAAGAAACTAGCAATGAAATCCAAAAGAAAGCGCAGCAGCCAATCGACATGCCCACAGGCTATCGAGTGGAGAACGAAGCCTAATCCGCGAAGACGTCGAAGTACTCTCCTTCTGGAACCTCCTGCTGGTAGCACTCCTCTTCCTCAACTGAGCAACAGGGGCATAAAGCCGTGAGTACATTGGTACTCAGCAAGTCGTTTGTAACAAAGATGCAATATAGTATGCAAGGCTTACCAATGGAAGGCTGAAAGGTTAATTTGCATAAAACGGCATTTGAAAATACAATAAATAGATTGAAGGCGCATTTGAAGTAAAACAATAATAAATAATAATCAAAGGAATTGAAGTAACCACTTATGAATCTCCCATCCATAAGCTAAACTAACCACTTATGGACCTCCCATCCACAAGTTAAACCAACAGTGAATTAACCATCCACTATCCAAGCTTTTTAGAAATAACTATACCTCGTGTGAAATCACCGAGCATTGTCCATGACCGAGGACGCGGCTATTCAAATAGTTTTACACTCGCAGAGGTTGCACAATCTGTACCCACACGATGTGATTAGCCTCGCTAAGGAAATCACAACAAGGCCTTTACAATGTTCAATTCCAACCCAATCCCGCCCGCTAGGGTTCATCATCACACCCCTTGCGCCCGTGGAATGTATCGACACCCACCGACATCCCAATGGCGGAACGAGTGAAACATCACAAATTAATCAGCCAGTCTGTCCCATACCGGACATGTGGTTTGCAGTAAGACTCGGATCAATGGCGCACAAAGTTAAGTCCTTAAATGTTCTCGGCGAGACTACCACATCCCTCGAAGTGCTCCAACACTTCCCCTTTCTCGCACGATCATTCGCCCGAGTGAAAACCAATTTTGTATAACCACCGCCAATGACGCACCAACGCCACGGCACAAATTTTATAACGATGGCACCAACCACGATTCAATATCTCATTAGGTCAAATTAATTAATCACATGTGATGATGAATCCAAACGATACTAAAAGCATGGCTAAGCATACTAATCGTACCAACCCAATGTGACAAATAGCATAGCATCACTAATTAAATTCCCAACCTAAGGTGACAATGGCAACAAGGTATTCCAAATATCAAGGAGGAAAATAACCAATTGGGACGATAACTACCAATACAAGGGTTTGAATAAAAATAGCGATGCAAGATAATTTAAAACAAAATAATTAAATAATAGATTGCAATCTGGGTTCAACATGATCAAAGGACACGACTTGCCTTGGCCTTGCTCAGTTAGGAATTCTTGATCTTCAAATCTTGCTTCAACTCCTTCGAACGCGCGATCTAACGGGAGAGAGAACGAGACGAACAGAAGAAATAAAATTCAAATAAACTCCAAAAACTGCAAAACCAGAACTAAAAGACAGAGCTCAATTTTAGACGAATTTAGGAAGAAGAATCGGGTCGATCGGAGTTCGGACGAAGGAGAACGAGCGATCTAAAGTTTGCCGGGGCGAGAAAATGCTGGAAATTCACAGATGTTACTGTTCACCCGAGAGCAATATTTTTGGCGAGAAGGCTAGCGCTGGCGAGAGGAGGCATGGGAGGTGAATCTAACTAGCAAAATAGGTTGTTAGGGATCTAAGACACACATAGGAAGCGACGGCACGCCAAACGGAGACCGTTGACGGCACGGGCTGCTACAACGACATGGGTAGGAGAGAGGAATAAAATCCGGGCATGGAACGTGGAGAAGTAGGGTGAGCACGGGCTAGAACGCAGCTTGGCGAAGCTAGAAAAATTATCGGCTCGGCCAGAAACCCACCGGAGACAGCGCAATCGGCGTTTGAGCGACGTCGGGAAGGAAAGAGGAAAAACTTAATATCTTGGTGCTCGGTGAACGAAATCTAAAACCACTTGGAGGGTAGCTACCTAGGATGGTTTGGCACGATGTGACGCGAACGGATCGGGGAAAACATCACCGGGTAGATGGGGGACACGAGATGCCATTGGCGGCCATGGCGAGATCGGAGGTAAAAATTTGTGGAGGCTTTTCGGGGAAACGAAAGTGAGCACGGCGTAGAATGCGGCGAGACAAGTCTAAGAAAAATTACGGCAAGGGCTAAAGCTTACCGGAGGCGACGAATCGACGTCGGGAAGCGCTCTTGACCTAGATTGGGAAAACTCGATTCCGGAGATTGGCTGCACCAAAACCAAATTAACTTGGCAAGAAGGTAGATTGGACATGAAGGCACAATGTGACGCGAAAGGATCACGGAGAAACTCACCGAATAGCTCGGGACACGACGAGCAAATTCGGGACCGGAGGGGCTCGGTGCCGACGGCGTCCTGGGCTTTGGGGGGACTTGGCACGGCTTGGGATGGGTTTAGGGGAGCCAAGGGGTCGTATTTATAGGCTTGGAAGAGGTAGAAACCGACTCCAATCCGCGGATTTCGGTTTAGAGTCCGTTTCAGAAAATTGGAGATAAAAGGCAAACGGATGAACGAAACGGAAAGAGACCAGTTGGGATGGATTCCTTGCGTGATTTGGCACAACTTTCCTTTTGGGAAGACATTGAGATAAGGTCCGGATTGGAAGTTATGAAGAGAGAGGAAAAGGAAGGAAATATGCACGTACAGAGAACGGGATCGATCGAAGCTCTGAGGTTGAAGATGAACCAGCTGTTGACACGTGTCACGTACTGTTCATCCTCTCTCCTCTTTCTTTTTTTTTTGGAAATTTCAAATTGAGCTCAAACAAACTCCGAAAAATCCCAGAAAATACAGAAAAATTCCTTGTGACACAAGGAACACAAATAAAATATTTTTGGCAAATATTAATATTTAATTTAATCATATTAAATCTTTTTGATTAACGAAAATTCCAATTAAGCTTTAATTAATTCCAGAAAAATCCAAATGGTGAATTTTATTTTAAAAGCTTCAAAAAGGCTCTGAAAATCAGAATGTTACAAACCTCCCCCCCTTAAACGGAATCTCGACCCCGAGATTCAGGCTTACTAAAAGAATAGGTTACCAGGTGCGACGTTGGAGACGACGTGGTTCAAGCTTCCCCTTGCAACGTTCTGAGGTATCTGGGCTCCCTGACTTGACGATGTTCCACGGCTTGCTCCTGGAGAAAAGGTCTTGGCAGGTGCACTCCCAAGTTTGAAAGGAATAGGCGAGATTGCTCGATGCTTCTGCGGGGTTCCTGGGTCCAACCATCTTGCTGCTGCTCTGAAGAGAAACACTACTGACTGCTCCAGGCGAAAAGGTAAGGGGGAAAAGCATAGGTAAGACTTGAGGTTGAACTTGGACAACTTTATTCCGGGTTAGTTGCTCTGACACTTCCAAAACTCTGACCGGGTTTTAAAGATAAGTGGGAAAAGCATAGATGAGAGGTAAACTCGTCTAAGGGGAATTTCTAATGGCAACCTAAACTAAACAAACACTTAGCCGGAAAAGGCTAACAGCAAAACCGGGGAAATAACACCAATAAAAGATTGACGTGATTGCAATATAATGCTTTTAAGGGCAAAATTTGCAGCTCACATCACACGCAACTGCAAGAAAAAGCAAAACGGTCTACACGATGCTAAAACTATAACAAGGTTCAAATCTAATGGCTCCTAATCTTCACGGAAATCTTCAGTCTTCTCTAGACATATTGGGTGCTTCCTTGATCCAAACTTCACAGCACAGCTTGAAGAATTCCATGCCAACTTCACTTGGGTTAGGTGAGACTCGAGACATCTAAGGACATTATAGGGATAAGAAGTCAACTTGAATTTTGAAAACAATGTTTCAGAGGAGGCAAGGAGCAAGAATCCTAAGAATGAGGTAAGAATCAAGAATTACTAGACAATCATTTGGTTGATTTGATTTAGAAAATAAATTTTGAAATCTTTGCTAATTCGACCATTCTAACTAGGGCTTCGTCCTACAGTCGATATAGCTCTGATACCATCTCTGTAGAGACCCGAATATGCAAATCCGGACTCTCCTGTGTATTCTGCACTAGTCCAGGATCATGCTAGTGCACACAGTATAAACAAAGATGAATTATCGAACATATCACGATTTACTAAGAAAAGACTCAAATATTATTAATAATTATCGAGTGCGACCTTATGGCCAAGCTTACAATTAATAGCACGAAGGCTTAAAAGAAACTAGCAATGAAATCCAAAAGAAAGCGCAGACCAATCGACATGCCCACGGGCTATCGAGTGGAGAACGAAGCCTAATCCGCGAAGACGTCAAGTACTCTCCTTCTGGAACCTCCTGCTGGTAGCACTCCTCTTCCTCAACTGAGCAACAGGGGCATAAAGCCGTGAGTACATTGGTACTCGGCAAGTCGCTTGTAACAAAGATGCAATATAGTATGCAAGGCTTACCAATGGAAGGTGAAAGGTTAATTTGCATAAAACGGCATTTGAAAATACAATAAATAGATTGAAGCGCATTTGAAGTAAAACAATAATAAATAATAATCAAAGGAATTGAAGTAACCACTTATGAATCTCCCATCCATAAGCTAAACTAACCACTTATGGACCTCCCATCCACAAGTTAAACCAACGATGAATTAACCATCCACTATCCAAGCTTTTAGAAATAACTATACCTCGTGTGAAATCACCGAGCATTGTCCATGACCGAGGACGCGGCTATTCAAATAGTTTTACACTCTGCAGAGGTTGCACAACTGTACCCACACGATGTGATTAGCCTCGCTAAGGAAATCACAACAAGGCCTTTACAATGTTCAATTCCAACCCAATCCCGCCCGCTAGGTTTTCATCACACCCCCTTGCGCCCGTGGAATGTATACGACACCCACCGACATCCCAATGGCGGAACCGAATTGAAACATCACAAATTAATCGGCCAGTCTGTCCCATACCGGACATGTGGTTTGCACAGTAAGACTCGGATCAATGGCGCACAAAGTTAAGTCCTTAAATGTTCTCGGGCGAGACTACCACATCCTCGAAGTGCTCCAACACTTCCCCTTTACTCGCACGATCATTCGCGAGTGAAAACCAATTTTGTATAACCACCGCCAATGACGCACCAACGCCACGGCACAAATTTTATAACAGTGGCACCAACCACGATTCAATATCTCATTAGGTCAAATTAATTAATCACATGTGATGATGAATCCAAACGATACTAAAAGCATGGCTAAGCATACTAATCGTACCAACCCAATGTGACAAATAGCATAGCATCACTAATTAAATTCCCAACCTAAGGTGACAATGGCAACAAGGTATTCCAAATATCAAGGAGGAAAATAACCAATTGGGACGATAACTACCAATACAAGGGTTTGAATAAAAATAGCGATGCAAGATAATTTAAAACAAAATAATTAAATAATAGATTGCAATCTGGGTTCAACATGATCAAAGGACACGACTTGCCTTGGCCTTGCTCAGTTAGGAATTCTTGATCTTCAAATCTTGCTTCAACTCCTTCGAACGCGCGATCTAACGGGAGAGAGAACGAGACGAACAGAAGAAATAAAATTCAAATAAACTCCAAAACTGCAAAACCAGAACTAAAAGACAGAGCTCAATTTTAGACGAATTTAGGAAGAAGAATCGGGTCGATCGGAGTTCGGACGAAGGAGAACGAGCGATCTAAAGTTTGCCGGGGCGAGAAAATGCTGGAAATTCACAGATGTTACTGTTCACCCGAGAGCAATATTTTTGGCGAGAAGGCTAGCGCTGGCGAGAGGAGGCATGGGAGGTGAATCTAACTAGCAAAATAGGTTGTTAGGGATCTAAGACACACATAGGAAGCGACGGCACGCCAAACGGAGACCGTTGACGGCACGGGCTGCTACAACGACATGGGTAGGAGAGAGGAATAAAATCCGGGCATGGAACGTGGAGAAGTAGGGTGAGCACGGGCTAGAACGCAGCTTGGCGAAGCTAGAAAAATTATCGGCTCGGCCAGAAACCCACCGGAGACGACGCAATCGACGTTTGAACGACGTCGGGAAGGAAAGAGGAAAAACTTAATATCTTGGTGCTCGGTGAACGAAATCTAAAACCACTTGGAGGGTAGCTACCTAGGATGGTTTGGCACGATGTGACGCGAACGGATCGGGGAAAACATCACCGGGTAGATGGGGGACACGAGATGCCATTGGCGGCCATGGCGAGATCGGAGGTAAAAATTTGTGGAGGCTTTTCGGGGAAACGAAAGTGAGCACGGCGTAGAATGCGGCGAGACAAGTCTAAGAAAAATTACGGCAAGGGCTAAAGCTTACCGGAGGCGACGAATCGACGTCGGGAAGCGCTCTTGACCTAGATTGGGGAAAACTCGATTCCGGGAGATTGGCTGCACCAAAACCAAATTAACTTGGCAAGAAGGTAGATTGGACATGAAGGCACAATGTGACGCGAAAGGATCACGGAGAAACTCACCGAATAGCTCGGGACACGACGAGCAAATTCGGGACCGGAGGGGCTCGGTGCCGACGGCGTCCTGGGCTTTGGGGGGACTTGGCACGGCTTGGGATGGGTTTAGGGGAGCCAAGGGGTCGTATTTATAGGCTTGGAAGAGGTAGAAACCGACTCCAATCCGCGGATTTCGGTTTAGAGTCCGTTTCAGAAAATTGGAGATAAAAGGCAAACGGATGAACGAAACGGAAAGAGACCAGTTGGGATGGATTCCTTGCGTGATTTGGCACAACTTTCCTTTTGGGAAGACATTGAGATAAGGTCCGGATTGGAAGTTATGAAGAGAGAGGAAAAGGAAGGAAATATGCACGTACAGAGAACGGGATCGATCGAAGCTCTGAGGTTGAAGATGAACCAGCTGTTGACACGTGTCACGTACTGTTCATCCTCTCTCCTCTTTCTTTTTTTTTTGGAAATTTCAAATTGAGCTCAAACAAACTCCGAAAAATCCCAGAAAATACAGAAAAATTCCTTGTGACACAAGGAACACAAATAAAATATTTTTGGCAAATATTAATATTTAATTTAATCATATTAAATCTTTTTGATTAACGAAAATTCCAATTAAGCTTTAATTAATTCCAGAAAAATCCAAATGGTGAATTTTATTTTAAAAGCTTCAAAAAGGCTCTGAAAATCAGAATGTTACACGAGGGGATCAGCGGAGAGGACGGGAGTTAGAAGGGGGTGGTTCGGGTGTTTGGCGGCGAGGGAGGTCACCGGCGGCGAGTTAGCTCAATCAGCCGCGGCTACACGTTCAAGGGGACCAGGGGCTCACATTGGTGGCGGAGGTGTGAGTCGAGGAGTCTCAGAGCGTGCTGGCCACGGGGAGGTGGTTGCGGCCGGCGGTGGGCAATGGGGCTGGAGCTCCTCGGGCAGGCACCTGTCCAAACAAGCCCACCAATGTGGTTAGCGAGGGGAGGAGATGCTCTCGACGGAAGCAATTGAAGAATGGGAGAGGGGAGGGGGAGATTGGCTCCCGAAGGCCACCGGCGCAGGGGACGGCGATGGCGGAGCTACGGGCGGCGGGGCTCCAATCGGGCGCTCTGGGAGGTGGCTGGGAGTGGTGGGAAGGGAATGGAGGAGGTGGAGCAACTCGGGAAGCAAAGGAGAGGGAGGGAGCCGGAAGGGGGTTTTTATACCCGTGCGGAGGGGAGCGAGGCGTGGAGGAGAAGGCAAGGGCGCGGCTCCGGGGCCGACAAGAGGGAACGGGAGCAGGTAGGGGCGTCTCCTCCGCAGGACGGGCGGTGACCGGGGTGACGCACGGCGCTGTAGCGGCTTAATGGCGAGAGAGACGGAGCAGTAGCCGGCGGGCGGGGCGCGTCGCGCGGGAAGGGAGGGCCGCCGCCGCCAGTGGGGTCGGGGCAAAGGCGGGCGATGTGGCGCGAGGACTGCCACTCCCTTCGGACCGAGGCGGTCGGGGCGGCGGAGGCTGTTCGAGGCCGGGGCACAGCCGTGGGCTAGGCGCGGCGCGGGCGCAGCGCGCAGCGCATGCGCGTGTGCGGGGAGGAGGCGGGGAGGGAGTGGGGCGCCAGCGAGAGAAGGGGAGCGGGGCGGCGCCGCAGAGAGGAGAAGGCGGAAGCGAGCGGGAGGCGGGGTAGGAAGGTGCTAGCGGGAGGGGCGCGAGCGCCGGGGAAAGAGGAAGGCGGAAAACGGCGGGGCGCCAACGGAGAGGGGAGGTGCCCTGCCGAAAAGGGAAAGCGGCGGCGGGGAAGACTTTCCCAAAAAGGAAAGTTTCCAGAAAACACTAAAAAATGCAGCAAAAAGCACAGAAATTTTTGGTTTGAATTTTTAGGGGCTTTTCAATACATTGATCTAAACCACTGGTATCAAAGCAAATTGGGGTCACCAAAAGACTCCAATAATTGTTGCAAATCAATCAACTTCGGGAGTATGTGGGCAGCATAATTACTACCAAAATATCTACAGGAAATGAGATGCCATTTTTTTTATACCAGTGTCGAAATATAATCAATTACCCAGTCCCCAGGTTTTTCTTGAACAAACATTGCTTGATTATATATTCCCAACTGAACCTTGGTAAGCTTTTGCAATCAGATATCATCATGTATGAAGAGACCGAGCATACTCAGTACAAGTTTCTGTTGTACAATCCATATTTGTAAGTTGCAGTTAATTCATAAAAAATGCCAAGCATCTCCACATTCACAATTGCATGCCATATTGCCATCTTTCCTTCAACGTTCCCATTTTCACTTATGAAATTTTGGAACTTACTAGTTACTACACATTGACATACAGTGCAAGACAAATGTTTTAAAGACATTACCACACAATGCAACTATCAAAAGTAGCCAATTATTCCATTTTAAAGAAACAGCCAATTATTACTTGGTCATATGATAAATGCTAGCAGATATTGCACACGTAAAGATACATGGACACAAGACGTTGCAACCATGGACCAACAGAAGAGTCTGCATGTCATGCTATCTCAATGAATACAGCACGATGGCAGATAACAATAGATTCAGGTATTTGAAGGCAAATGTCAAAAAGTATAACTCCATAGGTACCCTCCTCTGTAACATATATAAATTGTAGAAATGAAACGCAGCAGCCTCAAGTCTTATTACCCCAAATACCTTCAACAATGCTTGCAGGTAATGTTAGAACAATATGCAAACAAAACAAAGTAGAGTACAAAATATAGTAAACATAATCCAATGACAATAGTAGCTTCCTAGTAAGAGTAGAGGGTGTTGGATCCATAGTGCAGCAGGCAAAATAGCGTTACAATAGAAAATGAGAGAAAGGGGGATACCAATAGGTGCAAATTGAACAGTACATAATAATTGATAGTGAAAGGGGCATACTTCAGACGCACAGTACCTCCGTAGATGGCACAGAGAACTACAAAAAAATAGCCATCATCAGGCCATCAGCTACAATGAAAAAGAGTTAAATAATGAGTTTTCAGTAAAACAAATGAACATTTGTATATGACTATATATGTATAATTTAAATGGGTACAGACCACATTGAAATCATTCATAATAGTTTATTCAACAAAATAATTTAAGTACCTAATTGGAATTCCCAAACTTATGCCAAATATGTTCAATCAAGTCTAATTGAAGTTGCTTATAAGCAGCACGATCATGAAATTGGGCATTTCTTGCTAGTACTTCTGGCATCTCTGGGTTATCTCCATGAGTAATTGTAGCTGCCCGAACTGTTGATGTGCTCGCTTCCTCATTCAGATCAATAGGACTCTGCTCTATGTCCTTCTCATCTTCGATTATCATATTGTGAAGGATGATACAAGCTTTCACGACATTCTCAAGATCCCCTTGTTCATATAGACGTGCTGGTCGACGCAAAATACAAAAGCGAGACTGTAAAATCCCAAATGCACATTCAACATCCTTCCTTGCCCCTTCTTGATGTTGTGCAAACAATTTATGCTTATCAGATTGTGGTTTGCGTATTGACTTTACAAAAACAGCCCACTCTGGGTATATACCGTCCGCTAGGTAATAACCTTGGCTATATTGCCTTCCATTGATATGATATTGTACCGCAGGAGCTTCTCCTCGGAGCTGCTGGATGAACAAATCAGATTGATTAAGCACGTTGATGTCATTGTTGGATCCAGCAACACCGAAGAAGGCATGCCATATCCAGCGATCGTGTGAGGCAACCGCCTCTAGAATGATAGTAGGAACACCATGATCACCACGGGTATACATTCCTTTCCATGCATAGAGACATCTTTCCCAATGCCAATGCATACAATCAATACTTCCTAGCATGCCAGGGAACCCACGACGCTCGCCGATCTGCATTAAGCGTTCAACATCTTGTACGGTGGGACGTCGCAAATACTCAGCACCAAATACTTCAATTACACCCTCAGCAAACATCTTCAAGCACTCTACTGCAGTACTTTCTCCAATCTTGATGTACTCATCAAGCTGATCTGTAGGGCTGCCATTTGACAATTGTCGAATAGCCGCTGTGCACTTTTGAATAGGTGACAAGCCAGGGCGATTCAAAGCATCTATTCGCAATGTGAAGAATGGAGACCAATCACCAAGGGCAGCAACTATGCGTAGGAACAGTGGTCTTCTCATCCTGAATCTTCTACGGAATATTGTATCATTATATACTGGATCCTCTGAGAAGTAGTCATCCATTAGCCGCTGTTTTGATTCTTCACGAGGTCTGTTCACATATCTCCTGGACACAAATCTCCTTCCTTGACCATGTAGATTTTCGACATCAGTCATCAACTCAGCTGCTATGTGTTCACCAAACTCTTCTAACATGTCTTGCTCTTGTTCAATCTCATCCATTGTCTGTAAATCCATTGGATCTATGCTACTGGCCTCATCCTCAGAATCATCCATTGTGGAGATCAGAGGCAATGGGAAGAAGAAAGGTACAGAAGGTGGAGTCGAGCAGAGCGGATGGTTCGGCGGGGAAGGGTAGGGTTCGGCGGGGGAGCGGATGAGTCGAGCGCGCGGGAGGAAGCGGGCGCATCGCGCGGGGAAGGAGGGAGCGGGCGCGGGAGTTTTGGCTTTAGCTTTTAGTTTTCGGTTTATTTTTTACTATTTATAAATATCGTCTTTTTCTGAACTTTTGGCTTTTTGTTGAGCTTTTTTGCCTGTTCTTTTTTGCCCGTATTTGTTTGAATTATATCTAATGGGCTAACATATTTTTTATATTTTTAAATTTAATTATGCTAAATAATCATCTGTCAGCTACAGTATTTTTTCAGCCAGCTACAGTGCTTTTCAGCCATAAGCTACAAAAAAAAGCCCAAATAAGCACCACCATAATATGATGACGAGACATACAAAGCTTTTAACAAGAGACGTGCGTCACTTCAAATAGATAAATAGAATAAATAGAATGTGGCCATCATATGTACTACTTGGTGGAAGCACACAATTTAGTCTTTAACACATCCGATCCCATGTATTACAGAATTGATCAACATTTTTGCATAAATTGTGCATAACAAAACATGGAAACTTATGACATTCTTCAATATTGGCATGTGCTGCAGGGTTCAATAATCTTCAAGTTAACAGTTGAGGGCAGTTTCCCCTCAATGTATCTTCCAATAGCCAGGAGAGCCTTTTGGGCTTCCATGATAGCCTCCTTGCTCATCTGCAAACACTTGTCAACTTTGTGAAATCTCCTGTCATGGCCGAGGGTAGTATCCAATGTAAGGCACTCTAGTGAGGCTGCATTCTCGATAATATGACTTGTAAGCTCAATCATGCTCTTCGCAGAACAGAAGCCAGTGAACATCACATTCTTAAGGTTGTCATGGCGGTATTCTGAAAGGCGTCTCAGATGCAATGAATTACTATCCGAATATTCAAGGATCGAATCATGCCTTATGGCTGGCTGCTCTACCTGCATAGATTGACATCAATGTCTGTTCTCTAAAACCCAAAAGTTTTTTTAATTAAACTGCATATAGTGTTAACATATATCTTTAACTACTGCATTTCAAATCCAGTGGCTAAAAATCTTTCAGCTACAAGTCATATATAGACAAAAGAGTAACGATTTCATCACCAAGGCCAAGTAATTTACTTGAAGAAAGAACTTGGCAAGGCAATGTATACTATCATCCTTGTCACGCAAGTAGTTTTGTGTCAATATAGCAGAATAGCAAGGTACTGAGTTGCCTGACTTCAAGAAGAAATGGAAAGCCTACTTGTGACTGATCTTCACCGAGAAAATTTCATGATCGTCTTCAAACATAACAGGTTTCCCCCTCTCTCTCTCTCTCTCTCTCTCTCTCTCTCTCTCTCTTTCGTACTCCTAAGAGTACACACTTCTATTTTTAATATAACACTTAAAAAATATGTTATATTTATTTATCACTTTTGGTATAATTAAATATTAATTCTAAGATACTCTAATGTAATTTGACTAAAATTTTTTTATCGGAATCCTTTATTTTTTGTTATATATATATATATCTTTTTTATATATAAAAAGAGTATATACATAAATTATGCTATAAAAAGTATATTTTGATGATATTTTTCATAAAATTCATTTTGAAGTATTTTATAATCATAATAAGTGATGTGTGTGTATAAAAGAATATGATTCCATACTACTGAGATTATGTACTGCCACTTGCTATATACCACTGTGTGTGTGTGCGCGGCATATGAGAATTGGGAGTAATACTCCTAGGAATATAGAATTATTTTCATATATATATATATATATAGACACACACACACAGAGAAAGGCGAAAATGACTTACCCGCATTATGAAGGTCTCCAATGCAGGAAAAGCATCAAGAAATTGAACCAGTGAATAAAAATCGTAGTCTGGGGAACGATCTGATGTAACAAGCACTATGTTCAAGTACTTGAGGTAGATGAACTTTCCAGGCACCATTGGTGTATTGATTGTCTGAAGAAAGAGGTGACCGCAAAGATTAATCACGCGCGACGGCACAAGATAAGAACATTACATATCTAAAACTATTCTCTGGCATTTTGAAGCAAAGATTAGTATTAAGCTGACCTCATCACGGGGTGACGGAACAAGAGTTTCGAGGTTCAGCGCCACGGGCGTAAGATTGGCACTAGCATAATAAAGCATGTTAGCCTGAAGGCTGCTACTACTGATGTGCATTTTCCTTAGCTTCACTGGATCTCCCAGCGAGACACGTATTGTGCTCCCCACATAGTCGAAAAATGAGAGGTTTGAAGCATTGCTCTCAAGCATCTCTAGCCTTCCGCAATTGAACAACTGCAGGGAACTAAGCCGCGACAGCTCATAAGGTATCTTCAAGAAAGTTATACTATGGCAGTCTGAAAGGTTCAACAGCTCCAAAGCGAAAGAATTGGACAGAAAGCAGCATAGCTCCTCCCCAGTAATGGCAACTGAACGCAGGCATACGCTTGTCAGGCTGCTCAAGTGGCCAACTTCGACTGCAGGATGGAAAGCGCAGTTGAAGAGGAAGAAGGATTGAATTGAGCTTCCCCTCTCAGTAGATAACAGTGAACACGGGAAGTTGTACTGCTTGCCGCTGCATGGCATCGCTAGTTCAAATTCTTCGATCCCAGGTGTAATAACAACCTGAAGCAAGCGGTCAATGTAACTAGGATGGAGACTGCCATAAGGGTAGGTTCCAAAAGGGTAGGTTCCAAGTCTGAACGTCTTCACCCCGGTGCCGGAGTGATTCTGCATGATGTGGTCAACCCTGCTGGCAAAATCCCTTCTTGTTTGATCAAATCTATTCTGGATGACTTGGTCATACGCACTGGAAAGGTCACTTATTTGATACTTTTTGCTTGGCAAAAGGCGTCGAACTTCGCTGATAAATTCCTCTGTGTTTTCCGTATTGGGGTCGACTGTGTCCTTTATACCTAGTGCCTCCGTATCTAAGATGAGCTTGGGATAGCATCTCCAGGAACGCAGAAAGGCGCGAGACACGCAGGCAGCACGAGCAGCATCGCGCATTGGCATGAGAGCGTGTATGTGTAGAAGGATGTCCTGCAGAAACACGAGCATGGGAGGGAAACAAAATCACAACCACAAAAATAGTTGCAGCAACCATGATGATTTCTTGGATGAACAGTAGGACCAAAGCACTAGTACTATGACTATCTGATTTGTTCACAGTTTTTTTTCGTTAGCCAAACATAGATTCAGCACCAAATTAATTCCTGCTGTCCAAAATTTCATGCGCCAAAACCTAGTGCTTCGTCATACCTCTGGAAGGATGTTCTCAGATCTTATCCTCTTGGCGCGTTGAGAATCGTCGTCGCCTTGTTGGCGAGGCGATCCCTCCATCTCAGACCCTGAAGCAGTACATCCAGTCCAGGCAGAGATGTCATTGTATGTATATAACACAAAAAGCCAGTAGAAAATTACACACGCATGCACTCGAAAGATGAGCACGCAAACTTCACAGGGGGAAAAACGAAGAATCCAACTATCGTGGAAAAAAAATCATCTACTTGTCCGGGGAAAAACCATCCGATTCGACGAGTTCGACAGGGAAGAAAAAGAATCGTCTGCTTGTCCGAGGAAAAACCATCCGATTCGACGAATTCGACAGGGAAAAACAGGTTCCCTGTAGCCTCAGGAGCCGTGAAGATACGAAGGAACGAGAAGCAAGAGCGCGGAGGGAGTTAGGAGGAGGCGTACTTGTCCGGCTGTGCGGCCGCCGCTCGACGGACATCGCCTTCATCTCTTCTGCGCGGAGGGAGTTTTAGCAATTGCATAACCTAAGCCAAGTCTTAATTTAATAACCCATCCTGAGCCAAATCCTTGATTAAGACAACTTAGGTTACCACCTTATCCACAACAGACCTAACGCCCGCTCTGATACCAACTGTAACACCCGGCTCCTCCCTGAGCCAAAGTGTTACCATCTACTCTATAATGCTACCAACTTCACCTTTTACCGATGGTCTTGCGAAGCAATTATTTTATTTAAATCGCAACCAGACGACAAAAGCTGGTACACTTGACACTAAACGCAGCAGAAATATAACTTTGATAATTACCAAAAAGGCACTTAGACTATTCAAGACTAAATATATCAACCGTAGATGATCTGTAAATCACTGTGACACATGAACGACTGTGCTACTCCCGCCTATGCATGTCGTCTTCAGCAGATTCCTATAAAAACAACGTTAAAGCAAGAGTGAGTCCGAAGACTCAGCAAGTACACGATAAAACAGTAACATCACTTTAGCAATTCAATCAATTTCACGAACTGCAAGCTGTAAATCCACTTTATGACTGTAAACTATAAATTAATTCTGTAACTGTAAACCAACTCTGTAGCTGTAATCTGTACATCAACTCTGTATCTGTAATCTGTATCACTTTCTCTGTCACTTTCGTGCAATGCATCTGTAATGCAATGCTATGCAACGCATCTGTAATACATCTACAACCATCAAATCACATTTATGAGCTGTAACCCAGAATCTCTGGGTTTCGTCTCTGTCATCTGTTCATTCCCTGTAAATGCAATGCGATGCGATGCAATGCAATGCATCTGTATGCACCTATAACTGTAGCTGATACCGGTATAGCGGAGCGTCCACCCGTCGATGGACCACTCGATTGCCTACCTCTGTAGGACTTACTCCAGAGCACTCCGGAATAGTCACTTGACTTTCTCACCGACCCTGCTCTTATTCAAGAGCACTCCGGACTAGTCATAACTTTCTCACCGGCCTGGCTCTTATGCATTGGCATGATGCAATATGCTTTAAATATGAATGTCTAATCATAAGCGATACTCATCCAAGTATGATTAGCACAATTCATACACATCTCATAAATACTGTAAATCATAGCATGGAAATCCAAATGACAAACATTCACCACAATTTACTGTTCTACCCTGCACTTGCCTGTTAACCTGGCGGACGGTGCGTGGACGGCATCAGACTCGAACCGCCACCTGAACAAGCGTTAATTATTTCAATTTATCACTCATGCAATACATTCCATTACGAGTAAATAACATCGCTCTAACGTCCAATCGACATAACCCACTCCTGTCTCACCGGGCAACCTCTCATTGACCCGTTGCTTAACCAGTCTATAAATTGAGCGATCACATTATTTATACTCGCCGATCCATTTCTACACGTTTAATCTCGCTTTAATCAGTTACACTGTCTAATCTCGATTTATTCCCTCCTCCTTCCTCTGCCACAGATCGAGCAGATTAACAGTGGCAGTACCGATTGTACCGACCAGGCCTTTATATTAATAACGATAATTAAATAGTCACATGCATCGACTCTAATTATCGGTATACTATTTATGCCCGACTCGGTAAAATAAACAAGGGTTTTCAAAGTGTTACCCTGGCCCCGAGCGATCGGATCGGGACAGCCCTCCTTTATCTCAGTTGGATCGGGCAGATCTGGCGGCGGGTCAGACTTTCCTTTCCTTTTCTTTTTTTTCCTTTCCCTCCGGCCGACCTCTCTTCCTTCCTTTGCTTTTCACGCCAGCCCTCTCTCATTCTCTGTTTCTTCCCACGCCCGCAGCTCTCCTCTTTTCCAATCGGCCGGTGCTCCCCCCTTTTCCTCACTCCACCAGCAGCTTCCTCCTCTCTCCCTCACAATCGGCCGGCGCGGCACCCCTAGCTCCTCCTCTCTCTTCACGCCGACGGCTCTCCTCTCTTTTCTTCTCTCACTCGGCCAGCGGCCCCCTCCTCCTTCACAGCCGGCCTCCGGCCCTCCCCTCACCTCCTTGCGCGGCAAGCGGCCGGGCGGAGCGGGGAGCAGCTGCAGTCAGCAGGCGACGAGGCGGGCGCGGCGTGGAGCAACGGCGCGCGCGCAGCGGCAAGAACTCGACGAGCAGGGGCGGCAGCGAGCAGCAGCAGGAGCAAAGCGGCGAGGCAACGGCGGCGACGACGGCGGCAAGCAGCGGCGCCGAGGACTAGCAAGCGGCGGCGCAGGCGCAAGGAGAGGCGCGTAGAGCGTCGACCGCAAGAAGAGCACGAGAGAAGCTGGCAGCGGTCGAGAACGCACGGGAAGAGAAGCGAAGACGGGTTTGGCTTCTCCCTCTGGGTCTCTCTCCCTCTCTTATACCCCCAAAGAGAGCATACGCTGGCTTCTAGATGGGGTGGAGCTGGCGGTTACTGTAGCAAGGGGGAAGAAAATTAGGGTTTTGCCTCCATCTCTCTCGGGTATTACATTCTACCCCCCTTAACAGAATTCGACCACGAATTCTGAAACTCGATAAGTTGTACGCAAAATAAACAATCGAGTCAAACAAAAATTAACTGTAACTCATACCCATAGAGAACAACTCCGGGTACTTCTCGCGCATGCGAGACTCCAATTCCCATGTTACTTCTCGCTCAGTCTGATGCGACCATAGGACTTTCACATACTTTAACGTTCTGTGCCTCAACGCTCTCTCCGATTCCTCCAGAATCCGAACTGGACAGGACTCGAAGATAAGATCTTGCTTAAGGGGCAACAACTCTATAGAACAATCTCATGTTCTGGATCCCTTAAGTACTTTCTCAATAGAGAAATATGAAACACATTGTGCACTCCATGCATGACTCAATTCTTATGTTATCTTGTGTCTGGTCATCTGGTCTGATACGACCAACGCACCATGACAATTCTTAACATCTCATGCCTCGGCATAAGAAAATCCCCAATCCTTCAGGAAAACACCCTCATTGCTTGCCAAAAGAGACAAGGCTACTCTTATTCACAACAGGGAGAGCTCTTCTCTTTTACAAGATAAGTATCACACAACATTCATAGCATTAACTCATTCATCCACAAACATCAACCCTTCTCCCAAAACAGAAGGGAATTCGTTTCCCCACAAGAAATCATTTCATCACAATACATTCACTTAAGTGAAAACCGGACAAGAAATCAATTCTCGTCCGAACAAACAACTTTATGCCGCATATACTATGCGAAATATTTCTATTCTCCAGATCAGTCTTTTCTTTTCAAAGAAAAGAAAGTACATTCTTTTAGGCATATTGATAACGCCTTGGCAAAAACCACATAGACCACCAGTGAAATGCGGAAATCCCACAACTTTCCACTTAACTCCACTATCCCTCAAAGTGGCCCTGAACAAATTCCCAAATCAAGGGAACCCAAAGTAATCATTTGACTATCGATCAATCATTTCAGTCGATAACACAAAAGATATCTTACTTCGTGTCCCTTAAAAATCAGTATCGATCACACATCCATGTGACTAAACTCGCCAAGATAGCTCTCACCAATTCTCTTAGTAAGAATAACAGATTCCCATACTTCGACATATCAAAACATTCCAATTACTCATCAGATGGCCATACAACAATTCATTCTTCCATCGCCCATTATGATCTACAAGTCCAATTCAATCTTAGGGCAACGTTCCCATAAATCTGGGGAAGCTTTAGTATACTACTCAAGGAGTACCCAAGCAAATTCCCCTTCACCAACGACCCATTTGCCGACAGATAGTCTCTCATGCTCCATTAAAATTGCATTGGTTCCCATCAGTTCAATCCCTTCAGTACCCTTATTTCTAGGGCTTCAGTTCACACTCTATTGGTCTTACAATTAACTCCATTAGTGGTCGACTTTAACTCATGGAACGGATTATTCCTTTGACTACTTCTTTAAATAATGATCACCAGACACGGTGGATAAAACAAATCATACACCAACTCTCACTTTCTCACATCCACAAAATGAGTTAAGCTCCATTAGGAATTCATTTAACCTCGAATAACTAAATCTTCCAATAGCTCTACTTCAACTTTACCTCAATCTTTTAGCCTCTACTAGCTGTCAACAAATGTGAGGTTCATAAACCAAGGTTTCCAATGTTCCTCCAATAACTCCGATAATATTATCATCCTCGATCTATGTTATGGGAATCAAGTAATCTAAAACATTAACACCTAGTAAGGATTACCTCAAAACATAAGTCAGGGAAGCTCTTTCCACCAAAATCTCATACCCTCGTCACTACCCATGATTTACCAACTCAAATGTGACATCAGTCACTATTATTTCCCATAGACGCTACTAGTTACGATAACACAATCGGTTTTGCCTTTAAGGCCGATTTTATCCCTAATTAATTTCTCACCCAGATTATGGCATAAGATCAACTCGTTCTCTATTAGCCATATACACCAAAAACAAATAACACCAAAGAACACAGAGATGCAACAAAATCCAAATCTCACATTACCCTACCTGACGCGCCCGGGCCCACTTTAGACTCTCAACTCAAAACAACCGACTCTCAACTCAAGACAACCGAAATTTCATGGTTGGGAGATGCTCAGGACTCATTCCTGAGTACGCCTAGGACTTCGTTCCTAGGTACGCCCGAAACTTACGCGTTCGGGAACGCCACGGACCACTCGTCCGGGAAATCTCATATGCAGAAGTGAGGGAAGTCAAGTAGCACTCATGACACATGCACATAAATCAATCTGTGAGTCATACGGATCTCTTACTGTACCTCCAAGCATTCATTATTAGAAACTGAACATGACCTCCTCTGAAGTCATGAACTCCAAATGCTAATGCACATCAAAACACAGACCATTTCTTCCAAATACCAACATAAAAAAATCAATTAAAATTCTTTTTCCCCATAACAACGACAAGCAAATACCTCTTGTACTGCTTACACAAATTAGCGAATGCCAATTCGCTAATACATAAGTCATTGATATTTAGTATCCCATCTTGAACCTTTCCACGGCTCACCGGATACTTTATTCCTCCATACTTACTCTATAATTCCTCAAACACTACCACCTTATTGTACAAAACAACACAATTATAACAACTATCAAGTGCGCATACCACAAGATGCGGTCAGGGCTCTTTGATCCAAAGATCCACTATCAATAAATAATCCCATGAGCACCTAATTCCAAGGCGCTAACCAATCTTCACCAACTCGACTTTAAGGATGCTCAATCACCCGAATTTTTAGCACACATCACATGTACTTCCGTAAACCACAATTGCTTTTAAGCATAGAATCCGTCTGTTCTACTTCCATATGCGTGCACATGATTTTCTACAAAATGCAGTGCCAACTCCACTAACTTATGCTTAAATATTGCCACCAAATCTCACTAGAACATTACTAGCTTCATCCCTCAAAATTTGAGTCACTCAACTCTATAACAATTCTTCTCCATTCAATTTAGCTGGAAGATTTATCTGACATTAAAATTCTCATTCTTATCCTCCCAACTAATCCCAATAGTTCCAACATTGCAACTATTTGAGCCTGCCAAGACATCGGTCATGATTATAGTAATCAATCACGGTGCGGGAGTGACAAACTTAGCTTTATAATCCTTCGCCTAATGCCAAATGAAAGGATAACTCCATGAGGGATTTTCCACCAAAACAATAAATTAGTACACTTCTTAGCATGCCTAGATTGCACTATTGAGCTAATCGATTGGGCCATCACAATAGCAGTCATTCAATGTGGCTCAACAGTCTAAGCAACCATAATCACCGACTGATTCACCAATAATTCAAATCCAACTATTAAGCAAAAATGGATATGCCTTACGCTGCTACTTCTCATGTCACTACTAAATCCTCATTGGATTCAAATCAACTTCAATCCCACAAACATAACTAAGGTTAATTACTCTCCTGAGTTCTCATAATCTCGAATTCCGTACCCTACCAACCTGTTACTTTAACTACCATATCTCATGTACGCTGAATCATATACTTCAACCAACTATCAGATATTGCCTTCCCCAAAACATTAATCTCAACATGCAAGTCATTCCAATCATTCATATAATCAAAATTCCCTTGAATATCAGACTTGCATAAAGTACTCCCCACTATCGGGTATTTCCATACAACTCAACGAGTTGCTAACCAAAGGAAACCAATTTCCCAAAACTGAAACAAAACATCACTACTTCACTATCACAAATGGCAACATGACCAGGCCTCTCCCGTGGCCACAGTCTCAGTCTCTATATTGCATCGGTACACGACACAATCACAACAAAGTCTCGTAGGACACAAATAATTTCAGATGCTTGCTATCAACTCACAAGCATCAACCTCAAGCATTGCAAATCAATAACATGACTAACAGAACCGAAAATGCAATGCTTGACCCAATCCCATCCTATTGTGCACCAGTGTGTGTCAAGTTTTAGCAATTGCATAACCTAAGCCAAGTCTTAATTTAATAACCCATCCTGAGCCAAATCCTTGATTAAGACAACTTAGGTTACCACCTTATCCACAATGCACCTAACGCCCGCTCGATACCAATCAGTAACACCCGGCTCCTCCACGAGCCAAAGTGTTACCATCTACTCTATAATGCTACCAACTTCACCTTTTACCGATGGTCTTGCGAAGCAATTATTTTATTTAAATCGCAACCAGACGACAAAAGCTGGTACACTTGACACTAAACGCAGCAGAAATATAACTTTGATAATTACCAAAAGGCACTTAGACTATTCAAGACTAAATATATCAACCGTAGATGATCTCAGAAATCATCGTGACACATGAACGATCGTGCTACTCCCGCCTATGCATGTCGTCTTCAGCAGATTCCTATAAAAACAACGTTAAAGCAAGAGTGAGTCCGAAGACTCAGCAAGTACACGATAAAACAGTAACATCACTTTAGCAATTCAATCAATTTCACGAACTGCAAGCTGTAAATCCACTTTATGACTGTAAACTATAAATTAATTCTGTAACTGTAAACCAACTCTGTAGCTGTAATCTGTACATCAACTCTGTATCTGTAATCTGTATCACTTTCTCTGTCACTTTCGTGCAATGCATCTGTAATGCAATGCTATGCAACGCATCTGTAATACATCTACAACCATCAAATCACATTTATGAGCTGTAACCCAGAATCTCTGGGTTTCGTCTCTGTCATCTGTTCATTCCCTGTAAATGCAATGCGATGCGATGCAATGCAATGCATCTGTATGCACCTATAATCGTAGTCGATACGGTATAGCGGAGCGCCCACCCGTCGATGGACCACTCGATTGCCTACCTGAGGACTTACTCCGAGCACTCGGAATAGTCACTTGACTTTCTCACCGACCCTGCTCTTATTCAAGAGCACTCCGGACTAGTCATAACTTTCTCACCGGCCTGGCTCTTATGCATTGGCATGATGCAATATGCTTTAAATATGAATGTCTAATCATAAGCGATACTCATCCAAGTATGATTAGCACAATTCATACACATCTCATAAATACTGTAAATCATAGCATGGAAATCCAAATGACAAACATTCACCACAATTTATCGTTTCTACCTCGCACTTGCTCGTTAACTGGCGGACGGTGCGTGGACGGCATCAGACTCGAACCGCCACCTGAACAAGCGTTAATTATTTCAATTTATCACTCATGCAATACATTCCATTACGAGTAAATAACATCGCTCTAACGTCCAATCGACATAACCCACTCCTGTCTCACCGGGCAACCTCTCATTGACCCGTTGCTTAACCAGTCTATAAATTGAGCGATCACATTATTTATACTCGCCGATCCATTTCTACACGTTTAATCTCGCTTTAATCAGTTACACTGTCTAATCTCGATTTATTCCCTCCTCCTTCCTCTGCCA
The DNA here is from genome assembly GCA_036346575.1 of Dendrocalamus sinicus. Classification (NCBI taxonomy): domain Eukaryota; kingdom Viridiplantae; phylum Streptophyta; class Magnoliopsida; order Poales; family Poaceae; genus Dendrocalamus; species Dendrocalamus sinicus. The sequence goes on along the minus strand of CM070672.1, from coordinate 6,074,612 downwards.
CAGATCGAGCAGATTAACAGTGGCAGTACCGATTGTACCGACCAGGCCTTTATATTAATAACGATAATTAAATAGTCACATGCATCGACTCTAATTATCGGTATACTATTTATGCCCGACTCGGTAAAATAAACAAGGGTTTTCAAAGTGTTACCCTGGCCCCGAGCGATCGGATCGGGACAGCCCTCCTTTATCTCAGTTGGATCGGGCAGATCTGGCGGCGGGTCAGACTTTCCTTTCCTTTTCTTTTTTTTCCTTTCCCTCCGGCCGACCTCTCTTCCTTCCTTTGCTTTTCACGCCAGCCCTCTCTCATTCTCTGTTTCTTCCCACGCCCGCAGCTCTCCTCTTTTCCAATCGGCCGGTGCTCCCCCCTTTTCCTCACTCCACCAGCAGCTTCCTCCTCTCTCCCTCACAATCGGCGGCGCGGCACCCTAGCTCCTCCTCTCTTCACGCCGACGGCTCTCCTCTCTTTCTTCTCTCACTCGGCCAGCCCTCCTCCTCCTCACGGCCGGCCTCGGCCTCTCCTCGCCTCCTGCGCGGCAAGCGGCCGGGCGAGCGGGAGCAGCTGCGATCGCGAGCGACGAGGGCGGGCGTGGCTGTGGAGCAACGGCGGCGCGCGCAAGCGGCAGCAACTCGCACGAGCAGGGGCGGCAGCGAGCAGCAGCAGGAGCAAAGCGGCGAGGCAACGGCGGCGGCGACGGCAACGGCGGCAAGCAGCGGCGCCGAGGACTAGCAAGCGGCGGCGCAGGCGCAAGGAGAGGCGCGTAGAGCGGCGACCGCAAGAAGAGCACGAGAGAAGCTGGCAGCGGTCGAGAACGCACGGGAAGAGAAGCGAAGACGGGTTTGGCTTCTCCCTCTGGGTCTCTCCCTCTCTTATACCCCCAAAGAGAGCATACGCTGGCTTCTAGATGGGGTGGAGCTGGCGGTTACTGTAGCAAGGGGGGAGAAAATTAGGGTTTTGCCTCCATCTCTCTCGGGTATTACAGTTCCAATATCCAAATCGAACGGATCAACCAAGTTGTACGCCCAGTTCTTCTGTTAAGTAATTGAGCAAACTGCTCCAAACCACGTCTAGTATCTTTCTTTCTTCTTTTTCTTTATCTTTACTGACCGGAGTTTTCTCGTGAAACCCTCCAGTTAATCCTAAGAAATAAAAAAAACTAGAAATTCACATATTAATCAGAAAAAAGAGAAATTGGGGATTCCTTACGTAGCCATCACGTTAATTCTAGGATGTAAAAATCTAGAAATTCCTATATTAATAAAAAAAGAGAAGTAGCTAGAAAATCCCATATTAGTCAAAGAAAATGAAAAGATCTTGATCATCCAATCTCCCTGACATATGTATCCTACGGCTTGGATTATCCAATGTCTCTACTCAATGTCATGCTGTTGGATCGGAATCGGCGACAGAGGAGGGGTGAATGTCGATTAAATAAAAATCGCCCCCAAAAAGTATCCACGAGAATTTCTACTCTCCGATAGCTATGGCAGCTATGAAGTTAGAAAATCTTTGCTCGCAGAAAGCCGGAAACAGATTTGACTAACACTGAAAAACAGGGAAGACTAAGGATCACAAATCAAAGATTAAAACCAGTACTAAAGAAAGAACAAACACAGAAGCTACTCAAGTTTGAATTGGCCCAACAACTGAGAAGCCAAGCTGCTGCAAAAGAAGGAATATTGGCTACAGAGAGGAAGCACTAAAGAGCCGCCAAAGATTGCAAAAGACAGGAAAGGGCAACTGCCCAAAAGACTGAAAAAAGACTCTCAACACATACTGAAAAGCCCACCTACTGCCGACAACAAGGAGACCCAAAATTGAGTGCTAATGCTGCTGGCCGAAGTGCACATTTTGCATGTTCATACAAGGTCTGTCCGAAAATGATTTTTGCGGAAATCCGGAACGCATGCAACACCGATACAATCACCCTGGATCAGCAATTAAACAGCAGAAATTTCAGCAGAAAATAAATCCGTTTGGACTGCATGCAGCAAGGATGAAAACAGCACAAAAATTGAATAAAAGAGGCACTAAGGAAAAGAATACTAGTAGTGCAGTTTGGATGGTCTCCTTGACGCCAAAGCAAAAGAAAACTTGAAGACTTAAACCCAAAGGTGCAGCCTAAACAGTCTGCACTGCAGAGCACAAAAAAAAATTGGACTGGAAGAATAAAAGAAGCTCTCAAAGAGAATGCACAGAGAAGTATTCGGGAGAAAACTTGCTAGTCGAAATGCAAGCTTTGCACTGCTATTTCACTGCCAACAAGAAACACAAAGGCTTGCCAAAACCAAAAGATAAAAGCTAGAATCAAAACCAAGAACAAGAAAACACAAGAAAGAATTCAAGAACTGAGGAGAACAAAACTAGCTAAAACACAAAATAGCTAGAACACGAAACGGAGACATGTAAGATTAACAGAGAGGAATGATTACATATAGTGTTCTCAGCTCATCTCTCTTACAGATCAAATACTACATCCCCATACGCCTAGAGAGCATAGGGAGAAGCTCACACCTCCTCTCTTTCTCTCTTTCTCAATTTTTATACATGGAGAGAACTAAATGAAACCCTAACTCTTACACCCACTCTCTCAAAAATTTCAGCACACCTCTCCCTCTCCTTTTATAGCCTCCCACTAATGGGTTTGCACATGCTTTACCCACTAGGTCACCACCTACTCGATGCTTTATCCAAATCCGCTTCCTTTAGTGCAGCTTTGCGTTTTTACCGAAACGCCCCTCGCGCACCTTCCAGGAAGCTTCCTCCTTTCTTGCCTTGCAAGCCTCGCAGCCACCTCGAGCCCTCGCCGTCTTCGACACCTCCCGACCGTTCTGACCTCAGCGCCACCTACGCCTAGTCCGGTCCACCGTGTCTCGCCACGACTCCGCCTCGATGTCCTGCAGCCAACACAGACAAGAAACAAATCACATAGCACCGCTCGACACAAAGTAACCAAATATAATCATCAGAAAGATACTCAAAGCCCAAATCGTCCGAAGCGAAAAATAAACGTCCTAACCATGTCCGACCACTTTTGACCAAGTCCGACCGAATCCATTGCACCACGCAACGACATGGTCCGAACCACCCAAACCAAACTCAACTTACCTAAACCGATGTCAATTACTCATCATACACATGGGATGACCTCCACATGGTCTCTCACATGCAATAGCCGCCGGAGCCTGAAACAAAACCAAACAAGAAAAGATCACATGCACAGATAATTGAGATGTTGGAGACGGAGTCTGAAGCAAACAAGAAATAGATCATGCCATGCTGCACACAGCCATGCATGCATGCATCAACGTAGATTAAAGAGGAGCAAATTTCAAAAACCCCTAGGTTTTATGGTGTATGTAGCAAAAAATTATAGAGTTTTTGGAATGTGACAAAAAAACCCTACGCACTATCGTTTTGTAGTTGTACAAAACCCAAAAATCTAAGGGTTTCTGAAAATTGCTTAAAAAAACAACTCCAAGCATCTCCAATGGCGGCTCCACCCTTCTCCATCCATCTCCAAGCCTGATGTTAATTCTAGGAGGTAAAACTTAGAAATTTTTATGCATGACCCACGAGAGCATCACTTCACTGCAGTTAAGTGCAACCTGCGCTACCTCTGGGGTACTCTTGACCATGGGTTACTTCTACGCCGCTCTGCACCACTGAAGCTTGTTGTCTACTCGGATGCCAATTGGGTCGGCTGCCCTGACACGCGCAAGTTCACCTTGGGCTACGAGTTTTTTGGGCACCAACCTGATTTCTTGGTCTTCAAAGCAGCAGCAGACTGTCTCCCAATCGAGTGCAGAGACTGAGTATTGCACCGTGGCAAATGGTATTGCCGAGGCTGCCTGGCTGCGGCAACCCCTTCAAGATCTTAACAGTCCCCTCACTCGGGCTACGCTTGTCTACTGTGACAACATCAGTGCTGTATATCTATCGATGAACCCCGTCCAGCACCAACGCAGCAAGCACGTGGAGATTGATCTTCATTTTGTCCGCGAGCGGGTTGCTGTTGGTGACGTCTGGGTTCTTTATGTGCCAACAACATCTCAGTTCGCGGATATCTTCACCAAAGGGCTACCGATGTCTATCTTCACCGACTTCCGATCACTACTACAGAAAGCCTAATAGTAGACGTCAAATCACATACGGTTTTGTGAAACCGTCTGTGATTTACACTATTACAGACGGTTTTAATTTGGAGGCCGTATGTGGTATTTGTGGCGGGAAAAGGAGTATCACAGACGGTTATTACCGCTGAACCGTCTGTGATCTGTGATACGTTTCCCGCCTTGCAATCCCTCAAAATTTCATATTTTCCCGCTTAAGTCCGAGTATGGTTCAGTTTTGAGACACCTTCAGTAAAACGGGCATAACTTTTGCATACGGTGTCTGTTTTCGACGTTTTTGTACTCGTTGGAAAGCTAACGCCGAGCCTGATCCAAAAAAATGACCCCGCTTGTGCCAGTTGCCCTCCAAGATCCCGAAAATCGGCCATCTTTGGACATAAACCTGCGTCACAAGTTTTTGGTTTCTGTTTTTGCCCTTTTTCTTGGTTTTATTTTCGGAATTTGGATTTTGCTTCACCTGCAAAGTTGTAGATCTCGTCGAAACCTTTCAAATGAGTATATATAAACTATATAAACCTTTGCTATTTTATCTTTTTAGACTAGTTGTTTATATTGCATCGGTATATAAAATTTGTGCTCCAATTCACAGACGGTTCTATATATAGAACTGTCTGTGATATTCATTCATCACAGACGGTTCTATATATAGAACTGTCTGTGATAATCTGATCGCTGGGCCCGTCGATCCTCAGCCCCACGAATTGTAGCTCCGCCTTTCCGTTCCCGCGCCAAAAATTTCGAATTCCCGCTTCTCCCTCCCTCTCCCTCTCCCTCCCCTATAAATATAACCAAAATCCAGCCTCTTTGCTGGTCTCCTCTTCCTTGCTGTCCTCCTCCTTGCTGTGCTCTTCCTTGTTGTTCTCCTCCTCCTTGCTATCCTCTTCCTTGTTGTTCTCCTCCTCCTTGCTGTCCTCCTCCTTGCAGACGACGCAGAAGCATCTAGGTACAAAGACATTCAGCTCATGCGTTGCATCAGGGGCGAGAAGGCATAGAGGATCTTTGCTTGTTGTGTAACCTGCTCGTTGTTCTTGTTGTGTAACCTGCTTGTTGTTCTTGATGTTCTTGTTGTATAACTTGCTCGTTGTTCTTGTTGTGTAACCTGCTCGTTGTTTTGAGATATTGTAATGGTATACTCTAGTCTTAATAAAAATTGATGTTTTATGTTTGTGAAATGAATTGAGATGTGAATTGGATGTATACATGTACATGTTGATCTGCTTGTTTCCGAGGGCATGGCTAGTATTTCCTGAGGCTAGCCAATAAACAGAAATAGGTTTAGGAATAGAAGGAATATCACGACGGTTTTTAACTAAAACCGCTCAGTGATAGTTATAATCATGAGCACGGTTTTTAGTTAAAAACCGTCTGTGATTTATAAATATCACAGACGGTTTTTAACTAAAAACCTTCTGTGATATTTGCATCACAGACGGTTCGAAACCGTCTGTGATGACCTTGTATTATCACTGACCCATAAATTCAGACGGTTCACAAAACCGTCTGTGATGGTGTTTTTGAACCGTCTGTGATGACCTTTTCTGTAGTAGTGGATCCAGCCTAAACGTCTGCCGTGCCGACGATCCGACTGCGGGGGGTGTTAGCGAGTTTGTCTCCTGCCTGTTCTCCTCTCGAGTCCTGTTATCGGTCCGGCACGGAGGCATCTCCGGACTGCACTCCCAGCCGAGATTATGCTTGCCTTGCGTGGTGCTGCATGCAAGCCCAAAACCGGTCTTCACGAGTGCGTCACGCCCAGCCCTTTGTTCTCTCGGGTTAGGCTATATATTGTAACGTATACCTTTGAGTAATATACAAAAACTATTACGCGTGAATTATCTCCACTATCAAATTGTTCATCTGGTGGGTCAAGTACATGCATCAGAGGTTAAATCAGATACCAATATTTAGAAGACGTTTCGTTGGTTCACGATGCAAAGCAATAAAAAAACAAAGGCTGACAAGAATATTAGAAGATCGAATACAACAAGATGTGCTGCATGTGAACTCAAGAAACACGACGTTGTTATGGCCACTTGATCAAGTGATTAGACATAATCAGATTATTGTGACATAAGCATACGGACAGCCGGATGCAAGATAAGAAGAGTCCACGACGCGAACAAACAAGTCCGAAGCTGGACAACACTGTCTCGGAGTGCATGCCAATACGGTACCGGCTATAAAGTGCAAGTCCATCATGCATTAGAAATTAATTAAAACAATATATAATAAAAACTACAACATACATTAGGCTACTGAAGTTCTCGACGAGCGCAAGAACCGAAGAGCAAAGAAGAGCCGAGACAAGAAAAACTATATCAAATTTTAAGAGAGAGCCAAGAGAAGATTATTCATTGTTGAGCGGTGTGCTCATGATCTAAAGTAGGACAGTAGGTGTTTGGTGGCTGCTCAAGATCAACATTGGGTGTACGGGTGTTGTAGCCAAGTTGATTTCCAAAGTTGCGATGGTGCATCCAATTTAAGTTGATGCATATCAAAGAAATCTTCGAATTTGCAGGTGTCACGCACATCCGAAGTTGGTCGGAAGCATGGATTTTGCATAAAACAATATGATGCCCATCAGAATCCTACCAGATTCCGCAGTTCCAAACCTGATTCGAAAGCTATCACAACGTAACCTATGCACACTAGAAAGGTCGGGCTGACGCATGGGCCGCGCTCCTCTTCTTTTCCCCGCCTCTCACAACCGCCGCCTCTTTCTCTTCCCCGAACCCTCGTGCCACGCCTCCTCCTCCTCATCGCCGCCACCAATTCCTTCCCCGTACGGCAGTGTCTAGTCGCAGTCCCCTAACTTCCCCCAGTAGCATCGCATCCCTTCGTCGCCGCCTCCCCAACGCATTTGCCAGCCACCTCCTCTCCCCATCTGCCCGCCACCGCCTCCCCACCTCCACCTCCCGCAACTGCCGTCTCCTTCTCCCCTGAACCCTCATGTCATGCCTCCTCCTCCTCCTCGGCACCGCCACCAATTTCTTCCCTGCATGGCAGCATCTGGTCGTAGTCCCCCAACTTTCCTCAGGGCGCCACCACCAAGTCCATCTCCCATCGCCCCTCCAACCAGTGGCACGACACTCGATGACAGTGGTCAGTGGATCGGAGAGAATGGCGCTTGGTGACAGCGGCCAGTGGATTAAAGAGAAGGGCACTCGGTGATGGCAGTGGCTTCCTCTTACTACGCCCGCCCACGGGGCTCTCCCCTGCCACCGCTGCCCAGCGGTCGCTCACCCAGTGAGCCTCTCTACCTCCTCCTACTCTTCGCTCGGAGCCTGTCATGCTGTCTGGCGATTTTGGTCTCCCAAGCTGTTCATCGAAGTCGGTGCTGTGGTTTAATGGGGCCGTGGTCGAGGGGCCATGGCCGAAGTCGAGGGGCCGTGGTCGAAGTCAAAACCGTGGTTAAAGGGGGCCGTGGCCAAAGTCAGTTCTGTGGTCGAAGTCGAAGCCGTGGTCGAAGTCGAAAGGCGTGGTCGAAGTCCAAGCCGTGGTCGAATTCGAAGAGTTGTGGACAAACTCGGTCCACGGTCGAAGTCAAAGGGCTATGGTTGAAGTCAGGCTGTGGTCGAAGTCCAAACTGTGGTCGAAGGGGATAGTGGTCAAAGGGGCAGTGGTCAAAGTCGAAGGGTCGTGGATGAAGTCGGTCTACAATCGAAGTCAAAGGGCCGTAATCGAAGTTGAAGGGTCATGGTCGAAGTCAGGGCCGAGCAGGCTAGCGCCGGCAGTCGAGTGACAGGGCACAACACACCAAAGGCTTGCCAACGTACGACCACCAGTGATGGTCAACCACTCCCAACCTACAATCACGCGCGATGATCGATGGCTTCTAACTTACACCACGAGGTGTAATCGACGACTTCTAATTTACAACTATGTGCACTGGTCGATGTGTTTCGACTTATGGCCACGAGGTGTGGTCAATGTCTTTTAACTTACGACTACGAGCGCTGGTCGATGTGTTCCGACTTACAACCACGAGGTATCCTCAATGACTTCCAACTTACAACCATGAACGATGGTCGTCGGCTTTCGATGTACGACCATGAGCTATTGTCGAAGGTTCCCAATTTAGGACCACGATCGATCGTCGACCGCTGCCAACTTACGACCACCAGTGATGGTCGACCACTCCTGACCTACGATCATGCACGATGGTCGACGACTTCCGACTTACGACGACGAGGTGTGCTTGAGGGCTCCTGACCTACGACCACGAGGTGTGGCCGATGTCTTCTGAATTATGACCACGAGTTGTGATCGATGGTTTTCAACTTATTTGATGGATTTAAAAACTTTTAGAACATGTTTGCATGCTTATTCGAAATTTTTTTACAACCCATGAGTTTTAAAACATGTAATATAATAAATCTTAAAAATTCGTAGCAACATACGGACATTCAGCTAGTATATATAGACATGCTGCTCGAGATAAATGTTGAGCTTATAATGTTTAAATCGAGCTATTTTCCATGAAGATATATATGAGTATTACGTTTCTAAGGTCATACAACACTATTAGGCTCAAATTGAATTTTTCTCAATCATTACTGTCATTCAATTAAGTTCCCTCAATATGTGTTTTGGCTTCAAAATTTATTATCTGTAGGATCGGATAGACAACAGAGGGGATGAATGATGCTTTAAAATTTTTCCCAAGTATTTACTTAACCTTTGCTCCAATAACTACAAAGCTATAAAGTCTCAAATGAAAACTCTATTCAAAATCTAGAGAAATGTAGAGCTGGGCCACTATTAAAAAAAATCAAAAGGGGAGGTACTACCGCCGTTGTTCCTGCGGAACTTTTGTGACCAGTCGGAAGTCAAAGTGATCGGAATACAACTTGAGTGGTCAACGATCAGTGAGTGGTCGGAAACCAATGTGGTCATAGATCAGCATGGTCGAAGCCAATGTGGTTGTAAACTGACGTGATCAGAATTCGACTCGAGTAGTCAACGACCAAAGAGTGGTCGAAAAGCAACGTGGTCGAAACCAACGTAGTCGAAAACCAACGTGGTCAGAATACGACTCGAGTTGTCAATGACCAGCAAATGGTCAAAAACCAATGTGGTCAAAACCAACACGTGGTTGAAAGCCCGAGTGGTCGAAATAGTTCAGAAAATGGCCAGTGTGGTCGTCGACTAGTGAGTGGTTGAAACCAAAGTGGTTGAACCCAGTCAGAAATACGATCAAAGGTCTATGACTAGTGAGTGATCAAAAACCAAAGTGATTGATGTCCAGGGACGGGGGTACTACCGCCACACAGCTTGTAGTACTACCGTTGCCACCAGAAGAACAGTAATTTCAGCACAAGTTAAAACCAAGAATCGATGAAACTTTTGATACGTAGATCCAAATGATATAAAATGTTGTAGAGATCTTCTCTAGGGTGTTGTGAACTTATTCCAATAAACAATCATAAAAATTATGGCCAAAGTTGAGACTTTTTTCAGTTTGTTAGAAGGTTGCACCAAAACCAAGCCAAAACTAAAATCGATGAACACAACTTGCTTGTGTGATGATGACGACCCAAAAGGGTCTAGATGTGTTCCCACACATCATAAAAAGTTAGATCACTACAAAATCCAAGCCAAAAACTCTCAGATCAAGAGACGGACCAAAGAGGCCAAAGACAAGCAAAATCGAGTTTTCTCGTGAATTTTGCTATCAAAGTGGCTAGATGGGTGGAGATATATTCATAGGGATTATCTTCAATTCTTACACATCCTTGGCATAGTAAGATCACACAAAGGAAAGAAGAGAGATTAAAACCAACTAAAAGTAAAGCACATCAATTAAAAACATGAGAAACTCAAGAGTTGCACAAATATCGATGTATTGCTTACTTTAGAAGGTAGGTTTTAAAGCCACTCCACTTTAGAGGACAAAAAGAACGCAAGATACTCACTCTTAAACATTAACCCTAAACCTAGAAAAGAGATCACAAGAGATAGGTCGGATGATTAACCTAACATGTCTCCATCCCAACCCCCTTTTATAGGTGGCCAACCAGCCACCTATTCACTTTAGTGCATACTATCCAATATTATAATGGAAATACCCGTTAATTCCAAACACGGGTTTTACTCGCATAAGTTCACTTATGCACGTTATTCAAAGTGCATAAGTGTGCATCTGCTAAATTCTTAGCATTTATCCACTTTGATCAAACCAGCTTCACCTTAACCTAAATCGCTCTCCAATGCATCGCCCATGCGCCACAATTTTGATCCAAAATGGTTTCTAGTATTTTGGTCAAACTACCAAAATACCCTCCGTTGACCCGGTCTTCATCTCCCATTGCAAGCAATCACCATGCTTGCCACGTGTAGGTGCACAACTAATTTACCACGCACCGCCAAGTTTCTCTCGTCTCAGTTTTACCAAATCACGGCTCACTTAGCCCGTGCAAGCCACATGGCGCCACCTTGCCGTTCAAACTCGCTTTCAACATTTCTCGCCTTTTCATGCTATGCTTGAGCTCACCGTCTCATCCGGCATCCTTGATTGTTCTAAGCCTTAACTTCTCCATGAGTTCACCCCCGATTATCACCATTAACCACAGTTGACTCCAAGCGACTCTACACATCTAAAGATAAAGAAATCGTTATCAGGCATAAATTCTTCACAACTTGACCTACATTATCCAAGACATGCATCATACAACCTTAATCTAATGACCCAGATCATCCCAACTCAATCCATAACTCAAATCCCAAAACCCTGTTTTTCAGGGAAGATCGGTAATACCACACTTACAATGCCGGTACTACCGCTCACCAAAGCGGTACTTTTAATTTTTCTGACACTTCCAAAAAAACAGCCTAAATCAAATGCAATTTTTGCAAAACCAATTGATCACTCCACAAACATTGCAATGGTTCATCACAACATTAAACGAGACCTTCTCACATGGTCCTTCATTGTCATATCTAATGTTCACATTAAAAGGCATGTATACCCCAAATATCATATAGAAGATACTCTAAACCACCTAAGTTGCATCTTAATGCTAAAAGTTTGTAACAAATCTAGCCGCGTAAATGTGCAAGTCACTCTGCTAGTTCCCAAACAACAACCTTAAACTCTTTATGTTTCAAAATTCGTGCGAGTGCCCCTGGCACATGCATGTATGGTCTGAAACTTTTGTATATCCTTGTTACTAACAATTTTGCCTTTCCAACAAATAGACAATGATGTATTTTGAGTCATCCAATATTGGTCAGTCAAATTTGATAAGACAATTAACTATATTTTATAAAATTTGTCTACGTGATTTGGAGAAAGAGTCTCCCACCAAAATAGCAAATTTGTGAAAAGTTATTCATCCTGTCATATTTAAACGAGCTATCCACATTTGTGCAAACTTATGTCACCAATCCATTAATCATATTGAGAAAAGTGATCAATTAAACAAAAGGTAGATAATATAGAAGATCATATCAACAAAATCGGTCTTGAAGGGTTTGATTGCAAATGATTGCATATTGATGGTTCAAATAGACAAATTCGGTGTTTACAGTACAACTATAACTAGGGTTAATTTGTTTTTACGTCGTGTGTCATTTTCCTTGGGCGGATTCAGAACATTTTCATTTTCCTTGTGCGGATTCAGATCATTTTCATATAAACCCTGCTATAAAACAGAGGCTTGCTCGTCATGAAAAGTGGCCACCGACACATCTCCGTGTAGTTATTTAATGACATAAAAGTTTATCGGGATGTGTTCAGACTTGTTCAAACTCAACGGAGTTATTGGCTTTTAATCATTTTTTGCATTATTTTTTGATTAATTACAGAATTAACAATAAATCATGTAGCGACAGTGTATACTACGTGATGGCTTTGACTGCTTAATCTTTTCCTGTGTAACCACCAATATTGTATCGGTTTTGCTTGAAATTTTGCCTGAGTGCATCACAAATTGGTGTCACTGCTTAATCTTTTCCTGTGTAACCACCAAAATTGTATCGGTTTTGCTTGAAAATTTGCCTGAGTGCATCACAAATTGGTGTCTGTATGCAAGTTGTTGCCACTGAAAAATTAACAGCACTGCGTCCCTGTGGAGGGTGCTCTCTAGCAGCATCTAAGACGTGCCAGCTGATTTTCAGTAAATCGGCAAAGTCGATGATATGTAAAACAAAACGAATGTCGATACAAAGCAATAACAAACATGAACGAAATATCTAAACAGGGGATAGGTGTAATTCATAGATTGATCAACACGTTGATGTAAAACATTATTGATCAAAGTCGAATTACGAAAATAATATTCTACTAGCTACGGCGTGCTCCTAAGATACAAGAAACGTTAATGCAAAAAGGTAGTAAAGGTTGGTGTGTACGTGCTTTTTTGTCAACTAGTACAGTATTTTTATAGCTTAAAATAGCCGACTCAATTTTAGATTATGCATCAAGTCTCCCTCTTTGTGTTGGCTCAGCTTTTCCTTAGATGGATTCCTTGTCATCTCTAAATCTTCTTGCTTCCGATCTCCTGTTGATGATTTCCTTCTTTGCTTCTACCTTTCTTTAATTGGTGTTTTCTAGAGCTTCCTAGTATGGCTGATGTTTAATTCTTATTTCTGGCAAATCGCGATTGTTCTTTATAATTTTGTCAAATACCAAAAATACTTTTGTTGATTGTTTTGTGTAGGACCGAAATGGCGACAGAGGGGGGTGAATGTCGCTCGCTTCAAAATCGCCCCCGGGAAAAAGTACACCGATTTTTCAAAAAGATGCAAAACAAAGCAGCTCACAGAAAATTAAAATTAATTCTGCTGAAATTTGGAACGCATGCGACACTGACAAATTCAGCATAAATCAGAGACCAGCCAGCAAAAAATTCAACTGAAAATATCGCTGTTTGATTTGCATGCAAAATTGTTGAAAATCAGCGAAAAAGAAAAATTTTCCTTGTACAAAGGAACTAGCTGTCAAGAGAAATCATCCATCAGAATAGGTACTGATTACTGCATGCCGCAAGGAATAAGAAATTTGATTACCCAAAAGCAAAGAAAAGATAACCACTTGAACACAGCAGGGAAGGTAAGCCAAAGAGAAGATAGAAGAAGATTCAGGCGAAAGGACTGGAAACCAAAAACATTCTTCAGACTGAAAACTACCACGCAAGGACTGAAGGCCGAACTCCTTTTCTGACAACAGGAAAAGATTCAGAGAGGGCCTAAAACAGGGAAATTGAAGCTATAAATCTAATCTCCTCAAATCACAAACTCAAGAGCATGTTCCAAATAGTCCTGGGACCTTTGAATTGCAAGGATTTGAACTGAGGAGCTAGAAATTCAGAAATTGACAAAAACCTGAAAACTTACAGAGGCTTCATTAAAACTCAAATTCCCATCAAATCCATGATCCTTTGGCTATGCAATTTTGCAGATATGTTAGCAATAGCCATGGGGCAATCCAGTCCAAATTTCATGCCATCTCATTGAGGGAAACAAAATCTTGCTCAAACCCTAGAATGAGAAATCTAAGAACAGAGGAAGCCAAATGGGAAAAACTGAAATTACACAAAGTTTGCTAATGGAATTGACTAGCCAAATGGCTTTTGAGCATCTCCCATGTCATAGCAACCCATTTTGAACAATCCTAGCAAGCAAGAATTCAAAAATCAAAAAGTCACGAAATCTCTCAAAATGGAAAACGAAGAACAGAGAGGCTGCACAAATGAAACTTCAGAGATTTCATTTCTTGGAACAAGATGATTACAGATACGTCCCCATACGCATGGACATTCAAACAAAAGGATGATTACAAGACTCTCTACTCAATCATCTCCCTCTCTCTCAATCCCTCAACCATGAATGCTTGGGGAGGAGATGAACACACACAGAGGGCTCACATGGGAACCATCGAAGGGGACAACAGAGGGAGCACACTCTGCCTCTCCACTCACTCTCACCAACTAAAGTCTAAAGTCAAAACAACCTCTAAAGCCTATTTTGACTAAAGGAAACCCTAAAAACCATTTAAGTGCTCAAGTGGGCATGCAGCCCTCTCCACCTATTTATAGCCCACGGCTAACGGGTCTCCGCCCCGTTACGCCCGCTATTTCCAACAGAGCCCGCTCCCGCTTGTGCAGTCTTGCGAAATTCCCGATTCGCCCCTCTGCACCTTCCGGGAAGCTTCCACGCTTCTTGTCTCGCACGCCTCGCAACCACCTCGAGTCCACGTCATCTTCGACACATCCCGACCGTTCTGACCTCAGCGCCACCTGCGCCTAGTCCGGTCCACTGTGTCTCGCCACGACTCCGTCTCGACGTCCTGCAGTCACACAGACAAGAAAACGTCAAATAGCACCGCTCGATACATGAAAGCGTAAATACCATTATACTTACCACAGATGAAGTTCAAACCTGTCAAATCAAAGAATCAGCGTCCTAATCCCATATGACCAGGTTTGACCAAGTCCGACCGAGCCCGTTGCTCCACGCAACGTCAAGGTCCAAACCACCCAAACCAAACTCAACTTAGCTAACCCTATGTCAATAACTCATCACACACACGGGAGGACCTCCACAAGGTCTCTCATTTTGCCTACCAAAATCTAGCGGCAACATATGCCCCCTCCCCAATTTTTGCAAAGGTGAAACCTTTACAAAAATGTCTAAGTATCACTTCTTTGTAGCAAAAGCTGATTTTCTCAAAAATCAACTCTCCGAGAAACACCTGTAATGTTAGATCAGGTTTCAGTAAATATCTTGTCAGACAATAGTTTTTGCTTTACTGTATACCCTCTGCCGTGAGACCTTGCTTTTCGAGCTGATTAGTCTATTTTGGGAGACAACCCCCGTTTTTGCTTTAGTGTGTCTTCGGTCTTCGTGATCAACTCTCGACAATAGAATATCAGGTATGTTCTACTCTTCGCCTTTATAGTTCTTAATGAATTTAATCTTCTCCTGTCTTCACAGATCTTGCTTAGTATTTATAACATGATCAGAGACAGGTCTTACGAACAAGTGCTGATTTCGGCTTCTTTGATTAAAACATGTTACCAACACTGAGGCGCCTCAAGCATGTTCTCGATCCTTCAGAAAAGTATGGCATTGCATATTGGAAATATCGTCTCCACCATCAACAATCCAATCTGATTTATCATCTTCAAGATAATAACATCGATCTAGTTGTACTTAAGACTTAACCAGACGCCGCAAGCACCGTCAACTTATCGAGAATCACAAAAGATTCTCTGGAAGCAATGAAGCATTGGAAATTCGAATCTGAATTATTTGGAGACAGCTCATTAAAGAATAATAAGACTATCCAACGAGGAAGAACTAGATTATCTGCCAATGGATGTGTCTTTTAAAATGATCATCGGATCGGCTATTTACTATCTTCGAAGATTGCAAGGCTAAGATCAAGACTGTAATAAATACTTAGACTAAAAGCTAGTAACGGCTCTTAAACCGATATTATCCTTGTAATATTCATGCGGTAAATGGGCCATAAAACTTGTCTCATTGTATCCTCCCTTTTCGTTTTACTCCTGTCAACCGCGTCGGCCATCGGCTCGGACGACGGCGGTGTAGAACGAGCGCAGCGGTATGTGACCATAAACATGTCGTAATTGCAAGTAGATCACAGATATAACATAAGGGATTCGATAATAAGAGAATCACGCGTGCAAGAATTAATAACTATATGTGTACTATCTCATGATATCCCCTGTATCTCTAGTCAGCAAAACAGATGGCTAATTAGGCTACCTAATTTATGTGTGTCGACTGTCGATAGAAGGAAGTTTCTTTGTGTGTAGTCGCTGTGTTTCAATCATGTGCTGTTTGGAATCAGTCACACCATCCGGTTGCTTTCCCGGCACATCAGCGACGTACCGCGCGCTAGGTAGGATGTCATTTTAGAAGACACATCAACATAATCATAAAAGGGGTGTTAATCTGATGAGATTTTCTCGATTCTCTCGTGCTTGGAAGATACCTCAAAAAATCGACCGTTGATTTGCACTTACAACTTAGGAAAAGGGATTTTTGTAAACATGAGTAAATTAGTAATTGTTCTTCGACTTAGCACCATATGTTCACTCTAACCCTCGTCTCATGCTCAACCCACATGGAAGTATATGGAGGTTTGATTTTTCTCCCTACAACTATTTGTCTATTTCTATGGCGCTTTCACCCTACTAGCTAGTACATAGATATTTACCCCCCCCCCCCCGGTTTTTTATGTGATTTATGACCATGTTGACAACCTAGTTCTCGAGCATGGCACAAGGAGCTTTATATCAGGCATGGCACAGGGGAGCAAACCTTTTCCCTCATTGATGTACTCTGTGACGAACCTGAGGCGGCACATGGTGGCAGGAGATGGTCAAGGCACACCCACAATGCTCCCTCTAGATTGCCACGCCAAACCCTAGGTCGCACCCTTATTGCTTTCTTGCTATGTCAAACCAGTTGAGCTGAAAAATAAGACCAAACTGAAAAGCAGTCGCATCCTTAGGGGGTGATCATTTGGGCTTTTTTTGTAGCTTACAGCTGAAAAGCACTGTAGCTGACTGAAAAAACACTGTAACTGACAGAGGCTTATTTAGCATAATTAAATTTAAAAAAATTAAAAAATTAAGCCGGAAGTCAAAATCTGAAGCTCTTTTGATCACCACCTAATTCGGCAGGGTCAAACAAATTGGCCGCAGTAAGAGGTATGCTTTGAACCACTTTGCAACGCAAGTAGACCAACTCGCCACACTGGAGAACTAGGTTAGCCACGTGACCCACGTGATCAAATATCATATGAAAATGGTGGTACGGAGAGTTTCAAATAACTGTGTAGTGAAATTGCCACAAGAATTCTGGTCTAAGACGTCGTTGTTGAAACCAGCAAGGGCCGGAGATGGGGCGCGCGGACGGCCAGATCGACCTTCAAGCGCAAGGAAACTAGGGAAAGAAGACAGAAATAATTAACTATGTGCGCTAGGAAACTAGGGAAATAATTAACTATGTGCGCTAGGAAACTGGGGAAAGAAGACAGATATCATATGAGAAATAAGAGTTCCCGACCATGCCGTAGGAGCGGATGGTTTCAGAGGTGCTCATCAGGTGCGCAAGGAGGATGGGAAGAGTCCTATAATTTGGTCTCATAACTCGACTTCTTGGAGGTGATGTTTTGATATCTTATTAACACTATATTTGTCACCTTTTCTCTTCTGTCAAAATGTGTTTGCTTGCTGCTTAGTATTGTTAGTACTGTTCTGGGGAATTTTTGCAGCTTCGAGACCGTAATAAGGACTTCAACTCTTGAGTTCCGGCGCCAGATTATCCGCGGAACTGGTTGGCAGCAGCAGGTATGTGCCTTAATCATCTTTGCTATAGAACCCAACTATTCATTGAAGATTAACAATTCGGTATCTTGGCCCATAGAAGTTTCAATCTACTAGTTTCTTTTGTATCTGTTGACTGTTGTTCCTTCTCTTTTGACAAATCCAGTTAGATCCCATCAGTCGTCAGAGAGTGGTGATCTGCTTGCTTTGTTAACTCAGTATGAAGCTGCTTCGATCAGGAGATTCAGAAAAATCTTCTATGCAACTTCAGTCCTGAGCGTGCTTAACGAAATTGCTGTAAAATCAAAGAAAAATTTGATAACAAATTTACTCAGGATTGGTCTAGAGCGAAAGGGAATCTCGTCAGTTCTCTTCTGAGAACCCGACCTTTCAGCTCCATCATCTAGATACTGACCCACTTAAATCCTCGAGTTGACCCAAATTTTCTTTATTCAGTTTTTTTACGAGGCACAGTTCCTTCTTTTTAAATTGCGAGTTCTGCTATTTCATTTCGACTGAGGGAGAAAACTAGGTAAGTCAAAGGAAAACTTACACCCATGAGTTCATGAGTAGAATTGTCTCAAACATGGTTTCTTTGTAAACATGGTTTCCATCAGACATAGATCTACTGCTTGGTGTCCAATTTCCCAACACAAGCTAAACCCACACAACCCAGCTAGTTCTAGTACCTCTGTAAGTTTAAGCTTACGCAAGAATGCTTGGCAAGTGATTTTGAAGGGTTTTCTGTTTGTAGCTAATCGAAGCACGGGCAGTCTGCAGATTCTACTTCAGGAGAAACACCAAACTTGTTTGACAAAAGCATGCAAGGGAGTTCCGTGCTGCCGTGCGTATCCATAAAAAGCATTTGGTTTATTAGCCTCTTTATTCAGTCCATTAACCAAGCCATTGGCATTGACACTTTTATACGGAGTCGTCCAATCTTTGGGATCAAGATATTCATATATAGTCTCTTAAATTGTAGTGATCTTTCGTTGTCAATATAAAAACAAACACTATTTAATTCGCAAGAATACATGTGCCGAATTTTATGACCACCAAGCGAAGCTCTGTCATGGTTCTAATTTTTAACGAAAAAGGTTAAACAATTTCGATCAACAAAGCAATCCTAATATTCCCTATGATGTTGTTTCAGCTATCGTGAAAAATCGAGCAATCTATTATCTGTAATATCTAGTCTGTCCTTTACGAGAGAGAGGCTGAGATATTTATCCCCACCTCTCACGCACGGCTTGGCACTTGATTCGGCCAAGAGGCCGAATTGGTTCCTATTCGGTCTAGGACCGAACTAATCTCTTGACTTGTGTTCAACTCAAGACTCATTAGCTAATTAACCTCGGCCGCAGGCATGTATTGTTCTTGCTTTGGCTGTATGGATGCACCACACACATCACATGCACCTGCATGCACATACGGTTGCAGTCTATTAGTGAAACATTCCTTTCATGCGCCATGTACTAGTATTTCTCCTTTATAGCATCCTTCCTCCCACACATCCCGTTGAATATCGACTTCACTCATCGACCTGAACACAATTAAAATACTAGTACCAAGTAGTAACCAATTTATATGTAAATCAAAATTTATTTTATTTGAGAATGATTTCACCTAATAATATTTAATGCGGTTTAATCATTCATTCCGGTTAAATAATATATATTTAACTGAAAAGCGCAAGTCATGTGTGTATCCGCATTATGGTTTCCAACAAATTTGAATTAAATGCCAACCAAATACTCCTAATCCAAACAGACCCTCAATATTTTTTTCTTCAGCAATCTTCCAAAGTTATTTTTGTCAGAACTTGCGCTGATTCTTGAAAGATTTCCAAACAATCTCAGTAATAAATGTTGCTTTCAAATTTGCTACTAGAACTTGCCTTTAGAAGACTTCAGTGGGAAATCTTGATGTGCTAGGCCATTTTGTCAATGTTTTATGTAGACAAAGTCAAATAAACCACTTTCCAAAAAAACTAACATTGCCTTTGTTCATCGAACCAAGTCATGGCCCCATTTTAGGCGTCAACGTATTCCCTCCGGCCATAAAAATGTGCCATCATGAGAAGTCTCTAATCAAACCTCAACAACTATTTGTGAATGTTTAGAGTCACCTCTTAAAATGATATGGGTTGTTTTGTCTCGAATGTACTTTCCTAATATTATAATAATATTAGGTTTCACAAATATATTACAGGGGAAGCAGGTTGTCAAAATTGTAGTTTGAAGATGGTGCCCATGTCTAAAATATACATTTTTGTGGCATCTCCCTAGTTTGTTATTAGCACACAAGTAGTAATGCAATTGGGGCCTCAAAGAGAAATCCTAGTGTTGTTCTTGGGTTTGCCCTTGGATGCGGCTCTTTGAGAGGTAGCAACAACATTATAGGAAAAGAACTCCGCTGTGATGTTTATAATGGTGTCACAGCCAGTTCCGAACGTAGGTTGTATGAGTGTTGAACCGGCGGCTTAGGGCGGTGGCCTCAGGCTGGAGCCGTGTTGGTAGGAAATCTGGAGGAGAGGAAGAAGGAAGAGAACGTAGGGAAGAGGGCATGCACAGGAGTCAGGATAGGGAGGAGGAGACGGGATAAAGGAGGACAAGGAAGGTAATTCTCAGCTTAATTCATTAACAATATTTCCTGTCCTTTAAATAAACAGCATTCCTAACAAAAGTATCTAACTCAATCCCTTATTCATAATATAACTCTTATCTCCTATTTGATCTCAAACTCATCTTCCAAAATATTAAGGACAGATACGGCAGTTTAGGTATTCGGATTTGATCTAGCTGTTGCCGGCAACAGCTAGATTTCCTTGTGTTGGCCTACGCCTGGTATAGACTTGTCCCCATCTGACAAATGGTCATTGATGAAATACCAAATTTTACTATACATTGTACACAACATCTTGTTATGGACAGAATTACTAAGTAGTATACTTAAATATGCATATATCTAATGTGGTGACTGTTGCCTGATATTCTTCTGAAGTTTGAGCTTATACCTTTCATAACCAATACAATATGGCTATTGTTTCTGTTTGAAAATGCATGCATTTTTTTGTACAAAACAAAATGCATTAAAATGAGGGTACTGTTTTGCAGACAAAATCCTGCATTCTGATAACGGTATCCCAGCTACACAATTCTTTGGCCTAACTATCTCAGAGAGCAATGTCTGAGGCTGTGATTCTTTTAGCTGTGAAGAAGATTGGCACTGCTCTGGGGAATGAAGCAATCAACCAAGCTAGTTCACGGTTCAGAAACTTTGTAGCACAGCTTGCAGAACTCCAAGGTAGCATGAGCCGTATAAGCCGCGAGCTTAGGTTGATGCATGAGTTTCTTTGTAGAATAGATGTACGCAGTCAGAATGATCAGGCCTATGAAATTTGGGTGGATGAGGTGAGGAAACTTGCACATGGGATTGAGGACATAGTAGATGAGTATCTACACCTTGTAGGGCAGAGACATAACATTGGATGGAGATTTTACCTCATGAAAGGATTCAAGCAACCAGAAGCTTTGCTTTCTTTAAACCGGATAGTTTCCCTGATAAAGGAAGCAGAGGCCAATCTTGTGCACCTATTTCAAGTAAAAGAGCGATGGGTTCCAATGGCAAGGACTGGGCATAATAGTAACTCTGTATATATTGTTGAGAGGTCCCAACATCTAGCAAGCTCTTCTCGTTCTATTAGTGAAGATCTTGTGGGAGTTGAGGCAAATAGAGATACATTAGTGAACTGGCTACGAAATGACGGAATGGCATGCTCTACAATAGTTCTGCATGGCATGGGAGGGCTTGGCAAAACTGCTCTAGCTGCAAATGTGTATAAAAGGGAGCGAGAATATTATGACTGCCATGCATGGATTTCTGTCTCACAAACATATTCTCCAATAGAGATCTTTCGGAAACTAATTGCTGAACTTTTTCATGATGAGGGAAATATTCCGAGGAACATTGCCACTATGGACATGACCAATATTCAAGAGGAACTGGGGAGGTTCCTTAAGGAAAAGAAATGCTTGATCGTATTGGATGATGTTTGGACGTCAGAAGCACTCAATAATATGTCTGGAGCACTTGTTAAAGATCTCAAGGGAAGTAGAGTAGTGGTTACAACACGCATTGCTAATGTAGCTGAGCTCGCTTCAGAAGGACGTGTGCTAACGATAGAGTCCTTGTCAGAAGGCAAGTCATGGGAACTCTTTTGTAAGAAAGCTTTCCAGAGAGAGACAAATCATGAATGTCCCGCAGAGTTGAAGGCTTTAGCAGAGCAAATATTGGGGAAGTGTAAAGGCTTGCCTCTTGCTATTGTGTCTGTTGGAAGTCTCTTGTCTGTGCGTGAGAAGAATCCAATAGAATGGAAACGACTTAACGACCAACTCAGTTGGGAGCTGAATAATAACCCAGGGCTAGATCATGTGAGGAACATTCTATATTTAAGCTTCATATACCTCCCTACATACCTGAAGAGTTGTTTTTTGTATTGTGCCTTGTTTCCAAAGGACTATATTCTTCATCGGAAGATGCTTTTAAGATTGTGGATTGCAGAGGGGTTCATTGAGGAAAGGGGTGAAAGTACATTTGAAGAAGTGGCAGAAGGCTATTTAATTGAACTAGTTCATAGAAATATGCTGCAACTTTTGGAACGCAACTCAATTGGTAGAATAAGATATTGTAAGATGCATGACATTGTTCGTGAGTTAGCAATTGATCTATCTCGGAAAGAAAGTTTTGGCCTTGCATATGAGCATGGAAATCGTGGTATTCTGGACACTAGCACTCGTCGATTGGCTGTAGCTAAATGCAGCAATGATATTTTATCAAGTTTGCACTTACCTCGTCTTCGATCCTGCATTATATTTGATCAGGCCATGCCGCCATCCAGAATACTTCATTCAATATCAGAAAAATCAAAGTACATTGCAGTTCTGGAACTAAGAGGGATGGCCATTGAGAAGGTGCCACACGCTGTTGGATGTCTTTTCAACCTACGCCATTTAGGTTTGCGCTATTCGAAGGTGAAGTTCCTCCCGAAGTCTGTCGAGAGGCTGTCCAACTTATTGACATTGGATATTTACAACTCTAGCATACAAGAGCTGCCTCGTGGAATTGTCAAGCTGAAGAATCTAAGGCACTTACTTGTTGAGAGAATCAATGATCCATCTTGGATGGCTTTTAGGAGTCGCCATGGCATGCGCATCCCAAATGGTCTATTAAATTTGACAAATTTGCAGACGCTACATGCAATTGAAGCACATGATCAGTCTATTAAAGACTTGGGGGAACTGACGCAGCTAAGAAGCTTGAGCATATGGAATGTAAAGGGAATCCAATGTGAACGCCTCTGCATGTCTCTGCTTCAGATGCAATTCCTGGACCGCATGCATATTGCTGCGTGTGACGAGAATGAGATTCTTCATATGAATAAACTGGATCCACCACCGCCCAACCTTCAAAAAATTTCTCTGAGAGGGAGATTGGCAGATGGAACACTCGAGTCTCCTCTTTTCCAAACTGGGGGCCAGAGTGTGTCTAGACTATCTCTTGTTTGGTCTCAGTTGAGAGAAGATCCCCTCCCATCCATCTCTCGATTGCGTAATCTGGCCTCTCTGTATCTTACAAGATCGTACAATGGGGAACGATTAATATTCAGGAGTGGGTGGTTTCCCAATTTGAAGTCTCTGTTACTGCGGGACTTGCCTCATCTACATGATTTAGTGATAGAGGAAGGTGCCATGACCAGCATTCGTATTTTGCAGCTAATAAACCTCAACAAGCTGATGGATGTTCCACATGGCATTGAGTTTCTTGCATCCCTCCAACGTCTAATGTTTCTCCATATCACTGAAGACTTCCTTGCATTGCTGAATCAATGTTCTAGGATTCAGCACATTCATTGGTGGTATTCTACGCAGGATCAGCCTCTAACAAGGAAATGTAAGTCACTCAACAACAAGTTCATCTTTACAATTTTTCACAGTACGTCCTATTGTCTGATAACATCAAAGTCTTAAATAAATGAGTCACCCTAGGACCCACAATTATCTTAAAACCAGAGAATGCTCGGAATACAAGTTATTTGAGCATTTAAATTTCTCTAAAAAGAGTGCATCTCTTTTGTTTATTCGAAGTGAACAAAATGCCAAACAACATTACTTGAAACTTCACTTGAACCTTCCATTCAACCTTCTCCATTGCCCCCGCACTCATTAACAGGAAAAATGTTTTATGTCAACTGATTTTTTCAATGTTCGGAGATCAACCATTTCTAGAACATTTGATATTTTTAGATACACTAGCAAAATAGCTCGCACAATTACGCGGCTAGTCATATTACTTTCCTTTAGTTAGCTATTGGACTTTCTTTTCAATATAATTTCTAATATACCTATGTAAGCAGCTATTAACGGTCCATTCGTATTGGTTTTGCCTTTCAATTTCTGCTTCTAGAAATCAAAGCCAATAGGAACATACTACTTTCTATAAATCGCTTCTATCAGTCACTTTGCGTTTTCATATATTGCAACGTATTATGTATTTTATTATATCATAATTCCGTAAGTTATATGGCGATCTGAATGTTGTAGTATCTTAAGTTGCACCGTCGTTTGCTATCTTTCTTACATAATACACTCAGCAAAAAGTTAAAAGCTATAAGCTAATACGCATGTCCTAACTTTTATAAGCCACTTCTATTATCTACTATTATTCATCAGTCACAGTCAAAAGCTATCACCAAAAGCTAATATGATAAGACTCTAAGATTAAAGACACCTCCTATGCTAGAATGTAGATGTCACATAAATATATTGTTAGTCTTTCTTTGTATGCATAGTCCGATAAAGACAATATTCTTAACAGTATGCTTCTCTTCTCTTGCTTAACTCCCTATCGTAGTTCTATCTCATGCTTTGCCCCTCATAAGTTTAACGTGCGTTTGTTAGTTAATGCTTCTTTCTATTATTGTATAAAGTCCTTAATCCCATTTACTAATAGGATTGATATGTTGCACATCTACAACTATGTATTGCTCTGAATTCTGGTAGTCCATCAAATTAGTGTTAATTAAGCTCCCTTCAGCCTGTCATAAGCCCTGTGCTAATTACACTGAAAATCTTAAAAAATTAATCACTAACTCTCAAAATAATTGTATCTAAAATGTTTTGTCCTTTCTTTTTAAGACTTATGCATATTTCTCTTTTTTTTCTTAGCAATCGTAAAGCACCTGTCATGAGCTTTTAATAAATAATTTTCGATATTGGTAATATTCTAGTTACTTTTGTTTAAACACATATGAAACCCAAAAACCTTTACCATGTAGCTACATGTATATTTGGAAAATTTAAAGCCATTAAACCTGTAAGGTTCTCAAGGCTTCTCACAGTTAATAACGATATATTGTCAAGTCGTAATATTCGTATATCCAAACTAACTTTTGATTAAACACATACTCCCTCTGTTCTATTTTAAGTGATATTTTTATTTTTTTTTACGGTCTAGGAGATGTAACTTTGGATGTTATTTTTTGTAACTTCATCTTATTATATACTAATAAAAATATAATATTATAAAAATATTTTTAACAATAAATCTACTGATGTAGTTTTTATGTAGCTAATCTAGATAGTTTTAAATATATTAGTGACCAAAAAATTTAACCACATGCAATCTAGGACACCACTTAAAAATGAACGAAGGTAGTACAAAATAAAAGAAACTTTTCCTTGTAGAAGTGCTGAAGTGCAGGTAGTTCGTGGAGAAATGAGCGATCCTCACTCGTCCTTTTTTTTCATCCCTTTTCTTGCAAATAGCAATTTTATCTTTTTCCATAGCCCTATTTCCCCTTTTTTATTGCCTCATAAATAGATGGAAAAGACGTTTCCATTTTTGTGTTCGCCGTACACAATCGCGTATATATACTTGTAATGCTCATCTTTTCTTTCGTTTTAAATTATAAAATAATATATCTCTCTAAGCAATAGCTCCCAATAACCTCTATAGTGTATTTCTAATTAGATCCACCATATCAAAGACTAGATATTTTGTTTTTCGTGAGAATTTCTACCATATTTATTGTTTTTTCTGGTATCATCTAACGGCCGCTATAGTTTAACTTTTATTAAGGTCCACCAGATTAAGGACAGGATGTTTTTCCTTTTTTAAGAATTTCTATCTATTTCTCTTTTTTTTTCTTAGCAGCTCTGGTAGACATGTCATGAGTCTTTATTATACTAGTTAGAGACCCGTGCGTTGCAACGAAGTCATAAAAATGGTGAGACGAAACTTACTACCTGGCTAACTTCACACATCAAACATTGGAGAGCAAGCGACAGAGAGAAGGGTAGCCAGAATGCGTCAGGAGATGGAGAAAGTGGAGGGAGTGGGTGGTTGTATCCTGAGAGAGAGAGGAGGAGAGAGATGAATGGTCTAGATCAAATCGGATGGCTGTAGAAAGAGGAGAGGAGAACGCACCGACGACCACCAACTCCAATTTATATAATAGTAAAGATAATTAGGGTCGACCAGATTAAAGACTGAATATTTTTTTATAAGAATTTCTAACTATTTCTTTTTTTTCTTAGCAGCTCTAAAAGATCTTTCATGAGCTTTTTAATATATAATAGATATATGGTTGTGTTGGTAAATAGATCATGAGTCATTACTCGTTACTAGTATTGAGCTTGCCATGCAATAGAAAACTGGGCAAAAAGAACCATATGCTTCGGTGATAGCACTGTTACCTGTAGCAGTTGATGGTTTATATGCCATATGTTGTAGCTTTGATTTAAGCCCTGTTCAAAGTGTTGCGTCTTTTGATTTTTGGTTGAAATAATACTGTAATTATGGTTTTTTTCTAAGATATTTAATTAAAAGAATTGAAGAAAAAAATAGAAAAACAAAAAACACCATTATATTTTTACAGAAAATGCAAAGGAAAAGGGGGAAAAGAAGAAAAAAGACGTATTAAGAAGATAATGCATTTTAAACTACTTTTGGCTTTTGAAAATTAGAAGTCATTGCTGTTTACAATAAACCTTAACTAGTCGTAAATGTAAGTTTCAGTATCAAGTTTTAACTACTCACAAGTTTTATGTATGTTATTAACTACATCAATATAAGTATTTAGGTCTACAACTAATATCAATAAGATCCAAGTTAGTGTTCCAGGAGTCACCGATTAATGATTTGAGACAGTTTTTCACCGAAAACTGGCTGGTTTCTGGAACCCTAGTGACACTAACATTTGTGGAGGGTTCAGAAAAAAAAAAGTTGTACGGTATAGATTTTTTTTATTATTTAAGCTCTCTTTAATTTTATTTTTATTACTAATCCTACGCCAACTTTTTTAAAAAAAAATCTGACTCTTGCCTACACCATCACTCGTGGCGTGGCAGACAATACTAACATATTATAGATAAGACTAGCTAAATAGCACTTGTTGTCACACCACTGGTGGTGGTGTGACTAAACAACACTGCTATGCCACTGGTGGTGGAGTGATAGGATTTGACCTCACTATGGTGATTGGCGTGGCAGTATTGTCTTGCTATGCCATGAGCGGTGGCATGACCAAAAGGCTCAGAATTAGAAACAAGTTTGGCAACGAGTTATTAATAAAATATTTTTCATAAAAAGATTATTTCATGCAAAAAATTCTACAGCATTGCATGCACCATTTCATTTTCAGCGACACTGAAACAGCTCTACAACAGAATATATGTGATAAATTTAAGTGAGATCTATATGATAAATTTCTAATGCACATGTAAAAATTCTTTACACAAATATGGGGGAGGCAAAATTCTATTGCCATCCATTACTTCCTTCTCTTTTCTTTGATGAGTCTATAACAGTACTAACATTTCTCCCTTGTAGGTTAATGTTGATCTCCTCAAGCAGAACGCCATTCTTGCGTACTTCCGGACTCCAGCAGAGTCGCCTGTTAAACGTCCCGAAAAGCCTTTCCTCTATTCATCTGTTGCAACTTGAAGAGCGCGAATAATTCTGGGGTTCCTAAGTTCTTGTTGCATATTTCGCATGAAAATTAAAGCATGTTTAGTTTCGTCTTTAATTCATATTATGCTTTTAAATTAATTGACGCATCGATGGGTATTGCTCCCCGGTTGCTTGTATTTCTCAACCGAGTGTTGTATCACTGTGTGTTTTGTCCTTTTTACAATGGTGAAACGATATAAAGTTCAATCCGTCGAAAAGGAAAAGTATAGAAATATCAATGCAACCCTACAGGCTTGCAGACTATGGGAAACTACAGCATATGGGATGTTTATATTAGCTTTTGGATTTGGCATATAAATAGTAATCACTCGTAGAGAAGTTTGTAGAGAGAGATATTCACATATGATTTTGGCTGACATAAATGAACTTACTACAGTATATTATAATTGACTAGGAAACACTGTCTTACTACAGTATATTATAATTGACTAGTAAGCATATAGGATGCTTTTTACAGGGAGGAATGGACGGCCGAGGCGACCGCGGCAGGTGGGGACGCGACGGGAGATGTAGGCGACGCGCAAGCGGTGGCGTAGGGGGAAGGGTGAGCGAAAGCGAGCGGCGGCCATGCGGGGCAGGTGAGCAGCAGAGATGGTGCTGACGCCACGTGCGGAGGAGGGAGGGGAAACAGGCGCTGGCGGATGGGGCCGCGAGGGGATGGGTCGGTGCGGACACGGGCCACGTGGCGCAACCGCAGGAGGACGGCGACAACACGGTGCGGCGGCGCGGCAAAACCGCGGGCGGGGCGCCCTCAGGTGCGGCCGCGGGCAGAGGGAGGAGGCGGGGTCGGGCGCAGGCGCGACCAGAGGAGGGAGGCTGGGAAAGAGGGTGCGCCAACGGGGAGGGGAAGCGAAACGGAGAGGGGGCGCTAAGAAGGAGAGAAGGCGCAGAGGAAGGATGGCGCCAAAGAAAGGAGAAAGCGCCAGGCTGAAAAAAAGGAAAGCGGAAAATGGGGAAACTTTCCGAAAAAGAAAGTTGCCAAAATTCGCTCAAAAATTCAGAAAAAGCTCAAAAATTTTGAAATTTTTAGGGGTGTTTCAACCTACCCCCTTAAGAGAATCTCGACCCCGAGATTCACCCAAGGCAAAGAATGGGTTGAAAACGAAAATTGTTATAGTTCTGATTCTTTTCCCAAGTGGACTTGTCTGGCGAGCGATTCCTCCACTGGACTCTGCAGAACCTGACATTCTTGTTTCTGAGCTGCCTCTCTGATGTCTCAAGTATTTGTAGTGGTTCTTCAAGATAGGTCAAATCGTTTCACATTTCAATGTCTGATAATGGCACTTCATCTGACGACTGTCGTGGACATTTCTGAAGCTATGATACATGATACACGTTGTGCATCCTTGCCCAGCCGGGCGGTAGTTGTACTTCACAGGCTACCTCCCTAATTCTTCCGGTCATTTGAAACGGTCCCACATATCTTGGAGTCAATTTACCCTTGACTTGGAATCTCCTGACAACCTTGAAGGGAGTAACCTTGATGTACACAAAATCTCCAACTTCATAGCTCAAGTCTTTCCTTCGGGTGTCAGCATGGCTTTTCTGACGGTCTTGTGCAATCTTCAATTTATCCCTGATTATCTTGACATGAGCTTCGGCGTCTTGAGCAATCTGAGTACTGAGGAATTGGCGTTCTCCGGTCTCGGATCAGCTCAGTGGTGTCCTGCATCTTCTGCCACACAAAGCTCTATATGGGGCCATCTTTGATACTGGCTTGGTAGATGTTGTTGTATGAAAACTGAGCAAATGGTAGTCAAAGGTTCCACGCTGCTCCATTCACGATAGCGCAAGCTCTCAACATGGACTTCAAAATCTGATTAGTTCTTTTTGTCTGACCTATCTGTTTGTGGATGATATGCTGAGCTGAAATTCAAGTCGGTGCCCATGGCTTCATGTAACTTCGTCCAGAATTTAGATGTGAACTACGCTCCTCTATCTGAAACGATCCCCTTGGGGACTCTATGAAGTGTCATGATTCTTATCAGGTACAGCTCGGTAAGTTTGTCCTTCCCATAGGTTTGCTGATGTTGTGCCATTCCCATTCGGGAATTGGCAAAGGCTGCAACAATCTCGATGGTTTCTGATGATCTATCTTAATTTGTTGGCAAACATCACATTTTGCCATATACTCTGCCACTTCTTTCTTCATTGCGTTCCACCAACACTTTTCTTCAAATCTTGGTACATCTTGGTACCTCCTGGATGGATTGAGAATTGAGAGGAATGAGCCTCAGCTAGGATCAAGTCCCTCAACTCTTTCTTGTCGGGTATGCAATAGCAACACGGAAGGTGAGAGTCTCATGTTCGTCTATCGCATAGTCTATCGAACCTTCTTTTTGAACTTCTAAATTTTCTCGTCTTCGTCTTGAGCTGCCTTTATTTGGTCTGTCAATAGAGGCTGAATTTCTAGTGCTGCCATACCACCTTGTTCTGCGATTATCAGATTCAGTTGTTGCATATCTTTCTGTAATTCTGGCAGACGCTCGGTTGTATTGGTTTTGCTTTGATGAACCTTCCGGCTAAGGGCGTCGGTAACCACATTTGTCTTGCCTGGGTGGTACTGGAGTACCACATTATAGTCCTTGATTAATTCTAACCATCTTTGCTGCTTCATGTTCAACTCTAGCTGTGTGAAAATATACTTCAAGCTCTTGTAATCAGAGAATATCTCGCAGCGATTTCCTAGCAGGTAGTGCCTCCAAATTTTGAGTGAATGTACCGCTGCTGCCAGTTCTAAGTCATGTGTTGGATAATTTTCCTCATGAGGCTTCAACTGTCTTGATACATAGATAACGACTTTTTTTCCTTGCATTGGCATACATCCCAAACCCTGCTTTGAAGCATCACAATAGATCTGAAACTCTTTTTCTGGGTCTGGGAGGATCAAAATTGGTGTCGTTGTCAGTCTGGTCTTCAATAACTGAAAACTCCCTTCACATGCATCTGTCCAAGTAAAAGGTTTGTCCTTCAATAACTGAGTGAGCGGACGAGATATTTTTGAGAGTCCTTCTATGAATCGGTGATAATAAACCGTCAACCCAAGAAAACTTCTCACTTCTGTCACGATCTCAAGCTGCTTCCATTCTATAACTATTTTAACCTTCTCTGGATCGACTTTGACTCCTTTTCACCCGTACCTGTATATCATCCTTGTGCGTATGCTGCAAGTTCCCACTTAGATGAATTACGTCGTACCAAGATTAGATATGTCCGTGTCCATTGGGATTATCTTTATTACAACATGGCCTTCTTGTCCATTACACTTTACACAGATGGTCTTCATACACTTTCATAGTCTGCCACAAGCCTTAGTTAAAATAATTTACAGACAATTATTCAGTTCTTCAACTAGCTTACAAAAGGATAACCAAAAAGGACATCATCCCATTTCTTGTTCTGCATAGCTCATATTTTCTTGACTGTCTGCTTTGCCTCTCTTCTTTATGTCATTCCTCCAAGTAGACTTGTTTCTTCCTCTATTCTGGTCCTCTTAGGGTAAGATTCTTCTTCTTCTATCGGTGGTAGGCGTGATGTTGATGTCTGCCACCTTGCTTGCTTCCTAGCTTCTTCTTTTGGTAAGGACTTCAGTGGGCATTGGCAACGGTAATGCCCATCCTGCTCGCAATGAAAACAAGTTGTTTGTGCCAATGGCAAGGGCTTCATTCGTTTCATAACTTTCACGTAACCTGGTATCTTTTCTTCTATCTGGAGAGCTCGATCGACCTGGCTTAATAGGCTTGAAAACTTCATGGCCTGAAGGCGTTGTCTCATATTGGGTCGTAGGCCCTTCATAAAGTACTCCATCTTTTTGGCTTCGGTATCAATTTCTCCTTGAGCATACTGGGATAACTGGTGAAATTTTTGTAGATATTTTGTGATGGAGTTCTCTTCTTGTTGAAGGTCAAGAAAATCCTGATATTTTTCAGCGATAACTCTAGGAGAAGTGTAGGCTTTACGGAATCTCTTCACAAAGTCCTCCCATGTAATATCTTTCTCATTAGGGTGTATCCACTGGATAGCATTCCACCAATCAATGGCGGTTTCTGACAGCTGGTAGGTGGCGAAAAGAACTTTCTCCTTATTTGTACACTGGATAGTATTCACTCTTCTCTCGATATTCGCAGCATCAAGGAGATCAAACGGGTATTTGCTAACTACTCGAGCGATAACCTTACAACTTTTCAAAAGGAAAAGCCTGGGTCGGGGTATTCGCACTATTCTTCCTGACACCATCCTTACTACTAATTCTTCAAAAGTTAGACCCCGTTCCGGGTGGCCAAAGCTTACAGTCAGAAGTTAGTCTAAACGGCTACACGTATTTTTGGGATTTTCACAATACCAAAAGAAAAACTTTTTAATGCATGTCTAAAGAGAGATGAGATAGACATAGGAAAGATGAGATGGCAATATTACTTATGATTTTCGAAATCCTTTTATATTAGAAATTAAAATTTTGTAAAACCATATTTCCTGACGAAGCCAAACCTATACTTAGGGTTACAACCTACAGTCAAGCCTGCTCTGATACCACTCCTTGTAACGCCCCCGTTTCTAGGAGGAATAGGGGCGTCACTAGTCCGCAACCACCCAGGAGTTTGATTGCGGACCAAACAAGTATCATGCCTGCTTACGAACAATTAAGAAGAATTAGCTTGATTTAAATAAGACCTAACGGTCAATTTTAACAAATAAACGGGCGTGAAAGCCCAAATGAACTTACATGCAGAAGAACCGCAAAAGCACCACAGGGAAGCCTGAGCGCGGCCGTAACCCTAGCACGAGATCTTGGATCACTTTCCTTTCTTCTGGTATCTGTTGGGGAAATTATGCAAGCCTGAGTACCAACCACTGTACTCAGCAAGTCACAAGGGAAACCTTACTTTAACTATTTGCACAGATTGTCAAAGGAAGGGTGTATATTTGTTTTATTAATTTGTGTGGATGCACTTTATTTTGCAAACATTTTGATAAACCAGAACCAAAAACTACTCCTTAAGATCTCAAGGGTTTTCTCAAACAGTTGATTAATCAACTAGTCAGTTTAAAATGCTTATGAAAACAACTCAAGCCTTGCTGCTGGAATCACCCAAGTGACACAGCTCCATTAACCGGGAGCACGGCGTATTCGAATACCATTTAATTGACTCTATAGAGTTGCCCAACTTTACCCACACGATTCCTTAACCCTCATGACTGAGTTAAGAAAGCCAGGTCGTTTCACTACTCAATTCTTTATATAGGCTCTACTCGGTAGAATCCACTCAGTCTGGCACATTTAAACTCCCGTCCGCTTTGAGTGAACTCTACCATAGTTAGGTACCCGCACCACGGCATACCTAACCTAACTCCCTGACACCCTGTCGTCTTACCACCTGTAGAGTTTCAATCGAGTTGAGCAGCTACTAAACCAGTGGTGACAAATCAACTCCTGTGGTTGAGCGATCACTATGTCATTTGCTCGGCGTAAGGGTCTAGTCCTTACATTTTCACGGGGCCCGCAACCTCGCCAAGTCCGCGACCTCCAACTTAGGGTAAGCGGTGGGCGCTGACCGTCTCACGGTTCCCCACAACACCCTCACCCTAACTCCAATCTTAGGGTAAGAGGTGGGTGAAGACCGTCTCACAGTTCTTCCCCCCAACACCCTTACCCTAACCTGTGAACGCCGGCACCCTCCGCCCTAGGGCACGGTGTCCCATACCACGCTACCCTAGAGTCGGGTTTTCCAAAATCTACTGGCCCGCAGCCACAACCTTAGCAGTGTAAAGATTTGTGTGATAGTAAATAACCTACAATTATTTAGATTACCAGGTAATTATTTCTAAGGTTAACAAAGGCGGGGCTACAAGTTTAGTATGGCATTTATCGGTGGTAGGTTTTATCTACATATCATGTCATTCGAAACATTTTATTTTACGCAAACTAACAATTCTCAAATAACAATAATGAAATTATCATAGATACATAATTTAAATGGCATGGGATTCAACATGATCAAGGACTTGTGACTTGCCTTCGACGAACTCGGCGACTTCGAAAACTTCG
Organism: Dendrocalamus sinicus; assembly: GCA_036346575.1. Classification (NCBI taxonomy): domain Eukaryota; kingdom Viridiplantae; phylum Streptophyta; class Magnoliopsida; order Poales; family Poaceae; genus Dendrocalamus; species Dendrocalamus sinicus. Next base: position 6,041,099 of record CM070672.1, on the reverse strand, counting down.
GAAGCTTGGCCCTGACCTTGTACCGTCGCCTCCGAGAACTTCGAAACTAGTGCAAACATACAAAAACAAATAAGTCTAGCTTGAGTCTAATCAAGAAAGGAAAAAATAAATCTATGAAAAAGGAGTAAATTGCATAAATATTTGAATAGTGAATTTTTGGAATTTTTCTGGGATGAATTTGGTGGAATGGAGGCCAAACATGGGTTCAGAGCATCAAAATGAGCAAAGTGATGAAATTTGAAAATTTTTGGGATTTTCTGTGATTTTCTAGGATTTTATTTAGATTACCTGGATTTTTGGGAAAAGATAAATCTCTGGAAAATTCATCGTGAATAATATGGGCGGCTGGTGCAACAATGCGGCCCGGCGAGAAACACCCGCGGCCCATGCACGAGGCAATGGGCATGGGCGAGCCACGAGTGAAAGCATCTAGGCCCCTAAAAATTGTTTTGGTAATTAATGAAATTATGTGAATATGGGACTAACGTGTTTCATGAGCATGCGAAGGATTAGTCCACATATGAGCGACAAGATGCAAGGCAAAGGATATTTATGAAGACTCAAATTGGCTCAAGACAAAGGTTTACTTAGCATAGGATCCCATTTTATTTTTTACCGGTCTTAGGAGAATGGTGGAAGACCGGATTATCGGGTAGATGATCGTACCATCAAGAGGGATCTTGGCAAGTAGCTTGAATACAAAATTCTTATGCCATTTGGATCAACATTAGAAACTTGCATTCATCAAAAATCTGTTTCAAAACAAAATTTGTGCTATGTCTGGATGAGCGGTAGTACCGTGGTTTTGAACGTCGGAACTACCGGCGAGTGGTAGTTCCGCGCCCAGACCCGGTAGTACCGGCGAGCGGTAGATCCGGTTTTAGAGCGGATCAATTTTTCTAGAGAGCACCCTTGATTTCATCTGAATTCTTGCGGGAATGCCGGAACTACCGCACAGAGCGGTAGTACCGCATTATGGAGCAGTACTTCCGGAGCCCGGAAGATCCGGAGGATGAGCGGAATGTTTTTCCCCGAGAGCAACCTCCGGATGAAGTTTGGATTTTCCTGAAGCGGAAATACCGGCAATTTCAATGCCGGAACTACCGCTGTGTGCGGTAGTTCCGCTATTCTGAGCGGTACTTCCGGAATCCGGAAGATCCGGTTTCAAAGCGGATGCCTTTTTCCAGATAGCGCCAAATTTGGGACATTTCGGGTTTTGGCTCGAGCGGTAGTACCACGCCGACTTTGCGGAACTACCGGATAGCGGTAGTACCACAAATTATAAGGGCGGTAATACCGCGCCGCCAAATCCAACGGTCACTGCAGAGCTCTGACATAGCCGTTCTGCCGCGAAGATTTGGTAGCGGTAGTACCGGCCCCTGGGGGCGGTAGTACTGGCCTCTGGGGGTGGTAGTACCGCTCATCCTGAATTTTTTCAGGAATTTGTGCCAAATGACTAGTTTTGGTTGGTGGAGATTATAAATACCCCCACCACTGCACAAGGGTAGAGGTTAGAGACCCATTGCATACTTTGTTGAGCCCTAGAGCATTCATTCCACCCTTTTTCACCCATTGAGCATTAAATTGAGGTGGTTTTGCAATTAGTGCAAGAATTTCATTAGTTGATCCACTTGGCACTAGATTGCATTCAAGTGAAGCCCAAGATTTGTTACTCTTAGTGCTTGCCGGCACTTGGATGATTGGGCGGAGTTTGGATCGGTGATCTTCTCAAGAAGCTTGTGAGAAGACCCGGCAGCTTGTGAAAGTCGGAGCTCACCTACCCGGAGCGGGGAAGAGCTACCATAGTGATCGAGGTGTTTAGGCTCAATTTGTGGAGCCGGTCCGATTCGTTCAGGCTAACCTCAACGTGGACTAGGGGAAACCGGCAAGTTTCCGAATACCACGGTAAAACATCGGTTGTGTTCATTTTCTTTCTTAGTTCTTGTTTGTTGACTTCATTGTGTTCACTAGCTTGCTCAGAGCTAGGATTACTATATGGTTGACTAGAATTGTGTAGGATTAATTGCTTTACAATCGTGTCACTTAAATTGTGAAGAATTAATCAAGGTGAACAAATAAAATTTAAAAACCTCCTATTCACCCCCCTCTAGTCGGTATCCTTGATCGTACAGCGAGGCCACGGCCCACGTGTGCGCCTTCCCTTGCCGGATGGCTGCCGTGTGGCTGAGCGTCGGCAACGATGGGCGAGGGCGAGCGCTTCGGATGAGGCGGTGGGGCAGATCGGACGGCTGAGAATGCATCGCCAAAAAATAGATTTTAAACGCTGCGGCAGAGGGATTCGAACGTAGGCGGGTGCGGTGAGAGCGGGCGCTGCTAACCAGCTGGCCTCTCGGTGTTACCTGACTGCAAAAGGGAGGGGGTGGCAATTAAGCCAGCTGCAGCATGGGACGGGGCAGAGGAGGCCGAGGGCAGGGAACGACGGCGGTGTGGCCGGCGGCGGGCGGTCGGAGAGATGCCGGTGAGGGGCAAAATGGGATGCCGTGATCACGGGGAAGCCAACGGTGGTGGTGGTGGAGGTCGAGGAGTGCCGGAGATGGGTCGACGGCGTGCGGCGGCGGCGGGCTCGGGAGGAGATCGACGCCGGCGACGGAGAGGCGGTGGGGAGCTCGGCGGAGGGCGGGGACGGCTTCACCGGGTTCCAAGGAAGGTGTGGGGAGGGAGGAATTGGGTTGGCGTGGAGCGGGGCGGCGGCGCGCTTGGCGGCCGGCTGTGGGGAAGAAGATGGACGCCGGCGAAGAAGAAGGCACGGGAGACCGATTGGGGTCTAGGGGAGGGAGAAGAGAGTCTGGCGGTGTGAAAGGAAGACCCAGGTGGCTTTTTATAGTAGGGGAAAGGCGCGGCGGCGAGGGGGGTTGGCCGGGGATGGGCTGGTGCCGAGTGACAGGGAGGAATGGACGACCGAGGCGACCGCGGTAGGTGGGGACGTGACGGTAGATGCAGGCGACGCGCGAGCGGTGGCGTAGGGGGGAAGGGTGAGCGAAAGCGAGCGGTGGCCATGCGGGGCAGGTGAGCAGCAGAGATGGCGCTGACGCCACGCGCGGAGGAGGGAGGGGAAACAGGCACTGGCGGGTGGAGCCGCGAGGGGACGGGTCAGCGTGGACACGGGCCACGTGGCGCAACCGCAGGAGGACGGCGATAACACGGTGCGGCGGCGCGGCAAAACCGCGGGCGGGGCGCCGTTGGGTGCGGCCGCGGGCAAAGGGAGGAGGCGGGGTCGGGCGCAGGCGCGACCAAAGGAGGGAGGTGGGGAAAGAGGGTGCGCCAACGGGGAGGGGAAGTGAAACGAAGAGGGGGCGCTAAGAAGGAGAGAAGGCGCAGAGGAAGGATGGCACCAACGAAAGGAGAAAGCGCCAGGCCGAAAAAAGGAAAGCGGAAAACGGGGAAACTTTCCGAAAAAGGAAGTTGCCAAAATTCACTCAAAATTTCGGAAAAAGCTCAAAATTTTTGAAATTTTTAGGGGTGTTTCAGTCCATGGCGCCGCACAGAGAAGTTGCGATCACCCATGGTGTCATCGTCGCCTGTGGTTGCACAGAGACAGGGAATGGATTGGGGATTTAGGGTTTGGAATGAGGAAGGAAGATAATGGAGTGTTTTGCAAAATGCGTAGGGCATAGTGGGTTTTGCAAGATAGTCATGTTAAATCAAAGGTCCATAGTTGCCTACATGCATGGGTGCTTGAAGGAGAGAGTGTACGTTGCTTGAGTGCATGGGTGCTTGAAGAAGACAGTGTGCATAGGATATGTTGTCGTACTTCGAAGTTTGATTAGATATCAAATTCACCTCCCATTCTTTGGCATCATATAGCAGTCATTGCGTGTTAAACCTATACACACAATAAAGCTATAAACTTGCCAGGTAGTCCTTCAGAGTTCAGATGCAATAGGACTGGTGAGCATCACCCCGGTGCTGATTTTATGCTTCTAGACCATTCGCATGTTTCACATATTCTAATTTAATCATCGAAATCATCCAAGCCTTCAAAACCACCTTTTCGGCCCCTCTAGTCGGCCTATGAACCTGGCACGGCCTATCACCAACCCTTGTGTTGTCTTACACATCTCAAAAGTTATTTTGGTTCAGTGACATCCCTACACGTAATTTTTCGTCCAAGTACTCTTATTGTCAATTTTTCTCATTTTATCATCAATTTTCCCCATTCTTCATCAAATCCTAACACATCAGCCACCCTAACGTGTAGGGGTGCAAACAGAGCGAATAGTTTCTGACTGTTCATCCGATCAAAAGCATTTGGATCTAATTTAGAGCAAAATAAGGATATCTGTCTATTTTTTGGATTTTGGATTCGAAACCGGATAGTTTTTCTCATATATGAGATCAAATTCGGAAGAGAAGTATCTATCGATTTTGGAACTATACTGGAATTTAATTGGATAATATCTGTTAAACTTATCCTGGATATCTAGTAAACTTTAGGCCCATGAGTTATGTCTTAGTTGGTCATCCCAATAGGTAAGCCATGAGGCCATGGGCTCATGTGTACATGACTAGCCTCTCAATTGCCCATAGTAGGCTAGAGAAATAAGCCAAGAAAAATAGCAAATGAAAAATTCCAAACAATTTAGGCAAATACTTTTGAACATAAGGAACTTAAAAAAATACTTTGAATTTAATTTATATAGTCAAATTTGCTTGTGAAACTTCTAATGACTTGCATCTTGGACATGTAGTACGGTTGATTGACCCTTTTATGTGCTACACATATGGGTTCTGTTTTTGTGTGATATTCAACTAAATATTCGTGACCGAGACTAACCGTATTCGAAGCGACATGTATTCGCTTCGCATTTGTGATCGAGACTATCCGTATTCGTATCTAGCACTATCTGTGTCCAACTCCAATTCCGAATAAAAATGTGAAATAGGATACGAGATAAGCAAAATTCGTCCATATCCGATGTTATTACACCTCTACCAACGTGGTATGCCATAAGCGGGTTATTTTATAAAAATATTATAATAAGTCAGAGGAGGGGTCCTATGTAAAATGTTATAAAGAAAAGGTTATTTACTAAAGAGTAAAGTCCATTACCGGTCCTTAAACTTTTTATGTTGTGTCATCCCGGTCCATAAACTTTTAAAGTATGTCATCCTGGTCCTTAAACTTTCAAAATGTGGCAATATCATATGTAGTTGTAGCAGTGAACTTTTTATGCTGTGTCATCCCGGTCCATAGACTTTCAAAAGAAATTGCCACACTTTGAAAGTTTAAGGACCGGGATGACATACTTTAAAAGTTTATGGACCGGGATGACACAGCATAAAAAGTTTAAGGACCGGTAATGGGCTTTACACTTTACTAAAAATGATTGCCCTGTCACTTTAAAGTCAAACTTACGGGCACTGGCAGTGGGCCCCACGCAGTCCAACCAGGCTCCCGACCCACCGTTTCACTGACGCGTTGTCCCCGCAGCCTGCAGCCACTTCCTGACCCAGCAGTCAGCCACGTAAGAATTCTCGAGGATTTTTTTTTCTGTACGCGAAGCGATTTGCCATGCCCCCACTTCGTTCCACTTCAGATCTCTTCGTCGTTCTCCACCTCCCCGTCGTCGTCTTCCTCCTCTCCGGCTGATGCCTCCCAAACCCTAGCCCCGCAAAACCCTAGATCCTGCTTCCCGCCACCGCCGCCGCGATGGATCCCTCCGGATCCGCCTCCCTCGACGGCCGCCTCCTCATCTCCCCGTCGCTCTCCACCCCTACCTTCTCCATCCGCTCCCCCTCCCCGCACCACGACCGCCGCAACTCCACCTCCTCCCCCAAGCCCCTCCTCCCCTTTCCCTCCCCTACCTCCAGGCCCCACCACTCCTCCGGTCCCTCCGCCGCAGCCGCCGGGCCCCGCGCCGCCGCATCCGCCACGCCGCCGGCCTTCGCCCACAACGCGCGCGTCGCGGCGGCGCTCGCTCCCGCCGCGGCCTTCCTTCTCGACCTTGGCGGGCTCCCCGTCTTCGCCGTCCTCGCCATCGGCCTCGCCGCCGCGTACCTCCTCGACGCCCTGCGGCTCCGGCAGGGCGCCTTCTTCACCGTGTGGGCTTCGCTGCTCGCCGCCGACGTGGCATTCTTCTTCTCCGCCTCCCTCTCGTCCGCCGCCGCCGCCTCGCTGCCGCTCACCGTCCTTGCGCTGCTCCTCTGTGCCGAGACCTCCTTCCTTATCGGCGTCTGGGCCACCCTCCAGTTCCGCTGGATCCAGCTCGAGAACCCTACCATCGTCGCATCGCTCGAGCGGCTCCTCTTTGCGTGCGTGCCTATTGCCGCGCCTGCAGTCTTCACATGGGCTGTTGTGTCCGCGGTCGGCATGGCCAACGCCTCCTACTACCTTGCCACATTCGCCATGGTGTTCTACTGGCTGTTCTCCATACCCCGGCCATCCAGCTTTAAGAACCGAAAACAGGACGCTCCATCGCAGGACAGTGATGGCATTCTTGGCCCCTTGGAGAGCTGTGTTCACACGTTGTATCTATTGTTCGTGCCAGTGTTGTTCCATGCTGCATCCCACCACGCCACACTCTTCGCATCATGGGCCAATGTGTGTGATCTGCTGCTGCTGTTCTTCATACCATTCTTGTTCCAGCTCTATGCATCCACACGTGGTGCGCTGTGGTGGATTACCAGGGATGCACGCACAATGGATCAGATAAGGATGGCGAATGGCTTGGTTGCACTGCTTGTAGTGGTGCTTTGCGTTGAGGTTCGAGTTGTATTTCATGCGTTTGGAAGATACATCCATGCTCCACCGCCACTGAATTACCTGCTTGTAACGGTCACGATGCTTGGTGGTGCGTTGGGCCTGGCAGTGCATGCTGCCGGCAAGGTTGGGGATGCTGTTAGCTCGGTGGCTTTTACGGGGTTGGCAGTGCTTGTCAGTGGAGCGGGTGCTGTAGTCATCGGATTCCCTGTTATGGTACGTTGCAGCCTGCTTGGTTGCAAAATCTGCACTTGCAAATTTTTTGAAAATAGTTTTTTTTTAAAAAAAAAAACAGATTGCTCTAAGGACAGTATCATTAACTTTAGTAGTATTGACATGGGTATTTGTAATATGTGCTTAAAATGCTATCTCAATAATGTTTGAATTAGTTGAACTCGTTAGTCTTAATGCTTAATGCATATTGCATACTATCTTGAACCAACAACTTGTATGAACTATGGAGTGAAGTATGTGTTGTGTTATGAAATATGAAATCAATTAAACTCTTGGAATAATCTTTATGGACCTAGACTAATAATAAGTACTCCTGTAAGTTAGGTTATTGTAGAGTTGCTTGCTCTCTCACTACTGCTAGTCGTTTATTCTTTATGGTAGTTCTACATTGAATGTTAAAATTGGTGCTAACATAAACTGGCCAAGGGAGTTAATCTAACCTTTAACTAAATACTATCAGTGTCTCGAATTTTGATTTTGTGTAACTGTTTGTCCATCTTAACTGCTGCCCTGTTTGTTGCAAGGTGAAACTTTGACTGCTTTATAGTTGGCTTCATTTTAGTCATGCATTTGCTTGTTAGATGGTCTGGATAATCTAAGTTCTTGTGTTTAATTGGGTCCTTAAGTGATATATGCTGCTCCAGGCTTCCATCGATTGAGTTTGATTAGAATTCAGAATTCATGAAATCACAATAATCTGTTTAGAAGTAACTGCTATAATGGAGAATATTGTTAGCCATATTTCAATCATCGTTAACTTCACTATTGTGTTCCACTGTTCCCATATCAAAGTTGTGCAGTATTTCATGGCAATTGCTGCCTGTGGGCTCTTCAATCATGTACTACTTTTATAGCTGACCTTACGTTCCTTGTTCAGTTGTTTATATTGCTCAAGCTTTTTTTTTTGGGAAATGCTGTAGCTGAACCCTTATATTTCTAGTCACATCCCTCCTGGTACTGTCCTCAGCCATTATACCTCTGTTGATTTTGTTGCTAAGTACTCAAGTCATGGTAGTGATGATGCTGGTGAAGTCCTTTGCTATGGTTAAGTTTTATAAACATTGCTGCATAATTCTGTTACTTTATGTAGATCATACAATAGATTTGTTGCTGCAAAACTGTGCAAAGTATAATGTATGTTTAAAAGCAGATAGATCAGTGCTTGGTGATAGTTGCCCCTGTTATGACAGATATAACCAGCACATATGAATGCAGTGTTATGTAACTTTCATTAAAAATGATGTTCTTGCTCTGCTTCAGGTGCTCGGATTTCATAGTAAACAAGTCCCAGAACATATGAGCATCATGAGATCACTAAGAGTTGTAGATTAGCAAGGTCTTCCTCTCTCTATATATATAAAGTGTCTTGGGGTGGATGGGTGTGCACGTTTCTTGCATGGTTGACCGTAGGATGGAGTCTTGGGGTGGCAGGGTGCGCAGAGACATGTTTGTTGGGTGGTTGGCAATAGGTTGTAATTTTCTCATTAGATATAATGACATAAGCTAATCTTCATCTGACTTCTTGGTAATGACCCAACAACATATCCTGTTGCAACCACAACTGGTTTGTCCTGATGGCTGATCTTACAGTAACATGGAATTGAATCTAGGGAATAATCCTTTTGTATATGGGGCAGCTTTTATACAGCTTAACAGGTCCTGCCATGGCCTTGACCTTGCAGCATCAGTATTCCAAGCTGTTATTTATTATTTTTGTTACTCCATACTAAGTGTTTCATTAATCTTTCTGCAGTTCCTTCCACTCCCAATGATTTCTGGCTATTATGTGGCAAGGTTCTTTACTAAGAAAAGCTTGTCATCATACTTCACCTTTGTGGCATTAGCAAGCTTGATGGTCCTTTGGTTTGTAGTGCATAATTATTGGGATCTGAATATTTGGATTGCTGGCATGCCATTGAAGTCATTCACTAAGTACATTGTTGCAGCTGTAATCATGGCAATGGCTGTTCCTGGTTTGGCGCTTCTCCCAACAAAACTGCGGTTTCTTGTGGAACTTGGTCTTGTTGGTCATGCATTATTGCTATGCTACATTGAGAACCGATTGTTCAACTATGCTACCATGTACTACTTTGGATCAGAAGATGATATCATGTATCCTAGTTATATGGTTTTGATTACAACCTTTTTGGGATTGGCTCTTGTAAGAAGATTATCTGTTGATCAGAGAGTTGGGCCCAAAGCTGCTTGGATCTTGACTTGTCTTTATTCCTCAAAATTATCAATGTTGTTTATCACATCAAGATCGGTGCTATGGGTTTCAGCTGTGTTGCTACTTGCTGTCACCCCCCCTTTGCTTCTTTACAGGTATCCGCTGCAACTTCATGTTCTAATTGAGTACCTTGACTTCTTTATATAAAACTCTTCCCTGCACCTTCCAGGGACAAGTCCAAAGGGGCTTCAAGGATGAAGGTCTGGCAAGCTTATGTCCATGCGTCTGTAGTAGCCTTTTCTGCGTGGCTCTGTCGGGAAACAATCTTCGAAGCTTTACAGTGGTGGAATGGAAGGCCTCCTTCAGATGGTCTGCTTTTGGGTTCCTATATTCTATTGACAGCTGTTGCTTGCATACCAATAGTCGCTCTCCATTTCCCTCATGCTCAGGTAGTTGATACTTGCCTCTTTATTCTATTCGAAAAAATCAATCTTCTCAGAAAGAATCTTTGATGTTATTATCTTTTTGTGCTCTGCTGTTATACTTGTGTACTAATGGTTAGCGTTCATCTTCTCAACAAATATCTAGCGAGGATCTGTTGATTCTCAACAAACATGGATGGTTTACTCATTTAGCACTTTGAGATAGAGGTTCTAACTCTGTATTGTTAAATCATGACATCAAATCATCAGCTCCAAAATTGTGAGTAACTTGTTTACCTTCTTTAGAGTGTCAAGAGTGGTTGACATTGCCTTGGGTGTTTGCACAGTGATTCAACCTGGCTAGATAATTCAATAACGTGTCCAGATCACACTTGCAGTCTTGAAGGTTAACTCGATTTCTCTGCAATTTTATGAAATTAACAAATCTAAAGAAAAAAACAATGTTAAGAGTTCTGTCTTCGTTTCATATTATGGGATGTAATCTGAACTGAAAATAGAGCTTTACAGACTCAAGACCAGCTGCTGTATAAACTGATGTTAGTTTGTTGCCCTGAAAGATTACAGAATCCTTTCCATCTGCTGGATTTGAAGTTAAAATATCTTCTTTTTTTGAAGAGTTTATCCAAGTGGTCCTGCTTGTACTTGTGCTATTATGTTCATGATGCTAAAAAAATATTCTTCGACCGAAAGGACTGTTCTGCATGCACCATGAATTGCAGAATATGAATTTGTAGGATTATCTCTTGAACTCTGATTAAACAGCCCTTCGCCTGTTAGTTTTGCTTCCTTTATGTGATGTCTGCCTTTTATTTACTATTTTTATCAATGAAAAGTCAAAAGGGCACCATTTAGTTCGAAACATTAAATATAGGTCCTGTTTAGCAAGAAGCATCTTCATTTTAATGACTGAATTCAACCTCCCGTGTTTCTATATTTGTTCTCTCTGTTGGTAGCTATTTGCTCTATACATGTCTCATGCTGAAGTGTCGAAGTTATTATTTTGATAATGTACACCTTGCAAGTTATTTTGGGGCTGCACGGCACCAATTGATTTTACTTTGTATTTTCTTGCAGTCAGCAAAGAGATTCCTGGTGCTTGTTGTGGCTACTGGGCTTCTTTTCGTGATTATGCAGCCTCCTATTAAACTATCATGGGTATACCGGTCAGAGTTGATCACAGCAGCACATCTATCTGATGATGACACTTCCATATATGGTTTTGTAGCATCCAAGCCCACATGGCCATCATGGCTGCTCATTGCAACAGTGGTACTTACATTAGCAGCAGTTACATCCATTATCCCAGTGAAGTATGTTGTCGAGTTGAGGGCTTTATATGCAGTGGGAGTTGGAATTACACTAGGCATCTACATATCTGTTCAGTACTTTTTCCAGGCAGTTGTTCTGTATCCTCTTCTTGTTGCAACAATTGTCTCTGCTGCTGTCTTCACAGTATTCACACATCTCCCATCTGAATCCAGCACAAGGGTTTTGCCATGGGTGTTCTCTTTCTTGGTAGCTTTGTTCCCTGTCACTTATCTGCTGGAAGGGCATTTAAGAGCTAAAAGTTTTGCGGATGAGGATGAAGCAGAGAAGTTCACCAACATGTTAGCTATAGAAGGGGCCAGAACATCGCTTTTGGGTCTCTATGCTGCCATTTTCATTATCATTGCATTAGAAATTAAGTTTGAACTGTCTTTGCTATTGCGTGAGAAGGTCATGGACAGAGGTGTAACACATGGTCCATCTGGTCGGAGCTCTGCCTTTCCACCCAAAACAAGGTTACTCCAGCAACGAAGAGCACATGCTGCACCAACTTTCACCATCAAGAGATTGGCAGCTGAGGCAGCTTGGATGCCTGCCATCGGCAACGTTTCTACTGTGCTGTGCTTCATCATCTGCCTTGTTCTCAATATAACACTTACCGGTGGCTCAAACCGTGCTATTTTCTTCCTAGCACCCATCCTCCTGCTTTTGAACCAGGATTCAGATATCTTTGCAGGATTTGGTGACAGGCAACGTTATTTCCCTGTAACAGTTTCTATTTCTGGGTATTTACTATTGACAGCATTGTATAGGATCTGGGAGGAGACTTGGCCTGGCAGTGGAGGATGGGCTCTTGATATTGGGGGCCCAGGCTGGCTTTTCGCTGTGAAAAATGTTGCCCTTCTCGCCCTCACATTACCTAATCACATACTCTTCAATCGCTTCATGTGGGATTATGTCAGACAAAGTGATTCGAAGCTACTTCTGACACTGCCCCTCAACTTGCCATCGATTATAATGACAGACATACTTACTGTGCGGGTATTAGGATTGCTAGGAGCTATTTATTCTCTAGCGCAGTACTTGATATCAAGGCGGATAAGAATTGCTGGGATGAAGTACATTTAAACTAGGTTGCTGGGATGAAATACATCAAAACCAGGACATGTAACTTTTGAGGTAAATCTTGTATGTCTCGGCGCAATTGTTGTCTGTAGAGTCTCCAGCATCCTGAAACAAATCTTTCAATGCATTGCTTGCAGGCTTTCAACCATACACCGATTTCTTTCGAAGGGTCAGGAACAGACATCTTTGCCTGGTGGGCTGGGAACAAAACTGTGCCTTGTAGCATAGAGAAACAAATGGTCGATGGTCATCGCTTATGTACTGGATGATCTGTATACTGGTACCCTGAAGGTGTTGTAGTATAGATGTTATTGAAGAACACATGCAACGCATCACCTTGGGTCATTTACTTCGAACTTGTGACATCGCAACATATTGCAACATTTTGTGTCGATACTTTTTGATAAACCTCACCAAAGCTAATTTGTGCATCTGCATAGATTCGTTTATTGTCTAAATGACTAAATCTGAATGGCAGGATAATGCTCTCCCCATGGAACTGTCTAGTTATGTTTGTTGCAGGAACTATCTGCGTTTTGTGCAATATATGATAGATGCATTCTTTATGGTTCGTGGCTATAGTTTTATCCTAGTGTGAGCGTTTGTGTGAACAAACATAATACCAATAAGTCGATAAGCCGTTTTAAAAGGCTGTTACGATAAGTCATTTCAAAAAAGCAGTTAAGAAGTCGTGTCGTTTGTTTATTTGGGGGAAGTTGTAAGTAAAGACTATTTAGATAAGTCGTTTTGAAAAGATGATAAAAGTCCTATTTATTTGTTTGGAAAAAACTATAAGCTAAAAAGAACAAGGTTGATACCTAGATGCTGTAGGCCGGTACAGGTTGAGGTAACTGGTGTGTCGATCTTGTTCGTGTGGGGTTTTTATTTTTTTTATTTCATGAGTTTGTTTTAAGATCGTGAAGTTTTTTTAAATACTTGCTTATGTAGGATCTGTTTTTTTTACTTTGACTTATGGTTTGTAGCTGCGTAACTTATGACTTTTAGGTTGTTTACAAGAGAGAATATAGAGTAACAGAAATTCGCGTATAATTTTAGTCGATATAAATGAAGTTACTATAATATGTACTAGAATTAATTTGTAGATTCTGTTTTAAAAAGATACTCTATTTAAAAGTTAATTACTATAGAAAAGTTAAAAAATAGTTTTTAAAAACAGAAAAGAATAGACCTGTAGTTTAGAAGGCTTGAGAAATTCCGACATGCGTGTTTCTTGCCTTGGGTTCCTGAGGTGAAAGCTCATCCGTCTTGGACCTTAAACTTCCCTTGTGTATGTTTGTGGGGCCCGGCAGGCAGTAGCACGGACGGCCAGGGTTTTTTTTTTTTTTTGTTGTTTAGACTTTGGACGGAACTACGAAAAGAACAGCCTCTTTTCTTCCTTGCGTGGGAAACGTAATTTGAGGATCCGCCTTCCGGCACGGAAAGCGCTATCATGAAAACGGAGCACCGGAGGTTGCCTGGCTTGTAGGCTGTCAGGAAGCTCGCTGCCGCCACAGAATCCAAAGCACGACGAACAGAATCCACAGGGTTATTTTGTCTTGTTGCCCATTTTAACTCATTTTTTATTATATGTGGCTGGTACTCTCATGCGAAATGACAAGATTGCTCTCATATCTAAACACCATTTTATTCTATGTTGGTATTTTTTTCAGCACATTTGAGTAGCTGCTGGTGGTTTGCCCTTATTTTGTGCTACTACCTGCACAATCTGAATTAGCCCTCTTTGCTCCTTTTCCGTCTTCTCTAGATGGAGCAGTTTTTGTAGGACTGTTTTCACAAGAAGAATTAGAACCAGAAGAGAGCATCACCACTGCCGTACTTGGTGCCTATACCAAAAAATAAGTGACATTCAAATCCATGAAGTGGTAACCATATAATTTTCAAACAATAACTATCCACTTATACAAAACACTAATCTTGGAGAGAATGCGCCACAATTATGGAACAATTATGGAAAGCCGAAGTTTTTTTGTAAAGAGAAATGGATGAGTAGTGCATAAGTAGAGCAAGAACAATGTGACGGCTTATGCCCTAGCCCATTGGCACCAAATAAGATGCTATCACTCAGGATATGAATAGATGATAGCAAAGGTATCCAACCACTGTTTAACAAAAAGCAAGAGTATAAACAAGTTCTAATACAAATGCACAAATTCTATATCTTACTTATGAAGGCTATAAAGAGCAAGAGGTTATTGAGAACACCAAGCATTTGAGTAATATATGCTAGAAATGGTGCCATTGCAACGCGATGCCGATCAATTGCTAGTGCGCAACCAATTTAAGCACTTACTGTAGGGTTCAATTCCCAATTTAAATCCGCAGAACAGCAATAGATGCATACATAACAGAATTAACCAAGAACCTATGTAACATCCTAAAATTTTAAATTTAGAAATGTGAAGTTTTTGAGTTATTCTGTAGTGTGTTTTAATTGAATTTAGAGTTTATGATCTACATTTAAAAATTTGGTTAAGGTTCCAAGAATAAAAATGAAGAAATGCAAGAAAGGGACAACCATGTTCAATTAATGGGAAAATAATTTTTAAAGAGAAAGAACCTTGAATTAAAATACAAAAATTTTATTAAGACAAAACTTACAAGGGGCAGTAAAAATATATATATACACATAAGCATATTTACATATAGTGATAATAGCAAAAGAAAAAGATAATAAATAAAAAAATAAATAAAGAGGGGGTCGACCAGGCGGTCGGCGATCCAACCCGCGTGTCCCTCCCGCCAAACGGCCCAGTCCACCCGCGCCTCCTTCCCTCTAGCGCGTGGCCCCGCCTCACCCACGCGCTCCTTCTCCCTGGCCCGTGGACCCGCGCCCTGCACTGTGCTTCTTCTCCCCTCTTTTCCCGTGCACGTGCGCTGCTCCCCTGACGCCGCCCTCCGCGCCACGACGAGCCCCGCGCCCTCGCGCGTCGAGCCCCGTGCCGGGCAAGGACCCCCGGTCCCCCACACCGCCGCTCGGTCCTCCGACGCAGCCCGGTCCGCCGCTCTCCCCGTCCCGGCTACTATAAAACCCCGTCCTAGGCCTTCGGCAGCACTGCACATTCACCTACTTCCTCCCACCGCAAACAATCGGGCCACCGCTCCCCACCATCTTGCCGGCGACGAACTCCTTTCCCCGCTCACGCCGCCGCTCGCTGCCAGCCCACTCTGCAGCACCTTGGACCCCACCGGCGCTTCCACCCGCCTCCACGGTCTGCGAGCAACGGATTTCACCGTCCCCTTTCTCTCTCCGACCATCCCCTCGCCGGCGATGTCTCCGGCCGTGCTGCCTTCGAGTTCCTCTGCTCCGGCTTCCGCCTTGGCTCAATTAGCACCTCCGTTCCCTTCCGGTCAGGTAAGACCTGAGGGCCTAGTGGCTAGCGCCGCCCGTTTCCACCCCGCACACCCATGCTCGAATTCCCTGGCCGCAATGCACTGTAGATATATTCCACCCTTTTTGAGGATTAAGCCGTGATTAAGGAAAATAAATCACCGTTAGCCAGTAGTTAATGAAAATTTATTTAGTATTAATCACTGTTCATGCCAGAGAATTAGACAATGCTAATTAAATGCTAATGATTGTTAATTAGTGATTAATGATAGACATAAACGCTAACTAGGGGATTAACCCAGATAACCCCATTGACATATGGGCCATGTCCGTTTACTAGCCGGGCCGGTGCCACCGTATTGGATAACTGGCTCACGTGCCCATTACTATCAAGTAACAACCGCGGTTCGACTGGCTATTGGCGCTCTCCTTCCCCCCCCCTTAACTCCCCGGTCGCGCGCGTTCGAGCCCCCGGCTCCGCAGCGCGCCGGGTTGAGTTTTCTGCATTTTATTCTAGTCTGACTAGTGGGCACCACGTGTCAGCGGCTGCTATCCCGAGCGGCCCGCTGACAGCAGGGACCCATCTGTCAATGCCACCCCGAAATGGGAATAAATAATAATAACAGTAAGTGGGCCCCACCTGTCATATGTACAGTATATCGGAATAAAATAAAGAGGAATGGATTAAAAATGCCCCGTGGGACCCACCTGTCAGGATTTTGATAATTTTTGGGATTAAATCAAACTGAGAACTTTAAATGAGCATAACTTGTTCAATTTAACTCCAAATTGAGTGAAACAAATTTCTAAATTCATCTAAATTCAAAATCTACCTAATGGAACTGGAACCAAGATTTTGAGAGTTCAATTGAATTTCTGGTGATATTTTGAGTGATTTGCTGTTTCTCTTTTATTTGGATTTTCACGCACGGTAAATTAGCGTACAAGGCTCAAGAGGAAGAGGCCGAGGCAGTCACCCTAGAAGCTCAAGAAACTCAAGACCTCGATCCGTGTGACCCAGGCGAGTTAACACTTTAATCATGTTGAACCCATGTTTATGCAATGTTAATTTCTTTTAAAGTATCCACATGCATGCTATTATTTCATGTGACAAATTACTTTAGCTTTTAAAGTTGCTAGTTATGCCCCCAATATTATGCTTGCTACTATTATTCCTTTGCCACCTTTGAATGTATGAACCTTGTCACCTTAGGAAATTAAATTACTGTATACTTTGCAATTAAGTCCTTAATATATTGTGTTGCTTAGTAATGCTGATTAATCGAGTGTACCTAGATGCTCCAAAGACAACACTTGCAAATATGAAATGATTTGGGTAGTCATGGAGGGAATGACTGGAATATGTTGATATGTTAATTTACGTTCCCAAAAACCTCGAGTTGCTTAATTATCTGGGCGGATGATACGAGGGTGTGTGTGGTGCAGTGATAGCATAAAGGGGATAGTGGTAGAACCGCTCAGGTAACCCTAAGGACTGAATCTCGTGATGGCCTCCCAGTGTACACCAATACAACCACAAGCTGGCAAAGTGTAGGTAATGTTTACTAATTTGTGTGGATCTAAGGTGGTTATGTGAAGGTATGACCACGAGCAAAGGGATGGATGGTCTCATCCCCGCCTTTGCCCGTGATGGCTCACGAGGGACCCTTCCCGAGGGATGTGCGCATCCTACGGAAGATAGACCTTAGCGGGCGTAACCACAGTAGGACTATGCATTGTAACAATCCTGTGATAGTCTGCTCAACCTCATGGCTAAGGAATCATGTGGGGCAACGAGTAGGTTTATCTCTTGTGGGTAAAGTGTGCAAACTCTGCAGAGTCAAAACTATTCGAATAGCCGTGCCCACAGTCAAGGGCAGACATGGTGACTTAGCTAGATATAGTTCTATTTAAAAATATTTGGAGAATGGGATAATGGAAATATAGAGGGCAACGGAAAGCCCTAATTTGAGTTGTCCTGGGTGTCGTCCTAGTGGTAAGTTAAGTGGCTATAACGCTGAAAGATACTATATGGTACAGATGCCATGTAATGGTGGATGGGATCTGTGTCTTTATTATGTTGGCCCATTTTACAAACTCTAAATCTTGGATTTTAAACTGCTAGGTCTTAGAGATTTTTAAGTAATTGTATTCAAAAACGCTCTACGCAAAACAAAATAAGCCCAAACCTTCCTTTGATAAGCTGAGCATGCTAAATATTGCATTCTGTGTGTTGGCTCGCTGAGCACGGTGGATTTGTGCTCACACTCGCATTACCCCAAAACAGAGACGCAAGATCATTATGCCCACGAAGACACCCCTGCAACTGAAGGGAGAATCAACGAAGGAAATTAGGGCGTAGGCTTCATTTCTAGCCATAGACAAGTTGACCCAAGGCATTGTGTGCACATATATTATTGGATTCCCGGTGATATATACTGCACACATTACCCATCAGTCGCTTGCTTGTGGATATGGTCTCACTTTTGCTTCTATTTCCGCTGCTTGTTTGTAATGAAGACAATTGGCCTAATCGGCCCTTTTGTAAACCCTCACCCGATGTGGTGTATTTTAATTCTGTAATATTATTAACGTTCATGTGATGTATGATGTGATTCAGCAATGTACCTGTACGCACCATCTATTGATCCAGAGAATAGTGCAATAAACACAGTAGATTTTGGATTGAAAAATCCGGGTCTGATAACCTAGCACCTGGAAGAGGGAAATTTTGCCATCACTGGGAGTCAGTGATGCAAGCCGCATCTGCACCTACCTACATATATAGATATGATATAAAGAATGTTAAATGTGTATGCTAGCCACTGACTATAAGAGTAGTATGGTATACACATGTGAACAACCCAACCGAGAAGAGAAGTTGTTTGATTGACTGATCTAGATGGGCAGGAGGATGACCTTGCACTACGCATGGTAAGATTATCACCATCAATGCTGATACTACTCGTTCCGTGAAATCAAAGAAAAAGAGGGAAATTATGCTATGATTCCGCAACTAGAGAAGAAATAAAATGATATTGACGAGTGCGAATTCAGATTCTCCATCCTTCTACCCTTAGAACTCCAAACTGGTGAAGGAATCGAAGAAAATAACATAAAGAAAACTCCAACTCATCTTCAAATCATGCCACAATCCACAGTAGCGATCGTGGAAGCACTGCAGGTTGGTAGTAGAATTTATGGGGCTGCTGAAACACTTCATTAGGCTTCCAAATCAGAAGCACTTCCTTCAAAACAAAAATCAGAAGCTCTTGATGTGGCTGTCGAAGCACGATAGGATTAGCAGCGACGACAACCCCGTGCTCTGCTTCACCGCCGGGAGCCCATCTGGCTCATACCTTTATAACTCCAGCCATAAGAGCTTCCCATCCTACATGCCATCTGCTGCGGCCGCCACCTCGGCATCGCCGGCTCAGCACATGTACCATTTGGATTGCAATGGCAGTGCAGCGGCAGATCTGAGCTCGAATAGCTCCAGGACTGCGACGGTAGGGCAGAAGCAGTTCCAAGCTCTGCTGGCTTCGGGATTGCGATGGGGATGAAGCCACCAGCCATACGTGGATGGATCTCGACGGGGACCACGCCGTTGGCCGTGCGTGGATGGAGGCGTTGGAGGAGAGCAAAGGTGGCTATCCTTGTCGGCTTCTAAAAATTACTTTTCAATTTTTCTATAATGATTAGTTTTTATATAGAATATCTTTTTAAGATAACGTGTACAAGTTAACTGTAATATAGACTACAATAAATTCATTTATATTGGGTAAAATTACACGTGAGTTTTTATTACTCCTACCTTCTCACTGTTGGATTTACTCAAACCCTAGATTGATTCCGTGAAGACTTTTGGTCTACCATCTATTCCTCTGCTTTATCCATGGTGCCGCTCGCAATGCACAATGAGGCTAGAGGGTAGGGACCTATTTATGGAATCCACTTCCAGGTGTTATAAAGTGATCCACCTATTTCCGGTATCCCGTGAGACTTCTGAACCATGTCACCAACCACGATCAGACAGGTCAGTTGTATGAGTCTAAAATATATTAGTCCTAAGCACACATGTGTGAGTCATGTGCCATGATCAGATTATTTATGAGATCAATTCCAATCTAATCATGTAGGTCAACAGCCTACAGAGCCGATCCTGCAAAACAAACCCAGCTATTCCACCCTGTGTTGTACCCCGGTTAAACAAATGCATGCATATCAAATTCCAGTAGACTTGATCTCAATAAATATGTCAACCATATTCTAGTACAGCCGTCCTCGGCACCTCGAGTATTAATTTGCTCGAGTTAAATTCTGCGTCAAAATATTCCCTATCACTTACATCAATGATATGAATAATTCCACATTGAGTAAAATAGACAATAACCATAATAAATATTGAAAGCAACATAAAAATCCCAACATCTCCCACTTGGCTGAAATATTTCAATCAATAAACTAAAGTCCCATGTCTTTAACATGCTTAGAAAATAATTCCTGACTAATTGGTTTAGTCAATGGATCTGCAACCATATCAATGCTAGGCAAATAAACTGAACGAACAATCTTGAGTCTATTTATTACATCACGAATATAGTGATATCTTCCTTCAATGTGTTTACTTTTGCTATGAAATTTAGGATCGTTTGAGACCTTGATCGCTGCCTGATTATCACAAAAAAAATAATGACAGGTTGTAATGCACTTTCCACGACTTTAAGTGATGCAAGAAATTCCCTCAGTCATACACCTTCCTTTGCTGCTTCAGACGCAGCAATGTATTCTGCTTCCATGGAAGAGAGAGAACTCTGCTGCTTGAAGAGGCGCACGAGAAGACGACGAGTTGATCATCGGCAGAGGACGTCTGGGGCGAGGACCGAGGAGACTCCCGAGCGTGAAGTCTAGATGAAAAATATCCCCGTGGATGGCCGTCTCCGAGTCCTTCGAGATCAAAGCAGACACGAAGAAAAACAAAGATCGAATAAATCTCCTGTGCGAAGAACGACGCCGACTTTGGTTGAAGCTTGCTCTAGATCTGCGTCGCTAGGAATCACGACGCCCTTCTGCGAGACTAATGGCCATGAAGACTTGCTCTGATACTAATGTTGGATTTGCTTAAACCCTAGATTGATTTCGTGAAGACTTTCGATCTACCTTCTATTTCTCTGCCCTATCCGTGGTGCCACTTACAATGCATAATGAGGCTAGAGGGTAGGGATCTATTTATGGACTTCACTTCCAGGTATTATAAAGTGATCTACCTGTTTCCGGTATCCCATAAGACTCCTGAACCATGTCACCAACCACGATTAAACAGGTCAATTTTATGAGTCTAAAATATATTAGTCTCAAGCATACATGTGTGAGTCATGCGCTATGGTCAGATTGTTTATGAGATCAATTCCAATCTGATCATGTGGGTCAACAACCTGCAGAGCCGATCCTGCAAAACAAACCCAGCTATTCCACCTTGTTCTGTACTCGGGTTAAACAAATGCATGCATATCAAATTCCAGTAGACTTGATCTTAATAAATATGTTTACCATATTCCAGCACAGCCATCCTTGTCACCTCGAGTATTAATTTGCTCGAGTTAAATTCCGCATCAAAATATTCCCTATCACTTACATCAATAATATGAATAATTCCACATTGAGTAAAATAGATAATAACCATAATAAATATTGAAAGCTACATAAAAATTCCAGCACTCACGAACAAGCCAAAAGTTATAAGCTGAAGTAAAAAAAAAACAAACCCATAAATGAAAAGATGTGAGGGAGTATTTGTGTACAGGTTGGTGACCCTAGCGTTGCGTGGGTGAAAAAAAAACAGCTCAAACTTGTTGATTCGATTTAAAATGCTTTAATTACATTTATTACTTAGTTAAACATTAAATTAGTCGAGTTTAGATGAAATTAAATTTTGTTTTAACTCACCCTGGCTCGTTAGCTCGATTCTTAAACTAATTTCAAACTATTAATAAAATAATATTAAATCAACCTATGTCAACCCTTAAAAAAAGAGTTCAATAAAACGACTCGATATCCACCCCTCCCGTCCACGTCCACCCGAGCGGGCGAGAAACGGCGGAAATTTCCGTTCCTGTGGAGCCCGGCTCCGTTGCACCCCACGGCCCAGGCCCACACACAGTGCGGGCAACCAATCAACGTCCCACTGCGTCCCGCGGGCCAGGTCGGGCCGGATGCGGTTGGAAGCTCGCCCCCTTTAACGTTTTCCGGGCCTACAAATTGTGCTGGAGCCAAGTTTCAGATGGGCCAAATCGTGTCAGGAATAAGATCGACGATTCACTTCGGCCCGCGTTGTGGGCTGTGCCTACCTGGAGCCGCCTTTTTATTTAAATGTCTTTTCGGCTGCGCGCGGCCGCGTGGAATTGAAATTTGAAGGGGCTGAACGTGCGGAATTGGAGTGAGCCGAGAGAGAGGATGTCTTGGTTCAGAGACCATGGATGCCAAATTCTGGATATTTGTTTTTTTTTCAATCAAATTTTGGTAAGATTCTGATTTCCACTGGCTCTTTAGTTTAATTTTCTTCTGCCAAACCTTGGGCCAGTAACTTTCGATGTTGCCAAATTTTGGCGCACGTTGGTAGGGCTTCTGTGTCATGAACCGAACAATCGCTGTAAAAACGGACAGCGAAACCCCGTCATTCAAAACCCATACGACGCTCGCAAGGAAGAGAGCACATTTTTATTCTTCTAGCCTTTTTTTTAATTTATTTTTATTAATAAGCTCTCGTTCAATTTATTTTCAAATCTCGTCCTTTTCAGCCATGCTAACACCCGTATGTGTGGTAACACTGCCACACCACAGGCTAAGTCTAACTCCGAGCTAAAAATGATATTTTTGTCACACCGTTGCGTCGTGGTGTGGCAAAACAGCACTGCTACACTAGTCAGCATGGAATGGCAGGACTTGGTCACGCTAGGATGATTGGCATAGCAATGTTGTTTCATCACACCACAACTAACGGTATGGACAAAAGGATCATGTTTGAAAATAAATTAGGCGAGGAGTATAAATAGAAATAAAATAAAAAAATTCCAATAAGTTTTTTCCTAGTTCTGACAAGTGGGCCCTTCACAGGAGAGAACAATTCGATGCAGAGGAGTGATTCAATGCTTTATCTCTCTACTGTATCTCACACCAATCTTGATACATTCAACGAATAAATAGCTAAAATCAATCTTTAAATATACATCAATATTAATGTAATTTACTATACACTTATGCATTGAAGCATCTTCCTCCTATGCACGCGTCCAGCACAATCCGGTCATGGTTTGGATATGCATCAGAGCATACGGCACATTTATATATGCGGAGTGTCGGCGCTACATAGGATGCGGGCAGATTTTGCAAATTAGTTGAATGATCGTTAGCATCCACATTACAAACGCACTATATTTTATAAAATGCACTGCAGTTAGAAACTAGTGGCTAAAGATGCATTTTGTAACGCCCCCATTTTTAGGAACAGGGACGTCTCACCACCCGCAACAGCCCAGGAGTTCAGTTGCGGATGAAAGCTGTATCATGCCTGCTCATGAACAATTAAAAGAAGTTAATTTAATTGAAATAAGACCTAATGGCCAATTTTAATAGCAATATGGGCGTCCAAGCCCAAAACTTAACTTACATACAGAAGAGCCGAAGAAAACTCCACAGGAACACTTGAGTGCAGTCGTAACCCTAACACGAACACTCGCAGCATCTTCTTTTTTTTCTGGTATCTGTGGGGGAAAATTTAGCAAGTCTGAGTACCAACCACTGTACTCAGCAAATTACATGTGGAAACACTATATATCTATTTGCCAGGATTCTCAAGAGAAGGGAATATAGTTATTTTATTATGAGGTGGATGCAATTTTATTTGCAAACAAATAAAAGTTTAAAACATTTGCTCCTTAAGATCAAGGGTGATGAACCATGTGGATGTGACCACATGTGTATGATGAGTAATTGACATTGGTTATGTTAGTCGAGTTTGGTTTGAGTGGTTCGGAGTCGAGTCGTTGAGTGGCGCAATCGGGCTCGGTCGGACTTTGGTCAATCTTGGTCATATGGGATTAGGTTGCATATTCTGATATTTCGACAGGTTTGGACTTCGGTATGGTAAGTAATGTTATTTACGCTTTCATGTATCGAGCGGTGCTATTTGACGTGTTTCTTGTCTGAGTGGCTGCAGGATGTCGAGGCAGAGTCGTGGCGAAACACGGCGGACCGGACTAGGCGCAGGTGGCGCTGAGATCAGAACGGTCGGGATGTGTCGAAGACGATGTGGACTCGAGGTGGTTGCGAGGCGTGCGAGGCAAGGAACGCGAAAGCTTCCCGGAAGGTGCACGAGGGGCGAATCAGGAAATCCGCGTGGCTGCACAAGCGGGAGCGGGCTCCGTTGGACTTAGCAGGCGTAACGGGGTGGAAACCCGTTAGTCGGAGGCTATATAAAGGATGGAAGGGCTGCATGCCCACTTGAACACTTGGAGAGAAAATTAGGGTTGGCTAGAGTCAAAAGAAGCTTTGATGGCTTGCTTTGGCTTTAGGCTTTAGTGGGTGAGTAGGTGTTGAATACGAGTGTGCTCCACTGGTGTTCCCCCTCTCTTGATGTATTCCTCCCAAGAAACATGTGAGGGTCTTGGTGTTCTTGAGGATTGAGAGGTTGGAGATGACTTGAGAGTTTGTAATCATACCTCTGATTGCAATCATGTATGGGGACGTCTCTTTGATCCTCAATATCAATATGAGATGGTGATTGGTTCAGTTCTTGTGCTCTCTGTTCATTTTCTCTTGATGCCTCATTCGAGATTTCTTGACTTTTGAGTTTCTTGTTGATTCTTGCTGGAGAGTGCCAAAATGGGTTGCTCTAGGTTGGGATGTTGCCTCAAGATCATTTGATCGAGCTCCCAAGAGCTAACTTTGGTTTAATCTCAGATTTCTTATTTGGGGTTGCTCTGTTCTTGCTCTTCCATTTCTAGGGTTTAGTGCAGTTTTTGATTCCCTTCTTGAGTTGGCATGAGATTGGGTCTGGAGAATCTTATGGGTATTGCTAATATACCTGCAAAGACTCATGGCCAAATGGTCAAGGAATTGTTGGGAATTTGACTTTTAGGTTGCTCTCTACATATGTTTAGTTTCTAGGGTTTAAGCCAGTTTCTGATTCCCTTTGAGTTTTGGCTTGATTCTTGGTTTGAGTAGTCCTTGTACTATTGCTAATATATCTGCTAAATCTCATTAGCAAAGGACTTGAGTTCTTGAAGTATTTTGATTTTTGGGTGCCCTCTCTGTACTTCTTCAGTTGAGAGTTAAAATCTGAAATTCTTGTGATTAGGGTTAATTTCCTTGTTCTCAAGAGCCTCCATTCTGTTTAGAATATAGTTGTGCTACTTTGGATCAGAAAGAATGGAGAAAATTGGTTTTACTTGGTGTTTTTCAAAGATCTGAACTTAGCCCCAAAATTCTGAAATTTCAGGGTGCTTCTGTTTGTCTTTTGCAGCAGCAAGCTCTCTTTGTGAACTGCAATTTCAGGTTTCCTGCTGCCCAACCGTGTGCAGTCCTTTCAGCCTTTTGTTTTGATCTTCCTCTCCAATCTGCTATCATTTTCAGCCAGCCTTTTAGTGAGTTCTCTGCTGCTTGCCGTGGCAGCAAAATCAGTAAAAACCTTGCCGTGGCAGCCGTGGTAGCCCGCTTTGTTTGCCGTGGTAGCAATTCCAGTTGATTTCTTGCAATAGCCAGTTTTTGCAGTCTCTTTCTCTTGATCCTTTTCAGCCTCTTGTCATTTTGGTTTTCGGCTTGAGTGAGCAATCATCTCTTCTCGTTCATAGCTTTTATAGCCAATCGGAGAGTAGAGATTTTTGCGAATACTTTTACGGGGCGATTTTAAAAGTCGACATTCACCCCCCTTTGTCGCCGATTTCGATCCAACAGTTGGTATCAGAGCCGGTTAGCTCTTTTCAATAGATCTTAACCGGTCTCAAGAGCCATGGCGACGGACAAGTACTTGACCAAGCCGTCCGTTTTTGTTGGCATCGACTACCCCTTCTGGAAGAGCCGAATGGAGACATACATCCAAGCCCATGGGTACGCCATCTGGCGCAAGGTCAAGGTCCGGTTCGTTGTTCCTGCCGATGAGAACATCAATGCCGGGAATATGGCTGATGTTGAGGCGAACGCTAAGGCAAGGAACATCATCATTCAGGGCCTGAGTCGTAGTGAGTTTGACCGCATCTCTCATCTTTCATCCGCCTTCGATATCTGGGAGACCCTCGATGCATACTATGAGGGCACCACCCAGATTAAGACGGTGAGACAGGACCAGTTCAAGCGAGATTACAACAAGTTTGAAATGCTCGCTGGCGAGTCCCTTGATGAGTGTTTTGCGCATTTTCACAAGATTCTGAGCAACCTCCGAGCCGTCGGTCTCACATACTCCGACTCGGATAACGCTCGACAGATGCTCACTGCACTCGATCTGCGTGTTTGGGAGATGAAGGTGACTACCATCAAGGACACCACGGACCTCTCGACTTTGACTCTTGATGCGCTATACTCGCGTCTCAAGACTCACGAGATTGACATTGTCTCTCGCAAGTCGAAGTCACGATCGATGGCCCTAGTCACCGATCCGATTCGGCTTCGGTTGTTAAATCGATCATTGTGTGGTTTCTCCTTGCTGCTCTATGTGGCGTAGCGATGATCGATTAGAGCGGCTCGAGGATGAGCAATCGCCCTCCTAGCTCGGAAGTTTTCCCATGCTTACAAGAGGAGGAGGGACAGGAAGAGGGGAGGACCCGTGATTTGCTTCGAGTGTGGTGGCCCCAACCACATTCGGGCAAACTGCCCCAAACTGGAGAAGGGCAAAGCTAACTTCAGCGGTTCGAGCAAGAACGACTACACCGACAAGAACCGCAACAAGAAGACTCCAGCGCACCCACAAGGCAAGAAGAAGTTCCGCAACTTCGGGAAGGCCAAGAAGCTCTTCCACCGCGTCCTCGTGGCGTTCGACGACCTCGACCTCAGTGAGGTGGAGGGATGGAGCGACGACGACGGGACGGGTGACCAGGACTCCAAGAGCGGCGATGACTTCTCCGGCATGTGCTTCATGGCCCTCGAGGGCGAACTGAGCGACAGCGAGCTGTACTCCGACTCGGACGAGGTATGCCCCACCTACGACCAGCTCAATCATGCTTTTCTTAAGTTAGGTGGTTTTCATGCTAGAGCTAAGGCTAGGTGTACTGAGTTAGAGAAGGAAGTAGATAGATTGTCACTAGAGATTATTGCTCTTACATCTACTCCTACTAGTGATGATTGTGATACATGCTCTGCTTTGTTGGGTGATATGGAGAAGTTAAGGACCTCTCATGATAGTTTGTCTTCTGAGCTTGATATGCTTAAGGTGGAGAATGTTAGTCTGCTTGCCGAATTAGAGATGAGTAGGATAGCTGTTGCTTCGCCTACTATTGTTGAGACTACTTCATGCACCTCATGTGAGGATAAGGACAACGCTTTTAGAGGTCTTTACACCATGCTGTTAGATCTGCCTGAGTCATGTGAAAGTTGCAATAATTTGAAAATGAACCTAAAGAAGGCAGATCATAAAATATCTGAGTTGTATTCTTGGTTGCTTGAGCCAGCTGCTTCATGTTCAAACTGTCCTAAATTAATTGCTGAACTTGAATCCGTTTCCAAGCAGTTTCAAGAAATGATTGACCACAATAAGAAACTGGCTAATTATGCTTCTAAAGACCCTGTTAGCTCACCATGCAAAAATTGTGAAAAACTAAAAATTGACTTGATTGCATTGGATGAAAAATGTGTGAAGCTAACTAAGGACTTACTAGAGAAGCAACCATCAGATTGTGCTGTGATTGCTGAGGAGGGGGAGAAGCCCCAGGGTAAGGTAGAGACGCCTAGCGACGCAAACCAACCTGCTAGTAGTAGGACTGTCCATTCTGAGTCGTCTGTGCGTGCACAAGCCATTCATTCCTCTGCTGTTGGTTCTTCATTTGCTCTCTTACCTCCTGCTGTTCCCTCTTTACCCTGCTCTTCTTGCACCTCTCTCTTTCGGGAGTGTCAGTATCTTATGAACACTCTCGAGAGATTTGTAGGCGGCAAGAAGAAGCTTAATCTTATTCTAGACCAATCCAAGATTTGCAAGTTCAATCAGGGTCTAGGATATGATTTCTATGAGGATATGAGAAAGCATCCACATGCTATTCTTCGACCCATAGTAGGAGGAGTGATCGAGGTCGAGCCTAGATCTGATGAGGTCAAATTCAAATCAGCGGGCTTTGTCCAAGGGATTTCTGACAGCAAGGTGAGTCCACCTGCAGCTTCGGCCTCTCAGAAGGCGAAGCCATCTCATGCTCCTTCTGCCTCCCAGAAGGCGAAGTATCATTGCACCTTCTGTCAGAAGGATGGACGTACGATCGATCGTTGCTTCAGGCGCGTCAGGATCGCGCGTAGAGACCGTGTTGAGTCTCTTAGGCGTATTCAGGGTCAGCCCCAGATCCTGAGTGCATCTAAGACCAACACAAGGTCTAGGGTTACGTCTGTTGATGG
Organism: Dendrocalamus sinicus; assembly: GCA_036346575.1. Taxonomy (NCBI): domain Eukaryota; kingdom Viridiplantae; phylum Streptophyta; class Magnoliopsida; order Poales; family Poaceae; genus Dendrocalamus; species Dendrocalamus sinicus. The sequence continues at coordinate 6,013,206 of CM070672.1, read as the reverse complement.
TTTTGGGCATCATCGAGGACTCGGATTTTCTGAGTTTTCTGGCTTTCGTCCTCGATACGCTCCTGGTCATGACTTCCGCCATCCTGATGGTAGATCTCGTTTCCCCCGTCGAGACAGCTACCCGCGGCATGTTTAGCCTGTTGCCGGTGCTCCGACTCGCTTCCCCGTAGCAATCGGACCCAGCAATAGCTTCGGGTCTGCACACAGACCTTCTGCTTCTTTGAGTCACAGAGAGCGTAGGGTAGATAGAGGTCAGTCATGCTTGACTACTTCATCTGCTCGACGTGTTGTTTAGTATTGGGTGCCAAAATCACTTTTGATTTACCCTAGTACTGAGACTTTACTCTCGTGCTGACTCAGGTTCGCCGGGCTGGGAAGGGAGAGGTTTGGCTTGTAGACTCTGGGTGTTCACGACACTGAAGGACTACGGGCAGGCTACACTAGCGCAAATTAAAAATTTCTACCCGTAAACCAAGATCACTGCAGTTATAGATCACGGTCTTACCACTAGACGCGCAGTGCGGAATGATGCGACGCGTCGGGCGAGTAGTCGTACTAAGTTGATGCAAGACGTCGGGCGAGTAGTCGTACTACTTCCTCGCCCACGTCGCGGCGCCCCACCTACAACTCCTCTCTTGCGGTTCGTCCAAACGCTACAGATGCAGCGCCGCCAAAAGTATCCACACGTACGGGAGGAAGCGACGCACGCCGGATTACTAGATCCGCGCGAGCGACCAGGGCGTGGGAGGGGTGGCGGCCAGGGTTTGAGGAGGTCACGGAATTCTCTTGTCAACCCTGTGCGCCCTAGCCCTCCTTTTATAGACGTCCTTACAATGGGCTTCTACGAATGGAGGCCCATTAGGACTCAATACCCAGTCTAACCCAGATCCAATCCGAATTAGGCTTCAGCCCTTAAGTGTGTGACCCTATAGGTTCACGTATGTTTAGACATGACGCGAGTACACATACTTGGTCAATAGTTGGTAGCGGCCTCTAGCAAGACGTGCCAACTCCTAAACATACACAAAGATCATATCGGACGAACCATCACAACTTTATGTACATGCCAATCCCTTTGCCTCACGATATTTGGTCGAGCTCCAAGCTGACCACTCTTTCTCGATCCCGTGATCCGAATCCCTTACTAGGTTAACTCTTAACCTTAAGTAGCATGGCCATGCATTTCGGATCCGATCACTCGAGGCCCAGAGATATCTCTCGGTAGAGAGGCAAATCCCATCTCGACCGACCATGCCTCGCAGCATGCTTCATGACAAAACCCGAAAGCTACCTTTATAACTACCCAGTTACGGAGTAACGTTTGATAGCCCCTAAGTAGGTCGATTCACATCTCAAGTACATGCGACAATCTCAGGTCTAAGGACAAGGCGTACACATTGTGTAGAGAGAGAACTATAAGAATAATAGCTATGTCTCATGTTGGGTCGGTCCAACCCCATGTTCTAAACATGTGTCCACATTATTGGTTTGACATCTCCATGTCTATGACCTGTGAAACATGGTCATCAACCGATACATGTGCTAATCCATCATTCACGTGTGTCCTCACATGAACTCCGACTAGGGACAACTTTAGAATAACCATATAAGTAAAGAGTTTCACAAACAAGTCACATACTTGTTAATCAACACAAAGGCAATATTCAAGGAACATTTATTAAATCATGGATACAACGAAATATCATCATCTCTATGATTGCCTCTAGGGCATATTTCCAACAGACACATGACCGGAGACTCCCGTTGGTTCTCTTCCCTAGCCCGTGCTCTAGGTGATGAGACGATCACCTTCGGAGATGCTTCATCTGGGCGCGTCATCGCCAAAGGTACAGTGCGCGTTAATGACTCGTTTCTTTTGAGAGATGTTGCTTTGGTTAGTAAGCTGCGTTATAATTTGCTTTCGGTTTCTCAGCTTACCGATGACGGTTATGAGGTGAGCTTTAAGAAAAATGCTTGCAAAATTCTTGATTCTTCGGGTAGTCTTGTTTGCGGGATTCACGTTATGGGAGGATCTTTCGTGCTGATTTTTCTGAGTCTTCTGGTGATCCTCTCCGGTGTTTGGTTGCTTCGGAGTCCCGCGATCTGACTTTCTGCCATAGGAGACTTGGTCATATAGGATTGACCATTTGACCCGAGTTAGCGGCCACGATCTCATTCGTGGCCTGCCGAAGCTCAAGATGGTCAAAGATCTGGTCTGTGCTCCATGCCGGCACGGCAAGATGGTTGCCGCTTCACATCCTCTGGTCACTGTGACCATGACCGATGCACCGGGACGGCTGCTCCATATGGACACTGTTGGACCAGCTCGAGTGCAGTCAGCCGGAGGGAAGTGGTATGTCCTTGTCGTGGTCGATGACTATTCGAGGTTTTCTTGGGTGTTTTTCTTAGCCTCGAAGGATGAGACGTTTACCCATTTCCGAGGTTTGTTTAGTAGGCTTTCTGTTGAGCTACCGGGTGCCTTGAGAGCGATCCGCAGTGACAATGGCACGGAGTTCAAGAATTCCTACTTTGAGAGGTTTTGTGATGAGACAGGTGTAGAGCACCAGTTCTCTTCTCCGCACGTCCCACAACAGAATGGCGTCGTGGAGAGGAAGAACCGTACCTTGGTCGAGATGGCCAGGACGATGCTTGATGAGTACTCTACACCGCGGAAGTTCTGGGCTGAGGCTATAGCTACCGCGTGCCATGTTTCTAATCGAGTTTTTCTTCGGGCACATTTGCATCGCACTTCTTATGAGCTGAGATATGGGCGAAAGCCCAGCGTCTCTCATTTTCGTGTGTTTGGTTGCAAGTGCTTTATTCTGAAGTCCGGGAACCTAGACAAATTCGAGTCACGCTCTTGTGATGGGATCTTTCTAGGTTACTCGTCTTCTTCGCGGGCTTATCGGGTTTGGAACTGCGAGTCTAGCAAGTTGGTAGAAACCTGTGAGGTAACCTTTGACGAGGCCAGTCCGGGGACTAGACCTGATATCTCAGGTTCTTTAGAGCAGTCCGAGCCCATCTTCGTGGATGAGGAGGACGATGGAGATGAGGGTTGTCTATCCGATCCAGTCCCTCATCCACCCCTTGAGGTGCCTTCTACCACCGCACCTCCAGGTGACCAGCCCATGCCTTCTGCTTCCTCTGGAGCTAGTGGCTCTGTTCCTACCTCGTCAGCTCACGAGGTAGAGGCCACTTCTTCATCTCATCCTGGACCTCCCCGACATATCCAGAAAAGGCATCCTTCTGAGCAGATGATTGGAGACCTGTTCGAGCGTGTTACCCGCTCAAAATCTGGCTTATCTCAATTCTGTCTCCATTCTGCTTTCATTGCCTCCTTTGAGCCCAAGGATGTTTCTCATGCCCTTTCCGATGAGTCTTGGGTCAATGCCATGCATGAGGAGCTAGAAAATTTCGAGAGGAACAAGGTCTGGTTGCTTGTCGAGCCCCCGCGAGGTTACAATATTATTGGGACTAAGTGGGTGTTCAAGAACAAGCAGAGCGAGGATGGAGTGGTTATTCGGAACAAGGCTAGACCGGTAGCTCGGGGTTCTCCCGTGTTGAGGTCTAGATTTGAGGAGACCTTTGCCCTCGTAGCTAGACTTGAAGCCATTAGAATCTTGATTGGCTTTGCAGCTTCTAAGGGTTTCAAACTTTACCAGATGGACGTCAAGAGTGCCTTTCTCAATGGCTTTATTGAGGAAGAGGTCTACGTCCGACAGCCTCCTGGTTTCGAAAACCCCAAATACTCAAACCATGTCTTCAAGCTTTCCAAAGCTTTGTATGGACTTAAGCAAGCCCCTAGAGCTTGGTATGAGAGGCTTAAGTCCTACTTGTTAAGTCATGGTTTTGAGATGGGTAAAGTTGACAAGACCTTGTTCATCCGCCGGCATGACACTGATCTTCTGCTCGTCCAGATCTATGTCGATGACATCATCTTTGCCGGCTCTTCCCATACTCTGGTTTCACAGTTCTCGGATGTCATGAGCACCGAGTTTGAGATGAGTATGATGGGTGAGTTGACCTTTTTCCTTGGCTTCCAAATCAAGTAGACTCGAGAGGGTACATTTCTTCATCAGGGAAAGTACACTCAAGACCTCCTGAAGCGCTTCGATATGAGTGATGGTAAGCTGGTGTCCACTCCAATGGCTACCTCAGCTTCACTCGACCCAGATGAGGATGGCGAGCCAGTTGATCAGAAGGAGTATCGTAGTATGATCGGCTCCCTCTTGTACCTCACTGTCTCGAGACCAGACATACACTTCGCTGTGTGTCTTTGTGCTCGATTTCTGGCTTCTCCTCGCGTTTCTCACCGCCAGGAGGTGAAGCGCATTCTTCGGTATCTTCGAGCTACCATTAACTATGGTATCTGGTACTCTTCCTCTTCTTGTCTTTTCTTGAGAGCCTTCTCGGATGCAGACTTTGCTGGCTGTAGGATAGATAGGAAGAGCACATCTGGCACTTGCCAATTCATTGGCACTTCTCTCGTTTCCTGGTCTTCTAGGAAGCAGTCCGGAGTTGCACAGTCCACCGCAGAGGCTGAGTACGTTGCTGCAACCAGTTGCTGTAGCCAAGTGCTTTGGATGGTCTCGACCCTGGGGGACTTTGGGTTAGTTATCGACAGTGTTCCACTCTTTTGTGATAACACTTCTGCGATTAACATTGCTAAGAACCCAGTGCAGCACTCTCGGACCAAGCATATTGATATTCGCTATCACTTCCTTAGAGACCATGTAGAGAAGGGCGATATAGTGCTCCAGTTTGTGGAGAGTGACCACCAGTTGGCTAACATTTTTACCAAGCCATTGGATAGCTCTAGGTTTTCAGCTCTGCGGGGAGAGCTTGGGGTGGTTTGTCCTTATGGACTGTAGTGAGGGGGAGCTTTGGGCTTTACTGCTTTACTATATTGATTATGCTTCTGTCTCATTTCATGTTAATTGCATTCGGGTGCGTCGGGTTTAGTCCTTCTAGCATAGGTTAGAGTGCTTCTCTTGTCTAGTGCTTAGACTTCTTACTCTTATCTTGTGCTTCGGGATGCTTCTTATTAGTTGTTTCTTATCTCACTAGATTGAGCTCACTCACTTCTTGTAGGATCTAGCGAGGGTCGGGCCACCTCGAGTAGGCAGGTGCGTGTTTGCTCTCTAGTGTGTGGTTTACTGATCGCTAATAGTCCCGGAGTCATATGGGGTAGATGAGAGTCCATGCGAGCCATAGTTGTCTCTATATCTTATCTATCCTTTAAGGATTGCTGGTTGGTTTTCTTTGCCAGCTTCTCGATTTATTGCCTTGGTTCAGGGGGAGTGCATTTGGGAGCTTCTAGAGCTTAATCTTGACTTAACTCCACTTGAACTTAAAGCTGCATCATATGTTGAGGGGGAGTTGGATTTTATGCATTTTCAGCATTTAGCATTGTAATATAACTACAGTGAGCCCTGTTTATTATCCTGTTTTGACATGCTTACATGCTTTACACCTTGCCATGACTTGTGCTTATTTGCTAGCTTCATCATGACTTCATATGTGTACGCTAGCTTTTGCCATGATAAGTAAATTAAAATTGCTCAACTTGAATTAAAACTTGTCATGCTCGCATTTGAGTCTAGTCTTGCTTTAGCTATCCTCTTATGATTCATGCCATGTCAAATAGGCTAAGTTGAGCGTTGAATCTCTATTGAGCCCCAGATCGAGCTGTTTTAGTCTCTCGATGATGCATGAATTAGTACAATATGTTAAAAAGCAAAAAGATCTCTTTTGTGCGAAAAAAAACTGATTTCACCAATTCTCTCCTATGAGACGGCTTGCCATTGCACTTGGCATGAACTTAGGGGGAGTTTTGGATGATCTAGACTATCATCTTAAGCTTCTTGCTTGGAGTAGTCGCATAAGGCTTGAGATCTAGCACATAACAAAAAATTGGGTTGGAAACAACCATGAATTTTAACAAAACAATGTTTTTATGTGCTCAATTTGCTTAAACTACAAAAAGAACCAAGTACTTGAATCATTGTTTCATTCTTGAGCATACCACTCTATTTGGCCTCAATTTGAGCTTCTTAGTTACGCTTAGCTTATTGACATGGCCTGCATCATCCTTGGATATCTTTAGTTGGACTTTACCCATTGATGACTTGACTTGATCACAAACAGCACTATATTTCAGATTGTCATCCATGTGTTCCAGCTGGCTTATATATATGTTGTCATGATCTAGATAGCGTTTTATTGAGTTATGGCTTGGTGTAGTACTTGTTGGTCATTATGGATAATTCTCATGGCTCTAACTGCTTAGAATAATCAAACTTTAGCCATTTCATCCTTTGACATGTCTTATTCTCTCTTTTGCATTCTTGATGTGTTTATTGCCAAAAGGGGGAGAATAGAGAGGAAAAAGCTAGTTTGGGATCATTTTAGAGCTTGGAGAACAATTTGCTCTTTCAGTTGTTGCTCTAGTGTTTCTTCTGTCGACATGGTCATGTGTTTCATTCCCTTCTTTGGACCATGTTGGATTCTTCAAACTCAAACTCAACTTATTGCTTTTTCGGGGTTTGTCAATATACTTATCAAAGGGGAGATTGATGAACCATGTGGATGTGACCACATGTGTATGATGAGTAATTGACATTGGTTATGTTAGTCGAGTTTGGTTTGAGTGGTTCGGAGTCGAGTCGTTGAGTGGCGCAATTGGGCTCGGTCGGACTTTGGTCAATCTTGGTCGTATGGGATTAGGTTGCATATTCTGATATTTCGACAGGTTTGGACTTCGGTATGGTAAGTAATGTTATTTACACTTTCATGTATCGAGCGGTGCTATTTGACGTGTTTCTTGTCTGAGTGGCTGCAGGATGTCGAGGCAGAGTCGTGGCGAGACACGGCGGACCGGACTAGGCGTAGGTGGCGCTGAGATCAGAACGGTCTGGATGTGTCGAAGACGACGTGGACTCGAGGTGGTTGCGAGGCGTGCGAGGCAAGGAGCGCGAAAGCTTCCCGGAAGGTGCACGAGGGGCGAATCAGGAAATTCACGTGGCTGCACAAGCGGGAGCGGGCTCCGTTGGACTTAGCAGGCGTAACGGGGTGGAAACCCGTTAGTCGGAGGCTATATAAAGGATGGAAGGGCTGCATGCCCACTTGAACACTTGGAGAGAAAATTAGGGTTGGCTAGAGTCAAAAGAAGCTTTGATGGCTTGCTTTGGCTTTAGGCTTTAGTGGGTGAGAGTAGGTGTTGAATACAGAGTGTGCTCCCTGGGTGTTCCCCCCTCTCTTCGATGTATTCCTCCCAAGAAACATGTGAGGGTCTTGGTGTTCTTTAGGATTGAGAGGTTGGAGATGATTTGAGAGTTTGTAATCATACCTCTGATTGCAATCATGTATGGGGACGTCTCTTTGATCCTCAATATCAATATGAGATGGTGATTGGTTCAGTTCTTGTGCTCTCTGTTCATTTTTCTCTTCGATGCCTCATTCTGAGATTTCTTGACTTTTGAGTTTCTTGTTGATTCTTGCTGGAGAGTGCCAAAATGGGTTGCTCTAGGTTGGGATGTTTCCTCAAGATCATTTGATCGAGCTCCCAAGAGCTAACTTTGGTTTAATCTCAGATTTCTTATTTGGGGTTGCTCTGTTCTTGCTCTTCCATTTCTAGGGTTTAGTGCAGTTTTTGATTCCCTTCTTGAGTTGGCATGAGATTGGGTCTGGAGAATCTTATGGGTATTGCTAATATACCTGCAAAGACTCATGGCCAAATGGTCAAGGAATTGTTGGGAATTTGACTTTTAGGTTGCTCTCTACATATGTTTAGTTTCAAGGGTTTAAGCCAGTTTCTGATTCCCTTTGAGTTTTGGCTTGATTCTTGGTTTGAGTAGTCCTTGTACTATTGCTAATATATCTGCTAAATCTCATTAGCAAAGGACTTGAGTTCTTGAAGTATTTTGATTTTTGGGTGCCCTCTCTGTACTTCTTCAGTTGAGAGTTAAAATCTGAAATTCTTGTGATTAGGGTTAATTTCCTTGTTCTCAAGAACCTCCATTCTGTTTAGAATATAGTTGTGCTACTTTGGATCAGAAAGAATGGAGAAAATTGGTTTTACTTGGTGTTTTTCAAAGATCTGAACTTAGCCCCAAAATTCTGAAATTTCAGGGTGCTTCTGTTTGTCTTTTGCAGCAGCAAGCTCTCTTTGTGAACTGCAATTTCAGGTTTCCTGCTGCCCAACCGTGTGCAGTCCTTTCAGCCTTTTGTTTTGATCTTCCTCTCCAATCTGCTATCATTTTCAGCCAGCCTTTTAGTGAGTTCTCTGCTACTTGCCGTGGCAGCAAAATCAGTAAAAACCTTGCCGTGGCAGCCGTGGTAGCCCGCTTTCTTTGCCGTGGTAGCAATTCCAGTTGATTTCTTGCCGTAGCCAGTTTTTGCAGTCTCTTTCTCTTGATCCTTTTCAGCCTCTTGTCATTTTGGTTTTCGGCTTGAGTGAGCAATCATCTCTTCTCGTTCATAGCTTTTATAGCCAATCGGAGAGTAGAGATTTTTGCGAATACTTTTACGGGGCAATTTTAAAAGTCGACATTCACCTCCCCTCTATCGCCGATTTCGATCCAACAAAGGGGTTTGCTGTTATCAAATAAAGTTTCATCATTAGTCAACTTAATAACATCAGAAACACTACTTATGCCTCGTTGTTGGAATCACCCAATTAACACAACTTTATTAACTGGAAGCACGGCGTATTCGAATACCATTTATTTCACTCTGCAGAGCTGCCCTGCTTTACCCACAAGATTTCTTAACCCACGTCTGGCTTTAAGAAAACAAGACTTTTCACTGCTCAATTCTTTATATAGCCTCCACCTAGTAGGCCTCCCAATAAACTCAGGCTGCCCCTGACTTATCTTAGCCTACTATTGTGCGGCACACATAACACATTATCGAAGTTCAGATCGATCGGTCAGATTGTTCAAATAAAATAACCAACTTCCATACGGCCCTGCTTAACCCCTTCCGTATGGAATCGCACTTTGCCTCCAAACTGCTTTTGTGGAGGTTCAATCGAACTTGAGTAGTTACTAGACCAGGGTTGACGTATCAACACTTGTGGTTGGGCGATCACTGTGTCTTTTACTTAGCACAAGGGTCTTGTCCTTATATTTTCACGAGGTCCGCAACCTCCACCTTAGGGTAAAGTGGTGGACGAAGTCCGCTACACGGACCTCCACACCCTTTTTACCCTAAGCTGCACACTGGCATCACCAGTCTAGGGTACGGTGTCCCATACCGCCCTACCCTAGCCCGAGTTTTCCAAATCTACCGGCCCACGGCCAAAGTCACTTAGTAGTATAAAATGTTGAATGAAATGATATATGAATATTTATACAGTATGTTAATAATTGCTATGGCTGTCAAGGTGAATGTGACCATCAAAGTAAACAGGGCTTTTATCAGTGGTAGGATTTATCTAATTAACATGTCATTCTAAATATTTATTTTAAGCAACTATCATTTCACAACTACCAATAATGAAAATACATTAAGTAAATAATGTAAATTTCATGGGATTCAATATGATCAAAAACATGTGACTTGCCTTCTTTTTGTTGTTCTTGATCTTCTTGACTAGCTTCAAATGTCTTTGCTGCTCTTCCATTGACCAACTCGCTTGGTCCAGTCACTAACATAGAAAACGAGATAAAATAAGTTCCTACTTTGCAAGATGTAAGCTGGGAACAAAATGCAAATTAAAAACAAGAAATAATATAAAAAGAAATAGGTTGGGGTTGGGAGGTCGAAGTTCAACAATGCTTGGTGGGTTGACATGACTAAATTGGATTGAATAGGTTCAGGGCGATTAAAAGATGTACAAGTGTTGGATAATTTTTGGGAATACAAGATAGACATTTAGAATTGGATGATCGATTTTTGAATTGGGTGGATTTGGATTTTATCAAATTTTAAATTGGCAAAAATGGGAACTTTGAATTTATTTGGGATTGATTTTGGTGGAAGGGTTAAATTTAAATTAATAACATTTGAATTTGAAGTAATGGAGGTCAAATTTGAATTCAGGGTATTAATCTAGTCAAAATAGTGTATTTTTAGTATTTTTGGGGTTTTTGGATTTTTCTGGAAATGTTTGGAGATTTTTCTGGATTTTTCGGGATTATCTAAAATAGCATGTACAATGTTGGGCTTGGCCCAGGCGAACAGTGCGGCTTGGCCCACTGCATAGCGCAGCGGCGGCCTCTTTCCCGCGCACAAACAACCTTTTGGGCCGGCAGGCCGAAGCCCAGGCGCGTGCGGCCGAGAGGCCATGCGCTCGCGCACAGGTGGACGGCGACGGTAGGATGTACATCGGACGGCCCAGAGAAGATCGGGTTGGACAGCCCGATGAAGTTTTAAACCACTTTGGTCGTGTCGGAACCCGGAGTAACGACTCCTAGATCCTCTGTGTAAATCGCACTAGTTCAGGATCAGCTAGTGCACACAGTACCACAAAGATAAATACCAAGCACAAATGACTGATTATAGTAAATAAAAGGGTACGGCCTTAAGGCCAAGTCTTATATCAATGCTCATTGGCAAAATAAATAAAGGAAAACAACTGCGGAAGCAAACTGATAAGAAGCGAAGCCCAAGCCTGCCCACAGGCAAATGACAGTAAGACGCGGCCTACTCGTCCAGATCTTCACCGTAGTTGACGTCTTCCTTTTCTGTGTGGAGAAAGCAAGGTGAGTACAAACTTGTACTCCGCAAGTCACACGGAAAATGCACCATAATGATAAAGGCTTCAATGGAAGGCTTATAGGGTTAGTTTGCATAAAATAGCATTTAAGAAATACAATAAGTAGATTGAAAATGCTGAATTTAATACATAAATAAAAACAATACTTGGGTTAGAAAATAATACCGTCAGTGTAGGCTTCGACCATACACCAACCTATCCACGGGCATCCCACCCGGACCATCTTTTCCAAAGGACCACGTATGGATTCCATCCATCCACACGCTTTCCAAACACTCGTGGATTCCATCCATCCACAAGCTTCCAATCTCTCTCATGGGTTCCATCCACCCACAAGATTTTCACTCTCTCATGGATTCCATCCATCCATAAGGTTTTCGAAAACATTTTTGAAAAACAAAGTTTAATCTATGAAAAACTTTTACTCAGCATGCCCATGACCGTGGGCACGGCTATCCAGGATAGATTATACGCTCTGCAGAGGTTGTACAGCTTTACCCACAAGACACGATCATCCCATATTGCCACCGGTTTACACACTTCCTTAGGTGTGCGGCGAGGAGTCGTGACAAGGTCTTTACAATGCAAAGTCTTCAACCTGGTCGAGCCAACTCTAAGGTTTCACCCCAGTAAGGAATCCACGGCACAGGACCCCTCTTGAGCCTAGACGAGACTTCTCATGGCTTAACCACGCTCGCCCAAGTGAGACTTCACATGGCACCAACCACGCTCACTTTCAACCTACGACTTGACTCAGGTTGGGACTTTACAAATTATTCAGCCAGGGCTGTCCCATACCAGCCATGTAGTAGTACGATTAGGGCTTTGCAACAGTAGCTCACAGACCGGTCTTTAATCTGATTTAGGCCCAACCACATACCCCTGTGCACGACAATCAACCACTGCGGCTCCAACCAACAGGGCATGCCTGCACCCACCAATCTAACCAATTGCCTAAGTCTAAACCAGTTTTATAATTTATTTTCAAAATAATTCATAAACCTCCTTGACTCACCAAAGTCAAGAGTACTTAACAAAAGCATATCATTTTATGTAAACAGGGTTATCATTTTATGTGAAGGATATCCCCAAAATCAAAATTATAACTAAGCAGGTCTAAGCATTTGATTTAAACTCTCTAGCCAACACTAATGTATTAACTAGAGTTTTAATCTAGGGTTACAAGGTATCAAGACATTTCAAGGTCAATGGAGATAATAACAAGTAGGCAATAGCTAAATTCAAAATTGAATTGAAATACTTGAATAAAAGTATGCATGCAGAATAATTTAAATCAAAATAATTTTATTTTGAAAACTGGGATCAACATGATCAAGGAGTGTGACTTGCCTTGCTCTTCAATTTGGTTCAAACCTTCGTCGTCGAATTTCCCCGAATCGTCGAAGTCTACACGTGAAAATAACCCACCAAATTCAAAAAAATTCAAAATAAATTCAAATTGACTTCAATATTTGAATTGAGGCTAGAAATGGATAGATGGGAATTTTTGATGAATTTTAAAGTTTGAATGGGCTCAATCGGAGTTAGGACGAAGGAGAACGGGCTCCGGGAAGATTAAATTCAGAGAAAATAAAAAATCTGAATTTATGGAATTATTCTTCTAAAGGAAAATCTGAGATTATGGCGTCAACATTGCGTCAGCCAGGGATTTAATATTCGGCCGAATTATTTTTGAATGGGAAAAGATGGGGAGAGGCTGACAGTGGGCCTGGGTCCATGTGGACTAGGTCCATGGACCGGGGGAGCTGGTGAGGTGGCACACGGGCGAGGTGGCGATGATCGGGCAAGGGAGTGACGTCGCGGCGCCGACGTGGCGCCACACCGTCTGCCACGCACGCACGGGGCACGCTGACGTGGACGCCTGGCCGGAGTGTGCACGGGGACCGGACGCTTGCCGTGCTTCGGCGGGCGGTGGCCGGCGGCGAGGGGCGGAGGGGAAGGAGGGGGTGACGGGGAGTGCGGCTTACCTTCGCGCGGTGCTAGGTGGGCACGGGAGGCGGCCGGCGGCGAGGAAGGGGCGGCGGCGGCTCAGGGGCTACGGCGCGGCAGCGGTGGAGAGCTCGGGAGGGAGGGAGGAGTGGCGGGGGATGAAGTGCGGGAAGGGGGGAGGCCGGAGGTGCCTTTTATAGGGGCGGACGGGGGCGGTGAATCGAGGGGCGCCGGAGTGGGGAAGTGGGCGGCGGCGGTTGCGGATAATCGAGGGGCGTGGCTGACGATTAGGGGTGGGGTTAGAGGGAGGTGGGTGCGGGGAGAGGGCGTGCGACTCGCGGAGGTGGAGGCGTGGCCGGGGGAAGAGGGAAGGTGGGGCCGGGAATGGCGGAGGCGATTGCGGGCGGCGGCGCGAGAGGAGGAAGAAGGCGCGGGGAGGGATGACAGGTGGGGCCGGGCGCGCAGAGAGAGAAGGGGAGGGAGGAGGCGCGGGCGGCCGGATCGTGGGGGCGAGGATCGAACGGCTATGCGGAAGGCGGGGGCGGACGGTGGGATGGGCTGGCGAGGGGGGAAGGCAGCCGATCTGGGCCGGCCAGGTGGCGGCCCGAGAGGAGGGGGAGGCGGGATTGGCCGGGCGGCGTGGGCCGATCCTGGCCATCCACATGGCGGCCAGAGGGAGGAGGAGGGAGTTTTATTTTTAAATTTTGATTTTCATTTTCAGAAAAACCGAATAAATTCTATAAAGCTCATAAAAATATGAAATTACCTCCAGAATTCCCAGAAAATTTCAGAAAACTTCCTGGAGACATTTTGGATTTAATAAAAATTATTTCCAACTAATGTTGGTATTTACCTTTCATACTTAAAATACGTTTTATTTTCAAAAATAGATTTTAAACTCCAGAAAACTCTGAAAAATCAAATAAGAGACAAATAAATCCAAATAATTAATTTGAATTAGGAATTTTATAGAAAATCAAAATATTATTTTTATTAATAATTATTTTTAGGTTTTCACTTAAAATACTTTTTAAGTCCAGCTTTTTCAATAACAGAAACTCAGGGCAAATTCAAATTTAAAATGTAGGCACAAAAATACTTATTTTAATTTAAAATTTTATTTTATTCAATTTTTATTTATTTATTTATTTTATTTAAGAAAAATCTGGGCTGTTACAGGTCGGCTGGGATTGGGTGAGACGAACGACACGAACGGCTTCGATGCGATCTCCGTGAACAGTCCAAGTTAGACCGCAACGGGTGCACGGGTGGACAGGATGAGGCCACAAGGTCTCCGTCTACCTCTGTCTGCCTTCTTCCCCGTGGAACAGAGGTACGGCGGCGCGGTTGAATCGAGGCCGTCGCAACTTCCCGGAAAGGAATGGCCATACACAGGGGAGCGGTTCTAGTCCAATATCGCATTTTTATGCTTTTGGGAGGAAGAGAGTGAATAAGAATGGCTGGCGGCAGTCGGGAAAGCGGCGACTACCACAATAGCGTCATTGGTCTTCGGTGGGCTTTTGACTGATCTAAGAGCATTTTAACCATCTACAGAGCCTAGGGGTTTTAGTTGTGGTGGGGTTTGAAGTTGGAAAAAGGTCAATTGAGCTGGCCACGGAGAAGGCCTTGCGGCCATGGGCGGCTTCAGTCGTCGGAACCCTAGGTGACCACCCGAGCTCGGAGGAGTACACCATCATGTCCAACAAGCAATAAAGGATGCATCAGCAAAAGGAATTGAAAAGAAATCAACACAATTGCAAGATTGGATTTTAGGGCTCACCGGCTCAGGGGAGATGATTGCGGGCGGCAGAGGCGATGAGAGCTTAATCGGCTAGGGAAGAGGGTTTGTGAGTGCGCTAGAAGACTCAAGGAAGTGGAAATTAGGTTTTATAGCCCGTGCAGGTCGGTTTCCACGGCGAGATATTTCTCGGTTGCGTTTGCTTCACACCGAGCGGGAGGGGGAATGCACTGGAGTGGTGCAGGCTCTGTGAGGGGGAGGTGACACTGTGCATCTGTGGTTATCTGCCCAATTGTATGACCCTTTGACTCTATGAGAGGAGAAGCCGCGAGAATGCACTAGCTGTCGCAGTGGTGGAAGCAGGCGAGGTCGTCAGAGCGCGGAGCAAGAAAGAAGCAGGGAGGGGAGGCCGACTGGTGGGGCCACGACGTCGGGCTGGGTGTGAACGTGCGGGTGCGGGTGACCGCAAAACCGGCGAGCGAAAACGCGACGCGTGCGGCAGCCACGGCAGCAAGGCGGTGCGGAGGCGCACGCGCACGAAGTGGCGCCAGAAAAAGGGAGGAAGCGGCAATGCCAGAAAGGAAAGCGCAATTTCCAGAAAAATTGCCCAATTGGGAAAGGAAAAAAGAATTCAAGCAAAATTCAAGAAAAGTTCAAAAATTTTGAATTTTCGGGTTGTTTTCACATTTGAAACCATTCTGATGTCCAAAGCATCGCATTTTTCAGTGCTTAGAGGTAGCATCATGTCGGTGGGGAAAGTGAAGAGACGTGGCTACGCTCCGACATTTTTGCTATACCATCGTCACTGGTTGTATGGCAAGCTGCAAATTATGCCACGGCTATTAGCATTGCTGCATTAACAGTGGTGTGGCACTCTAGAGATGCAGGATTCACTTCGGCCCCTAGCATGGCCTTCCGGTGTGTATGTGTATTGTCCATAGTCCACGTGCAGTGGCGGACCCAGAAAAAAAATTTAGGTAGGGCGAAATCCAATGACGGATCTAAGGAAAAACTAGGTAGGTTGAAGTCGGAAGCGTGAAATAAACAGTAGTACCCAGAAGCAAAACAATCCATGATCAAACTATGTAGCAATCACACTAATTAAAGTATGTGATACGAAATAGAAACAACAACTACAATTCGCATGTTAACGAATGTAAATAACGGAAGGACAATGAAAAATACCTCACTAATGAAGCTTAATCTACAATTGTAGATGAGCTGTAAAAGAAATAACCTGTTAGTTGTGAAAGATAGATAAATCAGTAATGTCACAATTCGATAATAGAATATAAAAGATGCAATAAAAAAGAAGACAAAAATATACCAGTAAATAACTAAGTACGTCTAGGAGGACGAGCATTTTCATTCTTCGAGTTTTCATGTCTTGAAATTGTTTCTTGATTTTTTTTTCACGATCAAGTCCTTTGAATATCTCTCGCTCGATATAGCACACCATCAAATCATTAAGCCAATCATCGGACATCTTATTACGCAAATCGGTCTTAATAATATTCATAGCCGAGAACTAACAGAGAATTGAACTATTGATATAAATAGATCCAAGTTTAGGTAGCTAATAAAGTAAAATACAAGTTTAAAGAGCTAGGTGATATAACCTTATAAGTTCCAATACAATTTACTCTTTTTTTTAACATGCTACTCCAGAACTTCTTACTAGATCTACTAACCCATCTGGATCTTCTAAATTAAAAAACAAGAAACAAAAATTGAGAAGACGGCATTTATGTACTCACAAGTTTGTACAACTACATAAGGGTGCCCCCAGATAGGAGTTGCACGCACAACCAGCCCCCATACATTCAGCATCCAAATTCTAGAAAGCTAGCGCAGGGGAGGATCTGCATCTGGTGGTTGTGATGGCGTCGAGTAGCGGAGAGCAACTGTTGTTAACTTTTCAGTGTAATTAAATTTAAAAAGGAAAAAAAGGTTACTTCATCCCAGACAATATAAAAAATAAAAGAAAAAGAAAATCTAAAAAACAAAAAAGCTAGCAAAAACAAATTTAAAAAACTAAAAGTTCGAAGCTAAAGGTAGGAGCTGAGTTGAGCAGAAAAGCTTGTGGTATTATTTTGCACGGCCGAATGTCGATCGTGCCATTTGGACGAGATCCGTCCATGAACTTGTACTTGCAGACGTGATTGCTCTGCGCTGTACGTAGAAGCTGCAGCCACACAGGTAACCACTGGGTATATTTTCCTTTCCTTTCACTGGAAAAGTTCAGTAGATTCTCGCTGCATCCAGAGATAGGTGCCACAGAGATTCATCAAAACCTACCTCTACCCACTATACACCACGCCGCCGCCACACCCTATCCTAGCCACATACAAACCCCTCTCTCACCATGGCCGTGGAGCCATCACCAACACCAGATTTAGTTTTTATAGTATTGTTTAAATATTTCTTATAGTTGTTAAGTTTTTATGCGAATTTTTTAAATCAATTATCATGATCTTGCTGCTATGTAATTAATTTTGGCAAGCAAATTGTCATAGCCCTGTTATTTTGGGCTCGTTGTTTCTCTGAAAGTTAAAATAAACAGAGCGATTTTTTGAAGTGGGTTCTCCAAACTGTTTTCTGAGCCTAAAACCATGTGCGTTGTCCACGTCGATATCTCTGCCATCCGTTGCTGTCTCAAAAAATACAAACGAAATCCATCAACCGCAGTTCAAAAGAACAAAGCCATAGATTCACAACGACATCATTTACGTCAAATAGTGATGTTTAACTATCGGTACTAACCTAGATCTGTTTGCTTGTTGCTCCCACTTTTACAGAACTAATTCAGCCTGTTTGCTGAGTTCAGTTTTGCATGGTCAAATAAAACTATCCTCTCTTATTTATGGTTTTGCAAGCCAGTTGGCATGTGGTTGGAAGGGAAATGGTTTTGGTTAGGCCCATGGGCACAGTGAAAAAACAGAGAGAGCAAAAGGGAAAAAAAATGCAGAAGCAGATAAAGCCGAAAACAGGGGAGGTCATAAAGTAAATAAAATAAGCACAGGGGTCAAATAAGGTAGACCCTTACCTTACCAATACGCCGTGCAGAGGCACGTTGAGTGAATCATCAGGCGTCCCTGGGAGCCCACTGAACCTGCAGGCCATCCGCATGACTCTTAAATGAAAATATCATGTAGCAAACTAATGCTTAAATAGAAACTGTAATGCACGCAAGACTTCACTCAACACTGCTCAGTGAGGAATGATGGAGGTGAGAGGGTCGTCGGAGCAAGGAGTGATGGCGGGAAGGGAGCCGTTCGGGCTGCCCAAGAGCCCGCCGAAACCGCCGTCCTCCGGCGCCATGCAGATCGTGCGCATAGCGTACACCCCGGACGGCACCCCCGTCTTCACTCCGGTGAGCTCCGGCCCGATGGCGACGGCGACGTACCAGGCCGTGGGCGGCGGCGCGCCTGCTGGCCCCAACGCGGCTGTCGCCGGAGGCAATAGCGCGGCGGTGCTCCCGGTGGACGCGGGGGAGCCGGTGCTCAAGAAGAAGCGCGGTCGGGCAAGAAAGTACGGCCCCGACGGCTCCATGTTGCTGGCATTGGTGCCTGCGTCCACGGCCGGGGCGCCGGCGGCAGCGACGCCCGGAGCTTCCGGGCCTTTCTCGCCTGCTGCCGCGAAGGCGGTGGACACTGTGCCGTCGGCGTCGCCGGACGAGGTGAAGAAGAGAGGACGGCCTAAGGGCTCTACCAACAAGAAGCACGTGCCTGCTCTTGGTAACATTGGTACATGCCGCTTCTAAACTACTACATTTTTGTTTAAGTTCCGTTATTTTATGAAGCTCAAGAAGAGGGAGTTCGGAGGAAAAGATTTCCTCTCCTTTCTGTAATTATCTGTTTAGAAATTAGAAAATTGCTGCCTGGACTCTGGACTCGCTCAGGATTGCTGATTGGCTTTGATTAGATCTGGGGTGATGGCGTGATGCGCTGTATGCAGACTGCGGGTCGAGTGGTCGGGAAATTACTTTTCTATCCTTCTGTTTTTTAAAAGCAAAACATCTTGTTTAGTCAAATGTTGGATAGAAAAGTTTACTTGAATTACCTTTGTGATTTATGTAGGAATATATAGTTAAGGATGCTTAATATGTTTACATTGTTGAACTATGAAACATCTGTTTAACTGAAGTTTTTTAATGTATTGCCATGCTGCTTTTGAGTTCTGTACATGTTTTTAATCTGTATTGATTCAATTACATTTTGCAGGGTCAGCAGGAGCTGGATTTACGCCACATGTTATTTTTGTTAAAGCTGGAGAGGTAAAGCAAACCCTCAATCCATGATTTCCTGGATTCTTTTCAAAAGCTGCTCACTTTTGGGTGCTGCATTTTGCCATTTGGTTGTACAGTATTCATTTTGCATTGTTTTTTGTTTGAAGTAAGATTTACCATTTTTAGTTAAGTTACCATCTTTCTAAATTGGCTATTTACTTTGGACCATTCTATCTTTTGCATTAAGCCATACATCGTGGTGATGTATTTATCAGATTATTATTTTTTAGGGTTATTCTGAGCACATATTAAGAGTTGACAATTTTTCACTCTGGTTATTGGTTCTCCATTGAACGTGTGAAAAATTATAGTCTTATGCTCCCATTCTACACTTCTAGAACTGTTTAGCTCTATGCAGTTTATCTCTACTCTTCTCTCTGATAACTTGGTATAAACTATATACTCCATATACTGATATACATAATATGATCCTTTAATTGAATAGAGCCAATTGTAGTGTTATTGACTTGGCTTTTATCTTCTGCTTTATAATCGATTATATTGACCATCTATCAGTTATTTCCAAAAAAAACATCTTTTAGGATGATCATGATTTTTTTTCAGTACAGTTCCTATCATCTTAATCATTGCTAATTCTATGCATATCGCAAAGAAAAGTGAGATATGCTATGGAAGCACTTGGCAAGTTGTGATTGTATGTAAATGTAAAGACTAACGTTGCAAAGATCATCTCTGAACAGAGTTTTCTCATGGGAAATGACCTGAATTCTGCTTTCCAGGATGTATCTGCAAAGATTATGCCATTCTCTCAGCATGGAACTCGTGGAGTTTGCATTCTTTCCGCAAATGGTGCCATTTCAAATGTGACACTTCGGCAAGCTGCTACTTCAGGTGGAACGGCAACATACGAGGTATGTACTTTTGACCGTCTGAAATTATCAAGATAATCCAACTCTTTCCATGAAATGCCAAGCATGGAAGAAGCTGTTCGCACGAGTTCTCATATAGTGAAATGCTGTGATACTAAGTCCTTATCTAACTGAAGTATCAGGTCTGTTGAAGAATTATCACTGTAGAAGTGTAGATGGTCTGTCTACTACAGGTAAAATAGGTGATGATACCTTCTTGTTTCTCCACAGGGCCGATTTGAGATATTGTCACTGTCTGGGTCATTCCTTCTATCAGAGAACGGAGGCCATCGTAATCGAACTGGTGGGCTCAGTGTTTCACTAGCAGGTCCTGATGGTCGTGTCTTGGGTGGTGGAGTTGCTGGACTTCTGACAGCTGCTTCACCAGTACAGGTCTTTCTTCTTTCTCATATCATCAACCTTAAAACTCAATTCATCGGATGTGCGTATTCCTAGTTTTTCTAGAGCTTCTCGAATGTAAGTTTGTTCATTATAATTTTCAGATCCTTTTTTGAAAGTAGAATTTCAGATCTTTTCTGTTTCATACTAACTCAAAAGTATATTGATTGCCAAATTTTGTTCAGTGTCTTGGAATTTCTTTATCAAGCAATGCGAAGGATATTTGTGCTATTTTTGTGTCCTAGATTTTTGGCTTCATGCTGTTTTGAAAAGGACATGTCTATCTCTGATGTTCTATGTACGTTGTTGAAGCTGCAGCTTCTTGGTTTTATTTTTCAGTAGTACAATTAGCACAAAGCTGTCAGATTTTGCTTATAATTTTCTTCAAAACTTTTCAACTTCATTGTCATCCACCGACTAGCGCGGTATTACACTCAAGGGAATGACTAATTACCATCCTTATGTCCACAGATTGTGGTGGAAAGCTTCAACACCGATGGAAAGAAGGAACCAAAGCATCAAGCCCCTTCAGACCCTACGTCCGCACCATCAAAGATATCGATGGCGGGATGGGACAAGCAGCCCGCCGTCGTCGAGGCACATTGAGTGAATCATCGGCAGCAACCATAGCGGCCGGGCTTGTCCGGCATGTCTGGAAGTGTGCTCTGCACGGTGACGACACGGACTCGTCGATCGTCGTAGAACCGGCGAAAAGAATGTAGCGGCGGCACTCGGTGCGGCGCGAAACCTAACTAGCTTTTATTTTAGCGTAGTGTGAAGCTTAATCGAGCTAAAATAAGAGCTAGTTAGGTTTCGCGCGCACCGAGTGCCGCCGCTACATTCTTTTCGCCGTTTTACGACGGCCGACGAGTCTGGTCTCGTCACCGTGCAGAGCACACTTCCGTGACATGCCGACAAGCCCGGCCGGCTATGGTTGCTGCCGATGATTCACTCAATGTGCCCTCGACGGCGGGCTGCTTGGTCCCATCCCGCCTATCGATATCTTTGATGGTGCGACGTAGGGTCCGAAGGGGCTTGATGCTTTGGTTCCTTCTTTCCATCGATGTTGAAGCTTCCCCCCACAATCTGTGGACATAAGGATG
The DNA here is from genome assembly GCA_036346575.1 of Dendrocalamus sinicus. Classification (NCBI taxonomy): domain Eukaryota; kingdom Viridiplantae; phylum Streptophyta; class Magnoliopsida; order Poales; family Poaceae; genus Dendrocalamus; species Dendrocalamus sinicus. The sequence goes on along the minus strand of CM070672.1, from coordinate 5,992,139 downwards.
GTAATTAGTCATTCCCTTGAGTGTAATACCGCGCTAGTCGGTGGATGACAATGAAGTCGAAAAGTTTTGAAGAAAATTATAAGCAAAATCTGACAGCTTTGTGCTAATTGTACTACTGAGAAATAAAACCAAAGAAGCTGCAGCTTCAACAACGTACACAGAACATCAGAGATAGACATGTCCTTTTCAAAACAGCATGAAGCCAAAAATCTAGGACACAAAAATAGCACAAATATCCTTCGCATTGCTTGATAAAGAAATTCCAAGACACTGAACAAAATTTGGCAATCAATAATCCGGTGCGGTGCGGATCAGAAGCTTGTAGGTGGTGTCGACTCTGCAGCTCTGGTGTAGGTGTTGTTTAATCTCGGGCTCGTGGATTATTAGGTGGTTGTTTATTGTTGTCGTCTGGAAGCCGTGTACTGGATATATGCTCCAATGCATTATGTTGGAAGTCCATTGTTTCGATGTTGCGTTTAACTTGTTTAGAAGAGTTTTTGTCTGGTGTTTTTGCTGCTAATCCATTTGCCAGTACAAAGAGCATAGTACTGTGAAGTTAGTACTATGGTTATAGTTGTCCAAGAACAGGTCATCAGGGTGGGTTTGTCCAATGATCTTCAGGCCTGTTTGATATAACTGCGGCTTATGACTCTTAGCTAAAATTTTTGATTTTTAGCTGTTTGTAACAGAGATTAGGGAGAGAAATACTCGCTTGCATTTTGATTAATACAAATATTAGACTATTAACGTGTACTAGACCTCATCTTAAGAAAATACTCCGTTTGAAAGTTGGGTTCTGTAGCAAAAGTCAATAACCATTTTTAGAAGCCGTAAAGACCAAGACCTTAGAGCCTTGCTTGCATTGTTACTGCATCTTTGGTACCCTAGCAGGCACGGTACTGGCTTGCAAGCACAGAATGCAGCTTTCACAGATCGAAGCTTCTGGATGCTAGCTGCCTAACTCTTTGGTAACGCTATGGCAAAGTTTCTCAGCACTGGGCCTTACGCTTCATGAGTTGTCTGCACTCCGTCTCCACAGGACGCTTACAGCTTTAGGACAAATGCGTCTTCCACACGAGGAGACGTAGGTCACAGAAACGTACAGACGCTGACTCTCGCTGGGCACCTGTTCGACGAAATGCCCATATCGCGCGGGTGAGCCTTCGGCCTCTTTTGGCGTGGTTGAAGCTGCTCGAATCCAGTATTCTGTGATGTGTGTGAGCCTGCGAGGAGGGGCAGCTGGACCCTGTCATCTTCTTGGACCAGGACTACGCTTACAATAGCCTCCACCATCGGCTTTGGGCTGGCTAGGCTCGAGAGCCAGGCCAGGTATTGCTTGAGCTCCTCGAACACCTTCTGGTAGTCTTCGGTCCATCGGAGAGGTTCCGTCCCATGGAACATTTTGAAGAATGGGAGGGCATGCTTGACAGAATGAGATAGGAAGCGATTTAAGGTAGCCAGTCAGCTTCTGAATCTCCCACACATTGTGAAGGGGTAGCATTTCTTGTATCGCTTGTATCTTCTCAAGGTTGGCCTCTATGCCTCGTTCTGACATGAGAAACCCTAGGAACTTCCTGGCCTTTACACTGAAGGCACACTTCTCAGGGTTGAGCTTGACCCCTGCTGCCCGAAGGTTCACGAAGGTCAGCAACAAGTCGGATGGAATGGCCTTCCCTTCTAAGGTTTTTGATCACTATATCATCCACGTAGGCCTCGATATTCGGCCGAGATGTGTTGCTAGGACCTTAGCTATTAGGCGGCTAAAGGTAGACCCGACATTCTTGAGGCCGAAGGGCATCCGTGTGAAGCAGTTGGTGCCCAGCTAAGTAACAAAGGTTGTTTTGTCCTCGTCCCCTTGAGCCATAAATACTTGGTGATAGCCAAAGTAGGCATCCAAGAAGCTCATGAGATCGTAGTTGGTCGTCGCGTCCACTAGCTAGTCGGTGAGGTGAAGCGAGCATTCACCTTTAGGGTAGGTCTCATTGAGGTCTGTGAAGTCCACAAACATGCGCCATTTACCATTGGCTTTTCTAACAAGGACAGGATTAGCTAGCCACTCGGTGTGTTTTACTTCCCGTATTACCACGGTTTTGAGCAAGTTAGCCACTTCAATCTTGGTTGCCTCCTACCTTTATGTAGACATGTGGCATAGCTTTTTCTTCTTGGGCTTCACATTGTTCTTGATGGGTAGTACAATGTGGCTTTGTAGCAGTAACTTACAGACCGGCCCTTAATTGACTTAGGTAAACTTTTCACATACCCCTTGTACCACCAAGTACCCACGTTGTGCCACCAAGCACCCACCACCTAACCCTTTGCCTAAGTCCAAACTATATTTTGATTTTATTTTAAACATTGTATACACCTTCTTGACTCACCAAAGTCAAGAATATATTTTAATAAAAATATTTTGTGTCAAAACGTTATCTTAAACCTACAATTATTTCTAAGCATGTCTAAGCATTGCTACAAAGTTTTTAGCCAATGCCAATATACTAACCAGAGTTTTATTCTAGGATGACAGGATATTTAGGTGATCAATGTCAATTTTTGGCCACATTCAAGGAATTGGGAATTATCTAAAGTTTAAACTAGAATTTAAACTAGGCTTGAATAAAAATAAGTATACATAATAATTTAAAACAATATAAATAATTTGAAATACTGGGTTCAATATGATCAACGATGTAACTTGCCTTGCTCAGAGGTCTGATGGCGAGGTCCCAGCGGTGTCACATCCGCTAAGGTTTCACTCCCTTCGGGGTACAACCACCCTTCCAGGAGTCCCCTCTTGCGCCGTCACGTCGGAGGATGTGGCTATCCTCTGGCCGCCTATGGTCACACTGGCGCAACCCATATTGAGTCGATGCAAATTAGTTAGCATTGCCTACAATTTGCCAGCTTGTGGTTGTACTTGTTGTACACTGGGAGGTCATCACAAGATTTGGTCCTTATGGCTATCTAGGCAGTTCTACCACTAACCATTTTGTGCTTCCACTGCACCACTCACATACCCTCGAGCCATCCGCCCAGATATTTAAGCAAGTAGGGTTTTTGGGAACATAAAATAATCATACCAACATATACCAGTCATTACCACCATGACTTGCCAAACCAGTTTTCTCATAGTTGAAAGTGATGTTTTGGGGCATTCTCGGTACCCCCGAATATCTAAGCATTACTAAGCATGGCGTATAACTGTAGACTTATTTTTGAAAGTTCTAACATTATAATTTTCGCTAAGGTGACAAGGTTCAGATATTCAAGGGTTTCAAATGAGAGTAATAGTAACAAGTTCATTACTGGGTATATAAGTAGCATCTTGAAATCGAACATAAATTTGCGCATAAAATAACAGCATACAATTTGATAATTTAAACAAAAGTAAATTTGCAGAAAATATAGGTTCAACATGATCAAAGTATTGAATTGCCTTGCGCGGTTTACCGCAGTCTTGAGCTCACTCAAAGCTCTATCATCTGATGGTCTTGAGCTTTTGGTCTTTTTCTTCACTTTGATCTTGAGCTCGCTTGATCCATTGAATCTTCACGATTTCCAATTTCTAATTACGTGCTAAGCAGCTAAATCCAAATAAATGCAAATAACTCAAAAAAGTCCAAATAAATCCAAATAGCTCAACTTAGCTTTATTATGAGTTGATGAGTGATTTTAGGTTGGTTTGCGCACGGAGTGTTTGATAGAGTCAAAGGGGCTGGAATGAAATGATGAATGGCTAAGAGAAATTCGTCGAGACGGATGCCAAGGAAGGTTTGCAATGAAGGAATACTCACGGAAATATTCCTTCTTCGGTTCAAGGATGACTTGGTATAGTTGACAGTAGAATACCATAAATCGATCTTTTACTTAATTTCTTTTATCATCTTTATTTTTTATTAAGGAAGTTCTATGAGTCAAGCTAGACTTATGGGTAGGTGTATGAATTTAGTTGGGTATTAAGTATTGTATTGGTCGGATGTTGCTATTTATGAATTTAAGACCGGGTCCCATAGACGACGTATACGACTTTTAGCTTGTCGAATTAATTTATATCACTAGTAATTTGATAGGTAGCATTTCATGCAGTCCTACTTAATTACTTGTGTAATTGGTTAAATGTTTACTCCAGAGTATCTATATGTTTGTGAGATTATTTCGATGCTTGATGACCTAGGACTATTATATTCTAGCACCTATAGGTTATTATGACCCTTTAATTTGGAGGCACTCTGAAGATTACTCATATCGATATTTTATCCCTTTACTAATCGAGCCTGCTACACATGATTATATTTTGTTATCTTTACTACTCTAAAGCTACTATTTAAGATTTCATGATCGGCAATATGTTACTGATATGGTTTATATTTTCAATAGGGTCTAAGGTGTATACAAAAATTGTACTAACATATTTACTAATGGGCTGCACATATGTCATCCGCATTTTTCTAACTATTTAGTTATATATATATATTTGCTTATAAAAATCTCTAACTTTAAATGGACATCTTATTTCAAATACTTTTAATATTCTGTTTAATTCATGTTCCTTGACTGGTTATTATTATTCACCTTTGGAACCTTTGGTGATTGTCTATATCTACAATGGTACCTTTTTACCATCCCCACAAATTTTTGTTTTGTATTTTAATTTGCGTTACATGCACACGTTGGCTAATTACCTTGTTCTGAACTTAATTGTTATTTTTATTTTAATTAAGGTTCTTGTGATGCTCGGACATCTATACCAAAACCCTTCTTCTATTAATTCTCTTTTATCCATATTTAGATTTAAAATAAGGCACATTAATTATTCATACATGATAATTAACTAATATTAAGTCTTAAATAATGTTATTTTATATCCTAATCAAAACTATTAACTTTCTTGAATTATTTCCAATTTTTCCTAATTTTTCTGGATGTATTATCTAGTTGAAATGGGTTAATGAAAATGAAAATAAAAACAACAAAAGGATGCGCCGAGCGGGGAATCGAACATGGGACCTCATAGCTGTGGGGGTTAACACGCAATCGGGCTAGTCAACTGGGCATTCGGTAGTTCGCGACTTTCTGGAGGGGAGTAATATTGATGAAGCGGGCGGGGGCTGGGGACTAACAGAGAAGCCACCGGCCGAAATAGGGGAAGCGGCGTCGCTAGGGCAGATAGTGGCGTCGCCGGCGAGGGGGCAACTGGAGGGAGGTGGCGACCCGTGAAATGGACTCCGGGGTAGGTAGAGAGGAGGAGGGTGGTGGCGCAATGACCAGAGCGGCGGTGAGACGGGCGAACAGCAACCCGAAGCGGCCGGCGGCGACGTGGCTATGGGGCACAGGCATCGGAGAGGTTGGGGGGTAAAATTGGGGTGGGCATGAGCTTAAGGGGGCCGGGGGGACTCACCAATGGCGACGGCTTGGCCGGGGAGACACCGAGGTGAGCCGACAGCGTGGACGGGGAGGCAGCGAAGGGGCTTCTCAACGCCGGTGAGCTGGGGTGAGGGGGAAGTTCCGGCGATGGTTGGAGGTGGTTTGTGGTGGCGGAGAGTTGCTCCTGGAGCATGGAATCGGGAAGGGGTTGCTGAAAGATCAAGCTCCGTTTAAATTGGTTTTGGTGTTAATGACAAATGCCATTATGAGATTTTGATGTTAATGACAAATACCTTTATAATGTTTTGGTGATAATGACAAATGTATATATGAGACTAATATGTTTGTTCAAGTATATTATAGTTTAGTCTCATTTGGATGAAAAGGTGAAATCAAAGATGTATGTATTCAAAATCACTTTCTCATGTGCTAATGCATTCCTTAGATCCAAAATATAGATTGAACTCCTTAAATAGTTCAAATGAATATGTGCATATGTTTTTCTTCATATAGACTTGTATGCACACATTTAGGGGAGCTCTCTCTCTCTATGTTTTGGAGTTTCATTAGTATTGATCCATGTTTCCTTTTATACATATATTGGGATCAAACTACAATCATGCATTCATTGAAAATCAGTTTTAAAACCAAAACTGTTCTCTGTCTAGAAGAGCGGTAGTTCCGCTGATTTGAACGTCGGAACTACCGTAGAGCGGTAGTTCCGCACCTAGAATCGGAACTACCGGCGACCGGAAGCTCCGGATCTCGAGTGGAGCCTTTTTTCCAGAGAGCACCCTCCGGATGCATTTGAGGTTTCGCGGGATCGGAAGTACCGGCGATTTTAACGCCGGAACTACCGCTGGATGCGGTAGTTCCGCTGTCCGGAGCGGTACTTCCGGAGCCCGGAAGCTCCGGAGGTAGAGCGGAGCCTTTTGTCCAGAGAGCGCCAAGTTTGGTTCCGGCTCAAGCGGAACTACCGCGCCAACTTTGCGGAACTACCGCAGAGCGGTAGTACCGGAAGTTACAACGGCGGTAGTACCGCACTTTGAATTCAAATGATTTTATATTCATTTTATTATATCATTATTTGTTGAGATTGTCATCAATTACCAAAAGAGAAAGATTGAGAATCTAGTCCCTCCATTATGAGTTAATGGTGAGTTTTGGTAATTAATGACAATCGATTTGTGAGACTAACATTTTCCATGAGTTGAATGAATAGGTTAGGTTCCACAAATGAGGATGACTTGGGATGACTTCATGAGTTGAAGGTTATCAAGAAGAGGATGCATCATGTGTTGATGCACATCAAGATTCCGAAGTAAAGATGTTCATGTGTTGATCATCAAGTCAAGAAAGACCATCATGTGTTGATGGAGTTGATGAGAAGGATGCATCATGAGTTGATGCATATCAAGACGATGACTCAAGGCAAAGGTATGACTAGCTAGGGCTAAGGATGTGTTCCTAGTCTTTTACCGGTCTTGGTGTTTGGTTGGAAGACCAGATTGCTAGTTTAGGTTGCCGTACTATTAAGAGGGGTCATGTCTAGTAGTTTGAGTCTCATCATATATTTCTAATACCCTTTTTCTATTTGCTTCACGCTTCGTAATGAGCAGGTATTTCTTACCGTACTCTTCTACAGTCGATTCTAGGTACAATAAGGCTTCTTGAATGACCAAAGTTGTGCCCATTGAGAGTATAATTGTGGTTGTTCTTGAACGTATTATACAAGTATCACTACCGATAATTGTTGTAAGGCTGCCAGCATTCTTACTAATCGACTGAAAGTATTTCGTCTCTCTTAAGATGGTATTCGTTATGCCGCTGTCGGCTAAACACACTTCCTCCATAGGGCGCCACACGTTTTCTAATATAAGGTATTTTATTAATATGCATTAGAAGGTAGTCAACACATAAATAAAATACTTCAATATCAGAACATATCATGCCATTATATACTGAATAAATGAATAAATTATTCAAATATCATCCAACCATCACGAAAAATAAAATTGCTTAAGTAACATCCATGGAAGTTCTAACTTGTCCTTTTCACACAAATAAATGACAATTAAAGTCTAAATGTATTATGTGCATTGGACTGAATCTCCTAAGAAATCTGAAACTTCGTCTGCTATTTTCTCGGGGGTGATATGTTCTTCAAGAGAAATCACGGTGGTGGCAGCTGCTAGGTTAAAAGGGGATGCCGCTGCCAGAATGGTTTCAACCCCCATCAGTGCGGGCAGCTGCTCAGAGCTCTCTCCCTCAACAGATGCAAAGTGGGTTTCATGCTGCCTTTTGCCATCCTTCTTCTTCTGGGCTTGGAAGGCATCGATGACATGTTACGGCTTTTTACAGATCCGCGACCAATGCCCCCACTTGCTACACTTGTAGCAGGATTGGTCCTGCTGACCATAGGCCTTGCCATCCCACTTTGACTTGCTTGCCTTATTCTCACAGGAAGCGTCTGACTTGCCTTTCTGGGTTGTGGCCTTACCCTTCCTTCCCCTTTTCTTCATCATGGGCTTTTCGCATCCTTGTAGCTCCCGGCGTTGGCTTCATGGCTAGTGGAGCTCCTAGGTGGCTGTGTGACATAGTTCTTGCGAAGAACTTCATCCTGAGCCTCTGCAATATGCATCATATCAATCAATTTGGCATGCTCCTTGTAGTCGTCTTGATGATAATTGCGTGTGGATTGCACTGCATTGGGGTGGAAGGTGGATAGGGTCTTCTCAATCTTCCGCTCATCTGTGTTCTACTTGCCACAAAGTTGAAGATTGGTATAAATTCTGTGCAGGGTAGAATTATACTCCCTGACCGTCTTGAAGTCAGCAAATCTCAGTCGGATCCATTCTTGCTCTGCCTGAGGAAAAATTGAGTACTTTAGCCTCTCAAACCGCTTCTTGAGTGCAGTCCAGAGTACTAGCATGCTCTTATCTACCATATACTCATTCTTGAGAGTGAGACAGAGGTGGTGCCTGAGGAAGTGAAGTGTCTGATCATTTTCCTCAAGGGTGAGTTGGACATCCTGCGGTACGCCAAACCCAATAGCAGCATAGAGCTTTTTGGTTCCAAGTACTATCTTGACATCGGAAGCCCAAGTCAGATAGCTTTAGCCATGCTGTGCCAACTCTTCGAACTCCCGGTTTGTGATGCCAGTCATCTATATGTGCATGAAAGGAATAAATAAGTTTACTGCTGGTAAACATGCATGAAATAAATTTACTTCAGAAAAATGAATTTTATAATGGTACAAAAGATTTTTGTAATGTTCTAGAATTTTCTATGCATTTTCTATAAATTTTAGTGCTAATTTTGGTGATTAAAGGCAATTTAACTAATTATGATTAATCAAAACAGAAAATAAATACAGAAAATATATAAAATAATAATGACAGAAATAAACATGCTTCAAATGCTAAAAATAATTCAAAATTTGAATTCCTGAGGCCCTTTTATGCTGAAATATGAAATTTCAGCGAATTCTGCAATTTCCGGGGGCCTATACGGAAATTTTCAATTCAGAGAAAGTTTTCGCGTAATTTTCTGATTTTTTGAGGGCCTTTCTGCAAAAATTCAGTACCCATCCGAAAAATCTAAGGGCCCTCCCGCAATTTCTAGAAATCGAGGGCATTTTTGCAATTTTGCTGGCCCCCTCCTAGGCCGTTTTAGGCCCATTTGCACCCAGCCCAATTGGCCCATCCGGCCGATGCACAAAATCGGGGAAGGGGTAGGGGAAACCCTACCCCTGTGCATAGTGGCGGCGGCGGCCCGAGCTTCGACTCGGGTAGGAGCGAGGCGACAACGGCTGACGGACCGACGGGTCCGGCGCGGTGGCAGATCTGGCTTTGGGCTGCGCTAGCAGCAGTGGATCCGGCGGCCGGCGAAGCCGATGGAGCGGCGGGTTTGGCCGACGTGGCGGTGGATCCGGCTTCGGGCCATGCTAGCGGCGGCCGAGCTGAGCTCGGCGGGGCTGACCGAGAGGGAGCCGAGGCGATACATGCAGCGGCCGTTCGGGAGCCGAGGCGACGCAGTCGGCAGCCGTGCGGGAGCCGAGGCGACACGGCTCCTCGGGCGCAACAGCGGGTGGCGCTTCGGGGCTGGAAGCCAAGTTGGTTGCCTCCTCGGGCGCGATGGCTAGCGACGCATTCGGTCGTGCAGGAACCGAAGCGTCAGTGTGGTCGGCCGGTTGTGCGGGGCCATGCAGAGCTCGAGGCGTCGGCGCGATCGGCCGGTTGTGCGGGGCCGTGCAGAGACCGAGGCGTCGGCGCGATCGGTCGGCCGTATGGGGAGGCTGAGGCGGCGGCGCTTTGGGCGGCGACTAGTGCAGGAGGCTAGCGGCCGTCGCGTGGGAGGGTGACCAGCGGCCGGTGGGCCGTTTTGCGTACGGCGGCCGTACGGGGCTAATCGTGCGCAGATTTTTCTTTTTTTTTTCAATCTACAGTGCAATCAACATCTAATCTGTGATGCAATCTATCGATCGACATTGTGCCGACGACTTCAAGTCTTCTACTGTAGATTAGAGCGGATTTGCACCATAGAAAATAATCTAGAAAGCAAAATCTGTGAATTTAGAGCGATCTAGATACAGACAATTCAATCTACTAGTGCTTCGATGATTACTTCGATTCACCGAAGCGATTAATGCTGATAACGTGTTGAGGAATTATTGCTGGCGACCAGTCCGATCGATTCCTCTACTTGTGCAAAATAAGATCAATCACAGATGATAGAAATAGTAGATTGAAACACAAAGAGGTAGAGAGAACTCATGGTCTTTTTTATTGCTTTAATTCTGATTCTGTATACAAAATAGCCAATAGTACTACCTATTTATAGCTTAGTGGTGAGGTGTCCATCATGGGCTAAGATTTCAAGCCTAGGCCCAGATTTCCTAACATTGACATTGGAGTATATGGATGGGTTTAGGCTGATGATTTATGTTTTATTATTTAAATATTTAAATTCTGGTTATTTACGAGAGATAGTATGTATAGAAAAATAGTCATACATGATTTTGGCCAGTACAACTGAACTCGGTATATTTTTTATTACAATCTTCCTATTGACCCCGCTTTAAAAAAGTACCCTTTAAAAGCTAGTTACTGTATATAGTACAAGCATAAGCCAGCTTTAAGCTAAAAAGAGCCCAGCCTATGTATGACACAAAACTTGAAATTTTATTAAAAGGCCAAACGCTTTTGAGTATTGTACACCCATTTCTTTTCTCTGTGTGGGTTATGATTCCTGGAATTATATTGAGATATTTATCGATTTGTTTGAAGGTAGAATCGGCCCCTCAACCCTATGTTTTGCTCTTTTGGCTTTTAGGTTTAGTTCTTTTCGACTTTCAGCTGACTTATGCTTGTATTGTGTACAATAACTAGCTTTTAAACGGTATGTTTTTTCAAAACGAGGTTAACAGAAAGATTGTAGTAAAAAATATACTAAGTTCAGCTGTGTCGACCAAAATCACATGTGATTATTTTTCTGTATGTACTACCTCTCGCGAACAGGCAGAATTCAGATATTTAAGCCATAAGCCATCAACTCAAAAGAACCCACCCTTAGCTTATCCGAAAGTTAAAACAAACAGCGCGGCCTTTTGAATCGGATTCTTCAAACATCTTCCTAAGCCAAAAATCATGTATGAGGTCCACGTCGACGTCTTCGTTGCTCGCTGCCATCTCGAAAAGTATAGACAAAAGCCATTATCTACAGAAATATCATAAACCACATTCTAAAAGAACATAGCCTATAATTCATGATAATGGGGTAGGGTGGTGAGCCAACAGTTGCCACATATCACATGGGACCGGTGGAGGGTGATGGAGGGCAGTCGAAAGTAGTGATAACAAGGCAATACGATACAATGCGACAATAAAGTCAATAAGAAAAAATGGTGATGTGAGGAGAGGGGTGGCCCGATCTTTACGACATAGGATTGGAGATAACTGGACCCGTGCAACTTGATATATGACACCGCCAACCACCGTCTCTATTATGGCAGCCTGTGACACTTGATTCACCTAGCCACATGCTTCGATTCTTTTGTCTACTCGCTTATGTGGAGTAAACATGTTCTTGCAAACATTGAGGCAATCACAAGAACAACAGAGACAAGAACTTTAAGATAATTTTCAATTCTGTAGGGTGGAATTAAACACACTCAAACCCTAGAACTAGGCCTGGACGAAAAACTCGAAGCTCGTTAGCTCGCTCGGCTCGTGGCTGGCTCGGCTCGGCTCGTTAGGATAACGAGCCGAGCCGAGCCAAGATTTTAGCTCGTTAGCTATAACAAGCCAACTCGAGCCAGCTCGCGAGCCGCTCACGAGCCAAACGAGCCATGCTTTCAGGAATTTAGATATGCATATGCTGCTTCCATGGACCTAATTTATACTCTATTGCATGTGTTAATGTGTAAATTTGTACTCTATTGTACCCAAACGAGCCATGCATGTGTTATTTTGTACTCTATTGTACCCAAATGAGCCAAACGAGCCACCCAAACGAGCCAAACGAGCCATGCTTCCATGGATGAATATATGATGGAGACATTTTTTGGCCCTGACTCACGAGCCAAACGAGCTAACTCGAGCTTTTTGTCGAGCCAAGCCGAGCTAGCTTTTTAGCTCGTTAGTTATAACGAGCCAGCTCGTTATCCTACCGAGCCAGACCGAGCTGAGCCAGCTCGATATCCAGCCCTACCTAGAACAAAAAGTTTAAAATCTGAAATTTCCAAAGTCTATTTTTTTCCAAGGAAGGGGTGCCCTCATATATATAGGCAACTAGAGTTGATTGCTATAGCGTCAAACAGTAAGTTGGCTAAACAATATTTTTTTGGCGCTACAGTTATTTTTCGGTGCTACAGTATTTTTCTGCGTGCTACAGTATTGTGAACAATACCATGCACCTAAGTCTAGCAAGTTAGCTTCTTGCCAGTCCATTTTTGTGGTACTACAATGGTCGAGCTATAGTAAATCATCGTTACAGTACCTCGCGCTATGGCAGCATGTTGTCGCTATCATGCTTTTGAAGGAAAAATGCATTTTAGTCTCCATTTCCATGCCTTCGGCTCTTTCCTCTTAAATCAAGCTCTCCTTGGCCTCCAACGCTTCTTCCTTTTCAAATCTAATAATACATAGAGCATACACATTAGATAATAACTAATTCTCATATAAATTAATACTTAACTCTGTTAGGAAAGGATTCACTTGTTGATTATATATTTTATCTCAAGCTTTTGCGATTGATTCAATGGAAGTTTGCATATTTGGAATAATTATTGCTTGTATGCTTTGCGTTACACTTGATAGAGGAGAAAATGGATTAGTGCTAGGGTTTGTCCGCATCAAATGTTGTATTTGGCAACCGCGAAGTGTGTCGTGGTATAGCAAAGGTAGTGACATCGGACGGAAGGGATTGTCGGGTTGGGGCACATTAGGAGATTTTGTTGGTGTCAGAGCGGAAGGAGGGGTTGTTGGAAGGGTGGATAAAGTAGGGTAGGGCGAGAAGGCGCGAGGAACAAGGAGAAATTTTAAGATGAGGTTCTTTCTAAAGGTCAATATTATAGTTGAAGAAAACTATCACCGTAAAGTAAGTACGACAAAATTGAAACACCAGGTTTTAAAATGGTTGGCCTTATCCTTTTGCCTTCCAATTAAGTCCCGGAGGATTTTGTTGACGTTTTTGATGATAGTAGTGCTGGATTAGGGCAAAAAAAAAACCCCTTCTTGTTGCAAAGGTTCAGGCTGAGCTCTCTTAAAAAAAGAAAACGAAAGGGCCAAGCTGATCTTCCTAGTAGGCCCCTGGTAGGCTGGCACCAGTTTCACAGTGCAAAAATGCCGTTGTCCGCGGCGTTCGCGCTAACCAGCGCTCGCCCCATCCCAACTCAAAGGCAAACGCCTCGCAAAAAAATTTTGCTCCCATTTGAAAATCTCCAGGCCGCGGGACTCGCCGCCGCCGGTACTGAGACGAGGAGCCGGCGCCGCAAGCGGTGAGCGCGCCTCGAACACATCTCCCTGGTCCAGTGAGCCGCTTACAGCTACTCCAGTGTTTCCATTCCGTCTAGGGTTTGTCTGTGTTAGTGCGCGTTGCTGCTGCCCGCCCCTAAGTGATCGGTGGGATTCCTGTGGTTTGGGGTTTCGGATGTGTAACCGGTGGAGCAATCCATGGGATTGGGGAAATTGCGAGGTATGACGCATGCAGTTTTTGGGGGTAGTTTTCGTGTGTCTGCTTTTGCCGTCTGCATTCTGAGGAGCAGGAATTTGTGGCATGTGCATAGCTGCAATTTGATTCGCCATTGGCGTGTTTGCTTCTGATTCTGTCAGTTGTGTGTGCCTGAGTTGCCTCCCACGCCCAGCACCTGCTTGGTGTTTTGACCGATCAGTACCTTCTCGGCATGCGCTGCCTATTGGCATTGTCCGTGTGTATGTGTGCACATTTGTCGATGGTTCTGCTTTGAGTTGCTGGTTGTTGGATTTTGCACTTGAGGAATATGACGCCATGAACAGTGTATGATTTCTAGCAGCAGTGGCTATTCAGTTTTTTGAAACCAATGGTTGAGATTGGAGTGGTCGTCTAGTCATGAATGACATATTGGCTTTCGGTTTCTTGTGACAATTTGTGAATTTCGGCCTTGAGCATGATCTCTGCCGCCTGTTTTTGCGATCAGATGGCTATCGTAGGGACTGCATGATGGCCTCATCCATAGAAGGCTGTACTTGAGCCACACTCTTCTTAGAATTATTTATATGTTGCCATTTACTTCTCTGCTGGCTTGTGCATTTGGTCACCGATCCAAACGTCAATGTTGATCCACGGCTTAGTCTTTAAAAAAAAACTTGCATAATTTTCATGAGTTTCAAAATTTTTGGTGCATGTTTAAATTTTTTCCAAAAGCCTTGCTTGAATTTAAAATTTTAAAATAAATTTCCTTATCCCAAAAATCAAGTTTGAAAATATGTAAAAGTTATTTGTGTGCTAATCCATTTTCTCAAAAATTTATGTTCGCAAAACCCTCTCAAAAGTTCAAATCCAAATTCAAATCTAAATCCAAATCCTAAATAACATTTAAACCGATTTTCTTTCCCTCCCTCGCCTTTGGACCGAATTCCAACCATCAGCCCAACTTGTTTTCCTTTTTCTCTCCCTGTCGGCCCGCGCTCCCTTTCCTTCTTGCGGCCCAGCCAGCCTGCACACCATGCACCAACCCGACCTCCCTTCCTCTCTTTGTTTCACTGATGAGTGGGCCCCAACCCCACCTGTCAGTGCGGAGAGAAACATTGTGCTTCTTCTCCACGCTATCTCTCTCGCGCCCGCTTGTGCTGCCATATGCACATGCCGCTCGCACCAAAGCCATGCTATCCTTGCTATCTTGAGCCTTGCGCTGCCGCGACCTTGTCACATCGCCGTGACCTCGTCCCATCGCCACTTGCCCTCTCTCTCGCTCTCACGCGCTCTCTCCCTCTCGGCTCCCTTGCACCCGAAGCCAATCTCCCTCCTTCCCTCTATTTAAGCCCTGGTCGAGCACGTCAAAGTGGTCGCCCTAACCCACTCCTCATTTTCCCTAAACTCCCGCTTCCTCTCTGCCTTCGATGCAGAAGAGTTTGGCCTTCTTCCCCAAGTTCGGTTGTTGGCTTCGTTGTTCGATTCTCACCACTTCGGTGAGTTTCTGCCACTGACAACATGTGTTTTGTGTTCACCTAGCTCCCCTCTTCCTCGTGCTCACCTTGCCGTGCCTATTTTCCCCAAGGAATGTCGGAACGCCATCAACGCCGCCGTCTCCAGAGTGCAACCACGCCATTGCCAGCCTCGCCTCCCCGTCCTCTTTGTAATGGTGAGCTTCGACCTTGAAGGCCATGTGCATCATGCTCGCCTCGTTCCCTTCTTGCCAATTCCCCTCTTCTTCTTTTGTGTCATGCACTAGAGCTGCCATAACGCACCTTCTTCTCCATCACTGACTCGGAGCGCGCACCAACCTCGCCACTGCCAACGATCTCCCTCTTTTCTCCGTCTCATGGTGAGTCCTTCCATCCTTGTGTACTCCTCCCTTTTATGCTGCAAACCTGGTAGGGTAGTGAAGAATGTAAACCCGCCATTATGAGTTAATGGTATGTTTTGATAATTAATAACAATTATATTATAGGACTGACATTTTTTATGAGTTAGATGAATAGGTAATGTCCCATGATGATGAGGACTTTGGATGATGTCATGGGTTGATCGTCATAAGTCAAGGTTCGGGGTGAAGAATGATATCATGTGTTGATGATTATCAAGTCAAGATCTCTAGAAGGAGATGATCATGAGTTGATCATTAAGTCAAGAGAACACCCATCATTCATTGATGGAGGGAAAGTGAAGGATGTATCATGAGTTGATGCATATCAAGTACCTAGATTTGAAGTGAGGATGTTCGTCATTAAGTTTCAAGAGGATGCTCAAGGCAAAGGTATAACTAGCTAGTCTAAGGATGTGTTGCTAGTTTCTTACCGGTCTTGGTGTTAGGTTGGAAGACCAGATTGTTACTTTAGATTGTCGTACTATTAAGAGGTGTTATGTTTAGTAGCTTGAGTCTCATCATGTGTTGATAGCTTAATGTTATTTGCCCTAGCTCTCTTTAGCATGATACTAGTAGCCTAGTATTTGCAAATATGATTTGCAAATAGTTTTAGCTTATGCATAATTCTTGTGATATGTGACTTAGATTTGTAAATGGTTGAAGTCCATGTTCCCTACTCCTTGAGGTATGATGCTTAGATTTGTAAATGTGTTTTACAAATAGTTAAAACTTATGTACAATCCTTATAGCATATAATTTAGGTTTGCAAATGTGTTTTGCAAACGAGTTGAGTCCATGTACCCTATTCTTGTGTTATGATTCTAAAGTGTGCAAATATATTTTGCAACTTGTTATGAATCATGTTTTAACTTTAAATATATTTTGCAACTCGTTATGAATCATGTTTTAACTTTTATTTGCATGGTACTACGGTTTGCAAATTTGTTTTTGCAAAAGTGTTGAAGTACATGCAATATGTCTTTGCTGGAATTTGTAAGGCGGTATGACCACACTTTGTGTGGCGGTATGACCATGGTGGTCAGATTGACTCTATCACTGCCACCCTCACTGTTGCAGCATCACCTCGGAGCTTCTCCCGTGCACGCCATCACTGCCGTTAGGTTGGCTGGGACCACCGCGTTCCATTTTGCCCATCCCAGGCGGTCGTCGTGCTCAATCTCGCCGACGTCGAGCCCAAACTCAAGCTGCCATGGCCACCCCTCCCCGTTCCTTTGTGTCGGCCAAGGAAGAAGACGGTTCAATCGCTGACCAGTGGGCCCCCGCGTATGGAAAGGTGCTTATGGATGGATATAGTGGACAACTATGAAGAGAATACTTAATATGTGGATTTAGATGTCAGAAGCGATAACCCGGTGTATGAATACTTCCATGCCTTCGGCTACGACGTTGAAGGCAATGGCCAAGACATTATGTAAAACTTGATCGTAAGATCTATTTATGACTATTTATGTAATATTAAGTACTTATTTTACTTATATGCATGTATAGATATGACATTTACCTTTGTTATATTGTGTGGACTAGTTACCAATTTAGGGGCTAGCTCAAAACACACAGAAGATTCGGATTGCCAAATCCGGGTCGCTATGTTTTTTAGGATAAACTAGTTAGCCAAGCTGGTAAAGATAGTCAGTCTACACTAGGTCTTATGTCCTGTCACTCGTTGGCATAGGGAAGGCTAAATCTGAAGCTAGGATACAATTCTGTGGGTCTACAGAATGAGAAATGGGCAAATTTAATTACTGTATCAAACAGGAAGACATTTGTTAAGTGGATACTGTTATCTCCTACTTGAATAACTGGAGAAAGAAAACAAATGTTTATTTTGGGAGCCACAAGAAATTATGTTTTTAAATCCTGTGCACGAAGACTTGTAATAGCTCCTTTCTTGTACAAATATTTGTGCGGCTCAAGGTGCATCATTCATTTCTGATGTAACCCAAGTACCCAACCAAAGAGAATCATCACATATTCTGGTTTCAATTATTTGAAGATGAATTGCTAAAGAATTGTTAAGGCTCAATCGTCACAGAAGCAGTGCAAGAGTATTAGATGATTCCACAAAATAACTCATCAAGTGTAAACTTGGTGAAATAAAAATGCCCAGTTGCCCCTGCAAAACTCAAGTTTTGTTAAAATTCCTGTTTGATCCAGTATATTACCTTTTTCCCTCTAAGAGCATCAACACGTCATATATCAGCCACTTTATGTTCATGTTTGTTCAAAATATCCTCATTCATATCTTTATGGCATTTGAACACATTGGACCGCCTCGTGGTTGTGCCTTCGTCGACGCTTGTTTGACACCTTGTGGTCGCGACTTCGTCACGCCTGTTCGAGCAGTGAGGGATAGAGCGCGCGTTTCAAGTCTTCGTCCCGCCGCCGACTTCGTCGACGCCCACTACCACGTCATGATCGGCATGGTCGTGAGGCATTTTACGGCCACTTGGTGGTCGCAACTTCGTCGGCACTTGTTCGACCACCTCGGGGTCGTGGCTTCATCGACCTCCATGAACATGTCATGATCGATGTAGTTGTGGGGCATTCTACGACCACCTCGTGGTCGAGGCTTCGTCGCTCGCATCTACACACTGCCCAAATCAGAGGCTCGTCTTCGACGGGCGGCCTCGGCTGTGTCAGGGGACTTCACTGCCCTCCTCATAGGCATTGCCTCGGAGGGACGACCCGACCCCACGACTATGGCTCTATCGCCGCCCGCGTCAGAGGCAGGACCTCGACGGGATGTCCACTCCTTCGGCAGGGCCCGCGTCGACACGCTGCCACGTTGGAGGCTCATTCTCGACGGGGCGGCCCCAGCTACATCGGGGGATTTTGCCATCCTCCTCGTAGGCATTGCCTTTGAGGGGCGGCCTGACTCACGACTACGCCTCTACGTGCCGCCCGTGTGCGAAGCACGACCTTGACGTGGCGCCTTCGGCTCTATCGGGGGACTCCATGACCATGTCACGATCAGTGCAAGATGAATCCTGTTCCGGTAAGTTGGAGCGTCCGAACCCCCCGGGGTTGGAGCTAGCAGTTGCATCAGCTCGCCCTTCGAGACCTTCGTGCTTGCTGTCGGGGAGGGGGCTTAGGCAATTGGTCACGTCAGCTCCCCTCGGGACCTCTGCACTTGCTGTCGATGGAGTACTGTCGTGGGGGTGGCCCAACTCTTAGCTACTTGGCATTACAACTGGCCTAATAGTATAGGAATATATGTATAAAGGAATATACCAATGTACCCTCATATTTTGTAATTATTAAGGGTAGGATGGGAATTTTTCAATTCCCATCCTACCCATTCATGTATATAAAACCTTAAGAGGGATATGAGTGGATCAGATCCACTTATTTTACACTAGCTCTTTCTTTGTTGATCGGCTCTAGCTCTCTTAGTTCCATATCCCTAAGGGGAAAGAGGTATCTTGTATTCACTATTGTGCTCATACCATCGGCTCTAGCTCTCTTAGTTCTATATCCCCAAGGGGAAAGAGATATCTTGTATTCACTATTGTGCTCATACCACAATAGCTTCACAAGCCTCATTTGGCGGCATTTATTTTTTGTTGTAATGATAAAATAATAGATTATTTTAAAAAAAATCTCCACGTGAGGCCGTCCAAGCAGAAAACACATATATGGTGTAATCCGTCTTTCAGCACGGAAAGCGAGCTCGCCCTCGCGGAACGCGGAGCCATCGCTCATCCGGCCCAGACGCTGCCAAGCCGCACCATGCCACAGTACTCACCAACCTAGCCCGAAGAGGCGGCGGGGCCACCAGTCAGCCACGTCGCGCATCTCCCGCCTCCTTCGCGATCCCTCCTCTCGCTCGCCTCCCTGCGGCTCCATGGCGGCCACGCACCTCCGCCGCGTGCTCAACCTCCGCCGTGTCCTCCTCCCTTCCCGCCCTCTCCCCGCCAGCGCCTCTGCCCTCCGCCTCCTCTCCACCTTCACCACCACCGCCTCCCAGCAGAACATCGCCACCGCCACCACCACCATCGACCTCTCCTCCGACGAGAGCCGCCGCCGCCTCATCAACAGGTCCTAGCGCCTCTTCTCTCCCTTCTTCCTCTCCTTCCCTCCCTCAACTGGATCTCCACCTTTGGGTCACGGAGGAAAACGGTTCTTGATTGAGAGAATGAGAGGCCATGTTTGCGTGCGTGTATGTGTGAGCAGGCTGGTGTACAGGAGCAAGCAGAGGGGGTTCTTGGAGCTGGACCTGGTGCTTGGGAGCTGGGTCGAGCAGCACATCCACTCCATTGACGAGGCCAACATCCGCGCCCTGCTCCAAGTCCTCGACCTCGTAAGCCACCTGCTTGCCCCATCCCTCGTAATCTAATTCATCTGCTGTGTAATCCTGTTGCTTGAGGTAACATAGATTAATCAGCTAATTGAGATTATTGCCGAATGACGCAGTAATTGAGGTAACATAGCGTAATGTTAACACAAACTGTTTGTTTCTCCTGGTCTTCTCAATTTGCAATCTGTGTTTACCCTTGGCGGAGTCAATTGGTCCCAAACCATTCCACCAGCTTAGTTGTGTTCTGTAGAGGTTAACAATTGTTAGTAGGAACATGGGATTATTGGACTTCACTCCTCACTCCTGTATATTCCATGTTCATACCTTGCAGATACAATTGCTTCTTTAAATTCCATATCTTGCATGCTGCAAGTGCAAAAGTATGTCCATGTTCATCGTTTGCTTTACAAGGTTTTGACAAGACAATCACCTGTATCTTAAGTTCAGGATTTAGTGTCTTGGTTTTACTTCTGCGCCAACCAATCATTCTTACAAGAACATGCCTATTCAGAATGTTGTTTCTCTGCACTGTTATCTGCTTCTGTTGGAAACCGTGACATAATCCACCTGCGCCTAATTTTGCCTTGCTTTTATGATAAACAGGCTGTAAAATCATTATTTCAACAAGAATTGAGCATGACACACAAAATGGCTAGTTTGGTTCAGCATAGCTCCGACTATCCAGGCTGTGTCTGCACGAGTTAGCTACTTAGTCTATTGATCAACAAAATCAGATACCAATGTCAGCCCATCAAGCTTTTGTATTTTATCCTTGACATCCCTCTAGATTAGTTCGTCTATGCATCCTCGGGTAATTGCAGTTTGTAGCAGCTTAAGATACTCTTCCAGATTGTGCAGTGCTTTACCTTTCCCATCTTGATGGAAACTCTCGTCTGAAATCTGATAGAAACACTCTTGTCTGAAATCTGGATACAATCTTTCTTTCGGAACTCTCAAGTATAGAGTGTGTTTCTTACCAGTTGGCATCTAGTGCTATTTTTTATTTTAGCCCTTCACTATCAGCTGCTCAAAAAAAAATCATACAGCCAGTTACTTTTGAGTTTGCTGAGCTTCTTCAATACATTTCTTCAGACTTATGCTCCATTGTTTTTTTTCTTCTCAATTCCCTACTGCTGCCCCCAAAACAATTGTTATGTTAATGATTGTAAAACTGGACAGCTTATTTGATGACCTGAAAAGTCATAGCATAAAGTAGTATGGACTATTGGACTGAGCCACTGATTTGATACTAACATGAGCCATGATTTTCCTTCCAGCCATTCATCTGCCTCAAACAGTCAGACCATATCTTTGATGGATCAGAAATGTTTCATTTTTAACGATGATAGCAATCACACTAAACACTTTGTTATATCTGATGTTATACAGCGTTATTACATAATGTATCTATTGTGCTGCTTCGTTAGACAATGGCTTCGGACCATCCATTGCAAATGGACACAATATATCAATAGCATCAAATTCTACTCATATATTTTATGTCTACAGCTGAAAGGCAATTGCCATGAGCCAATGACAGTGAACCTTCTGGTCCCAACTCCCATGGTCATCAAAGAATCCCTTTGTTCATGAATACTGTTTTAAGTTTGCAGTTTGGTTCTAATACTAGAACTGTTTGATTCTTCAGGAGAACCCAGATTTGTGGAAATGGCTTACCGGTCAAGAGCAACCACCAGAGGCTTTAAATTCTAATCCTGTATGTCATACCACATATCACTTCTTCTGTCCCTCTGATTGCTTCTATACTGAACGAGTGCTGTTCAAATAGGTATTTGTTGCTGTTAAATCGAAGATCACGGATAACTTGACCAAGCACGCTTCTCCAGAGACCCGATCAGCACCTGGGCAGCCATGGGTGAGAGGATGGGATGACAAGAGAGGCATAGATGGACCTAAGTACGGAAATCAGTGATGAGATGCTTGAAAGAAGTATGGCAATTTTATGTCTTAAATAAGTTCCTCTTTGTTTTTCCGCTTGTGTAGGATAATCAGATAATGTAAATCGTGGCATGTGATGTGTCATGATTGAATGATTTGGAGAATTGGAGTGCCGCTGTGGATTTGTGCTAACCATGCTTTCCTTGTTACAATTGATGAAAAAAAGGAACAGTTGTGGTGTTAACGGGTAATCAATGGGTCTCCTTGTTCCTGGCAGTTCCTAGTCAAGCAAGGATGGTGAAAATTCCTAATTGGTTATGCACAAATCACTGGCACATTTCCTGTAATACCACTAAATTGCAAAAAAGAAGTAATGCGAATAATGAAAACAATCCAAGGGAGAATAAAAGGGATAAAGAAGAGTTTTGCCGTTAGACCCATCGGCTTTTAGAAAGCCGAATAAAATTAGCGCTCACAGAGGTTTCCAGACCGTTCGGGGTCGGTCGGCACCGTTTCGAAGTTGGGTTCTCATCATCCGCCAGGAAATTCCATTCTTACTTTTTTACCAACTTACCTGCTACAGTAGAAAATCCCCAAACAGTGTAGGGTTGCCTTTGGACCGAAAGGTCCATGAGGCACATAACCAGCCAAGGATAAATGGGAAGGGCATAAATGGCAATGCACAGAGAGAGCAATGGCCATGCCCTCTTAAGCAGACCAGCCACACAAGCCTCACTTTCATTTCCCTTCTCTGCCAACCATAGCCAAGCAAGAGGCAAAACCAATGTTTTGCTCGACCAAAGCAAAAGCCACAGCCAAGCACCACCCAAGACAAAAATCCCAAGGTAGCCACACCGCACAGAGACAGCGAGGAAGAGGGAACCGGAGGAGAGGATGCAAGGGGTGTAGGGGAAGACGAAAGAGAAGAAGACAGAGAGGAGCAAGGGGACGGCGACGATCTGGAGGCGCAAGACTTCTGGCAACTGTCGTCTCCACACCAGGACATCGTCCACGAACCCCGTCATCCTCAACGCCTCCTCTGGCAGGCCCCTTCCCTCCTAACCTTGACTAAGTAAGGTTACCACCCCTTCCCCTTGTCCCTTCAAACACATCGGCGACGAGCCCATAGCACCACCGTGAGCCCTTGGATGGCAGTGCATGCTCCCCGGCGCACGCACTCCACTAAGTCCCATCATGGTAGCCACCTTAGGCTTTCCAACCGTGCGTGGCTAGGGGCAACGCAAGACGAAAGTAGCAACTAAAAGTAAATGCATGGAGTAAGGGGTAGTAGTAGACCAAACCGACGACCAGGAGAACTGGGTAGTGGCCGGAGGTGAAGGAGGCATCGGGCTCTCGGTTGGCTGCATGCCGTGGCTGGTGAGCCCGAGGGAGGGGCCAAGTCAGGGTGGCAACCGACGGTGACGGGTGATGGTGCAGGCACCGAGCCCTAAGGGCGACGGCCAAAGGCCGTGCCGACTGAACGGCGGCACCAAGCACCTCGCCGCCACGTGCGCGCTCAGGGGAGGCGACGGATTCGGTCCTGGTTGGCCGGATTTGAAGCGAAGTGCGAGGGGGAGGCGGAGTGGCCGGAGGGGAGGCAGCCGACGGCAAGGCAACGGCCAGATCTGGACCTAGCCGGCCGGACTGGGAGGAGTTGCCGGCGGTGCACTCCAGGCCAACGCACCGAAGGCCCCTGCGCTCTGCAATTTGTCTAGGGAGAGAGGGAGTGAGGGGGAGCCATGGAGGAGTGGCCAGCGGTGAGGAAGGGCCGGCACAATCGAGCGCGCCGCCGCCTGGAGGAGCACCAAATGAGAACGAAAGGGATAGAGAGAGTAATGGGAAGAGATAAGGAGGTGAGAGAAGCAGTTCGGCCGGGTGGTAGGAAAAACAAAGAAGAAAAAGAAAAAAGAAGGAAGAAAAAAGAGGGGAAAGAAAAAGGGGGAAGAAAGAAAGAAAAGAAAAGAGGAGAAAAAAAGGGGTTGGTACTTGTGCGATGGGTCCTTAATCCCGGGCATTTTATACCAGAGTCGGGTTATGCGCGTAGAGTTGTCATCGCTCGCTTAAGCACTGGTTTCGTTTTGATGTATTAAGTCGGATTAATTGCTTGTTTAGGTGGAGGTCCTGAGTCGACGCCGTCTACACGTCGCTTCGCTCTGCTTGGTTAACAGACAAGTGCATGATAGAGTGGTAAACTGTAGAGTTTATGAAATATGCGATGTTTCCTTGATATGATGATGCTTATATGGAATTACAATGTTTACATGACATAATGATGTTTATCTATTTATGACAATGGTAACGGAACGGGTTGAGCAGCGATGCCACCCTCCCAATGATAATACTGATGAGAATGCCAATGACACTGGATATATACATTCGCATCACGTGCATTCATGAAATGAGAATTGGGATCCGCCTAGGTGGATCCTGCAAGTCCTACTTCGGTAGACCTCCACGGGAGTGGAGACCCTAGTGCCGATATGGGCGGGCCCAAGAATTTGGGTGAACATCGATGGGTGTTCACTCGACAATACCGGTATATGCAATGAGATGAGCAAATGAGCATGTAGAGTAGTATTGCATTGTACTACGGGTAAAACAATGTTGGGATATATCAATGGAAGTATGAACATGATAATGCATGCGGAATATGTTATGACTGGTAGAATGGTTATATGATTGGGTAGTGTTTATCGTTCTACTATGTGTTTGCTGAGTCTTTGGACTCACCCTTACTTTGTTATTTTTTTAGGTGACTGTTGAGGACGTTATGCACGGGCGGGAGTAGCACATGAATAACTTCACGTACTTGCAGCATTTCACATATCAGATTTTGTTAATATGTTTAATTCCACTAGTAAGTTAGAATAGTTACTTTACAAATAAAGTAGAGTTTACTTAAAAAGACTAGCAGTTGTTCAAAAATATTATTATTATACAATGAAGTAGCACTCTAGGCTCAAATGATGAGCGGAGTGCTACATTCCATTCAATTTAATTATTGTATTAATACACGGAATCTTAGATGCCACACAATGCATCATTGGATCGGTGTAGAAGCAAGCAAGAATGAACTAGCTGTGTAATAAATACAGCAAGCATTGCAACACAAATAATTCTTATACTGTTATTTGGATGTTAATCGTGTGATGCACAAATCACTTATTCCACCTCTCATCATACACTGAAGAACGAAGTAGATCACTCTTTACTTACAAACAGATGAACGAATGAAGGAATAACATGAGCTTACTTTGGGATTATGGTACATGTGAAAACTGCACAAAAGAGATCTTTCAGGATGAACACGATGCGCCTTGTAGCACGAAATCTTCAGAGAAGGAAACATCAGTTCTGACATATTGAAGAGCCTAAGAACCAGCCGAAGCTTGCTGGGCTCGGATCACCATTTCTTCAGTAGTAGTTCCTATAATCTCATTTGCACGCTTCAATGGAACGCATACGACTCTCCCGATTGAGTCCTGAGTAGAGAAATTTATTGGAAGAATCAAGAACTCTAGAATCGATTAAGGGTTAGAGATTTTGAAGTGATCAAGTTCGAACTACATATTTAAATACAAGCACTGCTCAGTTATTACATAAAGATACTGTGGAACTACTTTCGCATTAGTTAGCGAGGATAACTCAGCTGAGAGGTTAATTTTACTTGAGTGTGCATTATTTAAATTAAGAATCTTACCCGAGAAACAATTCCAAGCTTCTCTAGCTTCTTCACAGCATCAACAACATCAAAGTTGCACTCCACACCAAACTCTTCCTTAATGAGCTGCTCACAGCGTAAATCAAGATCCTGCAATGAACAAGTAAATAAAATACTGCAACTTCAGCAAAACTCATGTGTCGAAAGTCCTAAAAACATGTAAGTAAATATGACTTCTTTGCGTAAACTCTCTATTTAATATATTTAGGGGAGGAGCCATCTAGTATAGTTCTACAAAGAAGGTAATGTTTTCCTGAAAACATCTATATTTATAAAGACATATAGTTTAATTAGATGGAAAACATTCAATAGCATGTAATGTGAGGTTGTTCTGCCCATATGATGAAAAGAAGGTACTCACACACTCAAATAATGGAAGTTAGCGAATCTGATGTCGCAGAGAAATTCAGGTAACTTAATTTCTGTAAAGTTTCAGATGAAACAGAGAAAGACCTGTGTAACTAGACAGTCTAGACTACAGGAAAAGTGTGGTTGTGGAGGAAATGTAGTAAAACATAAGGTTTTTCAAAAACATTTATGTCAATGAGAGGCAATAAAGGAAAACAATGGATATGGATAACTGAAGTATGAGATAGAAGTTAGTAGAATGTAGACATGCTTACTTGTATAGTTGCCTTTCCTTGCTCCATCGAAATATAGTAAGAAACAATGACCTCTTTAACCTGCACAGAAGTTTACAATATGTCAGTGGCATATACAGGACAAGTTACAGCAAAGAAAAGACCTTAGCGGTTCCATACTTCTTGCTGGATCACATCATCGCATAAGTGCAGAAGTGTTCCTTTCCCACTATCAAGCTGCTTATCATACATTGATTTTGTAATCAAATTTTGGTAAGTTACCATATTAGCCTGAAATCTGTTTGACAAGAGACACATTTATCTTATATTAGTATCAGGAAATAGGCTATGTTGATACACAAGTGATAATTATTAAATGGTATGTGATCGAAACAAATTCTTCTGATGGATACTGTTAAGTTAAATCACTTACGTGAAGTAGATTTTAGCACAGTATCCAATCAAACCAGACAAGATAGCTATTACAACCCATATATCAGCCTTTGGCATTTCAAGAGAACCTACTAGAGTGACCTGAAAAGAAAAAGCTATTCAGATGGTCAGAGATTAACTCAGTTGCAGTAAGTCTGGTATGTAAATCATCAGACACATACCAAACCAATCACAGCAGAAATAAGAAACTTGACCCAATCCATTGGCGTTAAACTAGGGTTCTTCTTCTCTGGCTGCAGCATAAATACTATCGTCAGGTACCCACGAAGAAAAATAAACAGAACCTGCCAAAAAAAACTACTGAAAACACACATAAAAAATGCACTTCAGGCAGCCTATATTACCAGAACTAATTCCATATCAGCCATGGGAATATTCTTGAAATGCTTTACAAATATTCCTCGATCCGGCTTAGTTCCTGTGCTAGCCTTCCTGTAATGACTAAGCAATTATGTCAATGTGTCCACAATGAAGATAAGAAATTGCTTCATCATTTAAGCAGGAACGTGAAAATATGATTCGCAGAGGACCTATACACCACGATCATCCTTTCAAATGTAGGCTCTTGAATTGTCATTTGTCTTAGTAGATTCCTTATGCTGCCGTAAAAAGGAAAAATGCACATTAGATAGTATGTTCAATTTTAGTCTACAAAAAATTACGGTGAGGGTGAGCCCTAATATACAACCTCAGCTCCATTTTTTCTAGGCGAATGCGCTCAACATAGAGGTCTGGTTCTTCTGGCTCTTCATTAACATCAGTCTTCTTTGTGTCCTTTTTGGACCTCAATTGCCGTTTCTTAGAGAACAATCTATCAATCCTGTCGTTAAATCAACATTGCAGCATTTTGATGCATTACCATTTTAAAGGAAAATTTCACGTTAGCAAAGAAAAACATGAAGTTGATATTGGGTTACTATCGTACCTTGTGACTCTAAGCAATGACCTCCAAACTCGAGATATGATTACATCCACTTTTTCCAGGAAGAAGTAATCAGTTGTCTGGTCGATTCCAATGCCCCGACGGAAGACAATATACTACAGGGGTGTGGTGGTTGTGATAATAATTGATATAAAAGATTATGCAGAACTGGAACGAGTGTCAAATCTAACTTTGACATCCTCGTGAGTTATGGGTAGCAAGGAAAAACTGTTTATGAAATCATTAAAACAAAAAAAAACTAGCTTCTTCCATTTTTATTTTATTTGGTTTGTATAGATGTGGCATACTGGCATCCTGTTCATTATCAGCAGTGTAAGTGTGTAACAAGAAGTAAAATGTACAATTTGTGCTCTTTAAAACAAATGATGGATACATCTAAAAAAAGAGTAAATGATGGATACCTTATCAGCGAATGTTGGTAGATTATCATGTGGGTGCTCCTTAAAGTACCTTGTCAACAATTTCTTATCCACCTATAATGGTTAAATAAACTAGTTAAGCAAGTGAAGTAGATTCTCATGTGAGCGTACATTGTTATGATCCTCCATTGAAAATGTTACAAATGTAGCTTCAGACCTTGGATTCATCAACTTGGATTGGAAGGTTCAAAAGATACTGACCAGACTGGGCTACTTCATACTCTTCATCAGATAGCAACTTGAAGTTGCTCTTCTCCATTATCTACTTGAGGCCACGAATATATTTGGAAACAAAGGGAGTATTAGTTATTGTCAGATAAAATCTCACGAATCACATATAATAGTATGAGAAGGTATATATATTGGGCCAACCTGAAAAATGTACGTTAAGAAATTGAGTTCAAGGGTTTCAATCTCATCTGATGTCAGGCTCTGCTGCTCCAGACTCTTCTCACCATTGACAGGATCAAATAGGGCATACAATTGCTGAATCACAGCACAAACATTCAGCTAAAAGAAAATTTGACCAACTGGGAGACAGACAGCTATAAAGTAATAAAAGAACAGAAGAGAGGAAGGGGCCTACCATTAGATCCTCAAATTGAAGAAGATACCAAGCACGGATGGTGTACTCCACCCTCCTACATAGCTTCATGAACGCGGCACGGTCATTGTCATGCTCTGAAGAGTAAATCCGGAGCATGTGTGAATTTTGGGAATTTAAATGAAATCACACCATTTCAAGTCCACAGTTCTATATATCAGCTCTTTTTGAATATTTGGCAAAGGCGGGCAGCTGCCCATATTGCTCAGCTGAACATTTCCCATCAGGATTTGACACATAGAGAAAAGTATAACCAACTCAGATATTTTTTTTGAAAAAAAAGGAGACATCGTTCACTCTTAAAATAAAAATTCAGGATTACCAATTGATCCATAACCAATGCAAGCATGCAACAAAACTGGAAAAAGAGGTCATGTTTTCGGCGAGATAGAAACGAAAGGATTGCGTCAGAGATCATCTAAAAACCAAAAAGGAACAAAAAATTTACAAAAACACATATGCCAAAATTTAAATAAACAAAACTTAGCCATGATCCTTCGTTTAATACGGGTAGGAAAACATGGTATCGGTAACTTCAACTACTGGAACAACAACAAGAAGATGAATCTTCAGAATCACACCATGGTTTCCTCCTCAAGAACCTACAACGATCGCGGCAAACGTAGCTGTGGACGGAATAAAACCAATGCCCCGTTCTTCCTCAGCAAATTAACTAAAACTCGTTCCGATTAACGCCCCTAGGTCCAAATCTACCAAAGTACGCACATCGTTCTCGTAATTGCAAGCAGCCGCTCCAATTAAAAAGAACTAACCAATGATCAGACGACGGGATACAAGGATATCAGGATATCATTGCCGGTGGCCCAATCACAATACGATCATCGATCGCAGCCCTCAGAACTGCGCCGAACGTAGCAATTTCCTCTCCCGTTTTCAAGAAACGGGAACCCATGGCAATGCGCGGGCAACCAAAACGGAACGATCGATCGGACCCAAGCAAAGAACGAAACAGGGACGGATTGGCAGCGATACCGATGAGGTAGGCGAGCTTCATGACGAGCTTGGGCTTGAGGATGGGGATGACGGACTCCCTCTCGAGCCGTATCACCTCCTTCACCACCCCGTCCTTCTCCTCCTTCCCCTTGGCCTCCATCGCCGCCGTCCCGGGTCCTTGCCCCCTCCCCTCTGCCTCCTCCATTGATCCAAGTAACCGGAACAATATATGGAGGAACCGACCGGAATTCGAGCCTCTGAATCGAAGGAAGGGATGGAGTCGGGTTGCGGGAAGAGGGAAAGCGATCGGTAACGCAGAAAGAGAGAGGGAAGCGCGGCTTTTGTGGGTTGTGGCACGAGCGGCCTGTTGTGTTGCCAACCCAAGAAATTTACATTTTTCATGTTCTCAAAAAAAAAAAAACAAATTTACAAGTTCCATCTCTCGTTCGTCCCGTTATCTCTACTAATATAAAAGAAGAGTTTATCTGTTCATCACCTCCTTTTTATACTTTCATGAGAATAAGATGTGACTCATAATAGATAGTATAGATCAGATATGCCAACTGATTTTTTAGTGAAAACTTTTAAGTTCTACTTCGAACATAGGAGTGCTGCAAGAAAGTGTTCAAATATTCTTGCATAAATTAGAAAATCCAAAAGAAGCCTACGTTTCAATTTTTTGATTAAATCACTTGGCATAAGATAAATTATTTTGAGTTTTGAAAACACGTTGTTGAGAAAAAAAACTTTCACATAGTATGATATTTGAGATAAATTTTCAACCATACGTTTGATTATATCTATTGCCTTTTTTAGATATCGTTGCAATGCATAGACACCTTACTAGTAAACTTATAATGTACACGTAGTCGGATATATGGTTTCTCACTTCTCAATCTTACTGTTTTTGGGAAAAAAGAATTGCCCTTTTCAATTACTATTATCATCCTCCAATCAATCTAAAAAGAAGAAAGAATGGAACAGAAATGCATAAACAAAGTCATGACAATACATCATGAATTTTATAGAAGTTTCACAAAAAATCACATGTGAGAATTAATTCCCATAAGAACTATGAAAAATTTTGTAACACCCTGGTCCAATCTCTGAGCTTAGAATGCTACCACTACTATAGAACACTCCAAATTTAAACCATCTAACAAAAATCTTCTCGACCTAGTCCTCAACAAAGAACTAATTCATAATAAACATGACTGGATGATCAGAGTAAAAATAAATAATTCACAAAATAAAATTTAGGTCACTCGCGTCCAAGAACGCTCGAGACTACGAGCTCAAAAATGCTCAAGACCACGTGCCTAAGAATGCTCGAGATCCTATGCCCTAGAATGCCTAGAACCCTACGTCCGGGAGCAACTTAAACTTGCAAATAGAACATTGTTGAGGAAATATTTGTTACCATAAAAGTTTTCTAATGTTCATCATTGGTTTACGAGGGTTCTATGGACTAAGTTTTAGATTAACAAACTATTTTATTAAGGCAATGTTAAGGAAGATAAAGGTGATGCTTTAAATCATTCTTATTGGATGTGATGTAGAAGGTCCTATTCCCACCCCCATGCATATCGCCATCAACGGTTGCCTAAAGTAACAACAAAGCAAGAGTGAATCTAAGACTAAGTATATAGTAGAACGATAAACACTATCATAAGCATAAGCATTAATCTAACCATATCATTTTTCCAATGTTTCAACATAATCATAAGCATAAACATAACTATATCATGTTTCACATCCCAACATAATCATATCATTTCCGTCATGTCTCATCATCATCTCTTTCCATTAGTGTAATGAAAAACTACTCTACATACTTATTTGCTCATCACATTGCATATATCAGTATAGCTAAGAGAACACCCATTGATGTTCACCCATCATAAGCCCGTCCTCGTTGGCACAATGGTCTCTCCACTCCCATAGATGTCTACTGAAGTAGGTCTTACATATCCACCCATGATAGATCTTTCTCTTTCATGATATGGAAGTGCACATGATGCAGATGCTTATGTTTCATCGTCATTAACATTTAATATCATCATCATCAGTAGGTACTCATTATTATTTACTATGTTCCATCATCATTATCATCATCATCATTAGATAAGCAACATCATATAATCATCAGTATGTAATTCATCGCAATAAGCATGAACAATAAGGTGAATTCTTCATATAAAGTAAACATCGCATATTCCATGACATCTACCATGTACTGCTCTACCATGCACTTACCTTTTAATCACGCGGAGTGGAGTGACGTGTGGACGACACCAACCCCATAGCGACCTCATCTACAGTAAATATCTCAACTCAGCATGTGCCACAACAATGCGAAACATCAAACAAAACAACATCGCTCCTATGCATTCCCCGACCTAAACAACCCCCTTTCACCAGATAGTCCCCTCCGCTATCCCATGAATAAAATACCATAACTTGTGGCTTAGATTCCCTAACATAGAAAATCATATATTTTCTGGAAACTACAAAAAAATTATCTAACTTTCTCTAGTTACAAACACAATTTAATTCGGCCATCTACTTGGCCAAAATAACAAATTACTATGACTGCATCCAGCATCGATCAAATTCTGCATAGCAGCCTTCCCAAATCCATAACTTCTCAACCATTCAACCAAATCCCATGTTGTTATACTCTATGAAAATCTTAAATAATTATCTACAATATTCATATTACGGCAAAGTTATGAAATAGGATATAGCTACCGAAAACTTATTCACAAAAAAAGACATCACACCTTGTAGAATCTTAGCAGAGTTTAACCCAAACTACCCACATAACGCTTGCTACAAATGGCATCTACATGAGGACTAGCAAAGGAGAGGAGTTTGGATCGTTACCCCCAAAACGAATGACAAAGATGGCTCAAGCACAAAACCTTCCATTCCCTTCCTCCTTCCTCTTCTCTTCTTCTCTTCCCTCCTTCCTCGGCTAGGCCTACTTCTTCATCTTCTTCTTCTTCCTTCTTTCTTTCTCTTTCCTTCCTCCTTCCCTTGGCTGAAACCCCTCTCCATTGTCTACGGCTGCTCTGGAAGGCGACACGCTACTGGGTAGAGGGGACAGGGCGACTAACACAGGCAGGCACTGGTGCAGTCGAGTGGAGCGGCGTAGGGGCATGGCTAGTGGTGGTAAGTTCAAGGTGGAGGCAGTACTTAGCATGGGGTGATGACGAGCAGGGTGGCGGTTATGGGTGAGGCCAACCGATGGCTACGCTGGGGCACGATGTGGCACGGGTGAAGGCCAGCGAAGCGGAGGTGCTGCCAGATCTGGGGCAACATGGTTGGCGATGGTGTGACCAAGAACGGCACTGCATGGGTGGCGTGTCTCGTAAGGGAGCAGTGGTGGTGCTAGTGGAGTGACCAGTGGTGCTGGCTTCGTGTGACTATGGCCTAGGAAGGATGGCGTGGAGCTGGGGTGAGGGTGGTACTCAGCGTGGGAAGCTAGGGCTGTGGTTTCAGCTTGGCTCCCGCGAGGAAATTGTGGCATCTGGTGTGAGGGAATGATGGCGATGCCAATGCAGCTGCTTCACCGTCTGCTCTAGCTCAATTCGCAATCGCCCGCACCCCCATCCATCACCTTGAATGTCGGACTATGCACACATCCCCTCCATATGTAGTGCAACTTGGTTGGCACTTATGTGGTTCGTGGTGGCTAGCTAGGCCACTGCCACTGGCTCTACTGATTTGTTGGCACTCCCTTGCTTGGTTGGGCTTGGCACATTTTGGGGAACATGGTGCTACGCACAGTTTCGGGTGCATTCTTTTTTGTGGTGGCTTATGGCTACGATAGATGACTTTTGACTCTAGTGTGAGCACTTATGCGAATAAACTAAGTGCCGATAAATTGATAAGCTATTTCAAAAAGGCTGTTCTGATTAGGGAAATTTTTACCGATCGGTTTTCACTGATTTTCAATTTTACTGGCCCCCTCTGGTTGGTTTACATATCGGGCCATAATATTTTGGCCCAATTTAAATCAAAATTCAACCCAAACTAGCCCATTCGGCCCCTAACTACTTTGCCCTAGTTGATGTTATGTTTGCAATTGTGCCTCTCGCCTCTGCTCTACTCTGGCGTTCCCCTATGCTTCGCCCCTCCCCTCCACTCTACCCATCTACTTGGGTCCCTCCCCTCTCCTCTGCTCTGCCTGATCTGCGATGGCCGTCCGTCTGCTTTGTCTGTGGCTCACGCAGACATAGCATGCATGAAGGATGGTGGTGGAAGAGGAGTGATTGGTGTCCAAGAAGGTGGTGGGAGACACGAGGATGGCGGCCAGGTCGGCTTGGGAAGAGGCCATGACGACAGCTTGGGCAGAGCGGGAGAGGCCAAGATGGTAGAGGTGTCGGCATCGGTCTGACTAGTTCAAGAGGATCGACAACGATTGGAGGTATGGAACTATGGTGTATGGAGTATTGGAGTATGGATATGATATTGTTTGATTGCTGTTTTTTATGTACAAATGTAGCAATGATAGTATGAAAATAGCAATTAGTAATTGGTACTAATCTAGTAATTAGTAATTATTAGTAGCAATTGATGATTTTTCATGTACAAATTGAGCAATTATTAATTGGTACTGGTAGTAGAAACTAGCAATTGATTATGTACATTTTAAGCCGAGGTTCACATCACATGTAAAACATCATTTATAGAATAATGGAGGGAGTCATTACCTTAATTGGCTTTGAGTGAAATACATGGTCAAATATCATACTTTTGTCTCCAATAGTAATTCTGCCCTTCATTGTGGATGTGTAGTCGATCTTCACCAACAAAAAATTTTCATCCTTTTCACTGGATGATATTTTTTTCAAACTAAAATAGCTAAATTGACAATTATAACAAATATAGAAAGGTATTTAGCAAATTGAACTTTATGCAAAGAATTTATACTAAGCAGTTAATACTAAGTTTTAGGTTTAATAAAGCCTATTCTTCTTCCACTCATTATCATTGTTTTCTATTATTGCATTTTAGGAGACATCGGGTATGCTTGAAACTATGGGGAGCAAGTAGGAGCTAGCTTCAAGTGCAGATATTGCTTAGCAACATTTGGAGGAGGAGGTGTAACCCAGCTGACGCATTCATTGTAACAGGGAATGTAAAATCATGCAATCATATGCCACCGGAGGCAAAAGAGGAGAGAAGCTAAGAAGCACAAGGTTCAAATGGAGAGTGATATATTGGAATAGATGAATGCATCAATTGATGTGCCCAACAATGAAGATGTACAAGAATAGATGAATTTGAATGCATCATTGAGAGACCTTCACTTTCGGAAGAGTGTGGAGAGGAGGGGTGGGATATATGAGTATGGAGGTGGGAGTAGGAGTGGACCTAGTGGCAGATGCGGCAGTGGAAGTGGTAGTTGTGTTGGGCCAGGTAGTGGTAGTAGCAGCAGCATTCATAAATTATTTCGCAATGCTAGGTCTCATGGTAAAGCATTCGATGTTGACATAGCATGTAGTAAGGTTTCTCGTGCAAAGTCGGGTATACACAATGATGAACATGAAAGCTAAAAAAGTATTTGGCTAAGATTGGGCTAAGTGGTTTCATGTGAATAGTATCCCTAGTAGGAAAGCCAGCTGTCCATACTTCCAAGGAGCAACAAAGCTAACTTAGTAGCCCGGTAAAGGGATGCAGATTCCTAAAGGGCTAGACATCAATGGGCCCTATTTGCAAGGTAACTTTCTAGGGATATAAGGCTATGTGGAGAAAATTAAAGAAGATCGGAGTGTATATAGGGTTACAATCATGTGCGACTCATTGACTAGGCCTACAACTATGAGCATTGTCAACTTCATTGTGTGTTGCAATGATTGCATGCTCTTCCACAAGTTTGTCAATGCAACTGGCCATATGCAGAATTTTTGTATGTTTGGATCAAACAAATAGGTGTTGATGACATTGGTCACAAGTTTGTTGTTCAAATAGTCACCGACAATGGTTCTAACTTCAAGAAAGCTTATTGTGGCTCATCACCGAGTACCCACATATTATTTGGTAACCATGTGCTACTCACATTGTAAATCTAATGTTGAAAGATATAGCAAATGAGATAGAGGTGCAGAATGTCATCAATAGTACCAAGTGAATTTGTAGGTTCTTGTATAACCATGGTCAGTTGCCTGCTGAGATAAAAAAAGATTAGTAAAGAGCTAGTCAGACCCAATGCCATGAGGTTAGGATAGTATTCATCTTTATGTAGAGTATCCACGACAGAATGACAAATTTCAGCAATGGATGGTATCTGAGGATTGGAAGAATAGCACATGGAGTGTTGATCCAAACTATGCTTACACAGATGCCTGCTTGATAAGCAGTGCATGGTTGCTAGATGTGAAGTGGGTGCTAGATATAATGCAACCACTACACAATATATTACGGTTCATCGATACACAGAAAAAGGCCACGATGTTGGGATTTATGCCGACGATGATGTGTATTTTGTATGAAATGGAAGCTCATTTGAGCCCTAGGCGGCTAGGCCAATAGAGATGAGCAAATTCATGGGCCTTGTGAAGGCAATGGTCAAGTATCTTTACAAGAATACTCTCATGATTGCAGGTAATAAGCATAGTGTATTGAATTAAATTATTTGTTACTGCTATCGTCATGAATTTTAATTTTCCCTTCATTGTTCATGTAGTTGCTATACTTGATCTAGAAGTCCACTACAAGTACAGGTTTGGGAAAAATCCAATATATGCGAAAGCATTAAAGAAGGCAATTGAGAAGATTGCACACTCTCCTCAGAGTGAAGTGCAGACACTTGCACAATTTGACGCGTTTTGTTCTTGTAGATGTGATTTTGACAGTATAGGTGCACGACTAGCAGCATCCCAAATGACCGCATGTAAGTGATCATACTCATCTTCATCAATAATGCTTGTTCTCAATTTCACATGCCATTACTTGAATGTTTTGATGTCTTTCTCATAGTTGCATGCTGGTACATGTATGAAGGAAGTACGAACGTATTGCAGAAGAATGCAATACGGATTGTGTCATAGTGCATGTCCTCATGTGAGTATGAGCACAATTGAAGCACATTTGTGTTGGTTCACACGAAAGTGAGGAATAGAGTAGGTTATGATAAGTTGCATAAATTGGTTTATGTGCATTACAATTTGAAGTTACGCCTCCAACAGCAAGAAATAGAATGCCACGAGAGGGATTTGAATACTTGGGCGATGTTAATGGATGTCATACTATATGACCAAAACAACTTCGTTATGGACTGGTTGTCAAGATCGATGAGAGAATCCCAGCCTGTTTTGAATGAAAGGGTTGTGCTTGAAGAAGTAACAGTAGACAAGTCAAGTGAAGCACTTCTCAACAAGCCTCTTAATGTTTGGGCATCAAAGAGGAAACACCCTGAGAGCATATCGAAGCATAGGGCTAAGAAAGGAAGGAAGGAAATGGATAAATATGAGGACAATGTAGGAAGTGGTGATGACACACTAACTCCTTATAGAATCCTAATATGTGAGGACACCGATGGCAGTAGTTTCCCAAATGATGATGGTGATGACAACGCATGTGGTCATAGGAGACGACTAGAAGAAGATTACAACGAATCGAATGAGTTTGTATGTGAGTGTTTTTATGTACTATCTAGTATATATCAATCTGCCTATTAAATTAATTTTATGAAATGTAACTTGCCATTCACTGTTTTAAGAGAAAAAAGGTGAGATCACGAAGGACGATGATGATGCTTGTGGGCGAGGAAAGGTGGCAAGAAGACAAATGATTTTTCCAGTCTTTACTAGAGTAGACTACTTGTATGTTTCATTAGTACAAGTGCATCATTTTTACTTAATATTTGAATTTTACCATGTATTTAGTCAGTGTACCCATAGATAGCCTGTGAGATCATATTCATCATTCTTCAATTCTTTGAGCAGTAGCACTGTCTCAAGACATATTTAGAATGCTTAAGCCTGGCCTTCAGTCAATTTGCAGTTTACGTTTGTTTGGGAACATTCACTTTTCAATTGTCAGACTTATACAATATTATCAACAGTAGTTCAATAGATATTTGAGACTTATCTGGTTTTTTCATGTGGAAGGAATCTATTGCCTATATCTAACTGCAGTGACATTGTCAGTGTTGATGATTACCACATGCAAAGCATAACTTAGTGACTAGAAGAATGTACTACAGCAATGCTTAAGAATCTAGCTAGTAGTCGGAGGCTTGGAGCTTGATTGCAGTTTACACATAGCCTGCAACTTGGCATCAATAACCGTTTTCTGTTCATCTTGTGCAGAGTTTTCTGTTTTGTGATTTTATCTAAAAATGAGTTGTTCCTAGCAACGTTATCCCATGACACTTCACCGTTATTGATCAATCATGTATGCTTGTCTTTGAAGGGTCTGGGTCTGGCAATTAGTTCAATTCACTAGGTAGGATACTTAGCTTCTGGCGAGTTTAGAGCAAGGCTTTCGTGGCAGGAGGATCTGTGCAGAGTTTCCTGTTGTTGGCATCTCGCGTCTTTGGCAGGTGGCGGCTGAAACTGGAAGACTCTTGCAATGCGTTCCTCACTTCCTCTAGCAATGTATCTGTGCATATGGACCTTTGAACCATTAATTTTTGTTTTGCTCTCTGAAATCCAAATGCTTTGCTCTATGGCATCTGCATGCTTCTGCTCTACATAGTTTGTATGAATGTGCCTGAGAATATCGGCTGAATTTTTACCTATTTTTCAACTGGCTTTTGGCCGATTATCAGCGATATTTGACCGGCTTCCATTTAAAATTTAAATTTCATTTGAACTTTTTTACCCAAAATATTTTGAAAAAAAATTCAAAAATTGGATTTGCCGATCTAACCGGACCCCTTTGCCGATCTAACCGGACCCCTCCGGTAAAATTTCAGAAACGGTAATATGAACTCTGGTCTCATTAAGCTACATTGCAACGGCGGTAGGGTAGTTGTTCCATTTATTTATTTGAAGAAAGTCATAAGTCATAAGCTGAAAAGAACGAGACCTTCGACTTTGATAGGGACATTGGTTTGAGAAGGCGGCCCAATGAATCCGTGTAGTACGTGCGCCTGGTCTAACGGGGGGGGGGGGAGTTAATCAAAGAAAAAAGGAGAAAAAATCTACACCATTAATCGTAGTGGTCCCAGATTATAACAATCTAGATTAAAAGAAAGAGTTCATATTAAGCACAATCCAAATAATAACTAAAATTTGGAAAAAAAAAAATAAAATTACTAATTTGATTTACATACACATTTCTAAGTAAAATCTCTAAATAAAATAATTCAAAATAAAAATTAAACAAAAATTAGCGATTGAATTTGTACATGAATTCTAATAAAAATAACTAAACTTCAGAACAAAAATAAAATAAAATTAGTAATGTGGTTTTGATATGAATTCAAAATTAAAATATCTAATTAAATGTAAATAAAAATAAAATTAAAAAAATTGCAATTGGATTTGCATATGAATTACAACTAAAAAATTGAAATAGATAAAAAATACAATTTGTAATTTAATTTCCATACAATTTTGAAGTAAAATTCTTAAATTTCCAAAATTCAAAATAAATTAATTAAAATTAGTAATTTGGTTTCCATATGACTTACTAAATAAAATCCCTAAACAAATATAATTTAGAACAAAAATTAAACAAATATTCAAAATATAACTGAATTTCAGAAAAAATATAATAAAATTAGCAATTTGATTTCGATACAAAACCAAAGTAAAATCCTTAAATAATTGTAATTCCAAATTAAAAAATAACCAAAAATTAGCAATTGGATTTTTATACAATTTTATCAAAAATTGAAATTCAGAGTAAAAAAATAAAATTTCAATTTGATTTCTATACAATTGCAAAGTAAAATCTCTAAATAACTAAAATTCAAAATATTTTAAATAAAATTAGAAATTTAATTTGTATACAATCTCTAATAAAAAAATAAAATTTTAATAAAAAATAAAAGTTATAACAAGGATAGCATGAATAGCATCGAGGGAGATAACGAAAGAGTTGCAATGGCGTCGATTTGTTTGACAAGAAGATGTTGACCCATCTGGAAGCAAAGAGTAGAGGTGATGGCCCGGGAGATGAGGATAATATCGTGTTGTCCACTTAGCCGTTCGACAAGAAAAATATCGTGCTACTAGCTAAAGTCGTTGAAGAGAAATGCTAGAGTCAAAGGAGCCAAGGGTCACAATAACGAGTGGTCAGCATCAATATTACTGAGGAATTCAGTGTCTAAATAAGCTCAATAATAGTAAAGAGATGAAGTTTTGCATTAAAGATAAGCTATAACGATATGACACCATCAGGTAGCTAGAAGCGTGCCATCCTTGGTGAGGAGGACGATGTCATCGACGATGATAAGAAGATTCTCTATATCATTAGATAGCGACTAAAGTAGACATATCGACATCGGTGAAGGTGTGAAGTCACTATGGTTAGTGAGAAAGCCATAACATTGAGGTAGTCAATGTCGAAGAAGAGGAGCAATTGATACAAGGAAAGAGGGACATTGAACACGTATAACATCACGCATATTTATATCTATGCATGCATCTGTATAAATAGAAGCAGAGGTGTACAGAAACAGAGATAGCACAACCATAGAGAATAGGTTTAGGGCCACCCGTGAGGGTGTGACCGTTGTCCTTGGTAGGGATCAACGATGATTGCACATTTACGCATGTTTGATGTTGCAATGGTCAACATTAAGCAACAATTGGAGAAAAATAGAAAGTAACTATATGGTGGAGTATTGTGTTGGAATAGGTAGCAGCGAAGAGATTGTATTGGAATTGGTAGCAGTGAAGAGATTGTATTGGAATTGGTAGCAGCTAAGAGGGACCGATCAAGAATTGGGCGCGCTGTTGGAAATTGAGGTAGAAATATTGTAGTGGGGAGAACTGATAGAAGACATATGATTGGTAAGGTAGCCAGCGTGTGAGGGATTATAAATTCAAAATAGGTCACCTATGGTGTATCGATGTATGCATGAGCTATATACTCCAATACTATATAAACTAATAAGATAACTTGCCGCACATATAATCAACATATTGATTCGAGATTAAATAGAGATACATATGCATGCATAAATTTTTTAAAAGAGTAACTAATGAAAAAAGAATAGATACATGCAGCTACATAATTTATGCTTAATGAAGAGTGCTTATGTTTTTAAGAATCTCAACCACTTAGTACTTAGTATGTTCTTTGATTATCTTCCATCAAGCTCATATTTCAATTACATTCTTCAAATTATATTTTCTTTCAAGTTTCTATTATCATTTACAATGTTTATGACGTCTTAAAATTTTAAATAACCTATAGA
Source organism: Dendrocalamus sinicus (assembly GCA_036346575.1). Classification (NCBI taxonomy): domain Eukaryota; kingdom Viridiplantae; phylum Streptophyta; class Magnoliopsida; order Poales; family Poaceae; genus Dendrocalamus; species Dendrocalamus sinicus. The sequence continues at coordinate 5,951,437 of CM070672.1, read as the reverse complement.
TACGTAAACATATTCTCAAACATCTAAGTTATATCATTTGGTAGTAAAAACTTTGAAATAAATGCATATCATGTAGCTCTAAGCCGTATACTCTACAGCAGCATTTGCACTATTCTATCTCTGCGACCGCAGGCAGTGGTGGATGCAATTAGGATCACGTGGGGATCAGGATGGTTTTTCTTCTTTCTTTCGCAACTTTTCCAAAGAAAAATATATTGAACATAAGCATGCAGTACTTAATCAGTCCGCAGCTGAGCGACATGTAGCATGCAGCTAGTCTTGGAAGAATAACTTATAAATCTCCATTCGAAGTGTTTCTTCTCCAAACCAGAACTTGTGATGAAGCCCTAGTATGTATTTATGTAGCAATACGTTTACAAAGACAAAAAGATCGGTAAGAATAGTCTTAATCCTTTCACCCACCAAAGGTGATCCTCTCTTTTCCCCCATCTAGTAGACACTGTTCAGGTAGAAGTATAGGCCGACGAGCGCAAGGATCCCGACGGCAATACCAATAGGCAGCGCTTGCCTGCACGGAGCAAAACAATTTTTTTTGTAAAATTAGTTAATTAATTTCTACTCGAAGAAGAAGAGCTCAATTTAATTGTTTCATTTTTTTTCTTCTGAAGTTTACTTACCCCATGGCTTCTTCCTTCTTCAACTGCTCCTTCCTCGCCTTCCGGACATCGGTGGCATTGGCGTTCTTGGCCACCGCTGGCTGGTACGGCCTGAACCTTCTCTTTGGAGCTCCACAAACTGCATCAGCAATGGAGATTAATCGTTCGACAATGAGAAGGATTATAAACTTCATATGGCCATTTCAACCTAACTAAGAGCTAGCGCTCCTATGCAAACACTGGTATGGAGCAATGCTGATGTGCCAGGCACACCAAGTTAAAAGCAAGACTCAGGCTAGGCAAACATGTCAGTGACAAATGTGCCGCCGGCAATTGATACGGGAGTCCCTTAAGAAGCAGAACCTGTACAAGAAAAATGATGGAGCACTACCAGTTTACAACGCAAAATTGAACAGTGCTTGGTCAGTCATCATAAATATTTCACAACTCTTCAATGGCCTGTTGACTTGTTGTCATATACATGCTTATGCATTGCAAGAAGCAAGCTGTAGAAATATTCAAGCGTCCAAAATTAACCACAGCAAGCCTTTGATCAACAAGAAGGCAAGAAGAATCATCTACTGACTATTTGCAGAGAATGCATGAAATCTTTTTAAAAAAAAGAATCACATGAGTTTGGAATCAATCAGTTATCGTCAGTTTCTCACCAGGGCAGTAGTACTTGTCAGGCTGCTTCTCGAACGGAGTCCTGTCGTTGTATATGTAGCTGCAACGTTCACAAGGCAGGGAACAAACGCAAGTCACACACAAACATCTATGAGGAGCATCACAATTCACAATCGGCACCGGCCGAGCAACTCACCCGCAGTCGCGGCAGATGTAGGACTGCTTCGACGCGACGCCGAAGCGCATCGTGATCCGCGCCGCCGTGGCCGCCCTTGCGGCGCGCCGCCCCGCCGGCGCCGGCAGCGGCGCGCAGAACGCCGACCGGAGCTCGAGCCGGCCCGACGGCGTGGCCGGCGCGCGCTGCAGCGATGGGGCCTGCAGCTGCAGGGCCATGCCGCAACTCAGCGAGTCCTTTTGCTCTGCCTCGCGCAAGCAAGAACCAGTACACCAGTAGCCAAGAAGAGGGAGGAAGAAGCTAGCGCCGAGGGGATAAGAAGTGGGAGGAAGAGATGACTGGTGCCTGGTGGCGCTGCCCTTCTCCGTTTGCTTTTCTGGTGAAGTAGGGCAGGAGGGAGCTGGGGACAGTGTGGAAGATGCGTGGCGTCCATGGCGTCCCTTCGCTCGCTATCCCTCTCCCCTGGACGCCAGTGCCACGTGGCGTGCTGTGGTGAGCTCACCAAGACCAGTCGTGTTCTGCTGTTTTTTTTTTAAGGAAAGCTATTCTGCTGTTGGATGGCAAGTGTGAACTATGGATGATGACATTGACGCCTAAGCAACGTCCCGAATACGCCTCCGTCCTTAATTGACGCCTTCGCTACTCTACGCTTTATCTCCTGTTTCCCTAGCTTCTGCTCCAGTGACCAGTTTTTCTCCAGCTATGGAGAGAGTGATGCCTATATATCTTGCAAGACATACCAAGAGGAAACCTGTTGAGCCAAACAATTATTCAAAGCTGCTCCCCGAACCATCCAAATGGTAGCAGAACTTAGGCTTCTCATTAATCATGTTATTGCCCACAACAAGGAGCTAATAATAACTTTGATACTTGCTGCTTGCTCAAGATAAATCATTCTACATTCTAGCACCCTTACCCAAGAACAAAGAAGTTGAGGGCCTCACCCGATCTGTTACCTATCAAGTACTATCTACAAAGATTTTAAATCTGCAAACTTCTTCATCTTTAAAGGTTTTACGATCTATATTTCACAAAGGTGCAATCATTCAATGAACTATTTGGGATTTGCCATTTCGGAATTGGGAGGGAGAGTGAGAGACCGAACACAACTCACCTGGGGATAAGACCTCGCCACAATGCTGTCTGTTTCATACATCCCTGCTCGCCACCCAACTCGCAGCGTCACTTTCCTGCTCACCCGCATCGCTTCGCGCCCTCACTTCACTCTTAGAGTGTACCTGTGGCTCTGATTTGAGAATTGGTTTGCTTTCTCGCCGACTTGCCATCCCTGACTGCCACTACAAGCCGCACGTTCCCTATCCCTTTCCTTGGTTGCCGCCACGTGCGGCCATTTTGGGCTTGCTCTACTGCGCTACTACTCATGCCTTCTATCTGGCCAGCTCCCTCACCCTCCATGTGCACACCGCCACCATGTTGAGAGAGAGAGAGATGAGCCAAGTTAGGATTGTGACTTAGGTGACCGGTTGGAGGCTTAGGGAATTTGGGCTGTGGTAGGTCTGGTAGGCATAGAGGGAGCTTTTGTGGACTGAGAAAGAGAGTTGTGGGTTGAATTGGATTGATTTATATATTTTTAGATATAAATATGTAGCATTTTGATTCAATTAAGAGTGTGTATGTATATATATAATATACCTAGTATATACTATATTTTTTGCAAAAAATAATGGGTGTTCAGCTCAACGCTCATGAACTACAGAGGGACCGCCCCTGCCTAGTCATGGTCAGACTCATCATATCTGTAGAGAATTTGGGGACAAATTAACATCACCTTGCACTGTATTATCCCTCTGAAGAGCATTGACCTGACCATGCATGCTTCAATCACTCAAGCTTGATCGTTCTGCTTAGTCACTCAAGTTGAGAGACTAGCGACCTGATCTTCTAAATGTTCTAATGCATGCCTTCACAACCAAAAAATTGATGGTTTTGCATAATCCAGTTTGTTTCACCCATTCTGGAAAGAGACCATTGGGAGAGACGTCCCTCTGATTTTTTTTCCTTGAGTTACTCGAACTCGGGCTGGCTAAGTGAGACGACCTCACTCTAGCTAGTTGCCCCGGGAGAGCTCCTCTGTTTCACCCATTCTGACCAGAATAGAACTTCCAGCTTGCTCCAATGCTTCACGGAATTTCTACCATTTCATACCTGAGAACAACAATAAGGCTGGTAACTTTGATTTTCTGCAGTGGATAAGCACATGGCCTTGAGCATGATCTTGGGATTGTGTAGTGACCTCATCGCTGGCGACCAAGGATTCAATTCCCTTAGCACAAATTCCGGTTGAACTCCAAACCTCACAACCTTGATGTAGTTTTCAGCGCATTGGTTTGACAATAGCGGTATAGTTGGGAAATGTTGAGAGGATTACTGGTCGTCGATCATGAGGCATTTCGTTGACCACCTGAAGTACAACACCCACTGCCTTAATTGGCGCTTGTTCAGGAGGCCATTCACGGGACACTTGATATGATATCTTGCAGTCCGCAATCCAGATTGCTCCTTGTTGTCGACTTGCTGACCGGGGCCATGTAGTGTCGCCTTTGCCTTGCTGTTCTTGTTTGTCATTCCATCGGCCATGTAGAGTGCACCATCGAAGCCCTTGAAATCTCTGAATTTGTTGAGGCCGCTGTCACGGAATGGCATCTCTCTGAACAAGTGTAGCGTAGGAACGGCTCCATGCGTTCTCGAGTACAGGCGTACAGCCAAGCACTGAAGCACAATATCCACGGAGGTCATTCCATCAAGCACCCTGTGAGCATCAGTTGCCGCTGGACTTGGACTTTGCAGGTTGCGCTCGGAGTGTGCCGTGTGGTGGCGCTTTTTGTACGGATAATCCATTTTTTATTCGAAATTACATAAATATACCCGCGGGAAATTTTTTTACAAAAATAGGCTCCAGTCGCCGAATGGTTGGGTGACTGGAGCCTATCGCCAACCGCATCGCGGCGGTGGAGAGTCTACCAACCGTTGGGCGATTAACTCCAGTCGCCCAACCATTCGGCGATTGCAAATAAGTCGCCCAACTGTTGGGCGACTGCATATCAGTCGCCCAACCGTTGGGCGACTGAGGGTGGATATAAGGCCGCACTCGGCCGCCGACCGACTCGTCCACTCTCTTCGGGGCGCAGAGAAAGAGAAAGAGAGGGAGAGGAGGAGAAGAGGAGGGAGAGAAAGAGAGGGAGAGGAGGAGAAGAGGGAGGGAGAGGAGGAGAAGAGAGAGAGAGTGCGCGATTTTCGGGTAATTTTTGTGTTATATTTTTGTTAGTGTAGAAAATTAGTTTAGAAATATAGTTAGTGTAGATAATTTAGTTTAGAAATATAGTTAGTGTAGATAATTAGTGTAGATAATTAGTTTAGAAATATAGTTAGTGTAGATAATTAGTTTAGAAAATTAGTTAGTGTAGATAATTAGTGTCGATAATTTAGTGTAGAAAGATAGTTAGTGTAGATAATTTAGTGTAGAAAGATAGTTAGTGTAGAAAGATAGTTAGTGTAGATAATTAGTTTAGAAAATTAGTTTAGAAATATAGTTAGTGTAGATAATTAGTGTAGATAATTAGTTTAGAAAATTAGTTTAGAAATATAGTTAGTGTAGATAATTAGTGTAGATAATTAGTGTCGATAATTTAGTGTAGAAAGATAGTTAGTGTAGATAATTAGTGTAGATAATTAGGGTAGATAATTAGGGTAGATAATTTAGTTTAGAAAATGTAGTTTAGAAATTTAGTGTAGAAAATTAGTTTAGAAATATAGTTAAAAAATAGTTTAGAAAATGTAGTTTAGAAATTTAGTTTAGAAAATGTAGTGTAGAAAATTAGTTTACAAATATAGTTTACAAAAATAGTTTACAAAATGTAGTGTAGAAAATTTAATGTAGAAATTTAGATGTAGAAAGTTTAGTGTACAAATTTAGATATAGGAAATTTAATATTGAAATTATTGTATAAATTTAGATGTAGAAAATTTAATGTAGAAATTATTATACAAATTTTGCGGTATGACTCGTCTTTGGGCGTGCCTCCGAGTGGCGATGCTACCGTTGGACGAGCACGTGGACCGCTCTCATCGCGCTTCCGCCTAGTGCCGGCACCGGGAGCACGGACGAGCCGCCTCGGTGGGAGTGGTCGGACACGCACACCTCGCGTGGCACGGGACTCGACCCTCGTTGGATCGCCAGTTTGCACTACTCCGGCGTTTAGTGCGACCGTAAGTTCATTCCGTGCGACCTTCACTTTGTTTGCGGTCGCGGGATGCGGGCTACTCCTCTTGCCGGATGGTGCAGGCCACGGACGAGATGCAGCCGGCGGCGGAGGGCGAGGGCGGGACGAGGCGGGCGGGAGCGATCACGACGCTTCCGCTCGACCGTTCCTCGCCGACGGCTTTGGTGGACCGTTGGCGGCCCGAGGCGACACTTTCCACCTCCCATTCGGGAGATGACGTCGACCACGGAGGATGTGTCCTCGCTCCTTGGCCTTCCGATCGCGGAGACGCAGCCTTCCTACCGGAGGCCCTGACGATCGCGCGCCGACCGCTTGGCGATTCGAGGGTGTCGTTCCACCGGCCCTCGGCACCACGTTGTTGAGCGCGCACCCATGGACCGACGGCGAGGTGGCTCACGCATCGGTGCGTGGTTTTTACATTCGATCGTGTCGTCCAACCGTTTATTTGTGGTATTACGTACTAATAAAAACTTGTTTGAATTCAGGTGGAGCGCATGGTTCCACAGGCAGACGATCACCAGGTGTCGCGCCACCTGGAGGCGTACGTGCTGTGGCTGTTTGGTTGGGTGCTTTTCACCACCAGCCATGGCAACTCGGTGGATGCGCGCCTTATCGCTTATGCGAGGGCGATCGCTGACGGCGAGCCCCACCAGGTCAGCTGGGGATCGGCCGTGCTTGCCGCGACGTACCGCGCCCTATGCGATGCGTGCACGAGGATCAAGGCGAACTCGATCCTCACGGGCTGTCCGCTGCTACTGCAGTTGTGGTCGTTCGAGCGCTTAAGCCTCGGGCGACCTGTGCTAGACGACATGGGTCCGTACGGCCCCGAGATGTATCCAGGGGGAGACGTCGACCGGCCGACGATGGGTTCTATCTGGTGCCGTCGTCGAGTAAGTATTATCACAGTCAACTATTTCTGTCTTATTGACGATCGTCATTCTAAACAACTTATATTTCTTGCAGGTACAGTTCGCGCACGTGCAGGTCACGCGGGCGTACCGGGTCTTTGTGGAGCAGCTCGACCGCATCACAGCGGACGACGTGCGCTGGGAGCCGACGTCAGATACGGCGATTTAGGCCCGTGCTCTGGCGGGCTGTCCTCACTTTTTGGCGTGGCCGGGCTTCGCTCACCCGCGAAGCTCGTGTACCTCATCTACGTGGAGGACTACGCACCCGGCCGGTGATGCGGCGATTCGAACTACGGCGGCCGGTTCTCGCACGGTCGGACCATCGATTCCGCGCCACGTGCACGGGTGAGTGATCGTTTCGCTAAATATTTACATACTTACCTCGCGTTCGCAAGTATCTCACATCCGATAATGGTTCTATACGCAGTACGCTGCGTGAAGGGAGTGAAAAGAGGCACCGATCGGTCGTTGAGGATGCGACCATGGGTCGGCGATGGCGGTGCGCTCGACGACCGCGTGGAGGAGGACAGCCCGCACGCATGCCAGGAGTACGCCGAGTACTGTATTTGGTACCAGCCGCAGACCGCACGAGCTCGTATATGTGGTAGACCCGCCGCCACACACGTCGCCGCTCCGACGGACACATACCCTCGCGACGCGCGCGCGACGCCACCTCGCGAGACGTTTCATGTCATTTCAAAGATTCCCAAATGGTAATGTCGTTCGATAATCAACCATTTCATGTCTTTGTGTCGGTCGACGTCGGTTACGCCTATGCCTCGACTCGGACAAGATCGAGAGGCTCTCGATGGTGCGCACCGACCCATGAGGAGGGCATCGGCTTTGCGCGTCGGTGCACGACGGTGTAGACGTATCGTTAGCCTACTCTCCGCACGAGGCTACCGGCGGTCTCCACGCCCACCGCTTCGATCGCTCGTCCACCCGACCAGCGTGTCACTACTGCTCGTGCACCTACGTGATACGTCCTCCACCACCTCACCCGAGCGCCGGGGTTCACCTGGCGGGGCCTCCTACACCGGTTCACTTCACGCCTTCTCGCACACCCGCCTTCCCCACGCAGGGTGTACGCCTCCTCCTACGTCGATGGCGCTACGCACGGGTACGCAGAGGTTCTTATATCGTGTTTATCCGAAGACGACATGCAACACACTAACGTTATTAATATTGCAGGTACTTACCAGCAGCACGGCGTCTCCGGCATCTCCCCAGGCCCGGACGAAGTGGACCAGTTTTTCGCGTCTACACCGGAGTGGCATGGACACTTCTCCGACGTAGCACCGAAGGTTATCTCTGGCAGTGCCCTCCCCGGTGCACCGGAGAACACACAGCCAGAGGTGCAGCTGACTCCGCCCCCGCCCCCGCGGGATAGACACCCTCCTCCTCGTTTTACTTTTTCGGATCGTCCTAACCCGTTGCACCGGAGGAGGGCTAAGCGAGGCCGTATGGGAGGACGCGGGCGCGATAACGGGGCACACCAGGGTGACTAGTGAGGCGACGCTGCAGATGCTATGTATTTATGCATGTAATAAAAAAACATGCGGCATGTTACTCACAGTTATAATATTAAGTTTATTTAAATTTACATAAGTCTATTATCTCTCTCCGCACATAAACTATCTCACTTAACAGTGTATGTATCGATCGTTCTGTACTCAATCTTTCATGAAAAAAAAATTTTAAAACTTTTTGCACACCTACAATATACAATGAACATAAACTTTTATTACAACTTCACCGTATTTTTACCCGCTCAACGTTACAAAATTCACAAAATCTAAAACAAAACACGGGGCTACATGCATCGCCCTACGGGATGGCGATCGCATGCTAGTCGCTAACGGAAGAGCGATCGCATGCTAGTCGCTCAACGGAAGAGCGATCGGATGTAGTCGCTTCATCGCGGCGAGACATATTGTGTCGCGGTCTCGTTGGGCGATAGGTTCCAGTCGCCCAACCATTCGGCGACTGGAGCATATTTTTGTAAAAAATTTTTCCGCAGGTATATTTATGTAATTTCGAATAAAAAATAGATTATCCGTAAAAAAAATTCCCGCTTGCAGAGCCTCGAGCGCTCGGTAAATGCGCCTATCGAATGGGTAAACGTCTATCGCCTTTTGTACGATCGCCTGGTGTTGGCTGTTTCCTTGCGCGGCGTAGCCCCGCGCATGCGCAGCTAGTATCTCCAATGGCATGCGTGTTGATAGCACTTGCAGGGTACCTCCAGACAGGAATGGCAGCAGCGCAAAAAGAACGCCAAACCCTTGAAATAAGCAACTAAAAAGTACTTGTATGTTTTTTCGGCTACGACGAATGGCTTTTGTCTCTAGAATGAGTGCTTGTAGAACGAACTGAATATTGATAAGCTGTTTAAAAAAACTATTCAAATAAGCTGTTTTCAAAAAAAATAATGAAAAAAATCATTTTATTTGTTTGTTTGGGAAAAAACATAAGCCAATAAAAATGAGGCTAATAGGTTCGGAGCAAAAAGGTAGAATCTAAGCATCAGTTTGCTATTCGTTCAGGATAGGAACTGGAGCTCAACTATTCGAAGCCTCTCTAAGTTTAAAAAGGAGAAATTGCACAACTATTTTGGCATTAATTGCATAAAACACCATGTATAAGCAATCGTTGCTCATAACGTCTATTTTGTACTATAATAAATACTTTTACTTGTACAAATTCTTAATGTATTAAATTATAAAAAAATTAAAATATTCGTACATTTATGATTAAGTTAACCCGAATAAATGTGGTAAATTCAAATCACATAAAATTTTCAACAAATTACATAATATTACTATATCGGAAGGGTTCACATAAATTTCGTAATTTTTAGAGCTCGTTTGCTATATGTAAAAACTTGTAAAAATATCGAAATTGTATGAATTTTTGAGCAACATTCGCATCGGATAAAATTACCCAAAAATTATACTGCGAGGTACGTTGTGTCGGAAGGCTGTACATAAATTTTCGTAATTTTTGAGCTTATTTGATATATTTAAAAATTGATATATTTCGGGCGGCAGGCACGGCAAGCTTGCCTTCCGTCTGGTGAGGGGGCGGCAGGCACCTGCTGCCGCGGCAACGCCACATGTCGCTTCGCGGGTGCTGCCGATTGCCCACTGGACGGCAGAAAAGATATTTTTGTCAATACCATCCATATACGACTATTTTTATAAATATGATACGCAATAGTGTCAAAAGTGGCTTTAACTCTGCATAAAACATCATGTATAAGCAATCTTTGCTCATAACATCCGGTTTAACGACTTCTTGGACACTGCACTGCCCTGTTGATCATCCTCTTCACCCTCGAACTGGCGGTGCACACCAAGAAGCAGGGTGTACCTCCTTCGGTACACCAATTAATTGTGATTTTTCTCTGGGTTTTGATCTGTAGGGTTTCAGTTGGACTGGATCCGGGGAGGAATTGGTTGATTTTGATGGGAAAGAAAGGTTAGAGAGAACCAGGGGTGATGAACTGGTTTCAGTCGAAAATTGTGCACCAATAGCACAATGGGATTTATGGGTGCACTCAGAGCACCGTTTCGATGCTTCATCGCGATAGGAACTGTAGATTTAAAATGTACTAGAAAGGGGAAAAAAGTCCAATTTACTTCCTGAACTATCACGTTAGTCCGTTTAATCCTTGAAATTTTGTTGACTTATTTTACCCCTGAACTTCCAATACCAGTTCATTTCACTCCTTAAACTTGATTTCAAAAGATGGTTTTACCTAGGGTCGGAACCACACCTCGGACAAGATAGGATTTAGTCTGGAGTGTGAAAAAATATCTAGTGTACAGCCCGAGTAAATTCAGTTCAGTCTACATAGTATTTTTATAGTTCAATCCAGATAGCCTAGTTCATTATACTACTGAACCTGGAACGTAACCAAATCCTAACTTCATCACAGATTTTACCACCATATCACCTAGTTTTGCCACGTTGGACCGCCATATCATCTCTCTTCTTCCTCTCATCTCTCTCTCGTCCCTTCCCATCAATGGCCTAGGCGCTCAGCACCCGGCCCACCCTCGTGGTGCCACCGCGCTGGTCATTGAGCTAGAGAAAGCTGAATTTTGGACACTGTTAGACCCCTGTGCAATCGAAATTCCGTTTTTGGCCCCCTAACCAAAAAAATTCCAATTTTGGACCCCTCCCGACCGCGCGTCTACCGTTTGCCGCCACGTGTCCCGGTCGTGCAGTCTGGTACCGCACGATCGCACTGTTCACAGGTCGTGCGGTACCAGACCGCACGACCCAGCCGCCGACCGCACGACCCGTCGCCCGAGCGTGCGTCTCCCGCCCGAAACATCTGTTTTAATTGTAGGGTTTACTGTTTTAATTTAGGTGTATATATATTTATGAATATGTAATGTTATTATTTATAAAAAAAATTTATGTGTATATATGAAATGATGTGTGAAAAAATATGAATTTAAAGTGGAGTCCACTGTACTGCTTGTGTAATTTTTTTGTGCAATTTTGAAAATTAAAAATATTGTTTGGTAGAGTACGAACAAAATTTGTGTGAAGTAACGATTAGTGTATTTGTGATTTTCATATATTGCTGACCGTGAGAAATGTGTTGAACTAACAATAACAAATTTCGATCATGGTATGTTGTTTTATTGGAAGCAATTTAATGAAAATTTTTTTGAGCACAAATGTGATATGAACAAATGGACGAAAGGAAGGAAAGTGATATTGAACACGCGGGAATGAGTGCAGGAACCGTAATGATTACATGTTTTGTTAATTTTGTAGTTGTGAATCAGAAAAAAATCTGATAAAATTGTAAAATAAGTTTATATTGATTATATGTTGTAGATGCATAAAAAATTTTGGTAATTTGTTTTAGGAACGATTGAGCGTAGAACGATCGATATATAAAGTGGTAAGTGACTTTTAGGGTTTGGTATGTTTTTAGGGTTTGCAATCCCCGTGATTTTTGTAGGTCTTGTCAATTTTGTAGTTGTAAGCTGGGAAAAAAAATATGATCAGAACTCTGTACTTCTAATGTTCAGAACTCCACCACTAGTCCTAACATGACTTAGGGAATATAACTTGCTGGGTCTATTACATTTTGTCTACTGGGTGTAGCGTAGTTGTTTCCCCTTTTTCTCGCGCCCTGAAGATGGCTCCGCTGCATCCTTCTTCCTGTCACTCTTGGTCTTGAGAGCTGCCTCACGAGCTTGAAGCTCTTCCTCCTGATGTTTGATGACTGCTTCACGCAGACTTAACTGCTCCCGACTCCTTTGCAGCTCATCCTCCTTGCCCTTCAGATGGATTTGGTCCACCCTCACGCGGCGCTCTTGCTCAAGCCGTATCTGTCGTTCCACCTCGCGAGCCTGAGTCATCTTGACAAAGTATTGTCCTTTGTTTTCCACCTCCATTGGCCGGTTCCGTGGCCATGCCGGCGGCACCCGATCCACTCATTCGATGAACTCGCAAGGCTATGTGTGGCGTGGTAGATGTCATGGATCAAGTTGAAAAACGATAACGAGAAACAAAGGATTTAGTTGTCATCGTTACCATGAAGTCGTCATCCAGGTCTGGACACTTGAAGAACCTACGGCCGTAGTTGGCTCGTTGTACTTGATCCGTCCAGACGCACAACATCGTCCTAAAGCCGCAATGGCACTTCGGGCGCTCATGCCACTCCGGCACTCCAAATGGGTCGGACCTCCAGGAAGACATTGTTGTGTAGTAGTATTGTGATGGCTTGAGTAGGAGATGTGGTATAGAAGACATAGGAGGCCTTTATGTAAGTAGGTTATCTGGTGCAGTGGGCATAGTCCATGGAGAGAACGACATGGGAATCTTTTGAGCATAGTAAGCATTCCATTGTAGCAATAAATGTCCCTATGAAGGCTTTTGAGCCTGTAGTCTCGTAATAAATTCAGAGTTTGGACCATTCAATGTATTTGGTACAACGTAGCCTTTTCAGTCGTTTGTAGGAAACAGTACGTTCCACAAAATAAGTGCTACAACATTGCCTTCTCAGAGGCCAGTAATCATAACTGGGCAAAGCTGCCCAGTTTTTTCTCGTCACTGGGCAAAGCTGGCCAGTTTTGTCTTGTCACTGCGCAAAGCTGGCATCTTTTGTCATCTCACTGAGCAAAGCTGCCCGGTTTTGTCATATCACTGCGCAAGGCTGCCCGGTTTTGTCATGTCACTGAGCAAAGCTGCCCCGTTTTATCATATCACTGGGAAAAGCTGGCTGGTTTTGTCTTGTCACTGCGCAAAGCTGGTATCTTTTGTCATCTCACTGAGCAAAGCTGGCCGGTTTTGTCAAGTCATTGCGCAAGGCTGCCCGATTTTATCATGTCACTGCGCAAAGCTGGCATCTTTTGTCACCTCACTGAGCAAAGCCGACCCGTATTATCATGTCCCTGTGCAAATTGTCCTCTTTTGTCATGTCACTGAGCAAAGCTGCCCCGTTTTATCATGTCACTGGGCAAAGCTGCCCTCTTTTGTCATGTCACTGAGCAAAGCTTTTAGTAGTACGCACGCTTTCTTGTCTTCGTTGTTGTGCTGACTTGTATTCTCTTTCAATATTTTGTGTACGTGCAATGTATGTGCTTGTTCGTGCTATCATTGCCTGATGCCTTCTTATTCTGTGGTCTTTGTGCGTGAGGCTGCCCCCACACAGCCTATAAAAGGGAGCCATTCCTCACCTAGTCCCTTGCCTTGTTATCACTCACCTTGTGAATAAGTTGTTCCCAATCTGTGTAGTTTTCTTTCGTGCACACTCCGTCGGACTAGGCAATGAGTCACCTGAGCACCTCTTCATCGGCACCCACGGTGATTTGCCCAAAATGCAACACGGTTGTTAGACGTAAGACCTCACAGATGGCCGCAAATCCTGGGCGGCACTACTGCAAGTGCCCCTATCACTCGGTGAGTAAGATTGTTTCGGGTTCATTCAAATCGTGGTGGCATGTTTAAAAATATTCTTCTCATTGAATCGCAGGATGCCCCCGGTGGTTGCCGATTCTGGGTGTGGGAGGATGAAATGGGCACTAGGACATACATTGTTCGCCAGGAGAGAGTTGTCGTGGGGGGTTGCGACCCCGTCGGGATGCGGCATCGTTTCGGCTGCATCGGAGTGGAAGATAAATTTAATGTTGTGTGCTATTTTCTTTCTTGTGTTTATTGTTATCCTCAAGTTGTAGTGCTGGAGGTTCTCCTCGTGTATGTTGGTAATGTTTTATGCTACGTTGTCGTCAAGCTATTTTCTTTCTTGTGTTTCTTGTGTTTGTTGTTATCGTGTCTTCTCCATTGCCCGTGTTGTCATCTCTCGGTTGGTTGTATGCCTAGTAAATCAAAGAAATTATTGTAGAACAAATAATTTCATAAGCCATGCGAAACACAGCAAACCATGCGATGTCACAATAGCACAAATACAAAAAGTCATTCATCATCTCCTCGTCACCGCCTCGGACGATGTATATGATCCTCTGAGAAGGTGAACCTACTAGGGGAGCGCGGTGCATCGCGAAGATCGTAGTGCGAGGGCTGCGCCCGAGGCGGTGGTGGGTACAACTCTGTGGAGGGTTGCGACGGCTGGTCAAAAATAGAGCTCAGCCATTCGGAGGAGGGGTCTACGTCCTGCTTAGATGGTACAGCTGAAGTAGGCAATGGAAAGTACAAAAAATGTTCATAATGAGTAGTAAAATTACAAGGTATTTACCTGGATACTCTGAAAAGCGGATGACCCACCGTGAACGTCATGGCCTTGTTGCTCCGAGTAAACCTGCATTTTTTTGCCAGTGCAATTAGATGGCTTTGAAATAGACATATTTAGCTTAGTACGTTAGTGCATACCGGGGTATGTGGCTGTCGAAATGACGATGTCGATGGGTAGTTGCGCATGTACTCCTGCGATGTTAAGCCTTCATACGTCTGCCCAAACCATCTGTCCCGGTCATCTAGGTTGGACTGCACGGTAGGGGTGAACGAAAGCATCACCCCCTCTGGTTGGTCCGGCGAGTCAGGGTCGCTCTCTGGAGTGGGCCCCCGTCGGCCTGGAGAGCGCGGTCGCTCCTCCGTGATGACGATGCCCGTAGCAACGTGCTATCCTGTCGCAAGTGCTACAAGACGAACATGTGGTTAGACATAAATGGTAAATGAGTGGATGAACAAATAGTTGGCAATTGTCCAACCGCCGGTCCGATGCGCTTGGAGGCCGAGCGAGCGTAGCTGGGCCGACTCTCGGAGTGGGATGGACGCTACGACGATGGCCGTGTTGATGGTGGTGCTGACGGCGGCGCGGAGGGGGGTGGTGGTCCCTGGCCACGTCCACCACCGCGTGTAGCAACAACGTCATCTCGGTGGCGACCACAACTCAAGCTCCGTATCACGCCCTTGCGTCATCGTGAGATCTGCGCGATCGGCCCGACCCACCGCCACCAGATTTGACTTCCTACGGCGTATAGACTCAGCAGCCTCGTCCTCGATACGATGCAGGCGGTCCAACTGTAGTGAAACAAACAGTCAGTTAAAACGTAATCCTGAACTGTTTAATGACATATTAATCTCGTACCGCTGGTCGCGTGCGTGCCGCTAGATGACGGCTCGACCTTCTGTATAGCGGCCTTGTCAACAGCCTGAAGTGGAGGATGTGGCGGCTCCCCAGTAAGCCTAATGCGGGTGCGTGGAGCGTACCACTCAAGGTATGTCCTATACGTCGCGGGGTCATCCGGCCGTGTCTCGTCCACAACCATCGTATCCGCATGGTCACGCCACATGTCTGTCCACATCCGCTGTGTGGCTCTCCAGTCTTCTGTCGCTCGCCCTCTCCTCGATTGCCTGCAAGTTCATTGAGACATTACACAATTAGTAGGGGCACAGACTAATGCATTAATTAAATTTAGGGTGTAATGACATACCCGTGGGTGATGTCCGCAAGAGGGCGTCCTGGCATGGGGGGACATGCTGGTACAACCCGAACTGTCTCATGACTCGGTGTGGGCTGTATGGCTCGACGCAGTGCGAGAACACCAAGTGGCAGGTCGTCAACCAGTACCTGTGATCCTGCCCGCACTGAGATGACAACCCGTGGGGGGCCGTGTTCATAATGAACCGTGCAGACCATGGCCACCAGACTATGTCGGCCTCTCGCAAAAGCTCGAACCTGTTGTGGAAATCCGTGTACGCACGTCTCGGTCTCTCCCTGGCTCACCTCAACTGACCATGTGTCCAACGTGTACCCATTGTGGGCGCATCAACGGGGTCGTCGCCACCACCGAGGCCGTACAACTGTGGGCTGAGGTCATAAGGGTGCACAACACGACCAAAGGAAGGCCTGCCAACGGGGAAGTGTTCCCACGACCACAACTGAAGGAGAAGGTAGCAGGCGGCTATGACCGGCTCGCTGGCCGCGCTACGCTGCGAGGCGTCACACAAGCCTCGGTATGTGGCGCTAAGAACTGCTGATCCCCAGCTATACTGTGGCACGTGACCAGGCTAGCCATCCACCAAGGACTCCGCTAGGTGTATGTAGCTAGGCTGCACGGAGTCTCCAGTGGTGCTAGGGAACAACACCCACCCGAACAGATATAGCAGGTACGCAACAAAGTGTGTCCGCACCTCCTCCTCATGTGCGTGTCCAGGACAGGTCATGTACCGGCGAAGCCATCCATGTGGCACACCAGCTGCGTTATGCAGGATCGGATGACCGGCGGTGACCAGACGGACCTTCCAATCTGCGCCTTTGGGGTGGCACTACAAAGAAGCAAAGACGGACGGGTAGACCTGTAAGCATCGTGACGTCCTGCAGAGTAACCGTCATCTCCCCCCACCGAAAGTGGAAGGTGTGAGTCTCCGGCCTCCATCGAACGAGAGCGGACAGCAGTGGCCCATCATACTGGAACGCATGCGGTAGATCCAACATGCGTGCAATGGGCAGCAGCCCGGTGTCCCGCAGTAGTGGGATGTACCGCTGGTCGAGACGCCAGTTCTCTCGGGGGCCCCTAAGGACGAAGCAAGGAGGCCCTCGTGCGGCTCCCGACGACCATGCATGGCATCGGTGGTGCTCATCCCAACGGGGGTCTAGCAACTCGAACGCCATGTCCTGCCAAAGAAGGATAACAAGTGAGTCTAAATTTATAACAAAATGTGCAACAAATGACAACATAATTAACAACAAATGTAACGACAGGGAAACGTACGGAATGTACCAAAACATACATAAAATGTGCACACGAATATGACCCACACGACAAGGAAACATATGGAATGTACGAAAACATACATAACATGGTAATATGCACGACATACATACATGGAGCCAACAATGCAGCGTACACCTCCTGAATAATGCATGGTACATCGCAACGCACATAACACATGGAAGCAACAATGGGTACAGCAAAACACTGTGGTTGGTACTACGGAGCGTTGCTTGATGCTGGCCTGTTTGGGCACTGACTGAGGGAGTGGCCAATCGTCTTGCATAGCCTACACTTCGGGCACCGAACACGATCCCCTCGCTGGCTGTCATCCATGTCGTTGCAGATGCGACGGCTTTGTCGTCTTCCACGACCGACATGCTTGATGCATCGTTGGGCACCCACTTTATCTCCCGCCATAATTCCCTGTAGTGCATGTCTACCCTGTAGGAATGGAACTCTGCACTCCAGGTTGCATACAAGTGCTGCATGTCGTAGTACTTGGAGATGTACTGTATCGACGCCTGGTTCCATACAGCGCAGGCCGCGTACACATGGGAGCATGACTTGTGCAGAAGCTGGGGCTTGTTGCAAGTGCAAGATGCTTCATCACCAATCGTGCATACCTGCTTGCGCTCCCCTCTAATGTGACCCATGACATAATTCTGCCTTAGGCGGACCTCAAACTTCCTCCTTAAGCCATCAATGAGCTGAGCAATGTGGGATCGACCCTTCTCCATCTTCCTGTCCATAAAGGCCTGCATGACCTCAGAGTATTGCTTGTTTTCGTCAAGGTGCTTTTGCACCATCATGGCTCTATTCACAAAGTACCCGATGGTACAGTTCCAAGTCTCGGCCACGATTGCCGTGATCGGCAGGGATCTGATGCCCTTCAAGACACCATTGTAAACCTCGGATATGTTGGTTGTCATGATCCCATGCCTTGCCCCACCAGTGTCGTGCAACAAAGACCACATTTCCAAGTCAGGTGCATTGGACTGAACCCATTGTGTGAATACCCCAACTCTTGTGGAGCCCCCCTCCACGGCCCCTGCTTCTGTATGCACATGCTTGGTAGCCTCCTGATCGAGCTGCCTCTACAAGGTGTCGAACTTCCGCTTCTGATTCTGCATGCATAGCTTATTGAACATCTTTATTAGGTCCTTGCTACGGAACCTTCTGTGGAAGTTCGCTGCAATATGCCTCATGCACCAGCGGTTCTTCACATCATTCCCTTTGGAAGGGGCTGCGTCCCGATCTCGCAACGTTCGCAGCGAGCAGCAAGCTTTGCATTGCGGTCGGAGATAAGGCACACTTCAGGCGTTCTTGCACTACAAAGATGCTTCAAATTGCAAACGAACCAAAGCCGCCTATCTCGTATTCTCGTTCTCCACAATTGCAAATGCCATCGAGTAATCGGTCATTTGCATCGCTGCAATCGTGGTAAGGATAGTACCCTTGTACTTGCCGGATAGGAACGTCCCATCTATGGTTAGCACTGGACGGCACCACCTGAACCCTTGTATCGCTTGATGGAAGGCTCAGAACACTCTGTCGAGAATGAAACAATTCAGGCCCTCCGTAGGATGAACCCTCTCCTGCTTGTTTATGTACGTGCCTGGGTTTGATTGTGCAATTTGCTGCAGCATTATTGGGACCAGGTCGTACGCCTCCTCGTACATCCCATACATACGGTGCAGCACCTTTCGCTTCGCCCGCCATACCTTCTTGTAGCTCACTTCGAAGCCCGCCATGTTCGCTACTTCTGCCATTAGAACCTTCGGGGTAATTGACACATCCGCCTAGATGAGGTGCATGACCGTCCGTGGTCACAACATGACCTACCACCCCTCCAGTTGTACCTTCACCATCCTCGTCCTTTCCAGAACTGCCTGTTTCCACCTCCTCATCCTCCTCGCTGCCCTCTTCTTCCACCTGGTCTCCAAGATACTCATGACAGTCAATACGGGCGGCCCACCACCTCTCGTCCACACCTTCGTTGGGCTGGAAATTCTGTGCACGCCTCCTGTCGTCTTCATCACCCACTTCCTCGCCCACATGTTCTCCCGCAGAAGTGTCTTCATGACCGCCGGAGATGAACCCAGGCACTACATCTCCACCAGCGGCATCTGAACCAACCATGGCTGATGATTCTACCCTCTCAACGAACTCGACATACACCATTGGCCTGCCATATATCGCAGCATCAGGGTTGCACACGACCTCCATGTAGTTCGCCAATGAGGCGTCATTGGTCACCTTCAGAAGTTGCCATATGCTCTCCCTTCCATCACCCACCATTGAGGCATAGACTGCCTCGATCCGTAACTTCTTCCTTGCAGTGTGTCGATCGAACGCTGAACGGACACACCTCCGTGGCTCAGACAAGCTCATGGCGCTCAGACCGGGTGCCCGGATCACGGTCCGCTCGCAATTTGACAGGTCCGCCCCATACGGCCCATCACGTATGAGACCACTCCCATAAAACACGAACATTTGTTGAATGTCAGCCATTGCGTACCTACCATAAGTGCATAATCAACCATTTTAGTACACAACATGTAACAATCGTACCATGTAACTACGATTTATTTGTAACTATTTTACTTTCAAATTGTAACATACATCAAATTAAATATTCATATCATTTTTATTTCCATCAAATGACCTTCATACTACGGTCATTCACTAAGCATACTAATTATACAAATTGTCTCTAATGTAACTACTATAAATTTAGCACCTACAAATGCTCCAACATAAATATTTACACTACAATCTTTTCTAACTTTCACTTAATATAGTCTTTATGTAGCTCTACTATAACTTTCTATGACTGTTATTATATTTTAATTCTAATCTACCAAATTTATTTCTAATTTATTTGTACAACCTACCGCACTGTATGAAGTTCTTCCCTAAGCGTACTAATCATATGCTTCTAATCCTGGTACTATTGTTATCACCTACAATTGCTCTAACATAAATATGTATTTTCTCAACGTCTACACACTACAACTTCATATTTTCCACCTAACTGAAACTACTTTACAGTACATACACTACAATACATCATGCCTAACATATGCAAGATTTGTTGTACATACATACCGTATAAAACATTGACATAAAATAACAGTAACACAAGATGGTTTGCTTAATTAAAGCCTAATGACATACATAAAATGATAGTTGCACGGGCACAAAACTTACCTCTTCTTGATGCTTACGAGACGATCTACAACTTTTGTACTTGCCAAATCCGCTGATTCCAAACGAAAACAACTCAACTCTTCCGGCTTTCGCTCCTCACTTTCTTTCACTGCCTTCCTCGCGCTCGCTCGGTCTTCACTCAAGATGCAAATGAGGTTCCTGTATCGTATGCATCTGTTGTTCCAGCCATTTAAACACGCTCGCTCGGTCTTCACAGCCAGATGCAAATGAGGGGCCATGCAACCGGGCTGCAGACGCGTGTGCCACCGCCATCAAAAAATGCCAACGCGCGACGCTTTCGGTGGATGGATGAGACATCAAAGAGACGTGCGGTCGGAGGAGAGATTCTCGCGGTCGGCAGCGCGCTCGCGCGGTCGGAGGGGTAGTCCTGCGGTCAAAAAAGCGAACGTGCGCTCGGGGCTCGGGTCGTGCGGTCGGGCAGAGCAGTCGCGCGGACGGAGGGGGAGGTCGTGCGGTCGGAGACGGGGGCGTGCGCTTGGCGCGGTGGGCAGCGCTTGGCGCTTGGCGTGAACAGTTCGGTTGTGCGGTACCACACCGCACGACCGGGGCGACGTGGCGGCAAACGGGAGACGCACGGTCGGGAGGGGTCCAAAATTGGAATTTTTTTGGTTAGGGAGCCAAAAACGGAATTTCGATTGCACAGGGGTCCAACAGTGTCTTCAGGTCGAGAAAGCTCCCCCAGCCGATCATGCGACACATGTACTTAGGGCCGCACTCTGCAGCACAAAAGGCGAATACTGCCCCGCTGCAGCGCTGCTCCTCTGCAACCCTACTCGTGCCGATCTCTTAATCCGGTGAGCTACATACGAATCCGCTTGTGTCCTATTGTGTTCCACCCGTCACTAGATTTATCCCCCCAATTTAATTGATTATTTTGCTCACAGTGGCCGCAGTTGATTTTCGTCTTCCGCACCTCTGTTTAGTTTTCGTTATTGCTGCTCGTTGTGTATGGTGAGTATCTGATCAATTAAGGCCCGCTTTAAGCTTTTAGCTTCTCGTATCGTAACGGTTGTTGGCTTTTTCTGATTTATTCAATTAGAAAATCTAAAAAATAAGGAAAAAAAATGAAAAGACTATTATATCATCGCGTGACAATAACAAGGAAAAACAAAAAATCAAAATAAGTTCAAATTAAATGGCCGCCTCCATGCCAACCTGCATATCAAAGACCAAAGAACTTTCCCTGCACAAGTTCTCCATAACTTGATCGTCATCAGCACACATACGAATCACATCCTTGTCTATCTATAGACAAAAACCAAATCATCCTCGAACACCAACCAGGTCATCCACAACCAAACATTCCATCACTATCCCAAAATCAGCCTCAGACTTCTCATTATGACTGCTAGCTCAACGAGTACTCGAAAACTACAAGTACTCAAAAATTGCTATCTCTCTGCTCAGAACACCCGCAAACCATACCCTTGTCCATCCATAGATAAGAACCAAATCATCCACGAATACCAACCAGGTCGTCCATAACCTCAATCACCAATGTTCTACAAAAATCCCCTTTCCGACCACTAAGCACAACCAGTCTAACCGCCAAGCACAACCGGTCAAACTGCTAATCCAACATGTACTCAAAACCTACGAGTACTGATCACATGCCACAAGTCTTCGATAACTGATCACAACACCTATGACAACTGATAACCGACCACCGAGTACCAAGCCCCTCCGAAATACGAGTACCAAGCCCATCCAACTACCGAGAGCCTCTATCTTCCGAGTGCTGAATCCTTTGAGTATTGTTCCTCTGAGCACCGTTAACCGATCACCACCACTCACCAGCTAGTCATACCACTGGCCTAACACGAGTGCTCGAAGTACTTGAAGATCATAAGAAATGAAGCACTTGAACCGACAATGAAGTCTACGAGTACTGACTATGACGCCAACGGCAACCGATTGCAAAAGTCTTCAACTACCGATCATGAGGTCTACGACAACCGACTGGAAAACCAAAGACAGTAGACTGCAAAGACCGGGTGACTGGGTTGTCCAGCCAGTTGTCCCTCGATCTTCTTGACAGAGACCGGGTGAGCGCCACCCAGCACGTCACGAAGTACGCGCACCAAATGGCGCGCGCGTGACCACACCATATACTCACGAGAGTTCCAACCGGGTGATCTCATCCTCAAAATGGTGCTTCATGCAGGGACAGTCGGCAAGCTGGAGTCCAAGTGGGAGGGCCCCTACATCTTTGCAGCGCGAAGCTTATCGCCTCGCAACACTGGAAGGACAGACTCTTCGCCACACATGGAATGCAGACAAGCTACGGCGATATTATGTATAAGGAAGAAGGGAGGCCCGCCGCAAGGTCAACACCCTGCCTTTTGTAAATCGCTCGCCTGCGCAAACGGGAGATCAATAAAGTCCACCATTTGTAAAACTTGTCTCGTTCTGTGTAAAGACGCGCGGAGGCAAGCCTACGCGCGCACTCTACGGAGTATAAATAAGACGCGCGGAGGCAGGCCTCCACGCACACTCTACGGAGTATAAATAAGACGTGCGGTCTCCATGCGCACTCTACGGAGTATAAATAAGACGCGCGGAGGCGTGCCTCCGCGCGTACTCTACGGAATATAAATAAGACACACGGAGGCACGCCTCCGCGCGCACTCTATGGAGTATAAATAAGACACGTGGAGGGACGCCTCCGCGTGCACTCTACGGAGTATAAAAAAGACATGCAG
Organism: Dendrocalamus sinicus; assembly: GCA_036346575.1. Taxonomy (NCBI): domain Eukaryota; kingdom Viridiplantae; phylum Streptophyta; class Magnoliopsida; order Poales; family Poaceae; genus Dendrocalamus; species Dendrocalamus sinicus. Next base: position 5,928,734 of record CM070672.1, on the reverse strand, counting down.
TCTCCGCGCGCACTCTACAAAGTATAAATAAGACGCGCGGTCTTCGCGCACACTCTACAGAGTATAAATGAGACGCGTTGTCTGCGCGCGCACTCTATGGAGTATAAATAAGACGCGCGGTCTTGGCGCACACTCTATGGAGTATAAATAAGACGTGCGGTCTCTACGTGCACTCTACGGAGTATAAAGAAGACGCGCGGCCTCCGTGTGCACTCTACGGAGTATAAACTAGACACGTGGTCTTCGCGTGCACCCTGCGGAGTATAAACAAGACACGCCAGCTCCGCTGCCACCACTTCAAAGGGTAGGGGACGGAGCGCTCGGGCATCTACCTCGGCTAGGCGCCAGCTCTGCTGCCACCACCTCGAAGGGTAAGGGACAGAGCACTCGAGCGTCTACTTTGGCTAGGTGCCTGCTCCGCTGCCACCACTTCGAAGAGTAGGGGACAGAGCACTCAAGCGTCTAGTTTGGCTAAGCACCAGCTCCGCTGCCACCACCTCGAAGGGTAGGGGATGGAGCGCTCGGGCATCTATGGAGCACTAAGTCCTACGAGTTGGTTGGGGGTAAGCACGATCATGAAGAGCGATAGGGACACGCACTCCAACCAAAGTTTTTATTGCATTCATAAAAGAATGATTATAGAGATTCAGCAATTACATTTGCGAAGAGCTATTTTTTACAGGTGCCTTCGAGTGCCTAAGGTCGCTACTCATTCGGCTCCACCTTAATATACTTCCGCGTCGAAGTATCACCCGCTGAAGCCCGGGTCGCCCAAAAGTTCTAAGCGTCTTCCGCTCACGCCCAACACCGAAGACGCCGTCGAACCATGCAGTCCAAAAGTAGTAATCGGCCCCTATCAAGTATCTGCGTGGAGCACAAATAGCACGCGTTATCAGAACACTTTGTTCAATTCCACTTTATTCATATAAAGGGGCGAGGGCCATAGAGCGCCAGCTTACAAAAAGAGCGGATACATTGCAACGCACGCCTACACACTAGACCTCGGCATCACACCTGTGGGTTCGCGCCATGCTCCGGGACGGCGGCACTGTCTTTGTTGCGCGTGGAACTTCGTCGAGCCATTGGCCGAAGTTCCCCTCGCCATGCAGAGTCCGCCGCAATGCCACCTTTGCCACGGCTTACCCGATGTAGTCCCAGATTCGCTCGTGGAAGGCCCACACGGCAGGGCGGATGGCACGCATGGCACCCGACATCACCCCAGCTCCGGCTGGCATCTCCAGCCGGGGGTCAGCCAGCTCGTCGATGTGCTGGCATCCTCGGTGGTGGAGTAGGGCGAAGGCGATGTGAGAGGTGACGAAGGAGTAGTGGTTGCCGAAGGCCTTGACGGTGTGGAGGGCAAGGTCGGAAGCTTCTCCGATTTGCCGAAGCGTCCACGTCAGGTCCTCGAGACCGAACGCCAGGGGTGGCACGTCGACGGAGTGGTCCTTGAGGGCATCTTCCAGAGAATGCATAGCATTTCATGCCGCCACCGAGGCGTCCCCAGAGTCCGGTCCCTCTCTCCAAGGGACGCGGCGAGCTGGGCCTTCTCCTCCTCCAGCGTTGCAATCTGCTGGAGTAAGCCGTCGTGCTCTTCGGCCACTGCACACAAGGCCTCCGTCGCTACACGTTGCACCTCCACCGCAGCGTGATGTGCCTCCGCAGTGAGTGTCTGCGCATCGGAGATCGCCTTCGCGCCCTCCATCTCCAGCAGTCAGATGCACTCATCCTTGGCGGTGTGGGCCTCTTTGGCAGCCCGAAGCCGGCCCTCTAGCATCCTCCGCTCGCGGACACGTGCCTCCGGCAGGGCTCGGCTGAGAGCAAGGTTCTGCATAGTGCAGTTGTTAGCGAAGTCCTATATAACGGCATAAATAGTGAGGTCAAGCAATTACCCTCATCTCCGAGGCCTCCAGCATACCCTCCAGGAGCTCCGACATGCATGACAACATGCCCGTCGATCAATGCCAGAGTCGGCGCACTCCGCTACCCCTTGAAGAGCCCGTAACAATCGGAGACACTTGGCCATTGAGCCTCCGTGTCGACGATTTCGAGAGCGCCAGGCGTGGACATCACGTCCTGGCCAGGAAGACCGGGGACTTCACGGCCATCTTTGTTGCTCGATCCTTGGCCGCGTCCGGGAGACCTTGTCTCGCTTGATGTTGACGACGGAATGAGTGAGCAGATCGGAGAAAGCTCCGCGAAGTCACGGTGAGAGAAAGAGTTGTGCCTATCTTTGACATGCTCAGGTGAGGCACGGGGGGTGTTCGCTCCGCCTCGGCCTGGACCGTGGGGGCTTCATCTACGTCGGGGGTGGCGAGTTCCCCCTTGGGTCGGATGGCTTCCCCGTCGGACCCCGAATCTTCTGCGACCCCGATTGCCATGGCGAACCCCACCTTCGGCCGGGAGGGCGATTGTATCCGGGGGAGCTTCGCCCTCAGGGACTTTTGGTGATGTTTCCTCGACCTCGGCGGCCGGCGCAGGCAATAAGGCCTCGACGGCTGATGCGGGCGATGAGGCCTTGCCCTCCTGGGTGTCGGTGCCATGACCTGTTTCCTCGGCGCCGCCCAGGGCCCCCTCGTCGGGGGCAGTGTGCTCCGCCTCCGCCTCCAAGTCCAAGTTGGCGTACTCTGCCATGTTGGACCCAGTGACGGTCGTGCCCTTGGCTTCGGCAGCCATCACCGGAGATACGGCCAACGGGCTGGATACAGTGGTAGGAGACCGGGCCCTACGCCGAGGGGGAGATGCCCCCACCTTTCCGTTGTCGTCGCGGCGACGGGCCCGGCCCGATGTCGGCGCTACGCGCTCTAGCACGGGATGCCCAGAGCTTCGCATACTCGATTTATCCGTCCCAGCTTCACCGGGGCAGTTGCGGATTCACGCAGGTCATGCTCCTTGGCCGTGTATGGCCCAAGGAACACAACTACCACGCGCTCCGCATTATTCATAAAAATTATTATACACACACACACACACACACACACACACACACACATATATATATATATATATATATATATATATATATATATATATATATATATATATATATATATATATATATATATATATATATATATATATATATATATATATATATATATATATATATATATATATATATATATATATGTACATAGCCTATGGCCAAAGAGCTCATGAGGATCGGAGGGCTTGAGCGAAGACACTCGTTTGAACACCATCCTATCGGACGGACTCGCTCGATGCTTCCATCGGCAGGCAAGCGACGCCACTCTGTACATAACGAACTCCTCGGTAAGGTCGCACATGTTGAACCGGAGGGTAATACCGACAAGCCTCCGCGCCCGATGCTCGTCGTCGAATTTGGGCCTCACATTCGGCAAACTATTGAAGGACATCGGTCATCCCGTGCATCAGAGCCCGTTGCTGCTCGTTACGCGGTGGTAGAACCACCATCGCATCCAGTTGGACTCCCACTTCCCTCGCGTCGAGTTGGCGGGAAAGACCTTCGCGCATTGCGGCCTCAGTACGAAGTTAATGCTGCCGAAGTTTGAGACCCCACTTCGAGCTTCTTCGGCTGGTAGCGCGTGTCATGGAGAAAGGCGAATAGGGTAGCGCTGGGCCAGGTACCTTCTGTTCGCGTCGCCCAGCTATATGCCAAGAAAACTATCACATTCGGGGTCAGCTGCGCCAACTCCAGCCCATAAGTCCGCAGGATGTCGCCTACGAAGGTCGTCACCAGTATCCGGAGCCCGGCCTCGAAGTACACGATGAAGACGATTGCCTCTGTTGCCTCCGGGTGCGGCTCCGTCTCGTCGCGAGCAGGCAAGTGAACCGCATCACGGTCCACCAGCCTCTCCTCTCGAAGGAGTGACCGAATCGTCTCCTCTGTCACGAGACTCGACCCTAGCATGCGGGTGCAGCACCCCCACCTTCTCCCTGGCCGTCCATCGTTTGTCGGCCTACGATGGGTCGTGAACCACTAGGTCGTACTCTACCAAGGTCGACGATGAACTGTGCCGGCTGGACGAGGCGTCACTGTTGGGCCGGTGAGCATGTTCTTCACGGCAAGCCATTCTCCCCTCAAAGGCGCACGGTCAAACGTACGGGGGCAGAGGGAGATCGTGCCAGCAGGCGAGAAGAAAAGAGAGCAAAACAGCAGAAAGGGGGCAAATGAGCGAGTGGGAAGAACGCTCGCGTGCTGGCGAAGTGGTATATAAAGCCTTCTCGTCTCCTCCCACAACTAGGAGGTGCAACCGGCGGCAGCCCAACCGTTCGCCTCCCCACGATTGGGAAGCGCGATCGGTGGAGACCGAAGACGTGCAGTTCTCTGACCGCCCGATAGTGCATGATACGCCAATCACGTACCGCCACGTGGCCTGCTCTCTAGGGAAGGAACACACGGCCGTGGATGTGCGATTGCCTGACAGTGCACGACGTGCCAATCATGTGCCTCCACGCGTCCCGCCTTCTCGGGAAGGAACGTGCGACCGCGGTCGCGCGGCCACTTGATAGCGTACGACGCGCCAATCACGTGCAGCCACGCATCCTGTCCCACCCGGAAAAAGCGCACGGCTGCAGCTGGGCAGTCGCTGATACCGCGAGACGCGCTGGTCGCGTACCGTCACATCATGTAGTTCCTGTTGCACGCTTGGCGCCATCAAAGCATCGTCGTTGAGCTACGAGCCACTGGCTACGCTTCGACTTTGGGTCGGTATGGCGAATCCGGAGCCCACCTCGATGTTGAGCCCGCACGATGACTCCGGATCCCACTTCGACTCCATGTCTTTGGGTTGAGTCGGCCCTCTGATTCGGCCTCTCCGCATCCAGCCTCGTCTGTACGTTCGCGGAGCAAGGTCGGATGACGATTCAGCTTCGTCCTGATGGATCGGCTCCGATGGAAGCACACACCTCGTGATCGGGAGGTGCCTTCGGTAGCAACTTTGACCCCATGCCCATGCCACTAGGTCGTGCTACGCCGGCAAATCCATTTCTGCCCAAGACCACAGAAGGTCACAGGCCGCAGGGGACGGAGGGGGGGCCAAATGGCTCAGCAACATAGCTTCGGCCCGTGAAGTCATTCACCATGAGAGGCTCCTGTTGTAGGGGTGGCCTTCACCTAAGCCCAGCCGGCCTGTTAGAGGGTTGTAAAGCCCAGAATGGGACATGTATAATGACATAAATGCCCTTAAGAGGGTTACTTGGGTGTAAGGATATAATTGTAAAACACTCCCCATGTGGGTATATATAAAGCTATCCTGGGCATGGGGAGGGGCCCAAGCGTTGCTCACCTAACATCTCCACTACATACTCTCATCTCTCTATTTGGTCTGTAACCACAACAGGCCCCAAACAAGGCATTGAAGACAACTGGGAAGGGACGTCGGCAAATGCAGTGCTTCTGAAATGACATGGATGCCAGCCAACGTACCAGTATTAGCCACACAATGATTTGTAGGATATGCAAGACCCCAGGTACTCAATGAAGGATTACCCCAACAGACCAAGCTCATCTGGTCATCACAATGTCATAATTTCATGCTTGTAACTTTTACATTTGGACTCCAAATTGAATTATTTTGTCTCTAAAATTTTCTAAAATCATGCTCTTTCTTATTCTGCAAAATATTTGAATTTGCTCTCTATTTGAATTTATTCAGCTCTTATTTGCAATATTTGGTGTTTGACGTTTAGATATCAATGTTTTGAAGAATTTCACCGACAAACCCAAGCAAGACTAAGAGTTCAACAAGCAAGGCAAGCCCTTCTTTGATCATGATGATCCCATACTTGAATGCAAGTTACGTTATGTTCAAAACTATTATGCATGTATATAATTTGGTAAAAATCGCTATATTGGTGTAGGAAGTAGTTACACCCCAATTGCTGTGTCAAATCTTGCTTTGACAAATTTGTTACCCTACCATTGTCACCATAGCAATGATATCCATTGAATATAAAATATGGAACTTAGTAACTTAGAACATTGTAGTTGATGCTAAACTATGCTCATGACAATACTAGAAGTATTAGGTTGGACATAGGTCACGATATTCGAAATGGGAGAAACCAAGAATTAGTACAGGGGAGCTTACCTTAGATATTTTGGTTAGCAAAGAAAATAGAAAACATGTATTAGACTTGGGCGAGTAGTTGTAGAGACCGGTGCAGTTCGCACGAGAATATAGTTTGTGGATGCCTCGCCCGGGTCACTAAGGACCGGTTTATATTATGTCATAGACCCAAGTACAGTAGTACAACCATACGTGTCTTTGTGGAAAGACCTTAGCATAATAAGTTACTAGGGCTAGCAACTTCACTACATGTGGTAGATTGTAGGTGGATTTTTGGTTGTGCGGACATGGTACAGACTCCATATTCAGAGGGACCTTACCCGTAACGGAAGGTACCCGACACACTGTATGAGTCTTAGGACGTTAAAGGGCACTCCCCATCTTAAGAATGTATTATAGCACAATGGTTGATAGTACTGATAATGTAATAGCTTAGTCATGTACTCTCAAATCGGATACCAATGCTATCGCATGACATGTATAACATGATGTGATGTTTATGTCGCGTGGGTAAAGTATACAACCTCTACGGAATGTAAATCTATTTGAATAATCGTGTTCTCAATTATGGACAAAGCTTGATGAAGTCCTACAATAAGTAGTTTTATGTTTTGTAAAATTGTGATGGAAAGATATGGTTGCATAGTATGATTTTTGTATTCAACCGTTGCTTGTTGAACATATTCAAATGATGCAGAAAAAAACACATCTTACGGGTACTGTTATGCCGCAGGATTTGAAGATGAAGATACTGATTCCTAGTATTCTACCCCAGTCAATTGCCTGTGGTTTAGGTGAGGCATACTTGCTGGTTTTGGGCGTCTCATATATCATTTGCTTCCGTTAAACTCTGATATTGTATGCTTTATTAGGCAGGTCAGCCCCAGTAGTGTAAAATCTGCCGTTTAGGCATATTCGCTACCCAATGCACTACTTTAATCTAAATTTATTATGTGTGGATATGATATGAATGTTGTTGAATATGTGTAATAGTCACTGATCATGGGACTAGCATAGTAAACATATAGAATTTGAAATGTAAGTTTTAGACCCGATAATTTTTGTTTATGTTTTTTGGGACGATAAAAACATTGACGTGGATGGCACAGTTCTTACCCAAAAAGGAAAAAAGAACAGGCCGATGTCGGCCAGAGGACACCAGAACGAGCATGGCGGGGCGGCCAAAAAACGTATTTTTCGTACTAGTCCCTCCATGTGGCATTCTTCTACTCGAGGATGCGTGATGCCACAGATCGCTCCGGTTGGGAGGTGGTCGAGAACGGGATGGACATGCTAAAAGCAGTTATGGACAACTACATTGAGCTCAACCTTCTCGCCACCTTCACCGACATGGTAGAATTGGACCTCCTCGACAACATTCCCCTGACGAAGGTTCGGTTTGATTGCGTGAGGAGGACTGCGAACGACGTCGTCACCACAACGCACCCTACTTCAACCCTCGACGTGCTCAACATCATCACAGTGGAGGCTCAGATGATCAGGCGAGTTGCCCATAGTCTTGGCTTCGGGAGTGAGGACATAGAGGTTCACCAGATTACAGAGGACGATATGCTTTGGTTCCAGGAGGACGGTGATGCTAGCGGCACCCGTGATGGGAAGAATAGCAACATTGGCACCGATGACCACAAGGGCGTGTGTCAGCTCGGCACTGACGAGGGCGAGCTCTGGGTCGGCTCCAGCAATAGGGATGGCGAGCCCCGGGTTAACGTGGACAATGGTGATGAGAAGAAAGTGCAGAAGATCAATATGCTAAGTAAGATTAGAAAGCTCAAAGATGTCATTGCTTTCACCAAGACTGGCCTATTTATCCAACACAAGCAATAGGTTTCTGCAACAATCTGAATCCAGTTTGGTAACAGAAACAATATAGATCATGTGCAGTAACTGTCTTTGTTGGAGAAATACCACTAGCCCTTCGTGGTGTAAGTGCTTTTTGATTCAAGTACCCTATTATGATTGATAACTGTGGTGGAAATCTGGAAATGACTGTTGAGATGTTATACACTTTTGGCATTACCTACTGTGTTGCTGAGATGCTATATGCTTTGACATTACCTACTGTGTTGTTGTTTGTGGTGCTCATTTCATATTTATTTTGTTCTGATTTCTAAATCACTCTATGACGTTGCCTAATTTTGTTGGTTGGCACTGAAATATGTGAAATGATCTTTATTACAATTCAACATTTTAATGTCAATTCAGTTCAGTAATCGGCTCACACATGATTTAGTTTTGATGGGAATACGGCTAAGCTCACCAAGAGCAGACTGGTTGCTATTGTGCTCCTGTAGTTGCAACAGCAGATTAGCAACCAATGTCCGAACTTTAGGTTTGATGTCCGAACCAATCTTGCACTAGTCTGCGATGTTTTGGATTTTTGTATAGATGTATGCCTGATTGGTGTAATTTTTTTTTACTTCTATGCTTAGAACTTTCCCAAACCCCAATGGTATGACAAGTCATCGATGAAAGGCAACCCACTTAGCTAAGTCCTTGATCTAGTCGTATGATTGCTCTGTGATGTGCAACTGATATGAGTTTCTAGTTTAACCTCAGAGAAATCTTGCAATTTACATACTAAGGTTGATATTTATTGAATGGACTAACTAGAATAGCTGAAAACCGCCAAAATGGTTTAAGACAATATCTGCTGGCTAGCTGCTAATCTGCTGCCATGAAAATTCCTTTGAATGTTAGTATTTGAACATCCATTCATAACATCCTAAATCCGCCATTGTCATAGATATTAACTTTAACCCACTTCTCTTTTCTTATTTTCTATGTTAGCATATTAAATGGTGTTTTTCACACACATAGAAAAAGAAGTAGTACATATTTTTGTTTTTGACATATGTTGTCTCTATTTATGATTTACCTCTCTCTAAGAATAACAATTAACATGGGCACTTTGAACATATTGCTTCCAAAAAATAAAATATAAATATTTATAAACCAAAACCAACTCTCTCAAATGATGTATATTTTGGATTGAAAGGATTATATAGATTCTTGTGACCACTAGATTTATGACAATTGGCAGCATCAAATTCTTTCAAATAAAGCATCTAAAATATCTAGATATTTATAGGAAACTGTCTGGATTTAAGATCATATTCATGAGATCTCTAGAACCCTTAATTATCTACATCTTTCATGTAGATAAATCATCCAATATTCCATCCAGTAATTTTAATCTACAGATTAATATATGGTACTAGAAGATGATAAATTTACCAGATAGCCGGATTACAAAATTCATAGCTTAAAATCTATTTATCTAATCAACATAAATAAATATTGTACAAAAAACTATCGAATTTCTCTACAATTATCTAGTAGATGACATTTTTAAATTACTCTCATACAGTACCCAAAATTGCAAGAGAACAATATAGCAGATTAACCGATATACTAGTCTTTTCCCTAACGAATACTTTTTAGTTTCTCTCTAATCCCAACTCTAATATCTAACTAAATTAACAAATATAGAGAAAACCAAATCGTTACCCAAGCGAGGAGCGAGAAAGCCAAGATCTCCTCCTGTCTTTTTCCCCGGCTCTTGTCCCGTTGCTACTCCTCCTTTTCTTCCCTTGGTTGACACTGATTTTCCCCGGCCTGCTTGCTGCTCCCTTGCGCCAACAGTCAGTTGTTGGTCCTCACGGTCCGCGCGTGTGTGCACTGAGGCGAAACTGGCGAACCCGATAGCCGAGCGATGCAGTGTCCAGCACCAAGTAACATGACATGTGGGCCTTCAATGAGTCTCTCTAGAATGGATCCCCAATGTTCGGCACAAGAGATAGACCATCGTCAAGATTTCTATCCTCCTCCCTCCTCCTCCCCAAATCCGCAATCCTCACAGCCCAATCCCAAACCTCTCTCGTCTCTAGTTCCAGCCCATCCTCTTCCTTGAACTCTTCTCCATATCTCGTCGCAATGGCGGCGGCGGCTATTGCTTCGCCGTTTGTCTCAAATTCTCACGCCAACGTCATTTAACCCTCGAAGCGAAGGGATTCTTCTCTCCTAGGCGTCGTCGTCGTCCTCCGCTCTGCCAGATTGATCTCATCTTTCGCTGGTAAGGAAGCCCTAGCTTGCTTGGATTGTTCTAAGAGTGAGCTTTGTCCTGAGGATCTTTTCTTTTTCGTGAGCAATCTCATCCAAATATTCCTTTCTGGGATGGATAGTCCAGTCCATGGAGTTTATGGTGGATCTGCTTGTTGCGTTGTGGATTACCAGTAGCAGTTTATTTTTCCATATTTTTGGGGGTTCAACTGAACCCCCATGGCCCACGTTAGGTCCGCCCCTGGTGCAAATGATGTTGAAATATCTACTCTGAGGCCAAATTTGTCATACTTGTCAATTTTTTGCATTCGTCGGTGCAAATTATGTTCTCATTTGAACGCTTTCTCTGTCTATTTTTAACTGCATGTTCTCATTTTATCTTGATGGTCCAATTACGATGATGGTAGGCAACAAAATTCTGATCCTGCATATATGTTGACAATAGAGATGATGCATGAATGCTTTAGTAAATAATATGAACTATCACTCAAAGCACTTCTGATTTTCTGTAAGTTGAACCTGGTCTTATAAATGTAAGTCTAGTGCTCATGGGATTCACCAATACAAATACACTGCATAATACCCTAAGTTCGGCTACTCGTGTAATACGGATGAAGCTTTTTCGTACTAAATATTCGCATAATTCGCTTAATATTTTGGCAATCGGCAGTGAAAAACTTTGATACCATGTGACTTGGCCATTTTTCCATCCAACTCAAACCTCAAGGGGGTACAGAAGAGGTGAGCAAACTCATGCCATATGCAGGCAACCAAACACACCAACTTTAGACATGCATTTACCCTCCTAATTCAACCAACCAAACAAGTTCTCACTGCAGCCTGGCCCGATAGAAACAGCCAACCAAACACACTCTTAAAGAAGCTAGCGTTTCAAGTTAGTACCAAGTAAATATATTAAAACTTTTCCACCAAGCCGATGTATAGGCTCTAAAACCCCATCAAGAGTTTGCATACATGATTCTAAAAAATGCTCCGAGATAAATGAATCAAGCTTTAATCATAATAAAAATTTGATCAATGCCATGGTTGAGTAGGAACGGAATGTAGTGCCATACAGGACGGCCTCTTCCTGCTTCACCCACAGCAAATCCCATAGAAAGTTGAAATGTGGCCCTGCTAAATGATACTCCTCGTTCAATATCTTAAGTATAGGCCTAATGCAAACCAATAGCTAGGCGTAACCATACAAGCCATTCAGTTTTGCAACCAAAACAATATGAAAAAATTAAATAAAAAACTGAGAAATAAATTAGCACCCCACAATGGAGGTTTGGCATGAACAAAAATAAAGGTATTTGAAAATTGTTGTGATCATTCAAAAGGATTGAAATATAAGAATGGTGCCTTTTTTATTGACAATAGAATGTTTAAGCGGGGAAACTGCAGAAGAGGAGAAAATTCCTGTAAAGCTACCAAGGTATTTCCTCATCTTTCTTTTTTATGTTTTCATAGTGCCAAGACAAACAATACAAATACATGTATTTACAATGTGTAACTGTTTTTTTGAGACGTACTTAGTGTAAATTTTATATCCCAGTTTGCAGTAATTTCATCTGTTGGACTTGTAACCCTAGTGCGAACAAACCGAATGCCCTTAAAATGTTTCGAAATGATGATTGAGAAACCATTCTATTTGTTTGTTGGGAAAAGACATAAACTAAAAAAACAAGGTCATTTGACAATCCTACTGTCTGGTAGAGGTACGTGTACAGGGTTTCGTCTTCGACACAGTTCATATAATATTACAACAAAATTCATATAATTTTACATAACAGCTGCCTTACATAACAGCTGGCTTTCGTATATTTGTTAGTGCACTACAACCTTTATTTAAAATGGTCACTCGAAATACTATTAGAAAGGATATCTTGGATTATTATGATTTAGAGAGAAAGAGAGCTCTTGGTTACTTATAAAAGCAGTTGTTGTGTTGCTGTTACAACTGATTTTTGGACAGCTGATAATCAAAAGAGAGGCTATATGGCAGTGACAGGACATTTTATTGATGACTCTTGGAAGCTTAGAAGCTACATTTTGAGGTGACTGCTATGCTGAATACTATTAATTTTATTGCTATGTTCAAATACTAATCGTCTTGCTATGCTGAACCATGTAGGTTTATATATATGGCATTGCCACATACATCAGAGGTTATTTGTAAAGCACTACATAAAAGCCTGCAGAGTTGGAATCTTGATTGCAAGCTATCTACTTTGACTATGGACAACTGCTCAACAAATGATAAATTAGTTGAAGCAATAGAGACGAAGGTTGGTACATCTAATCTTTTATTGGTTGAAAAGCTACTACATATGCGCTGTTGTGCACATATTGTTAATTTAATTGTGAAAGATAGCTTGAGTGTCATGGAGCATGGCATCAAAAAGAGTCTGTGATAGTGTTTCCTATTGGACAGCTACACTAAAGAGGTATGAAAATTTTGTGAAAGCAGTTCGGTTTCTTATGGTTGAAATAACTAAAAAGATTGGTCTTGATTGCAAAACTAGATGGAATTCAACCTATGTTATGCTTAGTACTGCTATTCCCTAAAAGAAAGTCTTTGAAAGGCTGAAGCAAATTGATATGCAGTTTAATTGTGCACCAACTACTGCTGATTGGAATTTTGCTTCAACTGTTCGTGAAAAATTAAGCCTCTTCTATGAGCTCACTGAAATGTTTTCTGGAACTAAATACGTAACATCTAACATCTTTTTCCCAAAGATATGTGAGGTCAAAATGCATATGAATAAATGGCTAGGATGTGGAGATCCGATAATTGAGGCTATGTCTGTTGAGATGATAAAAAAGTTTGGCAAATATTGGTCTGATATTCATGGTTTGATGGCTATTGCTGGTATTGTTGATCCACGTGAAAAAATAACAATGTTGCATGTATGCTATATTGCTCTCTTTGGTGAAGAAAACTCTGAAAAGAAGGTTACAGAGAGTTATAATTGCTTATGTGAATTGATGAATGAGTACTAAGTACATAGTGAACAAGAGGGTATGGCTACATCATCTACTATTACTGCTCCAATTGGTGCTAATGAGGTGTTTTCTATATTTAAAACACTAGCTGCTAGTAAGAAAAATATTAGTGTAGTGAAGACCAAAAGTGAGTTGGATCACTATTTGGAAGAAGAAACTCTTCCTTACACGGATGAGGAATTTGATTTACTGGGTTGGTGGAAGGTAGCTGGGACACATTATCCTACATTGCGAATGATTGCCCGTGATATCTTGGCTATTCCAATAACAACAGTAGCTTTTGAATCAACTTTTAGCACTAGTTGTAGAGTGCTAAGTGAACATCGCAGTCGTCTCACTCTAGCTACATTGGAGGCATTAATGTGCTCACAAAGCTGGCTTTGGAATGACCTTAAAGGTATGCCACTAGTGATGTAAATATTTCAAAATTTATGTGTGATTCGAACCTAATGATGTAAATGTAATGCAATGTTTACTTATTAGGTGAAGGAGGAGTTGAGACTTTATGGACATGTCTTGAAGACATTGAAGAGGAACTTAAAGATTGTTGTTCAACCTAAATTGTCGACTCTAATTAGCAAACTGTTTTCCAGACATGTCTTTCGTCTATTTGTTGAACTGTCGAAATTAAACTATTTTTATATGTTCCACTCTTGTTGCAAACTTAATTTGTTTATGTGTGAGGAACTATGTCAATTTGTATTTCCATTGTAGTTATTGAATGTGTGATGCACTGGTGATGTGTGAATGTGATGCACTATTTTGAAAATTACTTTATCAAGGATATATATATATATATATATATATATATATATATATATATATATATATATATATATATATATATTTGATGTGAATGTGATGCTTATATCTATCTGTTCTTTGTTTACACACCCAATTACTAGCAACAGTTGCTTCTTATATGTATATCTGCCGTTAGTTCAACTCTCATATGGTGACTCAATTCGCAGGTAAACGTGCATGCCCATGAGCGACGGGTACCCACGGGCGACGGGTATGGGCAAGGTTCTTCACCCGTCGTCCTTCGTGGGTATGCCCGTGGGTGTAAATTGAGGTCGCAGGTATGGGTATAGGCAAGCACTACCCATGCCTGCTATGCTCGATTGCCATCCCTAACAAATCTCCTGTCATAACCACGGGTAGTGTCTAATGTAAGACACTCTAGTGTTGATGTTTTCTCAATAATATGTCTTGTAAGCTCAATCATGCTCTTTGCAGAGAAATAACCAGTTATCATCACGTTCCTCAGGTTGTCATGGCAATATTCTAATAGGCGCCTTGGATGGGAGGAATCACCATTCGATTCTTCAAGAAGTGGTAAAAAGTGAATACAAGGAACATCTAAGAGAAACATAGAACTTGTAGACTCTTCCTATAAGAAACAAATATTGCTAATTAGTATAAATTGCTGTAAGAAACAATTATTGCTGTAAAAAATAGTGCTAATCAGCTTAAAATGTACATAGAATTTCTAGACCCTTCACATGCATTATATCACAAAAGCAGCTAAGAAAATAATCAAACCAGTTTTTCATATATGCTGATATCATAATCAAACTAAGTTGCAATGCTACTTCTCAAACTAGTCAGCTCATTGGATACAACGACCACAAAACATTTACTTCCTATGGCAAAAATTTCTAAACAGAAGGACGAGCTTGAAATCAAGAACCGGACCTCCATGGCTGCAATATTGCAGATCAGAAGAGTGCATCGCAAAAGGTGCTTTTTTTTTTCATGACATTGCAACACAGCATGGGCAGAGCCATTGCCATGAGGGCTACTATTGCGAGGGAGAGGAAGCCGAGGTACAACATTAGGATCGAGGTCAAGAACCTGAGCAAGTTGAAGCCCAGGCAGCTCGCCCTTAGGCTAATCTCGACGTGCCTCCTTGGCCTGCTGATCTACGTTTGCGTTGCCAAGTTAATTCCTCTCTATGCTCTTGTCATAAATCTTATGTAAGTCAGAGATCATTAGATCCACATAGACGGAGAGGAAAGATTGTTGTGGTCTTGGTCGATGCTGGACTTGGCGAGGACCTCGAGGTCGACGAGGCTAAGTGACATGAGGCTCAGGGTGAGCCCTGACATGAGCCCCACAAAGAACACCAACACCACAATGATCACAATGTGCTCAAAGAAGTCTGCCTCACAGCAGTGGTACTCCACTACGATCTTTTGCCGCTCCCCTCCTCTGCCTTCCAGCCGCACACCACGTGTGAGTCCTTCTCTTTGCCTTCTTGAAATGATTCTCCATGGATCTGGATCTAGAGGTGGCCAAGTAGGTGGCGGATGGGCCATTGGCGATGAGAGGTGGGAGTGATGGGGAAGACGGTGGTGGGAGGTGATAGATGGGGACGATGGTGGTGGGAGGTGAGAGAGGAGGATGGTGCCGTCGGGATGTAGAGAGATGGGGAGGGGAGGGTGTAAGGTCCTTATCATCATGCACATCACATTATCCACTAGTCCAACACTAGAACACCTAGGGTTTGGGGGGATCGGGAGACTTACGGTCGCCGATGAACGCCATGGAGCGAAGACCTCGTGCCTGCGTGATGCAGGCGTGGGGAGGGGAGGGGTCTTCGCTCGAGTGCTCGGTGGTTGGCGGCGATGGCAATTTATGGGTAATAATATGCAACCCCGAAGGGCACTTTAATTTCTAGGGGTAGCTTTCCACGAGAATCCACGGGAAGGCAACTTCTCCTTCCCAGTTCATTTTCAAGACCGCTCCTCGCGGGAAGCAAAATCAGGTCATTTTAGGAAGCTATATGTTTGGTGCAGCTCTATGAAAATCCATTGAGAAGCTGGTAGTAGGAGCTGTACCAAATAGGGCCTAAACATATGTAACAAGGGTCCAACTAACTGCCCATCGCCCAAGACAAAGATTGTATTTTTATATAGCATCTATTAGAAATAACGAAGAAAGCAGATGCTAGACTCCAAAAAGAACTAGAGCCGAAACAAAGTAGGCTAGAGCAGAGCAGATCATCAAAGAAACTAAGTGGAGTGGGACAGAGCACACCTAGATCTATAGAGGAGGACGATAACGATGAGTTGGAGCTGCTGTTCCCTTCCTGATGCCACACTCCCTCCCGAGCGCCGTGCTGCTCCCTTCTCGCCACCTGACTCCCTACCTTCCTGTTCGTCATGGCACTGCCTGCTTGCCCACGACGCCTCTCTGCTCGTCCGTGCTGCTGCACGTTTGCCTTGCACCCTCATGCTGTCTCACACGTGATTGCCGTCATGGCCACTGGCCATTGCTCACCTCTGCAACTCATGCCTCCGCCCGCTCACCACTTTCACACGCGCGTTCCAGCGAGGCCTAACAAGCTGATTGATGAGGTACCATTACAAAGGTAGAACATAGGATTTATTTGCCACTAACATGGGCCAATAGGTTTGACTATGACGAAATGACCATTTTAGACCCCAAAATAATTAAAATAAAATACGAAATATACTCTATGGTGTCACCACCACTGGCCAACAGTTGACCATTGTCATCACTGCTATAGATTCATGGAAGAGGAAAAGGAGAGAAAGAATGATAGGGGGAGAGTATTGGGAAAGAAAGGTCTTGGGGCATTTTGAGCATTTTCTGAAAATTAATTTCAACGCGGTGGCATAAAAACCCTATTTTGCACCTTTGCAATGGCACCGTAGTATTCCGAACTACACACCTTTATAGTGGAAAATATGTGATTTTCATAAATGTTAAGAGTATTAATTGTTCAAGCAAACTCCAACCCAGAATGTAAAATTTAATAAGATTCATCATCAGGAAAAGAAGTTCTAAGTCTATTAATTTTAGAATTTAAGCTCTCAATAATAATATCATAATTTTTAATTTTCTTTTTATATGTTTTGAGCTCCATCGTCAATCTAAACATAATACGAGATAAATCTATATAAGAAGGTTTTACCTCATCAAGATCATTGTAGAGATCATCAATGATGAGCTCCTCACTATTTGTCATAAAATGCATCTCTGTGAAGTCCATCTCCTTCCTTTCTTGCCATTATCCTCATCGTCGTTTTCAGAATCAACATCACTTAAATCAATCTCATCAAGTGTTGGAAGTATTTTGTTGACTGCTTGTAATAATTGCACTTCTTGCTTAGGTCAATCTTGAATTGAAAGTGATAAGTTGGTGCCTTATCATTCTTGACTTCCTTACTCCTTAGTTTGAGACAATTCATCTTGATATGATTTGGCTCACTACATTTATAGCATCTGATTGGACCTCTCTTCTTCATCTTGATATGATGTTATTAATTACCTTGGCCACCCTGTTGGAGAAGAGTATACACCGCTCTTCTGAAATCTCCTCTAACTGTTCATCTGAAATATAACTTAGTGTAGACAAAGAAATAATAAAGGAATTAGAAGAATTGTCAATTTGGTCAATCACTAAACCCAAAGAATTAGACTTATTTATCCTGGTCAAAACATCAATATCATGTGTTTTCATTTTGGAATAAAGATCATTCAAAGTGAGTATTTTAATGTTAACAGAATAATTAATAGTAGTGACTAATGCATTCAAAATAGACATATTTAAGTATTTAAGATTTAATGAGCATTATTAGAATTAGAGTATATGACATCAATAGATTACAAATCACTAATAATTTTATTGAAGCGATCAAAAAGTGCATCTACTAATTTTTCAGGTTTCATTTTAAATTTAGAATACTCTTTTTTAAATTGATTCTGACAAACACTTTTAACAGACTTAGAATCTTCATAATAATCAGGTAGACTAGTCCAATTTTTTAGTAGGTTTAATATGAGCAATTTTAACAAACTTGTTTTTACTTAGACCTTACAACAAAATATTTCTAGCGGTATTAGCTTCAACATCAGCAATATTTTTAATAGTAACAACAGGAGACACTTCATATAGATTTTTAACTTTTTGCCAAATAGTATTACGCTATGTTGTAGAAAAACCTCTATTCGTGTTTTTCAATAGATATAATTTGATCCAAAAATGATGGCTTATCTGAAAACGATCTCAATCTGATGCTATTGCAACTTGCTCTAATACCACTTATAAGATCATCATGATGGCAATCAGAGAGGGTGAATGATTGTAATCAACAGCAAAAACTTTTCCTCAAATCTAATGTATTCTGATTGTCTAGCCTGCTAACACAATAAGAACACTTACTAAAAAAACAACAAAAAGAGAAATTTTTTCTTTGTATTGCACGCCGATCGAGGTGAGATGTCGCGCGCACCAGATTGCGCAATCTCTTTCCGCACGTGAAGGAAAAAAGCAATCGCCATTTCTCCACGTCACATCAAGAACGAAGCAATTGATGGAGTTTCGGCTTCAGCTTCTGGCTTATTTTTCACTATTCATAAATTTCGTCTTTTTTTTGAACTTTTGGCTTTTTTGAGCTTTTTTGTCGGTTCTTTTTTCCCGTATTTGTTTGTATTATACGTAATGGGCTAACATATTTTTTATATTTTAAAAATTTTTTAAATTTAATTATGCTAAATAAGTCTCTGTCAGCTACAGTGTTTTTTCAATCAGCTACAATACTTTTCAGGCATAAGCAAAAAAAAAGCCCAAATGATCACCACCGAAATTCCACGCATGGAGAGTAAACAATATGGATGTGCTTTGAAATAGTGCTTTGACTAGAAAATTTTGTGACGCCTTGGACCTTCACGGACTACTGGCCGTAGGACAAGTGGCGTAGCGTTGAAGCCACTGTGGAACGTGATGCTTGGCCGTGCGAGCGAGCGAACCGAGGCTTCACGCACGGGGACCGTGGACGAATACGAGAAAAAACTGGTAAAAAAGCTAAAAAAAACCAGAAAAAGACGAAGATTAGGAATAGTGAAAAATAAGCCAGAAATCATAAGTTCAAGCCAAAATGAGCGGGGTCTAAAATTTTATTTCTGAATTATGGCTACAAAGTACCTTTTTTGGCATCCTTTAAACTCTAACATAAAAATTATAGTTGTTCAACATTAAAGTTAATCTCTAATCCCATCTCTATTTATAGTTTAGGGTTCAAACGAGTTCTTATCTAATTCCAACAAATAAGGGACTCGAAATCCTTACACAATACGAGTTTTTCAACTTTTGTCACACTATCCAATTTTGGACACTCCAAAATTATCATATATCTTAGCATCCGGACCGTATCTCCGTAGCTCCAACATGCATTATTCATCTGTGATCTTCACACGCCTCAACTCAAGCATGACCGTCTCCTCCAGCATTCTTGATTATATGGACCATGACTTTACATCAAGTGATCTTCCAATCCTCGTCGTAAACCACAATAGCCTTTAAGTTACCCTACATATGTAAAGACCAAAACAACATCTATTTTCAGCATAACTTCTTTTCAACTTATCCGACATAAGTCCATGCATGTCACACTCCTCAAATAATATCAATAAGCAATATTGTTAATTATTCATCATCATAAATATTTTAGACTTAGCCACATGATCTAATAGCTTTTGACTTCACCTTCTATGAACCGATACTATTTATCAAGATATACTAGTCACAACTAAAAGTCATGGCCAAAAAACTGGGCAAAAAGACTCAGGATAAACAAAAGAAAAGCATCGAACAGTGCCCCACGGCCTACCGAGTTTGCCCAGCACACGGCCCAACCTGAAAGCTTCCCTGCAGCCCACAGCTCTCATCCCGTGCACGGAGCCCACAGCTGGGTTCGAAGTGAGTTCATTGCCCGATTCAAGCAACTCACAAGCCACACTCCCTGTCCCTGATGACAAATTGGGATGGTCCTCTCAACAATAAAAATGTTTGGATGTGGGCAGCACAAAAACAAGCTCAATAATATGGGAATTGAAGGCCAGAATTCAAGTTGATCGAACCAGCTACATATTAAGGAACCCCGTTCCAAACAGGGCCTAAGTGAGCTTATATCTGAAATTATGCAATTTTATCGGCGTAGCCTCACTAATACAGTAATATCGAAACCATATCAAGTGATACGTGGTTAGCCCCAACAGTGTTTATACTCGGTAGTACCGAAAATATGGTTTTCTGAAAATTTGATCTCAGATGTTAGCATAGAAGCATTTCTCTGAATATTCAGGTACATGCAAGCACAAGCTGAGCGCGCAAACAAGAGCTAGCTAGATTTGTTCTTCCATCACCTAGCATATGGGAAGCTACATTACAGCCTAACATGGACAAGTATTTTTTGCACAATTAACTGTGCAGAAATCCAGAAGAGCCTGAGCTTCCAAGCACACACTTGAACACAAGTTTTCAGGTCAAAAGGATTCTTCCTGATCTTCCTCACCCACCTGAACATATGTGCCATCCGCAGATGCAGCAGAAAAACAAATCAGAAGGAATCACCAGGCAGTTGGAATCAAAGCATCCGACTGATTTCTTTTCTAGATTGCACCAAAATTTATCCCGAATGCTGCATCTGATCAAGAACTCCACGGATGAAGATTTGGTCGGCGCGCACACACGACGGTTATGTGAGCTAGCTAGCTACAAGATCATACATATCATGCTGTGCGGGATTAATGGCAGATCAAATGATCCATGTGCATAGCTCATGTGCAGCTCCTTGGAGGGAGGATTCAGGAGCTAGTTTAGTGGCCAGTCTTGCTTAGGGAAGACAAAGGATTAATTTATGGGCATTGCGCCATGTCTTAAGTCTGATCAAATAAGGGCAGCTCTTGAGCTCATGTGGCCTGTCTCCCATGGTGATCTTTCAGGGTTTCAAAAAGCACAAGTTGCCCTGTTCTTAATCTCTTCTCTTGCCTTTTCTCTTCTCTGCATTCTGTTAGTCTTAGAACCACTCGTTTCTCGGATCTGGTGTCCTTCCATCTCCGTGCTCGTCCTGTCAAAATGATTAGATTCAGAGACAACACTTGTTTCAGGCAAAAATGAACTAGTGAGTAGTGACTACTGGCTAGTGTGAAGTGTGTAACAACCGCCATCTAGTATACTGCCTACTGGCTATCCTGAGCTACATAAAGATTTTGAAAGTTAGTCCATTTAGGTATATGTCAGATATGAATCGAAAATGTGAATTTTGATATATTTTTTCATTCTTTTTGAAATGGATTTTTGAGATGTATCTCCACTATTCATAACCAGCCGGAAACTAGACTGCGACCAATTTGCAAATATTCCATACTAATATATCAGAAAGACTACTTCATCCATTCCCATCTGTAGAGCCGGTACAATTTTTTGTTGCACCGGCAGAACAGGAACTAGTCCGACTTCGAAACAGAGAACCTTGCTGGATAACATAGCATTTGATGTGAGTAATGAAATCAAATTTCTTACAAATGTTGATCTTTCATGATCAGCCTTGCTGCTAGCCAGCTATTGAAAATTCTAGTAGGACATGCATACAAAATGTGCAAGATAAGGTTTTGAACTGAAAGATCACCAGTACCTTTTGAAGCTTTCTCTAGTTCATCAGGCTTTGAGTGTGGTTAATACCCATACAAATGCGTCCCAATGGGAGGCAAAGGGATGGTGTGATCTCACTAGTGCCTTTTGGTCCTCAGGACAAGATTTTGCTGTTGTACTTGACATAATATTATCTCTTCAAACTATAGAAAGGGTTAGTGGTGGTCCTGTGGTCTGTCTACGCATCTTTGGAGGATGTTAACATTATTATCACTAGTCAAGGATCACATCACACCACCAGATGAAAGTGCCAAGTGGTTTCATAAGAGTTCTTATTCTAATGTAATATGTACATTAATTATGATAAGATGATCACAAGCAGCTCTATGGGTCGTCGAAACGGCAAAATTTTTTTTTTAGTCTAATATTTGATCCCCTCTAGTTGCTGTTGACTGAGAAAATGATGATGTGGTGCTTACCATGGAATTTTGGGCTTGGTGATGAGGTAGCTTCAATTGCCATATATGCATGCAGGGCTTCTATGTGTATGAAAGAAACTTCACATAACAGATCCTCAACTGCAAACGCTGTGTGAAGAGGATAAAATCTATTCCTCCCCACATGACGTCAGTCATAGGTAGAAGTAAGGCTCATATCAGGGTTGGCGTGTTCGCAACCTTGTGTGCCCACTGTTGGTGAAATTCAAGGCATCTTCTTTATTTCGATGGCACGAAAAATACATAATAATTCTAAAAACAAAAAAATCCTAGAAAATCTCACATATCGAGAGAGAAAAAGAGAATGATCTGTATCTTTTATTTTGATAGGGCCAGATTATAATGGTGAAATTATATATAGATATTAGAGTTATATAATAAATACAATTGTATTTTCACTTATAGGCATTATAATTGTATATCAATGCCAATTATATTGTAATATCTAGCCACACAATTACGCAGATCATTATGCTAGTTAGTTAAAAAAGTTGATGAAATGCCACGCTTTTATGAATTAGGTGCTGGTTTGAAAGGCAGTTACTCAAATTGACTCGAAACAAATGCCAAATTCTAGAAATCAACCATTGCCTGAATGCACTAGCTAGGTTTTCATCCGTAGAGAAAATTGAGGTCATTTTCAGTATTATTCTGTCTAGGCATTGGATTGGTACTGTATATTTGCTATGATGAAAGATCGGATTTAGGATCTGATAAACTCAAAAAATTGTCCGCTCTTCTTTTCTTTGGAGTAAAATAAACACAACATAAAGCAACACTAGTGAGTACCTAGCTAGCTAGGTGTGGGCTAATTGCAAAAATTAAGTATTACTTGTACTTTTCATGGACAAAAATCAAACCATTGTTTCTTGTCTTGTCAGGGAATACAAGACTGGTTACACCAATATGCTTAATTGGAGCTACCTATATGAGGTAAAAAGAACTATACAACGAACAGAGAATGCATCAACATTTGGTAACCATTGACTTTAATAGAAGCAACAAGATAAAAAGTGGTGACAAGGCACTCAAATCACATCATCCCAAAAAATATTTTTGTCAAAAGGCACCATTGACTATGTCATTGTGTGTCATCACTCACAAGGTCAAGTCATCTCAATGGGATTTCTCATCTAATTAAATATATTCCTGGTGGTTATCATTGATACTATTTTGTTTGCTTTTGGTTGGCTATTTTGGCTTCCTGGACTTCATTATGAATAGAACACAATGTGTGTTTGTGTGTTTGAAAGAGTAGTAACACATGGTTTCGGCACTTAGTACATCAATACAGATTCTGGCACAGGTGATATGTTATCCCTTGTTTTCCTCCTCCTTTCCTGCCGTTTTCAAGGATCCTGTCCCCCTACAAACTAAGCCTTGTCACCTACATATTTACTATTTTCCTTGTATAATTTTTCCTGTAACTTCAATATGAGCTACCAAATCCAGCAGATCTCCATTCTATTGATCTATTCACAAAAAAAAACCCTTCACCCATCGCTGTGTGAAGTTGGTTGACAAGCAATAAACAAACAAAAAATCATAGACTAGTTTTAATATATTCTTTTAGGCAGACAAGCCCAATTGTTTACAGTCCAGTTAGTTGTCTATCGACTCCATTAATTATCTCTTTCCAATGCAGGTATACAGTCTCCACGTCCAGTATTGCAACTGAGATGCAGTTCAGAGCACTGTAACATGGTCTAATTAGTTTACAGAGATGTTATTTGTTACTAGAAAAACTGATGTATCATAATTAACAAGGTAGTACAAATAGCAAGTTGCAGAAAGTTCGCTGAAGTCAGCTGGCAACTTGGCACTTTGTGCAAATAACAAGTTGTAGAAATGCAGTCTTGCAGGGTGTCATACATGAAAACAGAGTACCTATAAGGCAGTGGAGAAATGCTAAACCTGAGAAAATTTACGTAACAAAACAAATTTGGTGTGTCAATTTAATGGGCGACGTGAGGAAACCAAGTCAATCAGCAACTTCGGATCTTATGTATGGCAGCAAGAGACCAAAAAATGGACAGCTGGTGCAAATCTGACCTTATGATCTCTCTTAATTACTTAGACTGGCTAAATCTTCTCACATCTGATTTAACTGATTGACTGATTAAAGAACAAATTTAAGTTGTCAAATGATGCAACAGTACAGGGAGAATATAGTTGAATCTCCTACTGATAAGTTTGTATTTTATATTAAAAAAGCAGGATTCTTCGGAGTAAGAGATTTGTCATGTGTGTGTCATTCTGCGCCTGACTGAAATTAAGATGTCCCAAAAGGTCAGCTTAACATTCTACTAAAATGCTTTCTTGATAAGAATCCACAAAGCATCAACAAGAAGAGACATTTTCAGGCATTCAGTAACCAGAGGGAACAGGTCACTGAATGGTCAGAAATGATACTGTATCATTTGGTTAATTTTTGCCTGCAAATATTTCTGTCAAAGTCAAACTTAGTGTGTGATCAATTCAGATTATTGTGTCAAAGCCAATATTAAGCATTTGATTAGATATCTGATCACTAATAAAACAAGCAGGGAAAAATAGACTGAATAAAAGCATTTTGCAAGATAAGCATCACATAAATAAATCCATGGCAGCATCAACAGTACATTCCTGGTGGCATGGCTATCCAACAGAAAATAATATTGCTGATCAAAGTAATAGTTCCAGCCTCAGATTGGTCAAGTAATCAGATGGACTCCACTATTTTACACGTGAAAGGGCATCCAAGAAAATCTTTCGTTTTTCATATCAGAATCAGCAGTTTGTCAGAAGGCCAGCTGAAGAAGAAGAGCAACTTCAGATGCATATATACATCAATTACATGTAAATCATTTCCTTCTGTCACTGGTGTATACAGGAGAAAGTCAAATTGACCAGTTGACCTAGCTTTTGTTGTAAATTGAAGGAAACTCAAATTGTTTTACCTTTTCGTCTGTCAGTAACTGACTAACAAAGTTCATGAATAGAATTCAGAACAAGGTCTGTGCACCAGAAATCCATCTTCAGATGTGAATATATCAATCACATTAGTACAAGGAGGTTAGTAGTGCCTTTCACATTCCTTGCATAAAAGTGTGATGCTTCTTTCACTGAAATCGGGTGGCCCATTTGATAAGAACTTCGGCCCCATTTGCCAAGAAACACACATACACTTACAGAAAACATATATAAAAGAAGCACCAAAATTAAGGAGAGGTAACCATATGAATCTTTGACCCATAATAGCTGCATCTGATCACAAGCTCCAAGACATGAGCACATGTGTAGGCCCTTCACAAATATATAACATGCACACTACCTTGTGCTCTCTTTCCCATAAATTTGTTGCACCACAAAAAAAAAGTATTATACACAACAACTCTCTCTCTCTCTGAAAATTTCCACACATGTATCATGATATATATATGTTAGACCATGTGGATGGTTGTAAATTAAGAGATGATGAATAATTGACATTTAGTAAAAAAGAGATGATGAATAATTGACATTTTGTTTTGCTTTGGATTTTGCATTCGTGAAAGATTCGGTCATTTGCAGTCAAAGACTTTGCCTTCGAATGGTTTTGCTTAGTTACAAGTGTTTGTGCTCTGCTTCGAGTGATCTCAATCGGCTCCAACTGATTGTGGTATTTCCTGAGTACCATACTATAACCATGACTTCGACTGCATCAGATTACAACCATGGCATGGCCAAACAACCACAGACTTTAGACTTCGACCACGGCATGCTCCGACCACAGCACTTCGAAAACGACTACGACTACGGCCGGCTTCGACCACGTCTGGCTTACAACCACGGTAGCTTTCGACTACGTCGAGCTTACGACCATGGCAGCTTTCGACCACGTCTGCCTTATGACCGCAGCAGCTTTCGACCACGTCTGCCTTATGACCGCAGCAGCTTTTGACTACGTCTGGTTTACAACCACGACAGCTTTCGACCACTTCTGGCTTACGACTACAGAAGCTTTCGACCACGACAGCCTTCGATCACATCTGGCTTCGACCACAATAGTACGACTTCGACTTTACGACTATGGCAGGTAATCGTAGCTACAATACCTTTGCATGGTCATAAATTCAGTACTCGATGTCATAGACTTAACTGGTTATACTCGATAGTCGAAGGCTTTACTGGTCGATAGTCAAGGGCTTTGCGGTCATTGGTTGTGGCTTTTGTGGACTGCTTTCATGGTCTAGATTTTGCAGTCTTGTTGATACTCGTAGACTTCACAGTCTACTGTTCTGTCTTCGGTAGTCAGAGCCTGAGTGATCAGTTGTCGTAGGCTTCACGGTCGGTATTCGTAGACTTTATAGTCGGTACGAGTGTTTCACTCTTGTGATCTTTGAGTACGTCGAGTACTCGTGTTGGGCCAGTGGTTGACTGGTCAGTGTGTGGTGGTCGATGATGAATGGTCATTGCTGCAGTATTTGGTGGGTACTCGAGGATTAAGGTACTTGTAGTCGGAGGACTCGGTACTCGATAGAAGTGGTTTCACGATCGTGGTAAAGCGGTCAAGTGTCGAAGTGTTTTCTGTGCTAGGAGGGGGTAATCTGAGGTCCAGGCGGTCAGGATGCCACGCGAGGTGATCGAGCTCACGCGAGAGTACGCGGTGATGGTGCACGATGGAGATACAGGAGGGGATATCCTAGAGGCTTCATCGTGGGAAGTTATGGATGGAGTCTATGACTTGTATAAGGTAGTTAAAACTCATGTTAGGAAGGGTTTTGGGTCTCTTGATTTGAGGAAGAGATAAGATTGCGTGTCCAGGTGGATAGGGACACGGTTTGAGATGTTCGAGTTGAACACGCTTTGTGCGCTGGCCTATAAAAGAAGGGGATGTTGTAGATTAGCGTAAGAGGTTTTAGGGCTTTCATAGAGAAGGTTTTTAGAGGTGCCGTGAGGCGCTTTGTAGCCAAGAAATTGATGAAGAAATAGTAGATTAGATCCTTTTCGGAAAAAGTTACTCGGCGACTTGTCTTTACAGAGCATCGGTCTTCCTCTCTGTTTTACCTACTCTGTTTTGTCTTCGGTTTATACTCGTTCGATTGATGGTCAAACGGTTGGGGACTTCAGGTGGAAGGAGGTTATGACTATGTGTGTCTTTGTCGTGCTGAGCGTTTGTGAAGAGCGGTCTAACGAGCGATCGAGACCAGCAGTTGTACGATAGTGGCTCTTCGAGCACGTACGAGCAGGCAATCTGTGGTCGTTATTCTTATCCGGTGATTTAGATTGTTTTTCTTTTGTTTATCTGCTTTGTGTTTTGATTTCAGGTGGTAAAAGCGGAGACAATCATTCACCCACCCTCTAATTGTGCCATACGTTCCTGCAATACACA